>OY757910.1:41060047-41092547 GCA_963585895.1 Sepioteuthis lessoniana
ATTGCTCCACTTAACCATGATTCGATTCTTATAATGCAAGGTGTTAAGGAAGGAGGTATCAAGCAACATTTCTTAAAAGTAATTGGTATGACTCGACCTTGGATTGACCTCTGGTCTTCCGAGAACCTTCTCACACACACACACACAAATATAAATATATATATATGTATATATATCTATAATGAGTGTTGACTGCACGAATTTCCTCGAATCTTTCTCGTTATCCGCCCCTATCAGTCATCGCACAGGGTAAGTCCTCTTGATAGCACATAGTGTCCGCACAGAGCTGATTATTGTTTTTTTTGTGTGTCGTCCAACAATGGTGTGTCCATGTAAAGGAATCCATCAAATAACGTCGTTTATGAATACGTCCTTACTTCCCCAGCATGTCTTACTTAATTAGTTTGTGAGATGGGATGTAAGTGGCCGTACAATTGCTGCTTTTTAGGGTGCTGCCTCCAGGATTTGATCAGAGCAGTGCGCCGTATTTGTGTGTAGTTGCCATTCATCTTTTTCTCCAGACTTTTCCTAATGGTTTAACCATACATTAGTACTAATACGGTTGTAGCTAAGAAGAATTCTTATTTTATTTCATCATAGAGATCAGATTTCAACATTGTTGATCATCAGTTAACAGCAGTCCTTTCCTATTCAGTAGATGAGATTTTACTACAGAAGTACATGAACTGATCAACGAATTTCAGAGGTTTGCCATTCAACGAGGCTTGGTTTGGTTTTATTTCAGACAATTCAGTTTAGCATAAGTACAGTTTTTTGTTTTTAGACAGCTAAATGTAAAAACAATTTTATTTCAAACAATTCAGTTTAATACAAGTTCGCAGTTTAAATCTTAAAAATAGTTCTATTCTAAACTATTCAGTTTAGTCAAGAAAGTTAAATGGTTCCAAGTATTGCTATATATCACTAACAATTCAATTAAAAAGTTATTTATTTACTCACAGTTAAAGGCAAAAACAGTTCTATTTCAAATAATTCAGTTTAGCATAAGAACACAGTTTATTAACCAATTAATAGAACGCTATCAGTTGCTACCACTCCGAGTCAGAGTGGACCTGGGAGCGATTGCAGTAAAGGGGTATTCAGTATTCGCCAAAGCTCCTGCATTACTGGAGCCTTACCATCAGATTGTTTAGTGTCATATCCAGGACACTCATCGAGTCGGGTGGAGGTCTTTCTCCTCAACACAAAAGCAGTCGGTGTATTCTATAGCGCCAGCCGACGGGTCTATTAGCAGATGAGGTAAAACTCCATGCCCAAAAGAAATATCCTTGGTACGACATTAAACTGCATCTAGTGAGGTTTAAGTTCTGGAGCTCTAAGGAGTGTCGAGTATAGATTTCATTGCCATTACTCCCAGATCCACTCTGACAAGGAGTGTTAGTACTTGTAGAGTGTTTGTCAATTGTCCGGGAAACTAGGGTTCAATCCCAGGTCGAGTTATCCCAAAAACTTTAAAAAATGGTACTTGATAACGCGTTGCTTAACGCTCAGCATTATAATGTAACCCTCCTCAAACCTCGGTATTGAAGCTATTAAAAAGGGTGCCTTCGGGTCACCTTCGACTACGGTTGCCAACTTTATCTCGAGGTATCACTATATATATATATATATATATATATATATATATATATATATATATATATATAATTGTAAACTTTGCATTGTTCGAAATTGGTTGATGCCAAAAATCACCCACACAAAAAAAAAAGCATATTCAAATTGGTGGCAAAGTACCCAAGACTTGAAAAGAGGTCTGTCATCAAATTGATTTATTTCAATTTAATGATTAAAATTTGATATACTAAAATAAGATATGTCTGAATAATAGATTTTTTTCATATAAATGTTTGAATGTTTTGATATGTATTTTTGTAGCTGTAAATTTTTCCTTTGTTAAATTTGAAGTATGATGAAACCTAAAGATATATGAGGATATATTGTGGTAATTATTGATGTCTGTTATTGTTTTTGTTGGCATTGATGTTATCAATATTCATGATAATGATGAGTTGACTATGGTTTATATTTATAGGTTTGACTATTTGTAGTAATAATTTTAATAGTAATATTAATTGTGATGATAATTCTTAATATGGTATTGTCTATAATACTTAGTATGATTTTATTTTTCAATTGAAGGATTTGAGGTTTAGTAATGGTATGAATATCATAATAATGTGAAAGATATAATTGTAATCTGTTGGAGATATAATATTATCTCGTATTTGTTTATAATTCTAGATAAGCGTCTGAAGAGGAACTGATATAAATTTTATTTTTACTTTTAATGTGATCAGTAACATTGAATAGCATAAAAATATTGGAATGAGAATTTTCTTAGTTTTTTTTAAATAAAATAGTATTAATATACAATATAATATTTTATAATATAATATAATTTTGTTAAGAGGTTATTTATATCCATCTAAGTTATTTATAGTAGATAATTTTCCATCCTCAAATCCATCTATTCTTTTATTCTATATTTTTTACTTATTTCCTTCATTTGGGTTTAAAAGTTTGTTTGCCATTAGTTAAAAAAAAGAGGTGAAAAAGAAAGAGGAGTCAACAATTGATACATCTTGGTACAAGAATTAAATGTCATTTGTCAACGAGGCAGAAAAAACAAAACAAATGGTCTGGTCTTTACATGAAAAAAAAAAAAAAAAAAAAAAATGAAATTTGGGTTTGGGTGATAGGGTGGCCGGATTTTTTTAAAAAAATTTTCATTAGAAATTTCTCATTATCTCTTTGTTTGAAGATGCAAATCTAACATTTAAAGAAAATATAGGGTTTGATGAAATAAATATAATTACAAAAATATGATTAATCTTTAAATGTTTTTCTCTTATATGTAATTATTTGCTCTGTATTTTAATTTGTTATTATTCTATACTGAGCTCTCTGTTAGATTTTGAATTACATGGATATTGAAGAAAGGAAATCCAAAAACAGAATCGTTCCCTCTATCAGCTGACTAGGCGTTGAATAATTCAAGGATACATACCTACACACACACACACACACACACACATATATATATATATATATATATATATATATATATATATATATATATATATATATATATATATATTAATAGAAATGTTGAATACACCATAATAGAAAAGACAGAAAAAGAATCTTCTAAACGCCACCTCAGACGATAAATGGATTCAACAACTAACTAAAGTCAAAAAAACATGTTTCAAAATTCAAATACTAATGAAAAATTTTTTTTGAATTAATTATTTTTTAAATTAATTATCTAAGAATCCATTACTTTTTATCGACTGAACTCAACAATATCGAGAGGGAGTTTGTGTGTGTGTGTGTGTGTGTGTAAGAGAGAGAGAGAGAGAGAGAGAGAGAGAGAGAGAGAGAGAGAACAGAATTATTTATAACACGTGCAAAATTGGACGTTAATGTCGTTCAAGTTAAAATAACATTCACACGAGAAACCAACCCTTTGGCATTCTTAAGCCTTTCAGTCAGGAAATAAATATCCTTTGATGATTACTGAAAAGTGTCGGAATTAACGAATTGATTTAAAAATAGTATGTAGTTTTACTAAAGTTTAAGTGCCTGTTCTTTCGTTCATAATATTAAATATAGTGTATAAACACACACACACACACACACACACACACACACACACACACACAATCTTTGTCTCTTTGTATCTTTCTCGGTCTGGCTCTCTTTTTTTTTCTCTCTCTCTCTTTCTTGATCTTTCTTGTTCTCTCTCTCTCTCTCTCTCTCTCTCTCTCTCTCTCTCTCTCTTTCTCTCTTTCAAACAAATATATTGAGGTGACAGAAAGCCAAAAGTAAAAGGTGACCAGTGAGAATAAAATTCCTAATAATGGTCTGTTTATCTAACTTAAAAATTTTCATACAGCCTGAGATACCCTTTACGAGAGCAATATACATAAGAAAGATTATTAAGCACAAGCAAACTTGAATGTATTACAAACAGAATATATATGTTTCTTATACATATATATATGTATATATATATATATATATATATATATATATGTGTGTGTGTGTGTGTGTGTGTGTGTATGTGTGTGTGTGTGTATGTGCATGTGTTTGTGTACGTGCGTGTGTGTGTCTGTGTGCGCAAGCGTACGCGCATGTGTGGTGTCTTTAAAAGAAATAGATTCAAAATTTATTTTTTAATTTTTATATACATATTCATGTATGTGAGTGTGTGTGTGTGTGGAATGTATGTATGTTTGTGCGCATATTTAAAGTTATGTCTTATCAATTCTTTTTTTTAAAGATGAATTTTCGAATAGTGAGATATATATATATATATATATATATATATATATATATATATATTGTCATTCACAGAGAGACTGTTTCGTTGTATCACAGCTCTTCAGTGTGAGTAGACACTTAGGAGGCTTGAAGCTGGGATCAAAACCCGCCCAACTTTACATAATACCGCTTAGCCAACAAGCGTTCCACGTTAGCTTGGCATTTATAAGGTATCAAATAGTAGCATTTGTTTTGTTTACATTTTATACTTTACCGGATACCAGAGTGGTCAATTCGTTCGAAGAGCTTTGCATTATGCGAGCGGCATATATATATATATATATATATATATATATATATATATATATATATATATATATATATGAATGTATATATGGTGTCTTCAAAGAAATAGTTTCAAAATTTAATCTAAAAATCATTTACATATATATATATATATATATATATATATATATATATATTCATGTTTGTATGTATGTATGTATGGTGTCTTCAAAAGAAACAGTTTCAAAATTAATTCTTAAAATCGCATATACATATATATATATATGTGTGTGTGTGTGTGTGAGTGTGTGTTCATGTGTGTGTGCATGTGTGCGTGTGTATAGTGTGTGTTTGTTTGTGTTATGTCAAATCAAATTTTTAAAATTAAATTTTCGAATAGTGATTATATTTTTCAAAACGATCAAAATTATTTGAATCGGTGAGTTCTGACATTTCTTGTGCATTGCTATTAAACTTTTTTATTTTCTATTTTTTAATCGGAAGCCGGGAAGATAGTCGATATTTACATTAGTGAAACGATATGAAAATTGTTTGTTTTGCTTTCGCCTCAAGATAAACATGTTGGATTGACACTCGGTAGTAATATCTTATTTTTCTTGGCATAAGATGCATTTTACTCTGCAAATATCTTCCTATCAAAGAAAATACAATTAGAAATATTGGTTTTTACCAATTTTTATTCCGTGCCAAAAAGAGTATACATATATTTTTATAGCCGTTGCCAACATTATTAAAATATTGACACTTTAAATAAACAAGTTGACGAAAACATATTTACGAATACATACAAAGTCTAAAAAGAGCTGAAGGAATGATTCTTCCAAAATTCGATTTTGTCAAACAGTCGACGTAATTTAAACATTCAGATATCAGATGAGTTTATTAGTGTATAAACACTGATTTGTCTTGTTTTTTTTTCATTTTGTAAGTGAAATATCACAGTCTTCTGTTTTATATCCTTTAAAGCATCTTGTAATACATGGGAACTGGATTGTATTAACTTTATTATAAGGTTATGTTCATGGAGGCTCTAATCAAGTGACGTGAACGAAGAGATCAAATGAAGCATATATCATAAAGCTGAGAGGGTGAATAATAATAATAATAATAATAATAATAATAATAATAATAATAATAATAATAATAATAAGAAGAAGAAGAAGAAGAAGAAGAAGAAGTTATAAAGAGTGAAATGAAAAAACTAGAGAAAACAAAGAAGAAAAAGAAAGAAATCAGGAGCTGAAAAACAAGAAAAGAAAAAAGACGCAGAGAAAGAGGGATAAGCGAAAGAGAAAACTGAAGAATAATTGAAAAAAGAATTGTTAAAAGAATGAAGAAGAACAAGGGGTAAAAATGAAAAAAATGAAAAAAGATAATCACAACGAAGAAGAAGAAGAAGAAGAAGAAGAAGAAGACTGAGAGAAAGAGCAAGGAAAAGAAAACGAATTATCAAAGTAGAAGGAAAAAGAAATTTATGACGATATAGAATAGGGAAAGAATTAGAACAAAAAGAATATATGAGAAACTGAAAACTAATAAAGAGAACATTTGTAGAAAAAATAAAAATTGTAAAAGAAAGAAAGAAAGAAAGAAAGAAGGAGATTTTGGATGAAATGGAAAAGCTTAAAAATAAGAAGAAAAAATTTAAAGATAATTCTATGAGAAGAAAAACGAAGGAAAAACGAAAGAGAAAAAGAGATAAAGAAAGAGATAACAGAGAGGGAAAGGAAAGTGAAGATTGAATTTCAGCCAATCAGTAATTGATTAAGAAAACTATATCTGAAAAAAAAAAAAAATTAGAAATAGAAATAACTAATCAAAAAAAAAAAAAAAAAAAAAAAAAAAAAGAAGGAAAATAGAAGAAAAAAATCTCAGAAAGAATTTTAAAAAATAATAACAAACCGTAATCCCTGAGAATGATGAATGGAATAAAAAGATGGAAAATAAAAAAACAACAACAAAAAACAACACATTTTGAAAACTTAAATCAATAAAAAAAAAAAGCATCATATAAATGAAGAGAAAGATAGTATTAAACAAACAAACAAACAAACAAATTATATATCTCCTAACGAACTTTCACAGAGGTTGGAAAAAAACCCACGCACACACTTAAAAAATATATCACGCATGAAAACTCTTTCGGCTCTTTCATTCTATCTTTCAACTTTCTTTCTCTTTCTCATCCAGTGCGCATGCATGCGCATGCGTGTATAAAATTAAAAAATAAACCAATTTCCGGAATTTGGGATCTTTTTGTGGTTAGTGTTAGTTGGTCCTTGGCTAATGAAGGTTCTGCTGTTCAGCCACTGGCAGCTATTATTATAACATAGCCAAGCTTCGTTAGTCTCCAAAGAACCTTCTGGTCTCCTACTAATTAGCTGCTATTTTTTCTTTACACTTTATTAACCAACTCTTTCTGTTTTCTTGTTTCTTCTTGTCAACATTTTCCTCGCTTACCTTCTCCTCCTCTCCTTTGGACATTTCAAGAACTAAATTATCATAGCTACTTTGAAAATAGTTTCTTTCTGTTTCTCCTATTTTTTTTTTCTTTTTGTACTTGAGTATTTCATTATGTTATTGACGGATATTTTTATTGCCAATCATTTTCATGTATAGGACTCTGCAGAATGATCTCTGGTTATGTTTGCTTATTTTTTCTTTTATTTCTTTTTGTTTGATGGTATCTGCTTGGATTGAATCTATTCAAATCACGGCGCTGTTTAAAATGGTGAGACCCCTGAAAAGAGTTTTGGAGAGATGAGGAGACTTGCGGTCATTTAGGCTTCAGTGAATGATACAAGTTCAAACTGAAATGAAAACTTGTAATAATAAAGCAACAATAATAATAATAATAATAATAATAACGCCGTAAGGACCAACCATAAACAAAACTACGCCATAAGGACCAATCATATCAAAGCCAGAATTAATAAAACGCAACAAAACAGCAGATGTAAATTATGTGGGGATAGAGACATAATAAGCGAATGCAGCAAATCAGTACAGAAAGAGCATAAGATTACACACGACAGGTGGGCAAGGAGATCCACTGGGAAATATACCAGAAATTGAAATTTGACCATACGAACAGATGGTATATGCACAACGCAGCAGCTGTCCAGGAAAATGAGACGCAAAAACTCCACTGGAATTTTTAGATACAAACGGATCATCTAATCTCGGCCAGACGACCAGACCGAGAAATCATTTGCAAATAAAAAAGAGAACTTGCCGAATTGTGGACTTTGCTGTCCCGGCTGACCACAGAATAAAATTGAAAGAAAGTGAAAAGAAGGATAAGTATCTCGACCTTGCTAAGGAATAAAAAAAAAACAAACTGTGGAACGTGAATGTAATGATTATACCAATTGTAACTGGTACTCTTGGTACAGTCACCAAAGGATTGATAAAAGGACAGGAGTCCAGTTTAGTATATATATATATAGCTTTTGTTGACACACAGTTAAATGTCAAAATTTATATTTTAAACAATTCAGTTTAGCGTAAGTACCGTTTCAATGTCAAAAGCAGTTCTATTTAAATCAACTCAGTTTAGCATTAGTACGCAGTTTACATATCAAAACAGTTGTATTTCAAGTAATTCAGTTTAGCATGAGCACACATTTTAGTTTTATTTGACACATAGATAGTAATCTGTCAGGTTCTTCCACTCTTGGACAGAGTGGACCAGGGAGCGATGGCAATGAAGGTATTTTTCACATCTCCCAAAGTTTCAGCCTTGCTGGAACTTCACCATCAGATTGTTTCGTATCATATCCAGGACACTCGTTGTTGGGTGGTCTTATCCCTCTGCAGAGAAGCAGTTGGTGTATTCTATAAACCCAGCCGACTTGGCAAAATGTTACTTGTGCGAAATATCAGTACTTGAAACCATTTAACTGTGTGCAAACAAATGAGCTCTGGCTCGTTTAAAAATTATTACCTACAAACTACTCGTTTACATATTATATTTATTTAATTTATATCAATAAACAGGTTTTGGCGTTAATGGCGTAATGGTTAACGCGCTGGGCTGAGGAATCGTAGTACGCGAGTTCGAACTCCAGTCGGACTGTTACATTCACTTTCGGTCAAATATACTTGGAAAAGGTATGAACCCCCTTATTCTCATATCTATGGGTTAGATAGTACCATTGTCCTTCTAAAAGAAAGGATGGATTTGGCATTAAATAACTCGAAAAAGGTTGATAGGCCATTACAAAAACAAAACAACCAAGTAACCTACCAAAATAATAATAAAAAATTCTACCAATAAGTCAATGGTTTGGTTCGGTTGAGTTTTATGGCATATCAGCCATTGTGGTTTATTTAGTGCTAAATCCTGTTTATACATATGTTAGATTAATATACATGAATTAAATATTAGATAGATTATTCGTAAACACATTTTGTTGAAAACATTTTTAAACGAGTCTGAACTCGTTTTTTGTGCACAGTTAAATAGTTTCAACTGCCCGTGGTGTAATGGTTATCGTCGTAAGAATTGGACACGGCGACACGAGTTCAAATCCTTGACTAGACTGATTGCATTTCACATAGCACTAATACCCTTGGTAAAGGTATGAATCCAGTTATTCTCCCTCCAGCTTTGGGTAAATAGTAGGGGGTGGTAAATAGGATCTGTGCATTCTACCAAGGATAAAACCATACATTATTTTTCCATATATGACCTATTACTAATCTATTGAACACTATTCATTCACTTGCACAGTCATATGGTTCAAAGTATTGCGATGTATCACTAACAATTCAATTAAACATCAGTCATTTGCTTACACACAGTTAAATGATCGAACAGTTTTATTTCTAATAATTCTATTTAGCATAAGTCATTTGTTTGAATTCAGTTTAAATGTCAAACAGTTCTATTTGACCCATAGATAGAACTCTATCAGATGCTACAACTCCGAGTCCGAGTGGAACTGAAAGTAATGACAATGAAGAACTATTCCATATTTCCGAAAACGCCAGGATTGGAGCCTCACAATCAGATAGTTTAGTGTCATATACAGGACACACCTTGCGGGGTGTCTTACTCTTCTGCAGGGCTGCAGTCGGTGTATTCTACCGCCCAAGTCAACTGGGTTTAACGCAATGGAGGCAGCACGAAGAAAATTGAGTAACCGAATGCGAATGTATCAAAACATTTCTGAAGGAAACTAACTGAAATGACATAAAAGAACGGCTGAATGATTAAACAACGTGATAAGTGAATTACAAGGAAGTAAAACAAACTCGTGTGAATTCACTTAAAGTAACACTGAAAAAAGAAGCAAATTGAAAGACACTAGCATATAATGAAACACATACTGGTTCAAAAAAATTCCCATCTATTCATGACAGATTAATCAACAATTAGTGTTCGCCAATGGTCCCGGAGACCTGGGTTCAATTCCAGGTCGAGTCATACCAAAGACTTTAAAAATGGTACTTGATACCTCCTTGCTTAACACTCAATAATATAAGGCACGTATCAAGGGTCATCATCATCATCATATCGTGCTGGCAGCACGGATATCCCTGACCCTCTCTCGCCACTCCTCCCTATCGTTCATCGCCCTAGGCAGGTCTTCAGGACAACATCCTGTATCCTCACACAGCTGCTGAATGTACGTTCGTGCTGGTCGTCCTGCTTTTGCGCGGCCGTGTGTGGGGATCCATAAGAGTACATCTCTTATGAGTTCATCTCTGCTTCTCCAGCAATGTCCAGCATGTCTGGTTCGCCTAACTTGAATAGATTTCGTGATAGGGGGCAGGTGGCCGTACAGTTGGTGTCTCGTGGGGTGCCGCTGCCAGGACTTGTTGAGGATTGCACGCAGCATTCTTGTGTAATTGCCATCTAGTTTCTTCTCGAGCCGTTTTGTTAGCGTCCATGTAGTGCATCCATATAGCAGTATCGATGTGACCGCTGCCTGGAAGAAACTGCGTTTCATTTTATCGGTTAGGTCTGATTTCCATATAGTCGATAGCCTATTGATAGCTGTCCATGCTTTCGTTAACCTCGTTTCGATGTCCTTTTCGGTTGATTCGACGCTGCTTCCTAGGTACGTGAATTTGTCTACTAGTTTAAGAGGGGTTCCTTCTAGAGTGGAGATGTCCCCCGTTTGGTTATAGCACATATATTCCGTTTTGTGTGCATTAACATGGAGGCCTATGCTTGCTGCTGCTCGTTCCAGGCTATGCAGAAGTGTTTCGGCTTGGTCAGGTGTATTTGCCAGTATCGCTATGTCATCGGCGTAGTCGGCGTCGGTAATTGTTGTTGCGGGATATCTTCTGCTTCTTTTCTTCGTCAGTTCGAAGCCATTCTCTTTGATTTTGTCAATCGATGTTCTAAGTACGTAGTCTAGACAAATGATAAAGAGATACGGAGCCAGCGTGTCCCCTTGTAGTACTCCTGCTACAATGTCGAAGTATTCTGTGTCTCCATCTGGTGATCGTACTTTTACTTTAGTGTTTCTATAGAGAATCGTTATTGCCGCTACGGTTTCTTTAGGTATGCCGTACGCTAGTAGGATTTGTTCCATCTTTCCTCTGTGAATGGAGTCGAAAGCCTTGGTAAAGTCGACAAATATTAATGTCGCTTGTAGGTTCTTTGCCCGTACACCTTCAAGGATTCTGCGGATGGTTAGTATTTGTGAGGTCGTAGATCTATTTCTTCGGAAGCCATTTTGGTTTTTTCTAAGTATGTTGTCGATTTTGGGTTCTATGCGGTTTCGTAGTAGGGCATTGTAGATTTTTGCAGCTATGGATGTAAGTGTTATGCCTCGGTAGTTTTTGGCTAATCCGAGGTCCCCCTTTTTAGGGAAGGGGAGTATGCATCCCTTCGTCCATCTATCTATCGGATTTTGATTGTATACTGCGTTGCAGTGTCGGAGCAGTATGTCGTCGAATTGTCTGGTCTTCCATACTTCCGGGGGAATTTCGTCCAGTCCTGCAGCTTTCCTATTTTTAATTTTTCTGAGAACCGAGTCGAGTTCTCCTTGTGTGAACGGTCCAAGTTTAATGTAAATGTATCAAGGGTAAAGTGGAGCAATTCAGGGAAAAGAAAGGAGTAGCGCCCTCCCCTACATCTCGGTGTAGTAGCTATTGAAAAGGGAGCCTTCTGGGTGCCCTCGACTACGGTCGCCAACTTTTTACTTACCTAAATGCTAACAAGAAGGAAGAATTTCCAAATTGACGACAAAAGTAAAAACTACTCTGATCCAAAAAGAACTCCCTAAAAAACAAAACAAATAAAAAAAAAGGCAAAAAAAAAAAAAAAAGGAGATAAAAACATTACAAGAAACTTCGGCCAATAGCATATTTAGTAATGCTGTTGAAGTTCCGAAACAGAAAATAGAAAGGAACTCAACCAACCGCTGGAAAAGTCGAGGGCTATTTTCAGAGGCATAATAAAGGATGTCGCAAAGAAATTAGAGAAAAAAAAATCTTATAGAATC
The DNA here is from genome assembly GCA_963585895.1 of Sepioteuthis lessoniana. NCBI lineage: Eukaryota > Metazoa > Mollusca > Cephalopoda > Myopsida > Loliginidae > Sepioteuthis > Sepioteuthis lessoniana. Next base: position 41,072,104 of record OY757910.1, read on the forward strand.
AATAATCTGGCAAAGAGACTTGATGAACTGGAGATCAGAGGAAGAATCTAAAATCAGAAAGGATACTTGGAATAGTCCTGGAGACAAGAAGAGACTTGTTCTCACACTGGCTCCAATGAAAAACTATTTAGAGCTTGGCGGGGAAAATAATAATTGTGAAAATCTATTACTCGTTTGAAAGCCGTGGATTTCTTCCAGAAAGAACAAAAATGCTGTCGCAAAGGAACACGAGGTATCATTAACCTATTATACATCTCTCTACACTTACAAAAAGAAGTTAAAACATGAAGGAAAAATTTAGCCATGACGTAGACTGCAGAAATACATATGACATGATCCTGCAACCATAACTACAGATGTTCGTAATTTTCGAACAAATAATCATCATCATCATCATTAAGGTATGTTGACAGCACGGATTCTCTTGACTCTTTCTCGCCACTCATGCCTGCCTTTAGAACGTCACTTTTGATTAATCCCCTAGACGGCATCTAGAGTGCTTATGATTATAAGTTTTTACTGGTTGTTTATTAGTTTGATTTAACTTCCCCAGCAGTGCTGTACACATCTCGCTCATCTTAATCAGGTAGTAGGTGAGATCTGAGGTAAGTGGCCGTACAGCAACTGTCTTTTAGGACGCTGCTTCCAGGATTTATTCAAAACAGCACTCTTTTCTAATTCTCATTTAGTTTTTTGTTTTTCTTTTTCTCCAAGGGTTTCATTGGTGCAACCATACAATACTATTCACACGGCTAGGACTTGGAAGGAACAAATGAACAGTGGAACTAACAGCTGGAGTATGACGCCCTGGGAAAAAAAAAACAAAAAAGGATTTTCCAGGGTTAATCTTCGTCCTGTATGATATTCATAATGGCGGCAATACCAATAAACTATTCCTAAGAAAATGCAAAGGAGGTCATAAATTTACAGCAATGCAGGAAAAATGAAATTACTTCCCGTACAAGGACGATGTCATACTTCTTTTAAGAATAAAAACGAGCTGGAAACACCAAAAAAAAAAAAAAAAAAAAAAACAAAAAAAAAAAAAAAACAACAACAAAAAACAAAACAACAAAAACAAAAAAAAATAAGAATATAGGGATAAAATATGCAATTGAAAAATACGCAAATGAACAAAGAAAAAAAAAACAAGAACTGAACTAATCGAACAAGTTAATCAAGAACGCATAAAAACACCCGAAGATAAAAGCTGAAAATACCATAGCGAAACGGTTATCGTCGTAAGCAATGAAATCGATGACTAGAGTTCAATTCCTTAATGAGGCTGTTTGCATTTCCCCTTTGTGCTAATGCTCTTCTGAAAAGCCTGAACCCATCTGTTCTCTTCTCGGCTATGAGTAAATAGTAGGACAGACTGGGTTCTTTAATTTTGTTTATGCAATCAATCTAAAAGAAGGAAAACACTAGATTTAAACAGCATAAAATTGACCTTGTGTCGTATCCTGCCCGTGACGGAGAGACTAGATAAATGCAAAAAAAAAAAACGACAAAAAAAAAAAAGAAGAAAGAACTCATTCACACGGCTGGAGTCGTGTTTAGCGAAACAGTAAAGTCGTAGGAAAGGGAACCAGTGACCCGAGTTCAAATCCTGTGCGAATCTGTTTGCGATTCACTTCGCACTAATGTCCATGGCAAAGAAGTGAATCCACTCTTGCTGTGGAAAAAATAGGAGAACATACTCGGCTCTTTAGCTTCTGTTAGACAACCAGTAAAGGAGAAGGAAAATTCTTAATTTGAATCAGTTTTACTCTGCTTAAGATCTGACCTTGTGTTGCATCCTGCCTTGTGGGATATAACATATTATTTGAAGAGACGATCAGAAATGAACGGCAAATTGAAAAAGAAAGATGAGAAAAATTTTGGAAAACAAACTCTAATGTAGGAATTTGATAAAAGGAATAGATATCTGAGCAGTCACTTTGGTAAGATACTCAGGACACTTCTTAAACTAGACAAACGCGGAGATCAGAAACATAAAGCAGAGAATTAGAAAATTGATGAAAAAAAACACAAAACCTTACATCCAAGATATGAGGTGGATAGAATTAAAGACGAATATGACAAGCCAGCAATAAGGATTCTATTGATGCAGCAATTTAGCGACGTCCACAGTGGAAAGCAAATCTTAGATTCTAAATTTAAAGGAATCTGTCATTTTCTCTTCCAAAAGACTTTCAAGACTATTTTCAACATATTCTTTCTTAGGAACTGTTCTTGTAATTGAAGAAACTGAAAATCTGGAGGATAATAAATCTAGTGAGTATGGACCATGTGGAAGAACATCCCATCCTTGTTGGGCAGCAGTCGTTGACTATGAAGTTGATTATATTTTTGCTGGTTATAATTAGATAAATCTTATTTTCATTTATTTTTATACCCTCACTGGTGAAACGTAATTACTTTCAAACATCCTAATACAATGAAAATTTTCTCGATATGTTAATGATTTGAGACTTTTAAGTGACAATTGTATTTCTAAGATTCCTTTTAGAGAAGATGTCGTTTCAAAGTTGTAAATCATCTACATCATCTACATCTAATAAAATCATCTACATCATCTACATCTAATAAAATTCACACACACGCACGCACACACACACACACACGCACACACACACGCATATATATATATATATATATATATATATGTACACACATATATATATACACACACATATATATATATAATCAAAATTTAAAACTGGTGAAATCAGTAAGATACATTGCTCTACGTACAAAAAAGCAGAGTAATATCTCGATATTTCAGTTATCAGATGAAATGAGGTAAATTAAGCACTCAAACATGGTCATCTACTAAGTTAACAATCCTAATATTGTGATTTGCTAATCGAAAGAGTGCTCCAGCAAGAGTGCTCCTAATGATGTAATGGTTTATTAGAACCGAATCGCTATAGTGTTGACTTTGTTTCTCAAATCTCTCCGTCTGCTTGGATTACCTAGTTAGCATTTTTTTCTCTTTCTTGTCGGATTTTACTACGTTATCCACTACTATATATATATATATATATATATATATATATTCTGTAATCTGCTACATCTATGAATAAAAAGTGCTAATTATCAGTGATAGTGCATCGGTTAGAGCCAAGAGTTCTTGGTTTGATGTTCACACGTGTGAAACTGATAGTCATCTAGTTCCATTGACAATGTCTACACTAGATCTATCTATCTATCTATCTATCTATCTTAATATTGTTTGCTATATTCATATATATGGCGTGTTCAGTACGTGGATAAAGCATATGTAGTTCCGAGTTTGGATGGCACCAAGAACTCTTAATATGATTGTATTGGTGAGATACAGACAATCACAAAGCCCCTATAACCGTTTCTACGCAATCCAATCTTAGACCTCTCCCTCCCCTCCTCTCTCTTTATCTATCTATCTATCTATCTATCTATAAATATATATACAATTTCAAATCCTATAAAGGAATATACTTTTTGTAGAGGAAAACGTCTTAGAGAGAGAATGGTCAATAATTATCATAAAATAATTTTGCGTGTAAAATGAAGTCAGGAAAAATGCCAAAAACCTAAATGAATTTTCTGACGCGAACCAAATTGCAAAAAAATAAGAAAATAAAAGATAAGCTAGATCACTGGAATTTGGCGCCAAAAAGACTAGCTTAGCTACCCTCGCTGTCAGGCAGGGACCGACAAAATAAATATCAGCAATATATCTTGTCAAGATAGTTTGCAGTGAGTGGGAGTTCAGAAAGAAAATGGATTTTCCCTAAGGGATTAGAGCGGAATTCGAACTCAGTTCGCTGAATTCGTTATCAGTTTCGATAGATGTTTCCCATAAGTCTTTAGGTGCCATTCTAAGCATTTCTCATTATGGCAGAAAAAGAAGTTTCTTGGAGATAGCCATCTTCTCTCCAGCTAATGGGTGACAGGTTCTACTGGATTACATCTTTCTTTGTTCAATGGCATATAAACCTTCGAGGTTTATTTTATACAGAAGCCATCCTTGCAGAAGAATTTAACCTATAACTGGGGGAAAGGGAGCTCATGCCTTTTACATGGGTATTAGTTCGAAAGTGAATGTAATAGGGTGACGGGAGTTTGAACTCGCTTGCTATAAGGCTGCAGTCCTGCATTTTAGCCCTTACGCCACGGGGATTTAGTAGCTGAATTTCATGTTATCAATTATCATTTACTAAACCTAGCCTACTCTGGTGCTGAACCAGAAGTATGGGGGCAGTTACAAGGGAATTAGCAAACAATGGTCTGTTAGCATAGATCACAGATCATTATTCCAATAGAAGAACTTTAAAAAATGTACAAAGCTTGGCACGTTAACCATTACACAATACAAAGGAGATGCCCGTGGTGTTATGGTTATCGTCGTAGGAAATGGACACGGCGACACGAGTTCAAATCCTTGACGAGACTGGTTGCATTTCCCATAGCACTAATACCCTTGGGAAAGGTATGAATCCAGTTATTCTCCCTCCAGTTTTGGGTAAATAGACTGGGTTCTTCAGCCTTGGTGAGGCAACTAGTCTAGGAGAAGGAAAACTCTGAATACAAACTTGTTAAACTCCGCTTAAAATTGACCTTGTGTCATATCCTGCCCGAGTGGAGGGGTTGGGTAAATATGATTACACAATACAAAGTACCTAAAAGTAAATGACTTAGCTTATTTTGGTACAAAATAAGAAACAAGAGCCTCTTAGAGAGAATCGAACTCACGAATAATGGAGTGCTAGTCGAGTTAAGCTTTATACCCTTAAAGTAAATTAAGATAGGCTGAAAGCAAGAAAAGAATCGAACTCACAACCATGAGAATGCTAATCTACCATACTAACAACATCTTCCTTCGTTCCAATACCCTTGGAAAAGATATGAAACCAAATGTTCTACTCCAACTATCAGCTATGAGTAAATAGGACAGACTGGGTACTTTAACCTTGGTCAGACAATCAGAACAACATATTTTGATTTATGACATCTTTTTGTGACAGGCGTGATGCGAGACACGGTTAGTTATTGAGCAGAGGTCCTCTGCCCTCTCACAATGGTATGGCCAAGGACAGTACAGCAAAAAAAAAAGATAAGAAAATAAGCTTGGCCCTGTCAATATTCTTCTCTTTGGAATTCACTTCAGGCATCAGGCAAGAAACTTAACCCTTCCTTTTTATAGTAAGTGCTATCTTGGAAGATGCCCTCTTAGAGCCAAGATCAGCTACTGAGAAACTGTGTTGGGCACCACAAGATTTAGGTCGGCATATTTATTTATTTTAGTTTGTTTGGATCATAATAGTCAGTTTTGGGTTTGGATATCGGACTTTGTTGGTTTTCTTCTTACCCCAAATCAATTCGTTGGGTTCTGTGTCTGTGAAAGACTCTAGAGGAATTCATGAAGGAAGGAAGAAAATTTACCAAGAAGGAAAATTCAAATCAGCTTTACTCCAATCAAAAGATTTGACCTTGTATCATATCCTAGCTGTGGCAATAATACATAAATTACTCTTTGAAAGTAAATTATTAAGCTTACTTGGGTTGGACAAAATAATTGAAACACCTAGAATCTTAGCTTCATAATTTTGAAACTCCTATAAAACGATTGGTTATTTTTATGTCTTTTGATTTATTATTAATTTTTCTCGTCTTATTTTACTAAAATTGTTGTTTTTTTACAGATATCATGAGAAGAAATTAATCAAAATTCATTAAAATGGCAGATCCCTCAGATTTTAAAAGAGGTCAAATTGTTGGCGCTCGTATGACAGGCGCTAGTGTAACAAAACCGCTGAATTATTTGGTATAGCAAGAACTACTGTCTCGAAAGTAATGACAGCATTTGAGAATGAAGGAAAAAAACCCTCCTCGCGGAAGAAAAACTCTGGAAGAAAGCGAAATCTGTTTGATAGGGGGGCAGCCGTACTCTTACGCATTTTGTTAGGAAGGCTCACAAAAATACAGCTCCGAAAATTATAACAGAGCTTAATGACCATCTCGAAAACCAAGTTTCCTCAAAAACTGTAAGAAGGGAGCTATACATATCTGGATTTCACGCCAGAGGTAATTTACTAAGCTTTTTTGCTTAGATGTAGCACAAGGCCGCATGAATTGGACACCCAATGAGAATCGAACTCACTCGTGTAGGTTTGCTAGTCTACCTTGCTAACCATTACACCATCCGAGGTGCCCATTTCACGCCAGAGCTGTAATCAGAAAACCATATTAAAATAAATTTGTTTGAAATTTCCTGGTGTTTTCATTATGTTGTTTAACCCCTGTAGACTTGTAGAAGGTCCTATCTATAATAAGACTCCCAAGATGGATTGTTTTTACTTCGATGTAAAGTTCTGTTCTGCTATTGACCTAACCATGTGCTCCCTATCCAATGCCATGAAGTTGTTGGTGCAAATAGCGAGGATTGTTTTTTTTTCTTTTCTTTTTTTTTTCAATTCTTTTGCGGTCTACGGGCATCAGACATTTTTTCAGCAGTCCCAGGACGCTCGGATTTTGCCTCTTCATCGTCTTTTTCTTTACATTGTTTTTGCTGCTCTTGGCGCGTTACCTGCTGGTTAGGCAAGCAAGCTCTTGGTACTCGTCCAGTTTAGCTCGCTTCAACCTCAAACAAATAAGACCACGGGATCCTGCTAGCGAATCAGTCCTTCCGTAGCAATGGTAATTCTGTACCTTTGAGTTCTTATTGGATCTGCCAGGGCGTACGGCTTGGCTACCATAACCATCGAACAGCAATTGTTATGGCTGCCCCACAGTGAGGTTCTGAAGTAGGCTTTTCACCAAGATTTACCCATCATCATCATCATCATCATCATCATCATCAGCACGGATTCCTTTGATAATCTTCCGCCATCTACTCTAATCAGCCATCGCACCTTTCAAGTCTTCTAAATGACATCCCATATCTGCACAGAGCTGGTAAATATAAGTTTTTGCTGATGAGTCTATGTTTAGGGGTCCATTAGAAAACTCCGCTTATGAGCATGTTCTTATTTCTCCAGTGATACGCAGCTTGCTTGAATAGTTTTTGAGACTGGAGGTAAGTGGCCATACAGCTGCTGTTCTGTTGGGTGTTGTATCCATGTGTAATTCTTATCTACTTTTTTTCTACTTGGTGTTTCGCAAGAGTCCGAGTGGTGCAGCAATACAGTAGTACTACACGGGCACAACTTGGAAGAATTCTCGTTTTATTTCATTAGAGAGGTTATATTTCCAAACGATCGAAAACCTGTCAATAGCAGTGCGTGTCTTTCCTATGCGTATCTTGACATCAATTTCAGTAGATGAGATATTGCTACCGAGATGTGCTAACTGGTCAACTAACCTCAAAGGCTGGCCACTTAATGATGAAAACACATGAGAGCGAAGTGAAAGTAAACTGCCCAAGCCAGGATTTGAACTTGGCTCTTCGATTATATCTTAAGGGTCATTAACAGAGAATTCACAATTCCAAAAGAGATATGGGAAAGAAAGAAAGAAAGGAAAAACCGACAAGAAGAAGACGAAGATAGAGAGTTTTGAGAAGAAGAAGAAGAAGAAGAAGAATTGTTTCGCTATTGAATACTAATCTAACTTAGCGCAAACATTTAGTGATATCTTGTTTTTAAGTTAAAAAGATTCTTTTATGGTTTTTTTTACGATGCCAATGTAAAATTCCGTTTCGGTTACTCCTACCTCAGATTATCAGTGTGAAAAAAAAAAATTAGAAAATTAAAACCCTTCTCTGTGACCCTAAATTATTTTTAACTGGGTGCCCATTATGATGGAAAAAGTTACATAACGATTCCCGCCTTTTTTCCCACGCTGAATTTGTAAAGTTAATTAATTATAGAAATGCTAAAATAAAAATTGCACACAAGGAAAGTCACCGAGAAATTTAATTAACCATAAAAAAAAAAAAAATTGTACAAATTAATATGAAATTCCTAACGCTATGAGACCAGAAAATCGCTTTCAACAAAATAATAGTAACAATAGTTTCTTTATATATATATACATATATATATATATATATATATATATATATATATATATATTCAGCGTAACGATTTATTAACTTTGTGACAATTTTTCATTTTGGCCACAAACTATAAGTTTGCATTCAACGAATTTTTCACGGAATGATCGCAACGGTTATATGAGCAAGCCGTAAAAATTTTAAGGTTCCGCAGAAACTACAGTCATTTACGTAAGTTGTTTAAATAACAATAGTTTCAAATTATTAAAGAAATGTAATTAAACTCATGTAAGCAAGAAAATAACGCCTTATTCAGATAACGTTGGTTTTGGATACATAAAGTAACATAAAATTAATAAAAGTCAACAGGTAAACACAGTTTTAAAATGATTGTGGATCCAGTTAACATGATTCATTTTCTGGTGTAGTGGCTCGTACCACGTGATCTGAATAATTCAACAACAGTTGGCGACTGTTGTATCGTGGTAAGGAAAAGATACACAGTGAAACAGATTTAATTGTTTATTTACTTAAGTGGTACAGTCTGACTAGTATTATAAGTCTCGCACTGTTAGTCTTACGTCCGAAGTTGATCTCACTACTGACTGACATCCTTTCAGAGTGGTCTCTCTGCTTCTCTCTCTGCTTCTCCATGCTTACGAGACATGGCGTCTTTTATACTTCTGCGATACCGGAAGTCATATGGTACGAGCCACTATACAACACTTTTATAGAAAGGACTTGAATAAGGCCCTGGTTTATGGAACATGTCAATTTCTGTAAATCCTCTGAAGTAATATAACATATTTTCACTACTGTCTGCTACTTACCCAGTCGGCTAAGGCTATATAAAAAACCCGACTGCATCTCTACAGAGGAGTAAGACCACTTCCCAAACGAGTGTCATGGATATGAGACTAAACAATCTGATGGTGAGGTTTATAGAATGCAGAGTACCCCTTTATTGCCATCGCTCCAAGGTCAATTCTAGCATGGAGTGGTAGCAACTGATAAGGTTCTATCTATGGGTTAAATAGAACTAAACAGTGTAATTATGCTAAACTGAATTGTTTGAATTAGAACTATTTGACTAAACTGAATAGCTTGAAATAGATTTTTTTGAAAATTAAACTGTGTACTTGTGCTGAACTTAATTGTTTAAAATAGAACTGTTTATTTGTATAAAAACGGATTCGGCATTAGATAACCTGCAAAGGTTGATATGATTTAAAATACAAACATATTGTCTGCTACAAGTCCTTGCTTCTAAATTTGCGTCCATTCTTGTAAACTCGTCGCTTCAGAATACCCAACAAGTTTTTGATTGGGTTTAAGTTTGAAGAATTGGGTAGCCAATTAATCTTCCGATGTCCACAGAAGCTTAATTGTCGTCGGTACTCCGTAGTTTTATGCAACGCTTGTAAAGGAGCAATATTTTGCATAAAAATGATGATTCTCCTGAAGGTGATCTTTTACTTTTTTTAATCAAGGTTCAAGGTGCTCTCTTTGCACAGATCAATCAATACCAGGCCAAGCCATAATACATCCTCCTCCTTGTTGGTGTTTCTCTCGTTGGTGACGATCTCGTCTGTTTATGACCTCTCTTTTGCTCTAAACCTCTGAGTATTTAAAGGTAGTAATGTCTCGAAGATTTCTCTGTGAGCAAAACTTTCGATAAGTTGGCCTTCATGTTATCTTCTGCAGATTTCAGATGATTTTGTTCATGTATTTTCGTCAATGGCAGCCTTGTTGCTGGTCTCACTGATGTCCTGACCTTTTTTCAGAGGACTCCATCAAGTAGTTCTGGACCAAGTTGTTTTTTCAATGAGTCTAAAAAGTTCTCCGTTGGACAGGTCTGTGTTATTCACAGCTTCATGTTTAACTAGCGGCAGATAACGTTGGGAAGCAACCCTCAAGTGACTATTATTGGCCCTCTAACGCACCTTCGTAAGAGGTGCAAGAAACTTTTTAACAGTTTGGTGATATCGTCTAATTATTTTGGATATTTCTAATGTTGATTTACCTTTTGTATGTTTTAATGTTATATTAGACTTCACATAAGTTCTGATGTTATAACAGACTTCTCAGAAGCGGACAGGTCACATTTGCGACTCATGTTTGTACGGTTATGAAGTCACTCGTTTATAATCAGGAAAACGGAAGTATTGTGTTACTCATATAAATGGTCACATTTTGTTCAAATTTGCGCAAATATATACTTTATGCCATCATTCTGTACAAAATTCATTAAAGTTGAGACTCGTAGTTTTTGAACAAAACGTAACATCCTCACTGCGTTAATAATTTGTTACGCAGTATATATATATATATATATATATATATATATAGAGAGAGAGAGAGAGAGAAACTATTACATAAATATAAACAGACTGACATAGGCAAATTGATATTATTCTTCTTTGATGGGTCAGAGATATTTGTTAAGAATGTCGAAAAGCATTTTACTCCATCTTTCTAATTCTGATTTGGTAACTATATTTTATGGCATATAAACCTTCATGGGTTATTTAATGCAAAAACTATCTTTGTAGAAGAACCGAAGAAATATTAGTTGAACTATAGGTAGGGTCGGTGGCTAAGGAGATCCATACATCACCCTAGGGTGTAAAGTAATAGTGTAAGTAGAATTCGAACTTGTTTACTTCGAGGCCGCAGTCAAGCTCTTTTACCACTACGCCATGGGAAATCTAGCTTTCAAATTCTACCTGTTTTTGATTGATACTTACGAAAAAGATGGTATTATCTTATTTTATATATATATATATATATATAAAGAAAACATTATTACATATATAAAGAAAACATTTATACATATACATCATCGTCATCATCATGACGTGCGGCTAGCACGGATATCCCTGATCCTCTCTCTCTCCACGTCTCCCTATCATTCATCGCCTCCGGCAGGTTTTCAGGATTACATCCCGTATCATCACATAGCTGCTGTATGAATGTTCGTGCTGGTCGTCCTGCTTTTGATTGGCCATATGCGGGGGTCCACAGGAGCACATCACTTATGATCTCGTCCTTGCTTCTCCAGCAGTGTCCGGCATGTCTGGTTCGTCTAGCTTGTATAGTTTTCGTGATAGGTGGTAGGTGGCCATACAGTTGGCGCCTTGTGAGGTGTTGCTGCCAGGACCTGTTCAATATTGCTCGCAACATTCTTGTATAATTGCCGTCGAGCTTCTTCTCCAACCGTTTAGTCAGTGTCCAAGTAGTGCATCCATACAGCAGAATCGACACGACCGCAGCCTGGAAGAAACTACGTTTCATTTATCGGTCAGGTTTGATTTCCATATGATCGAAAGCCTATCGATAGCTGTCCATGCCTTCGTTAGCCGTGTGTCGATGTCTTTTTCGGTTGATGAGACGCTGCTTCCTAGGTAGGTGAATTTGTCAACCAGTCTCAGGGAGGTTCCGTCTAGTGTGGAGATGTCGCCTTTCTGATTAAAGTACATAAATTTAGTTTAGTGTGCATTGACATGGAGTCCAATGCCTGCAGCGGCTCGTTCCAAACTATGCAGTAGTGTTTCGGCTGTAAGTTTTTTGCCCTCACACCTTCTAGGATTCTACGAATAGTCAATATTTGTGAGGTCGTGGACCTGTTTCTTCTGAAGCCATTTTGGTTTTTCCTCAGGATTTTGTCGATTTGGGGTACTATGCGGTTTCGTAGTAGGGCATTGTAGATTTTGGCTGCTATGGATGTGAGTGTTATACCTCTATAGTTCTTGGCTAATCCGAGGTCACCCTTTTTTGGGAAGGGGAGGATGCATCCCTTCGTCCATCTGTCTATCGGATTTTGGTTATAAATTGCGTTGCAGTGTCGGAACAGTATGTCGTCGAATTGTCTCGTCTTCCACACTTCTGGGGGAATCTCGTCAAGCCCTGCAGCTTTTCTATTTTTAATTTTTGTGAGAACCGAGTCAAGTTCTTCTTTAGTGAACGGCCCTAGTTTAATGTCTAATTGCTTACTGATAATTCTGGTGATCGGTTCCTGCGTAATGTTCGGAGGATTAGCTAGTAGATTTTCACAATGTTGTTTCCACAGTTTTATTCTTTCTTGTTGGTTTGCCGCTTTCAGTTTTGCTTTGGCTGTGCTTTTCCTTCCACATACATATATATATATATAACCAAAATGCACACACGCACACGCACACACACACACACACACACATATATATATATATATATATATATAAAGAAAGAAAGAAAATATTGTATATATATATATATATATATATAAAACATTACTTATATGTTTCTTTATATATACATAAAAAATACATATGTATGTTTACTTTATATATATATATATATATATAGAAAGAAAATGCAATATTGGTTGGTTGGTTAATGCTTAATAGCATATGAACCCTAGCGGATTATATAATGTCAAATTACTTATATATATATATATATATATATATCTTTCTCTCTCTCTCTCAGTATATATATATATATATATATGAATAAAACACAATCTTCATCGTGATTATAGATAGTGGATGCGAAAGAAAAAATTAGGAATATTCTCGTTTAATAATAAACGACTCAATTATAATTCAAGAATAATCTTAAGTTGAAAAAGTAAACTACAAAATAAGACGATAGACACAAAACAGTAAATTTACTCAATATGGTCAGTATTTTCGTCAATTATTGTATCAACACGTCTTCGAAATGATTTGCATGTCTTCAAAATAAATTCTTCAGACATTTTATTCTATTCCTCCTCAATAGTGAACCAATATTTGGATGAAAAGTTGCTTTTGTTTTGTCTTCTAAAACGCCCCATATAACGTAATCAAGTGGGTTAAGATCTGGGCTTAAATCTTGTTTAATTGCTGTCCTCACAGTTATCTCGTGGAGTTTCAATTCATTAGCGTTCTTTCTCATTGACGATGTGGGTGTCCTTCTTAATCGCCGTAGCGAGAGCAGTTAAAAAGCCTTCATTTCGTTTTTTTTTCAATTCTCCAATCCCACTTTTCCTTAAAAAGCTTATTTTCTGATAAAAAAAATTCTTTTCTTTGTATACGGTAAACAAAAAAAAAAAAAATTTAGCTTGGTTTCTTAGAGGTTTTTTTTCTTGCTCACTCATATTGGGTTGAATTTTAATCTTTAAAAAAGTGCTTGAATGATGAAGCTAATCATGAAAATTTCGATTTATCGCGTTTTTTTTTTCTCCAAAAATTAGACTAATTAAACTAAAAAACTTTAAAAAATCATTCCATATTTTGCTTCCGCACTCTCTACATGTATATATATATATATATATATATATATATATATATATATATATATATATATATGGAATGGCGCTAAAAAATTCTCGACTCAACCAAAATTGAATTAGCTGGAGTCAGCCTTAGTGAATTTTCTAATTGGATGGCTTTAGCATACGCTGATTATCTCCCGAAGAAAAGTAAAATCTCCCGAAGAAATGTAAAATCTCCCGAAGAAATGTAAAAATAAAATCTCCTAAAAATAGGGAATTCTGGGTATGACTCTAAACTACACCTGGGGTAACACTTCTTGAGATCTTGGGAATGTGGAGTACCTCTTCATTGCCATTACTCAAAGTTCCACTCTGACCAGGAGTGTTAGGCGGCCATCTATTGGTCAAATAGAATTGTTCAATAATTTACTCAAGATTATTAATAGTTATATGAAACCATGCAGCTGAGTAAAATTTTTTTTGTTTTCGATTGGAATATTCGATAAATACAATTACTAATGTGAAAATAAAGTTACCTAGAAATTATTCATTTATAAATCGTACACACACACACGCACACACACATATACAAGCCCAAAGCTGTGGGAATATGGGGGTTCATACCTTTCAAAGGGTATTAGCCCAGAAGGTAACTAAATGACTCTACTGAAGTTCCAATTTGCTTATTATGATATCACAGTCCAGAACGTTTGTGATTACGCCACGGGAACACCCCCTGCTAGAAAAGAAACATGTTGGGTTTCGTCCTAATTAAAAGTAAGGAAAGTCTAAAGATAATCTGTGGTCGTATTCGTATTTATAGGACAAATATCTCGATGAACTTTGCTTAATTTAGCACAAGTTCAAACTTATGGAACACCCAGTGAGCATCCAGCTCACTAACAATATCTCTGAGCCTAGCGTACAAACAATTACTCTACATAAAAGACACTAATATCCATTTTAACAACAGATATACAAAGAATCTGAATGAGAGTACCACCCTGCTCTAAAGAGTGCTTTACCAAAAAGTTTTTGTGAATTTTCATTCTTGAAATGATGAGAAGATGATTGGCTCTCCTAAAAGAAATCCATTAAAAAAAACAAAAAAAAAAAACCCAACTTAATAGTGTCATGATGAGTAAGCTCCATTTGCAAACCATTGTTAGTGAGTTCGATTCCCACAGGGGAGCGCATATTCTTTATGCCGCACTTAAGTTTAGCTCAATATATATATATATATATATATATATATATATACAAAAGTAAAGCAAAGTTGGCGACCGTAGTCAAGGGCGACAAGAAGGCTCCCTTTTCAATAGCTACTACTCCGAGGTGTAGCGAAAGGCGCTACTCCTTTCCCTGGATTGCTCCACTTTACCCTTAATACGTACCTTATATTGCTGAGTGTTAAGCGAAGCGGTATCAAGTACCATTTTTAAAGTATTTGGTATGACGCGACCTGGGGTTGAACCCATGTCTCCATGACCATTAGCGAACACTCTCCTCAATTGGCCAATGAGCCGGTATTTACATATTTTGTGTAACGAACTTTTAGAGTTCATAATTTGAGTGTAGTACCTCTTTAATGTCATTATTACCTGGTCCACTCTTTGCTTATATGTAGGACAAGGCCATATAAAAAGGGCACCCAATGAGACTCGAAATCACTCGTGTAGTTTTGTTCGTCGAGCTTGCTAACCATTAAACCACCCGAGGTGCCCTCTCTAACCAGAAGCGGTAGTATCTGTTCAAGTCCCATCTATGAGACCAATAGAACTGTTTAATTATTTTTATACTGGAAACCATTTCACTGTCTTTAAGTTATTAATATAAAATTGAACTATTACTATTAGATATCAGTGCTTGAAACCATTTAATTATGTTCAAATAAATGAGCTATGCCTCGTTTAAAAATATTACCAACAAACTAATCATTTACGAATCATAAATATATAAGAGGGTTTGGCATCAAATAACCAACGTGAGTTGATATGCCATAAAATACAGTTCACCATCGAACCCACTAACTTTTCTTTAAGAAATTTGACTGGGGCGATTTTTCTTCTTTAATAATTAATCATGGGTTTAAGCGATTATATAGACTGATAGTCTAGAAAATGGGATACATACTGACGGATAAACCGATTTTTGATTTTTTGTTTTTTTTCGGGGCGAGATTGGAGGAGGTGCTTTGTGCCTCAAATCAAGGCGTTAACCAAAGGAAACAGGAAACACGTCCGTATTCCGGATATATGACTCTCGGTATAAACATAGGAAAATGTATTGGTGTTCTAGGGCTGATGTTTAGTAATGACGGCCGGCCGCAAAAGGATTCAGAAATTAGGTGACAGGCATTAAAAAAAAAAAAGATCTTAAGAAGCAGATTGAGAAAGACATGTTCAAATGGACACAAAATGCATTCTTCATCCTCAAATATCCTAATACGAAAGTGGATCGGAAGGCTCACTTAGCGTAATTATAGTATTTATTCAACTTCTCACAAAGTCAGATTTGATATGAAATCATTTAATAGTTGGTTTGTGGGAACACTCACATCCATGGCTGTAAGAATAATAATTCTTGATCCCCTTGGCATTTCTTTTTTGGTAGCGTCTCAGTGCAATGCACCCCTTCACATCGAAGGATGTGCACGGTAGTATCTACTGATACCAAATCGAACAAGTCCCACTCATTCATCATTTGTCTTGCTGTCTTCTTTCATAGTCCTATTGATGTCTGGATCAGTTTCCGTACTATCTTATGCTGGAATTTTCGAGGGCAATCACATCTAGATAGATTCGAAACTCTTCCAGAGCCTCAAAACGCTGTTAAGTAGGTTTTGTGTGGGTGGGAAGGCCCCCTGGAACCAAGCTAATTTTGTTTTCTCATCCACTCGGCATATATATATCTACATTCCTTATATATATGTAATTTGTTTTTTGTTATATATATATATATATATATATATATATATATATATAAACAAATTACATATATATAAGGAATGTAGTTATTTTTTGCACTGCTCCTTATTCGTCTCTTCTATTTTTTTCAATCTATCAATCAATCTAACCATACGCATACACACACGTACAAACACACACACACATAAACATATATATATAAAGAAAGAAAGAGAGAGAGAGAGAGAGAGAGAGAGAGGAAAGTTCATAGGCTGACCAAGATACTCTCATGACATATCGTTTATTATTTCTTTCATTGGTGTTGCAGTGCTTGATTCCGATTGATCGAACATTGATTCAACCCCAGATATGGCATCATCGTATGAACTTTTCAATCAATGAGACTTTCAGCCCACCCTCGCATATATATATATATATATATATATATATATATATATATATATATGTGTGTGTATCATCATGATGTCGTGCCGCTAGCAGGGATTTCCCTGACTCTCGACCGTATTCTCAAATGTTCTTGCAGTAATCAAACATCCAACCCTATTTTATCTTAAAAGTGCTCGACGGCAGTGGCTGATGGTCAAGTTCACAAAGATAGCAGTACTTGAAATAAATTAACATTGTGAAAACAAATGATTAATTTAAAATCCAATTATAAACCATTTAACTGTGTGCAAACAAATGAGCTCTGGCTAGTTTGAAAATCATGTTACATACAAACTATTCGCTTACAAATCAGACACATATATATGTGTATGTGTGCGTGTGGGTGTGTGATTTGTAAGTGAATTGTTCCAATATATATATATATATATATATAAGTAAAAAAAGGAAAACGTAAAGAAAAAGAAAAAGAAAAAAAAACTGATGCAAAAAATAAAACATTTTATGTGGCTACTTACAATGTTTGAGCGAAACCAGATCAAAGTCCAGTTACCGTTTGGCGACCAGTTTAATTGATTTCACTTACGCAAAAGTACAGCTGTTTTTATTTTCTTTTTTCTTTTTCTTTTCATTTCTTTGTATTTCCCAATCTCAGAATCAAAAAGCAAACTTTGTCTTTCGTCGTTTTACAAATCTGAATTACTTAATTTATTTCGATAGTTGGTCACGTGACTTAAAGAAGATTCGACAAGGAAGCAATATCCTACAAAATAGCTGCTGTAGAGACTCTTACCTCCCATCTCTAAAACCACGCAAATACGACGAACAAGACATGCGGGTCACTGCTGGAGAAGTAAAGACGAACTCATGTGAGACGTTATGCTATGGACCCCTTTCACACGGACATGCAAGTGTTGGCCGACCAACAAGAACTTGTCAACAAAAGCTCAGTGCAGACACAGGATGTGGTCTTGAAGACTAGCTGGAAGCGATGGGAGATAGAGACGATTGTCGAGAGAGAGTTAGGGAAATCCGTGCTTACAACACGACATGATGAATATATATATATAGTGGATAACGTCGTAGGAAAGGAACACAGTGACCGGAGTTCAAATTCTGGATGAGTTTTTTGCATTTGACAGAAAGCTAATACCCTTGCAAAAAGTATGAATTCACCTATTCTCCCTCCATCTATGGGTAAAATCGTAAGTCAGACTGGGCTCTTTAACTTTGGTATGATAAGCAGTCTAGGAGAAGTAAAACTGATTTCAAACCAGATCAAGAACTGACCTTGTGTCGCATCATGCTCGTGCGGAGGGGTTGGTATATATAATGTGTGAATCGGGTTTGGCATTAAATAACCGAAAAAGGTTGATATGCCGTAAAGCATAACCAAACCAAACCAAGAAATACGTCTAATGAATGAATCAATAATAACCACTGTTGAAATTGTTAACTCAATATTGACATGATTCTCAAAGCCAATCTATACAGAATACGCTCCTTAGTAAAGACCATTTTGCAATAGAAATAAAACAAAATATGTGGTCTTCACTATGTACTATACAACCTCTTAAAAGTTTCCCAAAAATACTCAGTGGAACAGGTTAAAAAAACAGTTGAAATTTAAGAGTCATTCTGTCGATTTTCCAATTGTCGGCCATATTTTTGGTAACAAAAGATATCCTAGTCGTAGTCGAGGGTGTTCCGAAGGCAACAATTTCAATAGCTTCTATACTGAGGTGTAGGGGCGGTCTCTACTCCATTCTATGGATTGCACCACTTTACGCTTGATGCTTACCTCATAATGCTTAGTGCTGAGCAAGGTGGCATCAAGTACCATTTTTTAAAATTTTGGTATGACTCGAACTGGGATTGAACTCCGGTCTCCGGGACCATTGGCGAACACACTACTCATTATTATTAAGCAAAGCATGAAATACTTTTCCTGATTGGTGAGTTGTCATTGTGTCAATATTTTGCAACTGGCATAGCCCACTTGATTAGGCTGAGAATCTTTCTCATCAGGTAAACATGTTATGTTGGCAAAAAATACCTTTACAGTATAAAAAAATATAATAGACAAACAAAAACATGCTTCGTGTAAAAACACCTAATATTATTGCAACGAGATCTGCCGGTAGATCCAACGACTTCCAGGAGTTTCTGTGAAGCTGGCTGAAGATATGTCATGAGGTACATAATCATCTAAAGTTCAACAGACATTTTAAAACTGCCCCACTCAATATTTTCGGTAAACATTTGACCTTTAAACATATGAGCCAATCAAACACACTTTGGTTTGGTTTTATGGCATATCAACCATTGTAGTTTTTCTAATACCAAATGCTTTTTATACATATATATCAAATGTATATATATGATTTATAAAGAAATTTTTATACATTTGTATATATATATATATATATATAATTTTGGAAGTGTTACTCTCTGTTATATACCTAACCGATGAACATTAATGGGCGTGTCTCATTCCTTATAATTACGTTGGGCCCTATTGTGAATGGGGTAATTTGATAACGGTGTTTGACGGCGGTGGTTACTCGGTCGAGTCTGCCTGGCAGAGGTACCGGGAAAGCCTGGAACTTACGTCACGCGGCCGACCCTCCTCGAGCGTCAGTGGGCCGTCCTCTCAGGCTCTAACTTTCCTTGGAGGGACTCGGTTTATTTGCCTGGCACCTGAGGCTCTTATTTTTTGTGGAATGCCGACGAGGTCCGAGCCATTTTTGGAGCTACCGGACGTATCTGGGCTACGACCCTGCACTCGAACCCACCTTCAAAACTGCCTGGTGCCATACTCAGCCGTTTGGTGGGGCGTGCGACGAATAGCATAAACATGCGAACTCG
Source organism: Sepioteuthis lessoniana (assembly GCA_963585895.1). NCBI lineage: Eukaryota > Metazoa > Mollusca > Cephalopoda > Myopsida > Loliginidae > Sepioteuthis > Sepioteuthis lessoniana. The sequence continues at coordinate 41,091,500 of OY757910.1, forward strand.
GTGATTATTAAGTCGAGGCTGCCTGACGTGGATGCCGGGAAAACCTAGCATTCACGTCACGCGGCTGACTCTTCTTGATCCTCAGGAAGCCGTACACCCAGGCTCTAACACTCCTTAGAGGGGCTAGGTGCCTCTTTTGAGGGGGAATGCCGACGGGGGTTGAGGCATTCTTGGAACCGCTGGGTGTGTCTGCGCTACGACTCTTCGTTTATAGCCACCTAAAAAAAGGCCTTGTACCGCACCTTCCCAGTTGGTTGGACGTAAAACAAATACCAATTATGTTGAATAAGTTGTCAACATTAGCAGTGGATACCTTTTTCACGCCTCAGGCGAGTATTGCATTTTGTTAATGTTATAAACATATCCGTTTCCTTTCTCTGTTTTGGTTATTTCTCATTCAGTAACCTTTTGTTAGGTTTGGTTTAGTTTGGTTTCTTTGGTTAATGGCATATCAACATTTGTAAGTTATTTAATGCCAAAGCCATTCTCTTAGAAGAACTGTAATGGTACTATTTAACCCATAGCTGGAAGGATAAGGGGGTTCATACCTTTCCCAAGGGTATTTGTCAAAAAGTGAACGTAATAGTGCGACTAGAGTACGAACTCGCTTCCTACGATTCCGCAGTCCGTCGCTTTAACCATTACACTACACGGACACCCCCATTTATTAGCTTACAATACTATCTAATCGTAATAATTTTCAAAATAGATGTATTTGATCCATTGTTGGTATCCGAATAAGTAGTATCATACCTGAGAGTAGTGGCACTGAAGGAGTAATCCACACTCCCCTGATCTTTATAATTGGAGTCTCAACATTTGACTAACAAACGCAGTACACCTTTTAAAGAGGGTTTTACCCCTCTGAAAAGTATAGGGTCAGCGTATACTAAGCCTTTTGAGTCTTTTAGTTTGAGACCATTGGTCTAGGTCATATCCTCTCCAGTCTGGCCGAGACCTTTATAGCACCACTATAAAACATTAGAATACAGTGCATCAGAAAGGAGGTGCTCGTGGTGTAATGGTTATCACCGATGGAAACGGAGAT
>OY757910.1:41100047-41220047 GCA_963585895.1 Sepioteuthis lessoniana
GATGACGACACGAAAACAAAATAGCTATACGAAAACAAACTGATCTTTCTTATTAAAAAAGATTGATTGAATAGAATCTATGTTGCTTTTTATCTATTTATTTTTATTTACGTTCCAAACCAGAGAGATCCTTTTTGTCGGGCTCTGAATTTTATAACTAAAATGTTTATACCACTCTCTACTGTTTACGCTTGTTCCCAACGTTTGTAACGTCATGGACAAGTGACGATATAGCATAAATATTCATTTTAGAACAATTTTTTTAAACCCAGAAACAAGGGGTACTTCATTATAAGAGATATGTTCTTGAAACATTGAAGCTTCCCTTGTTTTTTAGGCCTCAATTTGCCGTAACTTCGAACAAAAATATCACTGCTTAGCCTATACCAAAATAAAGTTTATTATTATTTACTCCTGGAGAGTTTTTCAGCGTCAGCTGATTGTCTTTTATTGGAGATTGAGTGACAGCAATTCTCATCAAGTCTCCAGGACTCTTCTCAGTATTCTGGCCGATATCAATAATGCAGTAGTTTGGATGGTCTCCAATCTTCCTCTTATTTCCAAGTCCGCTAGTCCCTCTAATAATCCTTTGGTGAGCGCAAATCACGATTGGTATAATTGCCACGTTCATGTTCCACAGATTTTTCCATTCCCTAGCAAGGTCGAGGTACTTATTTTTCTTTTCACTTTCTTTCAATTTTACTTTGTGGTCAGCCGAGACTGCAAAGTTCACAATTCGGCAAGTTCTCTTTTTTTTTCTTTTTGCTGATTATTACTCGGTCTGGTCGTCTGGCCGAGATTAGGTGATCCATTTGTATCTTAAAAGGCCAGGGGATTTTGTGCTTCATCTTCTTCTTCTTCTTGACAGATGTTGGGTTGTGCATATACCATTTGTTCATCTTTCAATTTCTGGCACAATTCCTGTGAATTTTTGTTGTTGTTGTTGTTGTTGTTGTTGTTGTTGTTGTTGTTGTTGTTGTTGTTCTTCTTCTTCTTCTTCTTCTTCTTCTTCTTCTTCTTCTTCTTATTATTATTATTATTATTATTATTATTATTATTCATTAGAGTTATTGTTATTATTATTATTATTTACTCATTGAGAGTTTTTCACATTAGTTTTAGCTGATGGTCTTTCACTGGAGCCTGAGTCTCCAGGATTCTTCTCAGGATTCTGGCCGTTCTTAATAGTGCTGTAATTTGGATGGTTTCCACTTATCCTTCAACTTTCAAGTCCTCCATTCCCTTTAATAATCCTTTAGTTACTGTATCAAAAGCACCAATCAAAGTTGGTACAATTGTCACCTTCATATTCTATTATTATTATTATTATTATTATTATTATTATTATTATTTATTTCATTTGTTTGTCATATCTGCCTAAGAAAAAAAAAAGAAAGAAAATCTTTGCACAGTATATATGCATTGTTTATTCAAATATATATAAACAGATCAAATTCTGTTAAGTATTTTCCTCAAGATGTCCTCTTGAATTTATTTTCTTACCATTATTTCTGAAATCGTTCAAATTAAGATGATTTAAAAAAATACTATTGCTATTTTTGATCTGATGAAGAAATTTGTCGCAAAAATATTCTATTAGCAAAATATCCAAGTGATTAATAAATAGACTTAGCTGTTGAAATCTCTTTTGACAGAAAATTTCCCATTCGTTCGAGGTGAAATATTTGAAAATATCTCTCATGATTAGAAATTCCATTAATTATTTTAAGAGTTTCAATTCTTCTTTTTAATGAAGAAGCTAATCATAATGTCTCCAATCTCTCCACGTAACTGCAAAATTTTTGTATTTTTATTAGTTTTGTCACTCTTCTTTATATGCCTTCCAACCTGTGAATACAATATGTAAAAATATTATAAGTAGTAAACAATGTTTGGTGAAAACTTCGTTATCTTAACAAAAAGGTTATATTTAGGTATTAGTAAAAGTAAGCCTTGATTTTGATTGTATTTGAGTAGTTTTAAAAGTATAAATAAGTGTATGGATACTTTCTATTTATGTCATTGGATGTTGAAGAAATATTTTTATAGTCTTACATAGCAAAAAGTTTGGGGTCGTTTATTACAGCAATGCACAATAAAACACCTTTTTATGACAAAAAATTAGGGGTCGTTCATTAAATGAAGACGTCCAGAACTGGAATATAAATGGTAAATATAAAAATTCAAAGGAAAAAAAATGTAATAAAAATGACAAATACTGAAAATTCCTCTACGTTTTAGATAGAAAATGTTAAAGATATTAAAAGATTTCTGAGTAAAATAAAATCTTGATGATAATCTTAAAAATAACCAAGGTTATTGAAAGGCGCTTGAAGAGAACATTTCGGTCAGTTTTTATATAAATCAACCAAAGTTAAGAAATGCTTTAAGACGCCAAGAATAAAAAAAATCATTATAAGAAATTGATAGAAAGAACTTTGCGTGTGTTTTTAAGGAAATTTGTTAAAGAGAAAATCACCTGTCTAAATGATATATATATATATATATATATATATATATATATATATATATATATATATATATATATATATATCATATTTAACAACCCCTCCGCTCAGGCAGGATATGATACAAGGTCAATTATTTAAGCGGAGTTTAATAGGTTTGAATTCAGAGTTTCCTTCTCCTAGACTAGTTGCCTCACCAAGGCTGAAGAACTCAGTCTTCCCTACTATTTACCCATAGTTGGAGGGAGAATAATTGGATTCAAACCTTTCCCAAGGTATGAATATATATATATATATGCATGTGTGTGTGTGTGTGTGTGTGTGAGAACAACTTTTGCGATGTGATCATCCCACGTCATATATATATGTATATGTGTGTGTGTGTGTGTGTGTGTGTGAGAGAACAACTTTTGCGATGTGATCATCCCACGTCATATATATATGTATATATGTGTGTGTGTGTGTGTGTGTGTGTATACATGTCATTGAAAACTTTGATAAAAAATACGCAGCGACATACACGGAGACAATGGCACTGATATACTGACTCGTACACACACACACACACACACACACACACACACACATATATATATATGTATATATAAGCTAAGGTTTAATAACCACAATAATCGATTCTTTCATGACCATTTGAAAAATCCAACAGTCCTTTTGGAAATTGAAAAATAAAGGTCTAACCCCTGAAATTCAATGGAGTATATTGAAAAGGTCTAATACTCCAAATTGTTTTGATAGTAGATGTAACTTGTGTCTAGAAGAAAAGATACAAATTATGTTATACCCTGATCCAAATAAATTATTAAATCAGAGATATGATTTAATAGCTAGATATAGGCATAGAACTAAATTTAAACTATAGCCAAAAATCTAAGATAATAATTAATTAACTATAAAAATATAATTGAATTGGGATAGATGATGTAAAATAATTAAAAGATCTCACCATGTAAAGTGAGGCGTATGTACGTTTCAAAAAGAAAAAAAGAGGGCGGGGAGTAAATGACATCAGGGAACGTTGGAGTTTTAGATATGTATATTGATGCACTACATGGACGCTAACTAAAAAGCTGGAGAAGAAACTTGATGGCAACTACACAAGAATGTTGAGAGCAATATTGAACAGGTCCTGGCGACAACACCCCACGAGACACCAACTATACGGTCACTTGCCTCCCATCACGAAAACTATACAAGTTAGACGAACCAGACATGCAGGACACTGCTGGAGAAGCAAGGACGAGCTCGTAAGTGATATACTCCTATGGACCCCACATATGGCCAAGCAAAGGCAGGACGACCAGCCCGAACTTACACACAGTAGCTATGTGAGGACACAGGATGTAATCCTGAAAACCTGCCGGAGGCGATGAATGATAGGGAGATGGCGAGAGAGAGTCAGGGATATCCGTGCTGGCTGCACGACATGATGATGATGATGATAACTGCAATTGATTAAATTGTGGTTTTTGCTTTTCATGTTTATTTGAAATAATTTAATTTTGTTGTAATTCCTTATTTTATTGTTAAATCTAAAGAATAACTTTGAAATGAAGTTTAAATTATAGTAAAAGTTAAAATAAAATTTATGTTTCCCCATTATTTTGTTATTTTCTCAACCGGAAACGAGAGGAGACCGGAAGTAATCTTTAATGGGAGAAGGCTAGTTCCCTCCCCTTCTCTCCTGTGAACATCCCCATTCTGGCTGTATTCATTTATCTCCATGTTGGATCTGAAGAGGTTCTGTCAAATTTTTTTTGAGTTATTGATTCATATCAATCCTCTTAAAAGGATGGAAATTAATTTATAATCCTAATGTGACCAAATTTTTTTTCCTTGAAAGTATATACATATATATATATATATCTTTGATATTGAAATCTTTGATTACCCCAACCACCACCCACATATTCGTGAATAATCACATCATTTTATCTTATCTCATGTCGGCTTCGTTAAATAAGTTTCACGTATTAAAAAAAATACAATCAGCAGATAAAATAAATATCTTTATATTATGTACTGGTATTTACGTTGTTTAGTATGAAATATACATCTCTCTCTATATATATTTAGTATACTTAAGCAGCAAGTCATCATCAAAACTTTTTGGGTCAAAGACCACGGATTGTTTCCTTTTCAAAATCTTCAAGTGAAAACGTTTGAGTCTTCTTGCTATTTTTTATGTCTAGGTGAAGATGGTGAAAAAAAATACCCCATACATACCCCCCATATATATATCTATATATATATATATTGTGCAAAATCTCCTTAATATGGTACACGAAGCATTATTAGCCATTTGCCCGTCATTTTTCTTAACGCATACATATTCAAAACTTTTTATAGGGTATTAAAAATTTAGTCTCACCACCAATTCGTGAAAAATATCGTTACATAGTTTTTTTGCCTAATGAGTAGAGTGTTAGCCAGTGGTCGGGGGAGATCGATGTTCAATCCTAAGTCGAGTCATACCATAGACTCAAAAATGCAACTTGATGCCTCCTTTCTTAACACTCAGTATTATAAAGTACGGATCAAAGTTGAGCAATCCAGGGAAAGGAATAGCACTTCCTCCTACACTTCGGTGTTGTAGCTTTTGAAAAGGGGGCTTTTTAGTCACTCTTGACAAAGATCACCAATTTTACTTATATTTACGTCAAAATAATTGTAATTTGGTACATTTATAATTTCTAAAATTTGATGTACATTTTAGGTTTAGAGTTTTTCAATTTTATATTTCATAGTTAAAAAATGACCTTGGGTTATATACGGAAAAAGATTGTACGGTTTTATCCTTGGCACAGATCCGATTTACCAACCCCTCCGCTCGGGCAGGATATGACACAAGGTCAATTTTTAAGCGGAGTTTAACAGGTTTCAGAGTTTTCCTTCTCCTAAACTAGTTGCCTCATTAAGGCTAAAGAACCTAGTCTGTCCTACTATTTACCCATAGCTGGAGGGAGAATAATTGGATTCATACCTTTCCCAAGGGTATTAGTGCTATGTGAAATGCAATCAGTCTCGTCCAGGATTTGAACTCGTGTCGCCGTGTCCATTTCCTACGACGATAACCATTACACCACGGGCACCTCATTGGCAGAATGCACAGATACTACACTCTGATTTTAGACAGAAGTGGCGGCGAGTGACACTTTGATACTAGTCACAACGCATAGATGTGAGACCGTGTTTGTAAGCGGGCCCCTTGCATAGCTAAATAGTTTGTCATATCATTACTCAATGCATTTTTCTTACTTCTGACCGTATACCAACCAACTTCCTCTCGTAAAGGACTACACATTGCTTCAAGACAGAAACACCTCGTCATTTGAAGGGTACTATGCTAATATATATACTCTGATGACTGCTGCATCTTGATAGATGATAGCCGTCTTTATCACCTGAATTTCAACTTAGATATTCTAATTGATAACTTATTCAACTGTAAAAAATATTCAGGTTGCGTAGGATGATAAGGTTGTAAGATATCTATACGTTAGGTTATAGTGACATACGCTTTTACGACACTAATACTTTGAGTCTACTTAACGGCAGTTCAGTGACTAGTACAGCAAGATAACTAGTGTCTATACAAACTACAGATTTTATTTCAGGCTATCTTCTCTCAGAAACTTTTCTAGTTAAAGAACCCCTACAAGACTGCATATATATATATATATATATATATATATATATATACTGGCCTATATACTAGATGGGATTCATTTTGCCCACAGCAGCGCAAAATTAATTTGATTAAGACTCTTGTCCACCGTGCACTTATGATTTCATCCAAGTATTTTCTTGGTGATGAAATCAAGTTCATCAAGTCAACCCTGTCTAAGAATGGGTATCTATTATCTGTTTTGGATGGTATTGTCAATAATGTTATGATTAAGTTTGATAGGGCAAGCAGGTGCACTGTTAATAGGTGCCCTGTTTATTTGCGCTTGCAAATTGGCCAAATCAATCACCACGGCTGTTGGTAGATGTTATTTTTCAGCTGCCGTGCGAGTCATTTTTCAGACTCGCACTGCATTTGTTTCAATGCGTAAAGATGTCTTACCTCCCCACCATATTAATTCAGTTATATATAAATATACATGTAGTTGTGGCAGTGACTACGTAGGTAGGACTTCTAATCGCTTAGATCTCCGCATAAGATAGTATCTTCCAGCTCGAATTTTAAATCTTAGGCTTAAAAGAGGTCAGCTTGCAAATACATCCGGGTCCTCTATAACGGAGCACATGATTAATTGTAGGGAATGTGTTGCAGACTTCAATGTTGACCGATTCAGTATTCTGAGTCGGTCACATTCACCTTTTCATCTCAAAGTGTTAGAGACTCTTTACGTCCGATCCCTTCAGCCTTCCCTCTGTAAACAGAGGGATTGTTTATTGGGAATGAGTGTAATTAGTCTCTAGCCATCTGCTCTTTGCTACTATTACCCCCCCCTTTTTCTCCATTCCTTTACTTTTTTCCATTTACATTCCCCCTTTTAAATATTTTTCTGGCGTTAAGATCTTGACAAAAGGCAGACGAAACCGGTCGTTCAGATATATACATTTTTTTAATAATAAACATGCCCACACCTTTCCTAGGCCTATATGTTTTCCTTGCAATCAATATATATATCATCATCATCATGTCGCGCCGCCTGCGCGGATATCCCTGACCGTCTCTCGCCATTTCTCCCTATCATTCATCGCCTCCGGCAGGTCTTCAGGATTACAACCCGTGTCCTCACATAGCTGCTGTATGTAAGTTCGTGCTGGTCGTCCCACTCTTGCACATCCATGAGTGGGGGTCCACAGGAGTACATCGCTTATGAGCTCGTCCTTGCTTCTCCAGCAGTGTCCTGCGTGTCTGGTTCGTCGAACTTGTATAGTTTTTGTGATGGGGGGCAAGTGTCCGTATAGTTGGAGTCTCGTGGGGTGTTGTCGCCAGGACTTGTTTAATACTGCTCTCAACATTCTTGTGTAATTTCCGTCCAGCCTCCTCTCCAGCCGCTTCGTAAGCGTCCATGTAGTGCATTTGCTGCAGATGAATGATGTTTAATTGAATTGTTAGTGATACATAGCGATAACCAAATAACTTTTTTGACTTATGCTAAATTGAATTGCGACCAAATCGAATTGCAACTTAGCAAGAAGGAACCAACAGAAATCGAATATTGGATCAATGATAATTTAAAGCATGCATTTACTCAATAGTACTTTTAGGGGTTCCATCCGTTTTTTTATGCCTCGAATTCTTTTGGCCGTTTCTGTAACCAGTGGACTATCATCCCGGGACAAGTGGTTGTCACCTGGGTGAATTCATTTTGTTTTATAATATTCATATATATATGCGTATGTGCGGGCTCAAGCATATTTGGATGTATATATATATATATATATATATATATATATATATTATATATGTATATGTGTGTGTGTGTGTGTGTGTCTACATATATATGTGTACGTGTATGTGGGTTATGTATATCTATATCTATATATGGGTGTGTGTGTGTATCAGTGCCCATGTGTTTATATATATATATATATATATGTGTGTGTGGATTTAAACATGTTCACATATATATATAAATATATGTGTGCGTGCGTGCTTATATCTGATTATATATTTATATATATACATATATGTAAATATATATATATATATGTGTGTGTGTGTGTGTGTGTGTGTACATTGAAGAAGCAATTTTGTCGTTCTATTTGTTTATTTGTCTGCTTTCACATATATTACCACCGCCTACAAGAACCTTCCCACACGCGCTGTGCATTATGGGTAGCGAGGCGTTGCGTCCGGGTCTGAGGGGCACTTAGTCCAAACAGGCTTTCTTAATGGAGTTTAATATAGTTATTTTTTTCTTTTTTTTATGTCTTTTTTTTTTTTTTCATTTGCAGAACCAGCCATTTGGGAATACAGTGAGGATGCAAGGAATTGTATTTAACTATTGGAGACTCTTTTCTGGTTCCACCCCGACTCTCAGCTGCCCGAAATGACCCGAAAGACAGAAAAAATATTTTTTTAAATTAACATCCCCGCTTGATAAAAATATGCTCCGATGTCTTCATATACGTGAACAGATACTTGATATACGTATTAATATATATATATATATATATATATATATATATATATATATATTAAGAACATGAACACACATACACACAGATATACAAACGTAAACACATCATCTGCGTGAGCTGGATTTCTAGAATATCTGAAGAAAAACTATGATATTTAATTGAAATAATCAGTATATTTCATTAAGAAATTGTACACATCTTTAACTTAAAAAGCAGAAATGGTTATTAAATAAAGGACTGTCTCGATGTAGGTTCGAAAGTCTCTGGATTCTCCGTAAGGTATTTTTTATTTAGGTCGGCTAAGATGATGCCAGGGAGGGTCTTGCTATTGTGTACCATTGGTTGGTATATCTTTCAAGGACACCTTATGTCATCTAGAGGCTGTCCCCGTGGTGTAATTGTAAAAGCGATGGACTGCAGAATCGTTGTAAGCGAGTTCGAACTCCAGTCGCATTATTACGTTCACTTTCAGACAAATACCCTGGTATTTATGAACCCCCTTATCCTCCCAACTATGGGTTGAATAGTAAGTTGTAAAGTTGGCGACCTTAGTCGAAGGTGACCCGAAGGTTCTCTTTTCAATAGCTACTACACCGAGGTGTAGAGGAAGGCGCTACTCTTTCTCTGGATTGCTCCACTTTACCCTTATAATCCTGAGTGTTAAGCAAGGTGGCATCAAGTACCATTTTTAGAGTCTTTGGTATGACTCGACTTGGGATTGAACCCCGGTCTTCCGGACAATTGGCGAACACTCCACTCAACCACTATTCTTATTCTAGAAGGATGGCTTTGGCATTAAATAACCTACAAAGGTTGATGCCATTAAACCAAAGAAACCAAACCAACCCAACCCAACCCAACCCAACCATATTTAGTAGTCCAGAGTATTCAAATCAAGTGAGCAAAGACACCAAATGATATTAGGTGACAAGATCGTGAACATTTTCGGTAAGCCAAGTTGAAGGTAAGTTGGCGACCTTAGTCGATGGTGATCCGAAGGCTCCCTTTTCAATAGCTATTACTCCTTTCCCTGGATTGCTCCACTTTACCCTTGATCCATACCTTATAATGCTGTGTGTTAAGCAAAGCGGCATCAAGTACCATTTTTTGAGTCTTTAATTTTGAAGGCACATAATCCTTACGTAATATTTACAATCTTCGGTAGACCACTTTCGGTGATGCCTCCGTAAGGGAGAATGATAAGCCATTATATCAACATTTCAGTGAATTCAACGTTGTTATCTCGTCATGTAATTCAAATTCATGTAATTGAACCAACAATTCAGTGTTAAGATTCCATTCACTGACTCATTCGAAGTTTGAACGCAGTTTCTTCCTGGCAGCGGTCGTATCGATACTGCTGTATGGATGCACTACTTGGACGCTAACTAAACGGCTGGAGAAAAAGCTAGACAGCAATTACACAAGAATATTGCGAGCAATACTGAACAAGTCCTGGCGGCAACACCCCACAAGGCACCAACTATACGGTCACCTGCCTCCCATCACGAAAACTATCCAAGCTAGACAAACCAGACATGCAGGTCAATGCTAGAGAAGCAGGGACGAGCTCATAAATGATGCACTCCTATGGACCCCCACATATGGCCGGGCAAAAGAAGGATGACCAGCTCGAACATACATTCAGCTGCTATGTGAGGATACGGGATGTAGCTCTGAAGACCGACTAGAGGCGATGAACGATAGGGAGAAGTGGCGAGAGAGGGTCAGGGATATCCGTGCTAGCGACACGACATGATGATGATGAAGTCTTACTTCATTGAGTAAACATTTTGTTGATGGAAAGTTGTGAATACAACAAACGTTTACGCAATGTGGTTGCATTTTGATAAAAGTTTGATAGAATTGGAATATATAGGTTGGACATTCTGGCTTAGTGGTAATGATGTTTGGACCCGAAATGTTCCCTGACTCCAGAATTATAATCTGATAAAGACATCGTTAACTGCATATCTGTTCTTTTGCGTTTGTTGTTTTTGTTTTTAGGGAGGCAGGAGCAGCAAATATATTTTTGTTTACACACAGTTAAGTGTCAAAACAGTTCTATTTCAAACAATTCAGTTTAACATAAGTACGCAGATTAGTTCTATTTAACCCATTGATAGGACCCTATCAGGTACTACCACTCCGGGCCAGAATGGACCAGTGAGCGGTGGCAGTGAAGGGCTACTCAGCTGCAGCATTACAGGAACCTCACCATCATATTGTTTAGTTTCATATCCAGGGCACTCGTTTGAGAGGTCTTACTATTCAGCAAAGACAGAGTCGGTGTATTCGACAGTCCCAGCCGATAGGACATTGTACTAATTTTGGCCTCAAATTTTGGGCTATTGGCTTGAAAAATAGCTGAAAATGAGTAGTGCTCGCCATTGATCCGGGAGACCGGGTTTCAAACCCAGGTCGAGTCATACCAAAGACTCTAAAACTGGTACTTGATGCTGCCTTGCTTAACACTCAGCATTTAAATGTGAGGATCAAGGGTATTGTGGAACAATCCTGAAAATGGAGTACACCTCGGTGTAGTAGCTATTGAAAAGGAAGCCTTCGGGTCACCCTCGACTAATGTAGCCAACTTCACTTTATAATTTGTTATTTTACCGCTTTACAGACAGTTAAATAACATGCAAGAACATTCTACAGAAAATTTGTTTAAAATGATTGTGAACTTTATTCACAACAGCACCGAAGAAGTTGGTCACTAGGCATTCGTGCCGGGTGGCTATATTAGTCGAACAAACCTTGGCTTCAGTGGTGGGGGGGGGCTTCCTTCCAGGCTTTTACCTGCTTGCGGGACTAACTCCTTTTGGTTTAATGGTTAAAGCGATGGACTGCGGGATCGTAGTAAGCGAGTTCGAACGCCAGTCGCACTGTTACTTTCACTTTCGGGCAAATATCCTTGGGAAAGGTATGAACTCCCTTATCCTCCCAGCTATGGGTTAAATAGTACTGCGACTGTTCTTCTAAGAGAATGGCTTTGGCATTAAATGACCTTACAAAGGTTGATATGCCATTAAACAAAGAAACCAAACCCCTTTTTTATCATCTAATCAGATTTACTAAAATCTACCATTGGGCAAGCAATGGGGGAATGCCGACGGGGTCTAGAATTTTTGGTCCTGCTGTGGATAAGTCTCAATTCGTGCATGGCCCCCACCATAAAACGGCCTTGCGCCATATTCTATCAGATAAATCCCAGCGCTGAAGAAGTGGAGACTCCATGGTCGAAATTACGGCTGTCCGGGTTTACGCAATTCTAGTTCGTGGTACGATTACAGGCCACTCGGGGTCAAAGAGTAAAACAAAATAAATGTACATCAAACTTTTTGTCTGCTTGAGAGCTATGTGAGATTGTTTGAATCACAACCACGTGATAGGAAGTTTAAAATGATTGTGAACTTTATTAATACAATTGCTCTTAAAATATTTGATATTTCAGCAAAGTATGAAATGCTTACTTTTTTCAAAAGATTGAAAAGATACATTTTTATAAATTGGAGCTATCCGTGATGAAACGATTAGAGTGGTTAGAAATGGATACTGCCACATGAGTTCAAATCCTTGACGATATTGTCTGTATTTCCCATCGCGCTACAACCATTGGGAAGGCATAAACCTGTAGCAGAAAGAAACTTAAATTTTTGTTTGGCGCGTCATTTAATTTGACCGTTAGATTCGCCGAACATTTTCACCCAATCAGGATGACTTGTCCTATTCAGCCCGAACCATATTTCCTAGCAGCAGCAAAAATTGAAGAAAGCCCGCGAATCTCTCTCTTGCTCAGAAATCACCAACGGGAACAGACGTCTATTCGTCTGCTCCCGAATAGTAGTAGCCTCATCAACCATTATGAGGAGAACCATCTAGTTTATGGATCCCTTCGGTCTATTCTTCTAGACCAAGGGATTCTAGATAAAAACAAATTAGATGATACACTCTAACAACTTCCTACCTTCTTTCTTTACTACGAGGATCGCGGCATACCAGAGTAAAACCCTTTACTTCATGCTGCCATTATGTGACGATACCCACTCGGCCCTCCGAATACGTCAACCTCTTCGAAACCATTTCACTTCTTGGCCGGTGATCAACTTGTGGTTCCGATAGGGGCATCACACATTTCTTCATGGCTACAAGAAATACAATCAAAGGAGTTGGAGGAAAGAACAAAGAACAAACGAACAATATGCTTGGGTTAACTTAAGCGCAAGAAGAGGAATTATGTAACATTGCATTCCCTTGTGCATACGTAGACTAACGCTTGCGTGGATTTCTAGCGAAATTTCTACAAAGCTTCTAGGAATGCCAACCCATCTTGACCGGTCTTCCCTCACTGCTCTGGACCCTATCTAATGCCAACTGCTCTCTCTGCTGTCCGGTGTCGACTGGCCACTCGCGTCACCCTTCGCCAACTGCCTTCCCTGAGTTCCCTTGTCCAACTCCTACTGGCGTTCCCTTGCCTACTTGTGGTCCCGTCGAGATCGCAGGCTCAGGCCTTTGTTTGGTTTCACGCCAAAACAGACAAAGGGATCGTCTGCTTGGCGGATCACCAACACAGTGTTACAATTAAACCTTCCTTTAAAACCTAACGACGTCTTCGATCTTCTCCACCATCTTTATTTTCGATCAACATCTAGCGAGGGGATAACTACCAACGAAATACCAATGCAACCAAAGTAATACCAACAAAACCAACTTAAACCATAAACCAAAACCCCAACAATAACAACAATAATAATAATAATAATGTTATCCCCATCGCTATAAATGGCGGTCTTCCGACTTGTGAGAACACGCAACCACATATAAAAAACAAATTAAATATACCACGACAAAAATGGAAACTAAATATCGAAACCCAATATAACCTCCTACAAACCCAACAAGTCTCCGTCTAGATATGGGCAAATAGTAAGGGAGACAGGGCTGTTCAGCCTTGGTATGGCAACCAGTCTAAGAGAAGGAAAACTCTGAATTCAAAACTGATAAACTCCGCTTTAAAAATTGGTCTTGTGTTACATCCTGTCCGTGTGGAGGGGCTGGGTGAACGCATACATTTTTATACCTTATATAATTCCAGATTATCATTATAAATATCAAAATATCCCATCAATAGTTGACTTGCCTTGAAACCAACAAGGCTGTTTGTGTTTCACATCAGATCAATACTCTTGGGAAAGGTATGAATCCAACAATTCCCTCCCCTTCTTCAGCTAGGAGTAAATTGACTGGGTTATTTAAGCTTGGTATGGAAACCGATTCAGGAGAAGGCAAACCAGCTAACCATCGAACTATCTAGCCAACTTTAACAGTCGCAAAGAACCTTGCAAAGCGAACGAAAGAATTGAAAATCAGAAGAAAAATCGTGTTCATACAGACGACAGCATTATTTAAATCAGTCAGAATATTATTTGACGAGTTAACGTTTATAATAGTTATTATTAGACAGTCATTTTGGGTATCACAATGATATTCCGAAAATCCAAAACTATTTTTATTATTCCAATATTAAACACTTAGTTATTTAATTTCAATGATCGTTGATAAAAAAAAAACACTTCCGGTAAATGGTTCTCAACTTTGACCATTTAGCTGTCCACACACACACACACACACACACACACACACACACACACATATATATATATATATATATATATCTCCGAGACAGTGTTTATGTAAGTGCAAGTATTCACATATGTCATCTTAGAAGCAGCGGGCAGACACTCGGGGTGTGTCCGTCACTCCTGCTAAGTTGAATCTGAAAGCTTGGGAAAGTCTTTAATAAATGAGAGAGAGAGAGAGAGAGAGAGAGAGAGAGAGAGAGAAAGAGAGAGAGAGAGAGAGAGAGAGAGGGAGAGGGAGAACGAAAATGAAAAGAAAAAAGACATTTTTTTTATTTAAAAAAAAGATGAGGATGAGAAGAAAAACACACGAGGGATGTGTTCTTCAGAAAGCGCAAAAATAAAGGGAACCTTACTTGCAGTGAGAATGGGATATTCGTGAAGTGTGTCTAATGGTTCCTTAAAATGCAGGGTTTCATGACATGTGACAAGAGTAATAGAGCAGGCCATAAATTGTGTGTAGGTGGACGGGATGAAAAGAACAGATTGTCAAAAGAATATATATATACATATATATATATATATATATGTGTGTGTGTGTGTGTGTGTGTGTGTCTGTGTGTCTGTCTGTGTATGCATGCATGTGTTCGTGAGTTTAGATAGTACACAAGCAGAGTCAACGGTGCTTGGTGGCTGTCAGTGTTTCGATTATGTGACCATCAGACCAAGTGTTTTTATTGTTGTGGGTATTCCTTATTATACTATTGCGTGGGGCATGATGAAAAATGTGATCTCGTTTGTGAGGTATTCATAGAAGAGCAGTTTAGTTCACAGGGCGTTTTTATTTAAGTATGATGATTGCATGAGAGAAAAACTGCCATTCATCAGGTGCTGTAGATTCTGTATATACGCTATCCGAATATATATATATATATATGAAACATAATTATATCAAACAGAAATCTAAATTACCCCATTCAAATTCATTTGCTGACCTACTTATTTCAATATATATATATATATATATATATATATATTGATACGTATTTGATTCAACATAATAGACATTTTTGTCAACACATTTTTCTTTATCCTTTCGAATTACCGAATCGATCTTATGATGTTTGGTGGGAATTGGTTGATAAACTTCCCCTAATTAGTTATTTCCCAAATACTTTCTGCCCAACTTGGCCCTTCATCAGGGGAGGATGCTTTGTACGTACATTACTACTTTGTAAGAATGAGCGTTTGTGTTGTTGTATTGTGTAGCGTTTACTTTTCGAATTTGTTTCTATAAATAGCTTCAGTAGTTAGAGACATTTAAGTACATTAGCTCTGGTTTCAAAATTAGTTCTCTTAAGTTTGGGTTGTATGTTCCTAATATGTAGTGCCTCGCGAATCTGTAGTTTTGCTTGTTATCTTTTTGTTCTAAAATTGTTGTGTTTTCGGTAAGTTGGGCAGAAAGTACTTGGGAAATAACTAATTATGGAAGGTTTATCGACCAATTCCCGCCGAATATCATAAGATCAATACAGCAATTCGAAAGGATTAACAAAAAATATGTGGACGAAAAATGTCAATTATGTTCAGTCAAATATGTATCAATGAAGAAATGCTGCCAAAATATACATATTTTAAATTTATATATATATATATATATATATATATATATATATATATATATATATGAAAAATTGCTAACAATGTAATTCAGGTAGAAGGAGAGAATTATTGAGGAACAAAGTCGACACTATAGCGTTTCGGTTCTGCTGAACCATCATCAGGACTATGAGGGGTTATATTAGTGATGTTAAGATAACGATGGGTGTATAAAATGTGTAAAAATATATAAAAACTTTGGAAAAGTTGTATGACATGAAAAAGTTGGCTGTTTATGACAGGAAAAATTGGCCGTTTGATCAATGAATCAGCGTTCGTTTCTTTAAACAACGTCACATGACCTATTAGGAACATTGTGCAGAATCCTTGTTCCGTTCGTTCATCGAGAGATTTCGAATCATTCCTTGTTTACGACAAAGTTCAAATCCTATAAGTCTGGGTTTCTTTTTTTTCTTTTTTTTTTTCATATATATTAATGTATATGCCTTGGAAAATCGTAAAATACGAGTATAAGCCTCGAGGCAGAGACTTATGTAATCCAAGAAAATGCTGGGATGAACTAAGAACGCTGGGCATGCTGGTAGGTGTGATTATTCCTATGTAAAGTTGGTTAGAAACGTCTTCCTGTTTTTGAGTAGGTCATTGCATCTACGAACCATCTTGATGGGACAGAATGGAAGAAAATAATGGATTACAATCCATTATTTTCTTCCATTCTGTCCCATTGACTAACAAGATCCAAACCCATTCTCCTACTACCATATCTCGTATCGATAACATCGAGATGGTTCGTATTACAATCCATTATTTTCTTCCATATATATATATATATATATATATATATATATATATATAAGGTGAGTTCAGAAAGTATAGAAGGTGAAGCTGACTTTACCAAGACGGAAATGAACAACTGGAGCATTAACTTTCTTCAAAACAATCCTCTTTGTGCTCTCCACACTTATTCCAACCAGTTTTACATTATTCGAAGCACCTCTGAAAATCTTCCTTTAATATGGAATGAAATTGCGTACGTTTTTTGATGTTCCCCACCTCCTCAAACTACTTACGAGGTGCATACGATAAGTTTCCAGAGGTTTTTTCGTACGGGCACTTTTGTTGATTGTACACATATGAAAATCTAGTCCTCTTCGAAGTAATTTCCTCCGGTTGCAATGCACTTGTTGTACCGTTCCAAAAACTTCTGGAAGGACCCATGGAAGTCCTCTTGTGTGAGCGTGTCAATGACCTTCGTCACAACCTCTTTCATCTCCTCAATTGTCTCATAACGACAGCCTCTGAGCTTAGAGAATAACCAAAAGTCACAGGGAGCAAGATCTGAACTATAGGGAGGGTGAGGAACTGTCTTGATGCCCATCTTAGTCAAATAGTCTGTGACAAGGATGGAGTTGTGGACTGGTGTATTGTCCTGGTGGAAATGCCACTAACCCATTTTGAAGAGTGCTGGTCTCTTCCGACGGAATCTTTTCCTGAACTCCCTTAAAACATCAACATAGTAACCCTAACCATTTAGCCAATCAACTCTGGCGTATTGACTTCCTTACTCCTCCCACACCTCTCATCCCTCACAGACTCCCCGCCTTCCTTGAATCTCTTATGCCATTCAAAAACTGATGCTCGATTCATGCAAGATGCTTTGTGGCATTTTTTCTGTGGCCTTTTTTCTAAGTTTATAACAGAATTTTATTGCATATCGTTCTTCTAAAGTGTCAGATTGCATTTATGAAATTCACCAGCTGTGACAATCAGGTTTTTGTAGGGTGTATTCCAATTGCTGCTGTAGCTGTTCATTTGAACGTGAAATCATAAAAATTGGTCAGTCATCGCATAAGATGTATGGCAATAACATATTGAATTTTCAACAGTCTACGACAATTTTAAATGCCCGTACGAAAAATGTCTGGAAACTTATCGTATTCCCGCCCCTCTGAACTTTGGATTCTTTTGCCTAACTTAAGCAGCCAGTTTAGGAGAAAGAAAGCTCTCTCTTTAAACCAACTTTAGTCTGCTTATAAATTGACCTTGTGTCATACCCTTCTCGTCGAGGTTAGGTAAATACGTACCACGTTAAGGAAACAAAAGAAAACAGACAAAAGAATGACTAAGCATTTCTTAACCATTGTTTACAAAATTACTGGCGATTTAGAATATATAGAATCACTCCTTTGTTAAGACAGTCGACTGGTAGCACCTGATAGGATCCTATCTATGAGTCAAATTGAACTAAACTGTGCGCTTATGCTAAATTTAATTGTTTGAAATAGAACTCTTTTACATTTAATTGTGTGACTGATTTTTATTGAATTGTTAGGGATACATAGCAATATTTGGAATCATCTAATCTTGTTGACTAAACGGAATAGCTTGAAATAGAAATATTTTTGGCGTATAAACTGTGTACTTATGCTAAAATGAATTGCTTGAAATAGAACTGTTTAGATGTATAAAAATGGATTTGGCAGTGAATAACCTACCATAGTTGATAATTATTTGTTGCTGCCTCCCACCAGACAGGATTTGACACAAGGTCAAAAACCCGAAGGCCGATTAAAAAGAGGAGGGGAAGGTCGGGAACGAACCGAGACTCAAAGCCTGATGGTCATTGACCACTAAGAGCAATGTGGCTCTGATGAGACAAGCAATTTCACAGACCCAAATCTAGGTCCGGGCATGTATGCCGGGTTATGGCTTAAACTAGGCAACAAGGTCTAGTGCCATACATAGCGGACAGAAGTTGCAGCTCGCCTACCTGAAGGTGGCCCGGCCGAAGCTGGGGGCCTTTCGACCTCGAATCTGCCATTGATCGATACCCCATCCGGCACGAACGCCAGACGACACAGCCAAAAGGCCGAGAAGCGATCTACAATAGTTGATATGCCATAAAACCAAACCAAACTTTTGCTAAGACCAACAATTTACTCACAAAAAAAAAAAAATTAAATTGATAAATCTCTTAAGTGTCATTTCCTTGAATTAAAAAAAAAAACTCTTATAATCTTCGTGAAATCTTACACAGAACAAAATAAATCTTATTACGAAAATATAATTGGTAAGTCTCATTTTCTAGTTGTGATATGATGTTCTCTATAGGACTAATATCCTTTAGAAAGGTATGAAGCTTCTTATCCTTCTATACTATGGGTTAAACAATATCATCACTTTTCTCCTACAAAGATGACATTGGCATAGAATAAACCTCAAAAACTGATATGCCATGAAGCAAAGAAACCAAAGTAAACCAAATCTCATTTATGCGAAAAGTAAAAATAACTATTACTATTAATAAAGCAACAAGAAAATCAAATCAAATTTTATTGCTAAAGATAGTAAAAGGCATCTCTGCTTTCTGCAAACTTCTCACATCAACTTTAAAAAAAGAAAAGAAGAAATGAATCTTTGTATATAATATATACATTATTAACACAATATCTATATACAATTCAAATTCTGTTAAGTAATTCATCAGCTGGTTTCCAAAAATGTCCTCTTAAGTTCTTTATCTTATCATTATTTCTGAATTCCACTAAATTAATCTTAATTCTTTTCCACTGTTTTTGATCTGATAAGGCAATGTGTTGCAAAAAAAAAAGGAAGCTAAAATCCAATTGGTTTGAAGACTTAATTTTTTAAATCTGTCTTGACAGTAAATTTTATCATTTCTAATCAGTATCAAGGCATGATAATTGGAGTGTAATATTGAGACGAGAAAAAATAGAAAGAGGAGTGACAAAACTAATAAAAAGATTAAAAGTTTACAGTTACTAGAAGAGATTAGAGAAATAAGAATTAACTATTGTACGAGAAAGATGAATGAGAGGTGATCTAATTAAAACTTTCAAAATAATGAAATTACGGTAGACTCTTTTAAAAAATATTTCTTCTCCAACTGGAAACTTTCTGTCAAGGTAGATATAAAAAACAAAGTCTTTTGAATATGTTTTTGCAAATGGACTGATATAGTTTTGGAACAAAATGTGTAAAATGATCAAAAACAGCGATCGTGCCAAAAACAAATAAAAACAAACAAAACAAAGCAAAACAAAAACCCCAAATAAAAACAAATTAAGATTAAATTGAACGATTTCAGAAAGAAATGTTAAGAAGAAGAAAAATTTAGTTGAGCATTTTTAAGTAATTATCGGATGAATTATTTAACAGGATTTAATCTCTATATAGTTGATTTTCTGTGCTAAGATATTTTTGCCTTTGGTTGATGTGAGTTGTAAAAAGGAGAGTTGCACAAAGAGGCATAACAAACAAACAAACAAACAAATAAACAGATAATGATAATGATCAGACATTATAATAATCAACAACAAAAAAGAGAACTTGCAAAATTGTGGACTTTACTGTCTAGGCTGAACACAGATTAAAGCTGAAAGAAAGTGAAAAGAGGAATAAATACCTCGACCTTATTAGGGAATGGAAAAGTCTGTGGAACGTGAAAGTGACTATTATACCAATCGTGATTGGTGCTTTTGGTACGGTCACCAAAGGATCCTTAAAGGGACAAGAGGAATTGGAAATAAGAGGACGGGTGGAGACCATCCAAACTACTACATTATTAAGAACGGCCAGTAAACTGAGAAAAGTCCTGGAGACTTGAGGGGACTTGCTGTCACTTAAACTCCAGTGAAAGACCATCAGCTAACGTTGATATGAAAAACTCTCACGCAGTAAATAATAATAATAATAATCATTATTTCGCTCTGCCAGCATGGATTTCACCAATCCTCTCTCGCTACCCGTCTCTATCGTCGATCGCTCCCGGGAGGTCTTCAAGTCTATATCCTGTATCAGCTCAGATGTATATATTGGTTCTTGCTGGTCTTCGTGCTTTTGCTCGGCCATGTAGAGGGGTCCACAGGGGTATATCGCTAATGAGTTCGTCCTTAATTCTCCTGTTGTGCCCAGCATGTCTAGTTCGTCTAACTTTGATAGTTTTCGTGATGGGTGTTAGGTGGCCGCACAACTGCTGTTTTGTGGGGTGCTGCCTCCAGAACTTGTTCAATATTGCTCGCAGCATTCTTGTGGAATTGCCATCAAGCTTTTTCTCCATAGGTTTCGTTAGCGTCCATGTAGTGCATCCATATAGCAGTATAGACACGACCGCTGTTTGGAAAAAACTGTGTTTTATTTTATCGGTCAGTTCTGACTTCCACATGATTGATAACCTATCGATAGCCATCCACGCCTTTGCTAGTCACGTGTTGATGTCTTTCTCGGTTGATGAGACACTGCTTCCAGGGTTGGTGAACTTGTCCACTAGTTTCAAAGGACCACCCTTTAGTGCGAAGATGTTGCCTCTTTGATTAAAGCTCATATATTCCGTCATGTCTGCGTTCACATGAAAGCCTATGAAACCAGCTGCTAGTTCCAAACTATGTTGCATGGTTTCGGCTGGGGCAGCTGTATTTGCCAGAAGCGCTGTGTCATCGGTGTAGTCGGCGTCCGTAATTGTTTGTGCGGTGTATCTTCTGCTTCTTTCCTTTGCCAGCTTGAAACCGTTTTCTTTCATTAAATCAATAGACGTTAGACTGGGTGGGAAAAGTGATTCATTGGGAATTGTGCTAGAGGTTTTAATTTGACCATACGGACAAATAGTATGTACGTAACCCAAAATCTGTCCAAGAAAAATGAGACGCACAAACTTTTCTGGGTCTTTGAGATACAGACGGATCCCCTAATCTCGGCCAAACGACCAGACCCAGTAATAGTTAAAAAAAAAAAAAAAAAACCCTGCCGAATAGTAACTTTACCCTTTTAGCTGACCACAAGGTAAAACTGAAAGAAAGCGAAATGAGAGATAAGTACCTAGACATTGCTGGAGAACTTATGGAGAATAAAAGTGACGGTGATACGTATTGTAATTGATGCGTTTGGTACAGTCACCAAAGGATTGGTACTGGGTACAAGAACTGGAGGACTGGTAAATAAGAGGACGAGTGGAAACCATCTAAACTACTGCATTATTAAGATCGGGCAGAATACTGAGAAGAATCCTGGAGACTTGAGGTGACTTGTTGTCACTTAGACTCTTGTGAGAAACGATCAGCTAACGCTGGTGTGAAAAACCCTCAGGAGAGTAAAAATAATAAACGAATATTATACAATTAAAACGAATATCATTAGATATTATTAACAAACCTCTCATAGTCGAGGGAGATGTAATTAAATCATATTACTCGGAATAACATCCTGGTGATCGAAAAGAAAAAACAAAACAATAGAGGTGTTTGATAAGAAGATGGGGGATGAGAATTTGTATTCATTTTATATTGTCACAAAGAAACATTTAGTTACTTGAACCGTAACTCCTGTCCTCCTCTATACTTCACCGACTTCGACTTGACTTGTCAAATGGAACACGATTCAGATCTCTTAACTACCGAACATTTATACCCTTCAGCTGAACAGTACTGGCGGAAGGTGACATTAGAGTCGCTGTAAGATTAAACTCCACCCAACTCTTCAACAATCTAGGTCGGTGTAGGATATTACCTGTGCAGAATTATGAAGATAAATACGAGTGTGTAGGAAAGGTTATCAACTGGAAAGTGTGCAAAAAGATTAGGGTTCTACTTTTCAGATAAATGGCATAAAAAAAAGAAAAAAAGTAAAAAAAAAAAAGGAAGCTGTGCCGAAAAAGATTCTAAAGAACTTAAAAAATCAGAAAGAATTACCATTTTAAAGCCAGGCGACCAAACTTACTCATGATTGATAAAAAGAATAAATAAATCTGAGTGAAAAGAATGGGTGATCCTCAAGAAGTAGAATAAACGACTTAAATTCAAGCTATAAAAATCGTAAAAGAAGTGCCTTCTAAAATGCCAGGAATATTTAGGCGCTAAATAGTTTCCTCAAAGAAAGAAAAGAACTTTGAAAATGGGATTCTTTGCAGTATTGCACACAAGTAAGAATCATTTTTTCTTATGAAGAGTTAAAAATCTTCTGAACCAAAAATACTGAGTCTCGTAGAAAATCAAATATGCAAAACTAATAGGATTAAGTAAAAGTAAAGTCTTTGGTATGACGTGACCTGGAATTGAACCTAGGTATCCTGGATCAGTGGAGAACAAACTACCCAATGAGCCGGGTCCAATCCCAGGTCGCGTCATACCAAAGACTTTAAAAATGGTACTTGATACCTCCTTGCTTAACACTCAGCAATATAAGGTACGTATCGAGGGTAAAGTGGAGCAATCCAGGGAAAGGAGTAGTGCCGTCCCTTGCACCTCAGTGTAGTAGCTATTGAAAAGGGAGCATTCTGGTTGCCCTCGACTACGGTCGCCAACTTTACTTACTTATAGGATTTGGCATAATTTATTACCAAACTCTTCAGCATTTGAACTCTGAAAACGAAAATATGAATATATAGCTGTCCAAAAATAAATATACCCTTACACAAAGTAAATATATTATCAAACTAAATTGATCTTTTTCTTGTTTTCGGAGTTTGAATACTGTAGAGCTTGGTAATAAATAATACGAAACAATAACCGTTTTGATTGTATATCTTTTGGGTAACAAATCGTAAGGACAAACCAGAAACTATCATTGTGAACGAAAATCTAAAATCCAGACCAACAGACACTAGGGTAGCAGACCAGATCGATTCACTATTAACAAAGAACTCAAAAATATATTAAAAAGATGACGCTACTTTTCTAGTAGACCTCATGAATTGAAACTAACCGAATCAAAAGTTGATAAAATATCAAACTCTTTTCAGAAGACTTGCAAAATTTTACAATGAAACCCAGGCACTTTGTGTAATGTCTATCGAGCTGGATTAGCAGACCATTGTCCGTGAGTTTCAATATCACTGGTTACCCCATACATCTGGCCTAGTAACAAACTAAGTTAAACTTATTAAGAAAACTGAAGTATTGCTGTTCTTGGAACTTTGTCGAAAATGCCTGCAATAAAGGTAGAAGAATTGGATATTAGGTAATCAAATCATTAACTAAAAAACAGCTATGCATGCATTGGTTAGTTGTTTGGCTTTTATGACATTTAATGGTATTTAATGCCAACATCATTTTTACATAAAAATCAGTTCTATTTCAAACAATTTAGTTTAGCAAGAGTGCACAGTTAAATTGTCAAAAACACTTCTATTTCAAGTTATTCAGTTCAGTCAAACAGTTCTAATTCAAACAATTCAGCTTAGCGTAAGTTTAGTTTTTTGTTTACACACAGTTAAATATCAAAACAGTTCTATTTCGAACAACTCAGTTTAGCAAAAGTATGCAGTTTTGTTTTGACCCATAGATATGACCCTATCAAGTGCTACGACCCTGGGCCAGTGTGGACCTAGCAGCGATGGTAATGAAGAGGTGCTCCGCATTCCCCAAAGCTGCAGCATTACTGGAATCTCACCATCAGATTGTTTAGTGTCATAAATAGGACAATCGTTCGAGGGTGGGGTCTTATCCCTCTGCAGAGACACAGTCGGTGTATTCTACAGCCTCATAGTAATTTACTAATTTTTTTGCTTTAATATGGCTCAAGGTTGTATGAATGGGTCACTCGAACTCACTCGTGAAGGTTTGCTAGTCTAGCTAACTAAGAATTACTCTATTTGAGGTACCCCTACGCTTGCATCAATAAGTTAAAACAGAACTTTGTTTTAATGAAGATTAATGTTTATGCCTCTTGGTGACCATTGCTCATATTACAAATATAAGCAAAATAAGATTTTAGTTTTGGTTTTTTAAGCCAGTAGAATTATATTTACATTTCAAATATAACTCCATGTCAAAAAAAATGTTTAGGAACTTTTGAAAACTAAATTGATAAAAAATGCCGTTGGGTGGGATTAGTACTTCCCCAACCCACTAAAAACTGCGCATAGCTCTAACTGTTCTTGAGTTATTTAATCACAGACAAACGTATAAAAAAAGATTCTTAGTGAATCATAATAAGATATTGTATTAAATTTTTCCTCCTTTATATATGTATTTTGATATATTCTTAAGAACTTACTGGTCGTTGTACAAAAAAATCCAAAATAAAGTGTTCGTAGGAAAAAAAAAGACGTAATCGTATTTACATAATTGTCTGTTGACTTTATAAATATACATACTATAGTCGTTGTTCCTAAGTCTCTCTCTCTCTCTCTGTCTCTGTACATTAAGTAATGATTATCGTCGTTGGAAATGGGCATGAGGACCACAGTTCAAATTCTAGACTACATTGTTTGCATTTTACATAGCGCTAAATACCCTTGGGAAAAGTATGAATCCAACTATTCTCTCTTCTGCTTGGGGTAAATAGTAGGGCAGGCTGAGTTTTTTAGTCCTGTCTGTATCAATGCTTTCTATCTATCTATCTATCTATCTATCTGAATCCTCTCTCTCTCTATCTTAATGTTTTCTATCTATCTATCTATCTATCTATCTATTAACCCTTTCAATCTATCTTAATTCTTTCTCTCTATTTACCTATAATAACCCTTTTTATCTATCTATCTTGCTGGGGACAAACTCAGTATATATACAATACACTAACGATATCGTCTGCAAGATACGCTGCACACACACACACATATATATATATATATATATATATATATTCTATTATTTTTTCTCCCTCCCCCCTCTCTCTCTCTCTTTCTCTCTTTGTACATTAAGTAACGATTATCGTCGGAGGAAATGGGCTTGGGAACTCGAGTTCAAATTCTAGACTACATTGTTTGCATTTTACATAGCGCTAAATACCCTAGGGAAAAGTATGAATCCAACTATTCTCCCTTCTGCTTGGGGTAAATAGTAGGGCAAGCTAAGTTCTTTAGTACTGGCGTTGCAAACGGTCTCGTAGAAGGAAAACTCCGTATTAAAACCTGGTAAACCCCGGTTAAAAAGCACAGCAGAGGGGGTGGTAACCCCCACATGTACATATTCATGCGTGCGCGGGAATTCATAAAAACATATCCAACAGTTCGATTAGTTTAAACAGTACCCTCAAACTAAATGTACGGATTATTGTCATTATACCATGTGAGCTCTACTTTCTGTAGCCTGTGTGCTTGCTCACAAGATAATTATTCAATAAAAAATGGTAGGATAGATAGATAGATAGCTCGTAGGATCCGAGTTTAGCATTATTTTAGTTAGATGTCTACATTATATGGTCAAAGAAAAAGGTAAAGATTTGGTTTAGCTATCCAGATGAACACAATAACAGGGTAAAGTTTAGCATTATACTAACGCAGTAAAGCGAGTCCATCACCAAAATTAACTTTAAAAGTCTTTTGGAATTTTCAAAAAACTAATATGCTAACAACATGCTCCTTTGACTGAAAATTTGGTTACTAATTTAATTATTTTAATGGCGAGTCAACTCGTCTAGGGTTATTTAATACCCAGAGGTTGAAAAATAGCTTTTATTGTACTTCTATATTTACATTTTTTGTGTTTTTTTCTTAAGAGTTTTTTTTGTACGACGTTATATAATATCATGTATTCTTATCAAATACAAATAAGTTGCACACGGTTTTAAGTATTTCTTACGTTGATATTCATATGATTTGATTTAAATATTTTCTATCAAATAATAATTATATTTGCACACGGTTAAATGGTTCCAAGTAACCAATAATTATAATCTTTTGTGGATGGAAACTAACTAATAATTAATAATATAAATAATATCAATATTGATATATCAATATTAATATATTAATATCAATAATCACTAATTAATAATTATTATCACAAGTAGTTATGATCTTTAGTGAATAATTATACCATGAAATAATTTTTTATAAGACAAATAATTTACAGTTATTTAAGTTAAGTTGTTGTTGACCGTAGTCGAGGGCGACCAGAAGGCTCCCTTTTCAATAGCTACTACACCTAGGTGAAGGAGAGGGCACTACTCCTTTCTCTGGATTGTTCCACTTTACCCTTGATACGTACTTTATATTGCTGAGTGTTAAGCAAGGATGTATCAAGTACCATTTTTAAAGTCTTTGGTATGACGTGGGATTGAACCCAGGTCTGCCGGACCATTGGCGAACACTCTATCCTCTTGGCCAAATCCTATAAAGCACTAATAATTTTCAACCATTTGTTTGACCCATTCATGAGATCCTAATTCTCCAAGTCGGAGTGGGCCTGGAAGTAATATCAATGAAGAGATACTCTATATTGCCCAGATCTCTGAAATATAACCTTACTATTGATGCAGTTTAGAGTCATACGCAAAATACCCCTTTTTTGATGTAGGAGTCGATATTTGCCAATGTCTCCCAACAGACAAGGCTTGACACAAGGTCAAATGCCCGAGGGCCGATTAAAGTAGGGATAAAGGGGGGTGATGTCGGGAACGAGCCGAAACTCGAACTCTGCTGGTCTATGCTGCCCATCGGCTCACTTGGTGCAATATGAGCCTGATGAGCCAAGCAGTTTCACGAAACCAAATGTGGGTCCGGGCACGTATGCTGGGTTATAGCTTGAACTAGACAGCAAGGTCTAGTGCCATACAAAGGTTCCTTTGCAGAGCCGCGCTCCGGACCGAAGTCCAGAACAGGAGTCGTACTTCTCTGCAGGTGATACTGTCAGTGAAGACATTTGTGAGATAGACAAATAACCAATAATTATAATCTTTTGTGGATAGAAACTAACTAATAATTAATAGTATAAATAATATCAATATTGATATATCAATATCAATATATTAATATCAATAATCACTAACAAATAATTATTATCACTAATAGTTATAATCTTTAGCGAATAATTATAGCATCAAGTAATTATTCATAAGACAAATAATTTACAGTTATACTATAATAAGTTATCTTATCTAACACTAGTAATTTTCAAACATTTGAGATGAGATCCTAATACTCCAAGTCGGAGTGGACATGGAAGTAATGTCAATGATGGGATACCCTATATTGGCCAGATCTCCAAAATGGAACCTTACTATTAGATGCTGTTTAGAGTCGTACACAAGACACCCCTTTTTTTTTTGGTGCGGTTGTCTTACTTTTCTGTCGGAGATACGGTCAGGGAAGACATTAGTGAGATAGGCAAGACTAGTGACAAGAATGAGAGAGTCTTCGTGGAATTGTGGCTTAAGAGCTAGACTGCGAAATCGTAGTCGGCGAGTTCGAAGTATAGTCGCGTTCATATATATTCTCTTTCGGACTAATACTCAAGGGAAATGTTGAAAGTCCCTTAGCTATGGGTTAAATAGTATTACTTTTGTTCTTCTACACGGATGGCTTGGCCATTAAATAAATATCGAAGGGTGATATGGCATTAAAAAAAGGAACAAACAAAAGAAAGAAAAGAATGCGAGGAAAGTGAGGAGACTCACTGTCGCTAACTTAGGCAGTGCAGCAAGATGCTGCTTAAGGGAATTTTTTTCGAAAAGAAGGCGGCTTACTTTTTGGATGTTTTAAAAATGCTTCTCTTTTAATAAAAAAAAAATTGTTTGATGTTTAGCTCTGTATTTTGTCAAGACAGGATTTGGCTCTCAAACTAAAAGGAAACCGTCGGCGTTTGATAAAAACCAAATACATTTTGTAGTCTTTAAGATTAGTCTCCTCTTAAGTTATTGGCTCTGCATGTCAAAAATATTCTTGAGGGCAGGCCTTGACCTACAAGTGACGTTAAAGTTCAAACTGAAAATAAAAATAAAAAGGGCGGGAAGACGATTCACTCAATAAATCTTGTTGCGTGTTATTTCATTCTTCTTCTTCTTCTTCTTCTTCTTCTTCTTCTTCTTCTTCTTCTTCTTCTTCTTCTTCTTCTTCTCTTTCATTCTCTCTCTCTCTCAATATATATATATATATATAGAGGGAGAGAGAGAGAAGGAGACAGGGAGAAAGAGAAAGAGAGAGAGAGAGAAAAAAAAAATATATGTATGCGTGTGTGTGTGCAGCATATGTTGCAAACGATATCGATAGCGTATTCTAAATATACTGAATTTATCCCGTGCAAGATAGATAGATAGATAGATAGATAAGTATATATATATATATAGAGATAGATAGATAGATAGATAGATAGATAGATAGAAAGGAATATTATAGATAGATAGAGAGAAAGAATTAAGATAGATTGAAAGGGTTAATAGATAGATAGATAGATAAAAAAACATTAAGATAGACAGAGAGAGAGAAAGGATTCAGATAGATGGATAGAAAGCATAGATACAGACAGGTAAACTCGATGGCGAGAGAGATAGAAAAGATTAATTGAATATATATATATATATATAAAGGATTAATATAGATAGATAAATCAATAGATAGATAGGATTATCATAGATCAATAAGTATTAATTTGGTTTGGGGTTCTCTTTCATGGCATATTAACCTTCGCTGGTGGGAAACGTTTTGTTTGTTTGTTTTTCAATATTAATCATCTTGGGTTATTTAATGCCAAAGTCATTATTGTAGAAGAACAGTAGTAGCATTATTTAACCCATAGCTTGGAGGATAAGGAGGTTCATACCTTTCCCAAGGGTACTTGTCCGAAAGTGAACGTATTAGAGCGACTATAGTTCGAACTCGTGGACTACAATTCGGCAGTCAAGCGTTTTAACCATTACACTACGAGGACGGCGGTATTTGTCACGCTTAGTGTGCTAGAAAAGTCTCTAAAAACTTGGAAAAGAGACCGGTGGAATTGGAAATTTGAAGATGAATCAAGATCATACATACTTATCTCATGGTTGGGATTGGCTAAAATACTGAGAAGAGTTCTGGAGGCCTGAGGAGGCTTGCTATCACTCAGATTGAAAGACAACCAACTGACACTGATATAAAAAAAGTGAAAGGAAGGAAATAATAATGATAATTATTATTTTGATCCTTGCGAGTTTTCCACTGGAGTTTAAGTAACAGCAAGTCTCTTTGCGTCTTCGGGACTCTTCTCAGTATTCTGGTCAATCTTAACAGTGCTGGATGGTTTCAGCTCGTCCCTTTTTTTTTCTATGTCTTCCTTTCCCTTTTCCAAACCTTTGGGGATTATTCCTAGCACACCAATTACAATTGGTATCACCGTCAATTTTATGGAGGTGCCCGTGGTGTAATGGTTATCGTCGCAGGATATGGACACGGCGACACGAGTTCAAATCCTGGACCTGAATTCAAACCTGTTAAACTCCGCTTAAAAACATTGACCTTGTGTCATATCCTGCCCGAGCGGAGGGGTTGGGTAAATAGGATCACCGTCAATTTTATGATCCATAATATTTTATAGCTCTGGCAAGTTGTAAAAATTAATCCCCCTTTTAATTTTGTTTGATTTTTTTTTCTCTGTGATCCGCCTGGACGGCAAAGTCCACTCTTCAGCAGGTTCCCTCTTCTTTTTTTTGTTAATTATTGCAAGGTTTAGTCTTTTTACCGGGATTAGGTGTTTTGTTTGTATTTCAAAATCCTTGAGAATTTTGTGTGTCACTTTCTTTAGAACGGATTCTCCGTTCTAAAGAAAGTGACACACAAAATTCTCAAGGTTTATGTTTGTCCTTAAATATGAGAAAAAATCTATTTGTTGCTGAAAGCTAAGGTAGCATCAATATACTCTCAAGATAACGTTAGATTATAATACAATACACTTATCCTTCTGTCGCTTATTGCTCACACAGCACACCCAGTCTCGTTGCTTTTATGACAGAACTCGTATTCTTAAGTTTATTGTTTGCCCAACCTACACATCAGTTCTTTTCGAATGTACATAATATACAGTTTCCTTGTCGGAAGTAAACAGTATAGCAATAATGATAAAATTTGACAAAACAAATAAAGTTCTCATTGTCAAAGACTCGCTTTAAAATCACCCAAAACCACAAGCGGATAAAACCTGTCCGAGCATGAAGTGTCTTCTGGAAGCTTCAACAATTGTTAAGAATGGAACGAACTTACGTTCGAGATCACCGAAGTTAAGCCCTGAAGAACCTTTCTAGTACTTAGATGAGTGACCTCTTAAAATCATCAAGTACTATAAGCAATCTGTGGCTGACACTGAGAAAGCTTGATAAATTCTCAGCGCGATACTGTAAGGCGATTACGTTTGTCTAGAAAACAAAAAACAGTCGTTAGCGGAAACATGGGTAAAATATTTCAACATATTCAGATATAATTGTTTAGTGATTGGATAATAGATGTTTGTATCGTTGCGGGAAAAGAGAGTAACGAATGTGTCACCCTAAAGGTCAAAGAAAATGCTACATACCTGCACTGGATATCAACCATGTGGTTAGAGAAACTGTGTGATGAGAATTAGAGTGGGACACGTTGACTCTTTTCCACAGACAAGACAAGACTAGTACTGATTATGTGATAGGAAAAAAGTACAGTGTCAAAGAGAGGACAGAAGAGTTTGAATAATTCAATTAGATAATTGCTAAGTTAAATCAACTTCATTTAAGTTTGGTTTGGTTGGTTTCTTTGTTTAATGCCATATCAACCTTTTTCATTTAAGGAATAACTATATATATTTATATATACTTACACACACACAATAACTATATATATTTACACAATAACTATATATATTTATACACACACACACACACACACACACACACACACACACACACACACACACATACACATATATATATATATATATATATGTATATAGTGGTGGCCATTATGTTCAGAACGGCGTAGTTTCGTCAGAAAAAGTAGGTATAACTTTTTATCTAAGTTGTTTTAGATTCTATAATTTTCACAGACAATAAATACTTGTTTACAATCTCTGCAATAGCCGCAATACTTGTATTATCCTTCATTCGAAACCTTATAATTTCTGTATTTTCTGTAATATTTGAATATTTTGTTCATTTTTTTCAATCGTTCTGATCATTTTGGCCGCCCCGGGTTTTGTAGTAAATCACTAAATCATTCAATACTTGTTTACAATGATCTTAAATAACACCAGAATTTTACAGAATAACAATTAATATCGTATTTATTGTCTGTGAAAATTATGGAATCTAAAACAACTTAGATAAAAAGTTATATGTACTTTTTCTCATGAAACAATGCCGTTCTGAACATTATGGCCACCACTATATATATATATATATATATATATATATATATATATATATATATCTTTTCTAACGAAAGAGAGTGAATAGCTTAGATGGTGTTGCAGAAGACTACGAGCACCGAGTAAACGGCGAAACTCGATTTAACCTGACGAAAGTAATATTCTGTGGGAGTAATTTCTGAGCTGTTGTTTCCTATCAAGGAACTCTAAAATACTTTCTCGGTTTAGTCTGGCATAAGGCTAAAAGTAGTGAAGAGCACTCTAGTGGTAATGATTAAAAAAGCCTACCTTGATTTATAATTTTTCTATAGTGAATACACCGACTGCATCTCTGCAGAGGAGAAAGATCTTCCCGCAAAGTGTATCCTGGATATGACCCTAAACAATCTTTCTACACTGAATACGCCAACTGCATCTCTGCAGAGGAGTAAGATCTCCCCTCAAAGTGTGTCCTAGATATGATACTAAACAATCTGTTGGTGAGTCTTGTGGAATAATGAGTACTCTTTCACTCTGACCCGGAGTGGCAGCACCTGAAAGGGTCTTACGAATGTGTCAAATAGAACTGTTGGACGTTTAAAATCTGTGCAAAGAAATTATTTATGCTAAATCGAATTGCTAGAAATAGACCTGTTTGATCATTTAACGGTATGTAAGCAAATAACTGAGGTATAACTGAATTTTTAATGATGTATAACAGTACCTGCAACAATTTCACCGTGTGCAAACGAATGAGTAATGTTGCATAGAATAATTAGTGCTAAATAGCAATACTTGTAAGCACTTCACTGTCTGCAAATAAATGATTAATACTGAATCGAATTATAAGTGGTGGATAGCAATAATTGAAACCATTTACCTCTGTAGAAACAATAGTAATATAAATGTGTAAACAAATTATTTCTAACAAATTTAAAAATCAAATGACGTACAAACTGTATACAAAGAATGACTGGTGTTTAATTAAAGCTGTTATATAACAATACTTGCAACCAATTAACTGTGTACAAAAAAAAAATTAGCTCATGCTTGTCTAAAAATTATATCCATAAAATGTTTTTACAAATCAGATATTCAATATATATATGTGCAAAGAGGAGTTGACAGCAAATAACCCATGATTGTTGATATACCATAAAATCAAACCAAATCAAACCAAACCTTTCTACATTGAGTTTTAACATACTGATTAGATTCGCTCAACTGAGTAGTTGATTCTATATTACGGATGTCTATAAGGACAAAAATAAACTATAGTGTAATGGATATGCGATACTTACATTTTTTGTGTGACTTAGGGCACCGTATATATTTACAAATAACGCCTTTATAGTTCGTATATCGTCGCGCATGTCTATTAAAATATTCCAGAATGTAACAGACACCACACTGTGTGTTTACATAATACGAAGAGTTAGTGAGAAAATGAGGAAATAAACCTGTCAGTTTATAGAACCGACGTAAATTTTGGAAATGAAGGGAAAAGAGAATAAATAACCCGGATGCCTACGCTTATCAGGGGACCTGGTCCATTCACACCCAAAATAAAATATCCGTTAAGTTCTAGGAATTGATAGATAGATATGAACTGATTACGAGGCTTCTTACAGTTCTAGTTTTATGACAACCGAGCAGATAAATAGGGGCAGCCTCTCTATATTAATACAGTATTCATATCTTCTAACACACACACACATATAGTCATCCACAGACAGACTGTTTCGTTCTATCAGAACTCCTCAGTGTGGCTAGACACGCAGGACGCTCGAAGCCGGAATCGAAACCCGTCCAACTTTACGATAGACTAAGTCTTCAGACCACACGGCTACAAGCGGACTACGTTGGCTAAGGGAATTTTTAGGTATTCTATATTTAGCAAACAGCAGCAGCAGCCTTTGTTTACACAGACAGACTGTTTCGTTCTATCAGAACTAGTGACCATGTCTTCTGATATATATCAGCCCAGTCGGTTGGGGCTGTTGAATACGTCGACTACATCTCTACAGAGGGGTAAGGTTCCTACCATAATTAGTATCCTGGATATGTCACTAAACTGCATTTGATGGTGAGGCTCCACTCCTGGAGCTTCCAGGAATGTAAAGTCCTCTTTCATTGCTATTAATCCTGTGTCCAAGAGTGATAGTACAAACAGAAATATTCAATCATTTTCTATACTTGAAATCATTTAACAATGTGCAAACAAATGACTATTAAATTGGACTATTTGATAGAAATACTTAGAACTATTTAACTGTGTTCAAATGAAATTATTAGACATTGGCCCAGCGGTTAGAGTGTTCGCCAATGGCCCGGGAGACCTGGGTTCAATCCCAGGTCGAGTCATACCAAAGACTTTAAAAATGGTACTTGATACCACCTTGCTTAACACTCAGCATTATAAGGTACGGTTCAAGGGTAAAGTGGAGCAATCCTGGGAATGGAGTAGCGCCCTCCCCTACATCTTGGTGTAGTAGCTATCGAAAAGGGAGCCTTCGGGTCACCCTCGACTATGGTCGCTAACTTTACTTTACTTTATATAGTAATACATGAAGCTATTTAACTGTGTGTAAATAAAACTATTAGTGTTAGATAAAAATACTTGAAACCATTTAACTGTGTGTAAACAAACGAGCTTTGAAAATGGTTAACAACAAACAATTCGTTTGGCATTTAATAATTCCCAAGGGTTGAAGTGCCGTGAAAATTTATATATATATATATATATATATATAATGTGATTTGGATAGATTGAAAGGAGAAAAAAAGAAAGCTATATACCCTTGCATATTTATATATTTAGAGATAGATAGTTAGAAAAGAAAAATAAAGTCAAAAGAAAAAAACAAAAGATTTGAGACAGAAAAAAATGACATTAATAAGAATAAAAAGAGAAAAATAGCAATATATATATATATATATATATATATATATATATTAAGAAAAAAGTAGAAAAAATGAGAAAGTGATTGTCTGATATTGATAGATACATTTACAAATAGTGGGTAATATATATATATATATATATATATATATATATATATATATATATATATATATATATATGCATAAATCCTAAAAGAAACAAATAGAATATAAAATAATATGTATTTGAGTTAACTCATGATGAAACTGACAATTAATATAACTATATTATAGAAAACCCTATATATATAAAAATATATACTGATCAATACTTCCTCAGGTTCTGGCACAGTCCGATGAAGCCTTAGAATACACCGACTTCATTTCTATAGAAGGGTAGGACTCCTCCTACGAGTGTTCTGAATATGACACTAAATAATCTGATGGTGAGGCTCCAGTCAGGTCGGAGCTTTGGGGAAAACGGAATACTCCTTTATAGGAATCGCTCCGAGGTCAACTCTGGCTTTGAGTGGTAACACCTGATTGGGTCCAATCAATGGGTAAAATAGAATCAAATTGTGAAGTTATGCTAAACTGAATTGTTTGAAATAGAACTACGAGGATCATTAAATAGGTTTCCAGACTTTTTTCGTATGGGCACTTTTATTGATAGTACACACATGAAACTCTAGTCCCCTTCGAAGTAATTTCCTCCGGCTGCAATGTACTTGTACCATTTCAAGAACTTCTGGAAGGCCCCATGTAATTCCTCTTGTGTGAGTGAGTCAATGACTTTCGTCACGGCCTCTTTCATCTCCTCAATTGTCTCATAACGACAGCCTCTGAGCTTAGAGAATAACCAAAAGTCATAAGGAGCAAGGTCTGGACTATAGGGAGGCTGAGGAACTGTCTTGATGCCCATCTTGGACAAATAGTCTGTGACAAGGATGGAGTTGTGGACTGGTGGATTGTCTTGGTGGAAATACCACTGACCCGATTTGAACAGTGCTGGCCTCTTCCCAAGGAATCTCTTCCTGAACTCCCTTAAAACCTCAACATAGCAACCCTAACCCTAACCATAAACCTTTGGCCAATCAACTCTGGTATATTGATTTCCTTACTCCTCGCACACCTCTTATCATCCCTCATAGACTCCCTGCCTTCCTTGAATCTCTTATGTCACTCAAAAACTGATGCTCGA
Source organism: Sepioteuthis lessoniana (assembly GCA_963585895.1). Taxonomy (NCBI): domain Eukaryota; kingdom Metazoa; phylum Mollusca; class Cephalopoda; order Myopsida; family Loliginidae; genus Sepioteuthis; species Sepioteuthis lessoniana. Next base: position 41,135,941 of record OY757910.1, read on the forward strand.
TTCATGCAAGATGGTCTAAAAGCAGTCTGATCATTCCATACGTTTCTGTGGCATTTTTTCCAAGTTTAAGACAGAATTTTATTGCATATCGTTCTTCTAAATTGTCTTCACGTCCCGATTGCTTTTTTGAAATTCATCAGCTGTGACAATCAGGTTTCAGTAGGGTCTATTCCATTTTCTGCTGTAGCTGTTCATTTGAATCCGAAATCATAAAAATTGGTCAGTGATCTCATAAAATGTATGGCAATAACATACTGAATTTTCAAGAGTCTATGACAATTTTAAATGCCTGTACAAAAAAATCTGGAAACTTATAGAAGGAACCATGTATTTTAACATTTAAATTGCGTACTTACGCTAAATTGGATTGTTTGAAATAGAATTGTTTTTAAATCTGTGTTTAAACAAAAAACTGTACTTATGCTCAACTGAATTGTTTGAAATAGAACATTTTTTTACATTCAAACTCCGAACTTGTGCTAAATGGAACTGTTTGAAATAGGATTGTTTGTATGTATAAAAATGGACTTGCCATTAAATAACCTATAATGGTTGATATGCCATAAAATCAAACCAAACCTAACCAAACCAAATCCTATATATTCAATATATATGTATAAAGGGGATTTGGCATTAAATAACCTACAATGGTTGATATGCCATAAAACCCAACCAAACCAAATCCTATATATCAAATTATTAAATAACCTACAGGTTCGTAAGAGGAATATTGTCAATTTTCAGAACCCTATGCGTATACTGCACCTACTTCAAGTCAGCATCGTTTGTCTTGGTGTTGCTATCTTATATTCCGTCTGTGTAAAATTTTTGTGCGCGCACGCGCACGCACACACACACACACACACACACACACACACATATATATATATATATATATAAATTTACCTGTACATAATACACAGACATATTTTGCAACGTAATGGTAGTTTTAATGTTATATGCTCAAATAAAATGTACCAATATTAATAAATATAAGAGTATAATACTTCCTTCTTGTTTATTACTTTGCTAACATATGTGCTGAGTCAAGTAGATTTAAGAGAAACTTTCAGGCGCTGATAAATATATACAGTAATAAAAATAAGAAACAAGTAAATGAACCTTTGCATTAGACGATAAAACTCATACGATAATGGTTTAGAATTGACTCCATATTTACAGGAAATATGATGCCGTCAAAGTGGCGATATCTTCTCACTAAATGGCAACTCTCTGAACCTAGTGGACAAGTTCACCTACCTGTCTCGTCTATAGAAAATGACATCAATACGCGATTAGCAAAGACATGGACAGGTATCGATAGGCTATCGGACCTATGGAAGTCAGACCTATCCGATAGAATAAAAGATAATTTTTTTCAAGCAGCTGTCGTGACCATACGGCTGTATGGATGCACCACTTGGATGCTGACCAAGCACGTGGATTGGTTTGTTTTCTTTGTTTAATGGCATATCAACTCATTTTAGGTTATTTAACGCCAAAGCCATTCTCCTAGAAGAACAGTAGTGGTACTATTTAACCCATAGCTGGGAGGATAAGGGGGTTCATACCTTACCCAAGGGTATTTGCCCGAGAGTGAACGTAATAGCGCGACTGGAGTACGAACTCGCGTACTACGATTCCGCAGTCCATTAGCACATGGAGAAAAAGCTTGACGGAATTGCAAAAGGATACTACGAGCTATATCAAACAAATCCTGGAAGCAACATCCCATAAAACAGTATCTGTACGGTCACCTACCACCAATCTCGAAGACCATCCAAATTAGACGAGGAGGGGTGTAATGGTGTAATGGTTAAAGCGATGGACTGCGGAATCGTAGTAAACGAGTTCGAACTCCAGTCGCGCTATTACGTTCACTTTCGGACAAATAACCTTGGGGAAGGTATGAATCCCCTTATCCTCCCAGCTCTGGGTTAAATTGTACCACTGTTCTTCAAGAAGCTTGTCTTTGGCATTAAATAACCCCTAAGGTTGATATGCCATTAAACAAAGAAACCAAACCAAACCAAATTAGAGGGACAACATCATGCGGGACACTGCTGGAGGAGCAAGGACGAATTCATAAGAGACATTTTCCTATGGACCCCTTCACACGGATCTTTTAAAAAGATACCCTATACTTGTTTGTGCTTTGAAATATTATATCAATTTAATTTTTCTCAAGACTTTTTCAAAATGACAAAAATTTGAAATTCTGTTCTTTATTACCTGTTAATTGAGTGATTAAAAAAGTATTCGTCTGATTGATTTTCTTGTTTAAAATATAACAATAAAAAGAATTTAAGAATTAAAAATGTGTCCTTACTTTTGGTGGTAAATTTCTCGTATCAATTCAAAGAAAACGTATTCGTTTCTTCTGGAAATAGTTTATTTCCTTTAAAAAAAGTTTTTGAGTTACACAGATTAAAATCACAATATTTTGTTTTAAGAAATAGGAAAAGTAATCGTTTAAGAAAAAATTCAGTTTTTGAGTTATCGATAAACAATACTTTCGTTTAATTTATTTTTTTTTTTACTCACTAAAAATGTAACATTATTGGTTAGTAACACAAAAACAAAACATAATAAAAAAAACCCCAAAAAATGATAATAAAAATGTGCCCTTATACTAAAAAGAAACTTACAATTAAAAATATAGCATTTTTTGTATTGTGATTTTTTTGGTTTACATTTCGAATATAATTTCTTAAAAGTATCTTTTGGTTTAAAACATTTTCATGATTTTTCTTATTTTTTCCCAAAATTAAACATTTTTTTTTTCTCAATGAGTCTTAAATCTAAAAAAAAAAAATCAATAATTTTTGAAAAATCCTAAAATTCAAATTTCGTCTATGGAATCTGAATGATATTTAAACATCGCGGTTCTCTTGAAGAACTTTAGAGTTACTCGTACCTTTTTGTACTTCCTTGTGAAGAACTGTGAAGAGCTTCACAAATTGATTGATTTTTTAATTATCGAATAATAATTTAATCAAATACTAAATTTTGTGCTTTTTCTGATAAACATATGAAAGTGTTAGCGTGATTTAATGCCCAAAGAAATCTTCTGCGTTATAAGTCGACGCGTTCATACCAAAACAGACACGATTCCTTAATATATAAGTCCTGGCGACAACACCCCACAAGACACCAATTATACGGCCACTTGCCTCCCATCACGAAAACTATACAAGTTAGACGAACCGGACACGCAGGACACTGCTAGAGAAGCAAGGACGAACTCATCAATGATGTACTCCTATGGACCCCTGCATATGGCCAAGCAAAAGCAGGACGACCAGCTCGAACATACATACAACAGCTATGTGAGGATACGGGATGTAACCCTGAAGACCTGCCAAAAGCGATGAATGATAGGCAGAAGTGGCGAGAGAGGGTCAGGGATATCCGTACTGGCGGCACGACATGATGATGATGATATATATATATATATATATATATATATAAGATAGGTTACTTTACACACAGAGTTGATGGCGTTTAGTGACTGTAAGTTTCTTGACTGTGACATCGTCAGACCCAGTGGTGCATCTCCGTTATCCATTTATATACTGTTGTGAGGTGCACGATGGGAAGCGTGATCTAGTTTCTTGGGAATTCTGGGAAAGGGTGATGGTGTTTACACAATGTGGTTATTTACGCGGTTATATTATATCAATGATATGATTTGTAAATTTGTTTACCCTATTTTGTTTAATCTATTCTTCTCGTGTATTTTAACGAATTATTTTAATCCTTCAGTGTGTTTCTCACAGCAAGTATCCTCACTTAGGACTCTAGGAATCTTCAAAGTATTTTGCAGATCTCTTTTCCAGGTCATTGGATGACCGCACCAAGGGTACCAACTAGAATTTGTCCTACCGTCACTTTCAAATTCTGCAGCTTTTTCAGACTTCTGGCAAAATCGTCGTTTCTGTTTACCTCTTTGCTTTCTTTTATTTTCATTCTGTGGTCGACTGAAACCAGAAACTCTGCTAGAAAAGTTATTTTTTTCTTGATTATTAACATTTGGTCCTCTAACCGGGATAGTAGACACATGAAATTATAATCCCCTTCGAAGTAATCTCCTCCGGCTGCAATGCACTTGTTCTACTGTTCCAACAACTTCTGGAAGGCCCCATGGAAGTCTTCTTGTGTGAGCGTGTCAATGACCTTCGTCACAGCCTCTTTCATCTCCTCAATTGTCTCATAACGACAGCCTCTGAGCTTAGGGAATAAGCAAAGCCACAGGGAGTAAGGTCAAGACTATGGGAGGCTGAGGGACTGTCTTAATGCCCATCTTGGTCAAATAGTCTGTGACAAGGATGGATTTGTAGACTGGTGCATTCTCCTGGTGGAAATGCCACTGAGCCGATTTGAAGAGTGCTGGCCTCTTCCGACAGAATCTCTTGCTGAACTCCCTGAAAACCTCAAAATAGGAACCCTTACCTTAAGCCTAACCCTTTGGCCAATCAACTCTGGTGTATTGACTTCCTTACTCTTCGAACACCTGTTATTATCCCTCACAGACACCCTGCCTTCCTTGAATCTCTTATGCCACTCAAAAACTGATGCTCGATCCATGCAAGATGGTCGAAAAGTAATCTAAAGCATTCCATACGTTTCTGTGGCATTTTTTCCAAGTTTAAAATAGAATTTTATTGCATATCGTTCTTCTAAAGTGTTCTCTCGTCCAGATTGTATTTTTGAAATTCACCAGCTGTGACAATCAGGCTTTAGTTGGGTGTATTCAAATTGGTGCTGTAGCTGTTCATATGAACCTGAAATCATGAAAATTTGTGAGTCGTCTCATAAGATGTATATCAATAACATAGTGAATTTCCAAGAGTCTACGACAATTTTAAATGCCCGTACGAAAAAAGTCTGGAAAATTATAACACGTACTTATGTTTAGTGACACTTTGAATTTCGGTAACTATAACGCTTGGCTGTAAAAACCAGCTTACTGGAGTTTTGATCGTGATGAATATAATTTAAAGCCACAGACTCTAATTTGTCAAACCAAAGAATTCTTTCAATGCAAAAAGGAAAAAGATAAAGAACAAAGAAATAAAACGAAATGCTTTCGGCCACAATACGCTTGTTAAAAAGCCATTTATAAATTAAGAAAATAAGGTATTGATTCAAATATTAATTAACAATTAAACAAAAACAATTAAATGTTTGTGGTACCTAACATAATTATGAACTTAAAAAGAATAAACGAGAACATAATGGCCTGAGAGCAGTTTTGGCCAAATTTTCTTTGGAAACAAATTGTTGGTAAAAAAGAAAAAGGACAGAAAAAGGACAGAAAAAGAAAAAAGAAATTGATTAAATCAAGATTAAGTCATAAACTTGAAAAATACGAGAAAATATATCAAAAGGAGTATATCCCAACTATAGTTAACATTTGGTACCCTTGATCGATCTGTTTATAGAATGCACAAAAATATACTAAATAAACAACTATACTATACACACAAATATACTGAAATACTAAATACACAAATATACTATATCCAAAAATTTATAGATTGTATTAAATACACAAATTTACTAATACTGAATACACAAATATACTAAGGATGTGAACCTATATGAAATGCAAACAGCATCTTCCAGGATTTGAACTCGAGTCGTCGTATTCATTTCTTAAGACGTTAACCTCGACCACCTGTGAGGTGCAAGCGATTGTGTGAATGCATTCATTAAGTAGGAATGGGTCAGCGAATGAAACTAGCGAAAAGTTAAACTGATGACTACTCGCCTCTTCATTCCTAACTGCAAAAAGATTGGGACTATATGATCAAGTTTAAATGTTATATAGAATAAAAGTGCACAATGAAAGACACTAAAAAATCCAATAGGCACATAACTTTTATTGATTACCCATGCACGCTAAAACCATTTATTTTAGTAACTTGACTTAGCACCTGTTGTAACTAAATGGTCACTCATCTAAGTGCAGAGCAAGCTCGTCGTTGCTTAAGTTTTGTGAACTGGTAGGAAGAGTAATATTTTGATCGTATTTATATGTGAATATCATCATATGCACAGTAATTAATAATCGTATATGTCTATACCAATAATTGGGAAGGATTGGTTTGTCTACAAACGTCTATAGACGGCTAAACAGTTTGAGGGAGAATTATCATATTTCGTATGCATGCTTATTTGATTCACGGGAAGATTTAACGAGACGATATTGCTCTATATGAAGAAAATGTGCCCTAGTATGGGAGGTTTTCCTTGGGTTTTTGGTTAGATGGCATATCAACATTTATGGGTTTTTAATGTAAAAAGAAGAATTGGAGTAATATTATCTGAAACTTTGCTTGGGGAGGAATAAGTGAGTTCATACCATTCCCAAGGGTATTTGTTCGAAAGTGAACGCAATAGCGCGACTGGAGTTCGAATTCATTTACTATTTTGTCACCGTCCAGAACATTAGACACTACACCACGAAGATTTCCTTCTCTATTCGAGAGGAGGTCTCTAATGATAAACGATAATCATCGAGATAAATCTAACAATTTCTTTTTAGAAAAAGACACTATATGCATAAAAAAGCCACGTCCAGGGACCCCATATATATATATATATATATATATATATATATATATATATGGGGTCCCTGGACGTGGCTTTTTTTATGCATATAGTGTCTTATATATATATATATATATATATATCAATAATATTTCAAACAAAACTCACGCTGTTATAATGATAGTGTTCAATAACCAGGATAGAGCCAATAAATAGTTAAAATGTTGGGTAATATTTAAAAACGATTATTAAGATCTAGAAACCGTTAAACTCTTAGTTTCATGACCTAAGTCGATTATCGGGTACAAATATATCGACTTGGGTCGTAAAACTGACAGTTGTACAAGACGCTAGCGATAGCTGCGAATTTGACGATTTTTAGATTCTAATAAGTCTTGACTCTTTCTCTCTCTCTCTCTCTCTCTCTATATATATATATATATATATATATATATATATATATACATATATATAATTAAATCTACATATAATATATCACCAATATTGAGCACTCTTCTTCATAAGTATTGCTAACCAAATTATATATATATATATATATATATATATATATATACGAGTATCATTAAATAAGTTTCCAGACTTTTTTCGTATGGGCACTTTTACTGATAGTACACACATGAAACTCTAGTTCCCTTCGAAGTAATTTCCTCCGGCTGCAATGTACTTGTAGTACCGTTTCAAGAACTTCTGGAAGGCCCCATGGAATTTCTCTTGTGCGAGCGTGTCAATGACCTTCGTCACGGCCTCTTTCATCTCCTCAATTGTCTCATAACGACAATTAGGGAATAACCAAAAGTCATTGGGAGCAAGGTCTGGACTATAGGGAGGCTGAGGAAGTGTCTTGATGTTCATCTTGGTCAAATAGTCTGTGACAAGGATGGAGTTGTGGACTGGTGGATTGTCTTGGTGGAAATACCACTGACCCGATTTGAACAGTGCTGGCCTCTTCCCAAGGAATCTCTTCCTGAACTCCCTTAAAACCTCAACATAGCAACCCTAACCCTAACCATAAACCTTTGGCCAATCAACTCTGGTATATTTATTTCCTTACTCTTCCCACACCTCTTATCATCCCTCATAGACTCCCTGCCTTCCTTGAATCTCTTATGCCATTCAAAAACTGATGCTCGATTCATGCAAGATGGTCGAAAAGCAGTCTGACGCACTCCATACGTTTCTGTGGCATTTTTTCCAAGTTTAAAACAGAATTTTATTGCAGATCGTTCTTCCTCACGTCCAGGTTGCATTTTTTAGATTCACCAGCTGTGACAATCAGGTTTTAGTAGGGTATATTCCAATTTCTTTTGTAGCAGTTCATTTGAACGTGAAATCATAAAAATTAGTCAGTGATATTATAAGATGTATAGCAATGACATAGTGAATTTTCAAGAACCTATAACAATTTTAAATACCTGTACAAAAAAAGTCTGGAAACTTATTGAATGCACTACGTGTGTATAGAGAGAGAGGGAGAAAGGGGGAGATAGAGTCAGAATGACAGAGAGAAAGAGAGAGACACAGAGGCCGACACAGAGATAAAGAGATTGATAGAGATCTAACATTTCCTTTGAAGTGACGACTATCTTATGGTTTGTTCCTGAGATTTTTAGAGACGGTAAATTTTGCTGCCAATGAAAATAAACTGAACTTTAAAATCGGTGTTTTCTTTCTCTTTTCATTTGACTATTGCTTTTGCTTTAACAATTCTTTCGAGTGAATTTCCCCTTATTCCAGCTACACCTGCGCTGACAAGGAAATCTGATTGATAAAATTCACAACCGACAAGGTATTTTAATATCTCGACTGCAATATATCTCACATTTCTCATGCTGGGTGTGATATTTCTATTAATTCAGCAATAAACTCTCTTTGGTATTTATAAGCGAGTCAACCTTGGCTTGACGCCATTTTTCTCTTTGTCGGTCTCATGTCGGAGAGAATGGCTGTTATTAACCGGATAACCAGGTCAAGAAAATGCAACACGTGACACGATGAATTGAAATTCTTTCAATTTAAAAAAAAAAATTCTAGTTTATTCTAAAACTAATGAAAATAGAAGCTGATTTACCTGATTTACAATTCTATTTTCTTGGATTCGTAATCTTCGACCATATTTCTTCCACCACCGGTATTCGTTCTACAATGCGTTTCACAAAATTTGTTTTTATCTATTAATATTTACCGCCAAAGTTCACCGCTCTGAAAGTCTTGGACTGAGGGAATTGGAAATCAGAGGTAGATTTGAGACCATCCAAAATACAGCATTGTTAAGATCGCTTAGAATACTGTGAAGAGTCCTGGAAACCAAAAGAGACTTACTGTCAGCCAGACTCCAGTAAAACCCATCAACTAAAACTGTTGTGTAAAACTCGGAAAGAGTAAAATAAGATCAGGTCAAACCTTGTGTGATAATCTGATGCCGAAGTCAGTCTTCTTCATTATTGCAAGCGATTGGATTCATGTAGCTAAGGGCAGGGTGTCACCGTGGTGTCATGAATAATATGCTGGACCGCGGCCTCGAAGTAAGCGAGTTTGAACTTCTGTTGAGCTATTACGTTTCTTTTCGGACTGATACCGTACATTGGTATAATGGTTAGAGTGTTCGCCAATGGCCTGGGAGACCTGGGTTCAATTCCAGGTTGAGTCAAACTAAAGACTCAAAAAATGGCACTTGATTCCTCCTTGCTTAACACTGTGCATTATAAGGTACGGATCAAGGGTAAAGTGGGTCAATCCTGGGAAAGGAGTTGCGCCCTCCTCTTAACCTTGGGGTAGTAGCTATCGAAAAGGGAGCCTTCGAGTCACTTTCGACTACGGTCACAAACTTTACTTTACCTTGGGAAAGGTACGAACTCTTACATCCCCCTAAACTATGGGTTAAATAGAAACACTAATGTTCTTTGATGATGGCTTGTCCTTTAAGTCTTATTTCCCAACCAGCTTTCATTTCAATTTTTCTGTTTGGATTTCATTGAGAGATGCCAGTTTGTTTTCTTTTACTGACTTTCTTTGTTCCTACATGTATCAGATTTTTCACTTCAGTGATTTTGTTTGTTGGGATAGTTCTTAATCATTTGTAGACCTTTTCGTTTCTAATTTGATTTTTCTTCCAGTTTTGGTTCCTTCTCCTCGGTCAAGATTATCTTTATAATTTCTACAATGTTTTCTCCTTTCTCTTGTATTATTATCATTTTCATCTTTATATTTCATTTTATTTTTTCTACTATTCATTTATTCATATTTTTGCTATTTTCCATAATGTTGCAGTTTTCAATGTTTTGTGTTCTAATTCTTTCTGCGTATTCTCTTGATGACTTACTTTTCCACATACGAAGATCATATCACACACACACACACACACACACACACATATATACATATACATAATATATATATATATGTATATATATATATATATTTGATTGAACATAATAGACATTTTTTTGTCTACATAGTTTTTTGTTAATACTTTCGAATTGCCAAATCAATCTTATGATATTCAGCGGGAATTGCTTGATAATCCTGCTATAATCAGTTATCTCCCAAGTACTTTCTGACCAACATTGAGTCTTCATCAGGAGATGAAGTATTACAAAAGTGACGTAACTTTTGTACGTACATTACTACTTCGAATGAATGAGCGTTTATACTGTTATATTGTGTAGCATTTACTTTTCGAATTTGTTTCTATGAATAGCGTCAGTTTCTAAAGACATTTAAGTACACTAGCACTAGTTTTAAAATTAATTCTATTAAGTTTGGGTTATATGTTCCTAATATATAGTGCCTCGAGAATCTGTAGTTTTTGCTTATTACTTCGTTCGGCTTTATTTCATCACGATTCGAGATTAAATAAAGCTGAACGAAATATCACGTATCTAAATTTGAGTTAAGTGTTTGATTTATCCAACTTTTCACATATTTCTATCATATGCATAATCCTTTTATATAAAACAAAAATAAAAAATACACAATTTCTTGGTATCATTATAAATAGATTTCAGGTTTTAATAAGTTTTTTTTAAAAATCTTCCTCAGATGAATAATATAGAATTTTTATTTGATAAAATAAAAATTTTAAATTGTTTATCCGAAGGTTTTTAAAAACTCATAAAAACCTGAAATGAATTAAAAAATGTATTCAATAAAATAGAAATTTTAAATTATTCATCTTAGGAATGTTTTTAAAAACTTATAAAAACCTGAAAAAAATTTATAATGATACCTAAAAATTGATTTTTTTTTTTCTTTTTGTTTTATATAAAAGGATTTTTTTAGCTCTGCACGTTGAGTGTTGTATCACTAATCTTAAATTAATTATATATCAATAGCCGTCAGTATTAAGCACTATTTTTGGATATTTCTACCCCTTAGATTTCCTACTTGGATCATATATATATATATATATATATATATATATGCAAGTTGCATTCAGTATATAATGTAGATTTTGCAATAAAACCATTCATGTTTCATCCAAGAAAAAAAATTAAATTTTTTTCACTATAAGCTTCACTCTTAAAAAAAAAAAAATTTCCCATCAAAATAAAAAAGAAAAGATTTTGTATCTTTGACCTATTTCAGCTATTTTCTTATGGCACTCTTCACTAAATGATTTCCTGAAACGTTCGTTCAACGCAGAACTTCTTTGAGGAGGCCAAGCAAGTGTAAGTCAGGGGTTGGGACAGATCTTTGAGGAAGATATGGCAACTGTTCTCAACGAAGTTGATTGATGATTTTATACTGTTCCTTCTGCAGTATTTAACCTTGTGCTCTGGTAATAACATTTTGGGAATCCTACAACAACTGGTCTTAGAAACAGTAAGGCCATCGTGCATAATTTTTTGTACTCGCAGAAATCCTTAGTTGTTCAAAAATATCTTCTATTGTAGCCTTTTTGTTCAGTCAAAATGACAGCATTAACTAAATCTATTATTTCAGGTGTGCCTGCCATTGTTGTTGTATATTGACTGACAGAGCCGTCAATCAGGGATTTCTGGGACAGGATGTTCGAGCTATGTAAACAAAGGGATTAGCGGAAAACAAGCGATGCGTGTGTGTAACCAGATCCTGTGGGTTGAGAGCCGGAATGACAACCGGAACGCGTTATGAAATTATTTATACCCAGGCACCCATGGTCAGTCACAGAGTCACAGTCAGCCTGTTGAAACCACAATCAAGTCAGGGCAGAAGCCGCTCTGGGTTCCGCTAAGGGAGTGAAATGGCCCACAGCGGAAGCTGGTTGAGAACCTCCCGTCAAAGAAGCAAAAACGTAAAGCCCTGAATATGAAATCACAACCTGGGTTGAGAAAAGGTCAATATAGCTGTTATCCACCAGTCTGTGTCCGTGTCCTCCGTTTTTCTGTCTTCCTGTCTCTTTCTCGCACTTACTGAAGTTTCAACCCTTTCGAGTAATAAAGAGAAGTATATTTTTTTAAAGAACTATGTTATGCTTGCTCAATAGGGCTATATAACATAGTGAGTCTGCTAATTTAACCCATTTGAAAACATTTTTGACTGAATCATTCTTCTCCGCGCACATCGCACATTCATCTGTAAATTTCACATTGTTTGTACTTCTCAACCACGAAAACGTTGATGACAGACGTCTGTTCAAGCCTGGGATTTTTTTGGGGATTTTCAGCCATTTAAAATTGCCTTAAAACAAATATTTCTGGGTGATTAAAAAAGGGTTTCACGGGCAATTAACCCTAACGGACCATGCACTAATACGAATCCTGTAATTAAAAAGATTCACAACCCTATGCAAACCATGTTCACTATACTAGCCATAGAGATAAATTTGCTCTAGCCATTATAATGGTTAGAGCGGTTTTTTTATTGTCTTCTTCAGAAAACTTAGTATTATTAGTCTTCTCCTGATGAAGACCATAAAGTCCGAAACGTTATTTGAGCATCATCATCATCATCATCATATCGCGCTGGTAGCACGGATATCCCTGACCCTCTCTCGCCACTCCTCCCTATCGTTCATCGCCCTAGGTAGGTCTTCAGGACAACATCCCGTATCCTCACATAGCTGCTGAATGTATGTTTGTGCTGGTCGTCCTGCTTTTGCACGGCCATGTGTGGGGGTCCATAAGAGTACATCACTTATGAGTTCGTCCCTGCTTCTCCAGCAGTGTCCTGCATGTCTGGCTCGTCTAACTTTAATAGTTTTCGTGATAGGGGACAGGTGGCCGTACAGTTGGTGTCTTGTGGGGTGTTGCCGCCAGGACTTGTTTAAGATTGCACGTAGCATTCTTGTGTAATTGCCGTCTAGCTTCTTCTCCAGCCGTTTTGTTAGCGTCCATGTAGTGCAGCCATATAGCAGTATCGATGTGACCGCTGCCTGGAAGAAACTGCGTTTCATTTTATCGGTTAGGTCTGATTTCCAAATAATCGATAACCTATTGATAGCTGTCCATGCTTTCGCTAACCTCGTTTCGATGTCCTTTTCGGTTGATTCGACGCTGCTTCCTAGGTAAGTGAATTTGTCTACTAGTTTAAGAGGGGTTCCTTCTAGAGTGGAGATGTCCCCCGTTTGGTTATAGCACATATATTCCGTTAATCCATACGCGGATTAATTCCTTAATCTATCTATCTATCTATCTATCTATCCTCTGTTTTCTTGTACATACAGCACCCTATTTAACTGATTTCCACTGTTTTTGGGATCAACTATATATGTGTGTGTGTGTGTGTGTGTGTAAGTAAGTCTGTCGACCGTAGTCGAGGGCGACCCGAAGACTCTCTTCTGAAGTGTAGGGAAGGGCACTACCCCTTTCCCTGGATTGATCCACGTATCGTTCATTCTTACCATATAATGCTGTGGGTTAAGCAGGGAGGCATAAAATACCATTTTTTGAGTCTTCGGTGTAACTTGACCTGGGATTGAACCCCGGTTTCCGGGACCATCGGCGAACACACTAAATATTATGCCAATATAAACATATATAAAATTCATTGCTTAACAGTCGAAGTCAGTAAAATATAGTATGTATAAGAAAACCGAGTATATATATATATATATATATTATTTCAGTTTTAAAATAAAACAAGCAAAATCAAGAGCTTCACGCACAGGATTTTCAGGTTGACTTCTAGCCACTGAACTGCAGTTTATTTTTTTCCACGCAGACGATCTTCAGTTAAGCTTGCAGTCACACGTCTAGAGTTGATAGAAGAGGTTTGAATAGTTTTGATTCTTCCAAAAAACTGCAAATTTTTCAAGTGTTCCATTGATTATTGATACTCACCTTAGAATTTCTGGATTTTCTCCAGCTGTAGACTTTTTCCGCTTCAAACAGCAACGTTCACAAACGATTTTCATATCTTTCTTTATGATAAATTATTCATGTTCTCTTTGATAGTTTGGGTAATAAATCTGAAACTAAAACCACTAATAATCTGGCATTAATCAGGACAACTCATAAACGTTTAATATAATATATATATTTAAGAGAGAGAGAGAGAGAGAGAGAGAGAGAGAGAGAGAGAGAGAGAGGAGAGAGAGAGAGAGAGAGAGAGAGAGAGAGAAGAGAGAGAGAGAGAGAGAGAGGAGAGAGAGGAGAGAGAAGAGAGAGAGAGAGAGAGAGAGGTATGTAGGTGTCGGTTCGATATTGTATATCAAAAGAATGAGACATGAACATATATGTTAGAATGTTAAGTCTTGTCATCGTCTCAGATAGAAATAATGGACGATTCGGTTTTGATTGCGAGGAAACAAAAGGAAGAAAGCCAAAGAAAGAAAGAATTATATATATATATATATATATATATATATATATATATAATAAAAAATCAGTGGAAATATGATAAATCAGACTCTTACAAAGAGTTTAGTAGTGATATTTCATTCTTTATTCAAGAATTTCTTCAGACTAATATTTTTTTAGTTTTTTTTACATTTAAGCGTTTGAGGAATAAGATGATAAAACGGAGAAAACTACTTATAAAAGGGGGAGGAAGAGGGTCCTAAGACAAGATACAAATAAAGGGAGAAATGGAGAAGGAGGTAGATGTGGGTGTAAGTGATGGCGTAGTAGGGTTATTGGTTTTGACTGTAACTGTCTAGGAGTATGTTGGTACTATTGTGGAATCAGATTTCATTTGAGATTTGATCAGATGAAGTGGTGTTAATTTTAATTGAGAAAAAAGAAAGAGGGAAAGAAATGGAAAGGGATGGTGACGGAGGGATTCAGACATACCTCGTTTAATCAAACACATTGATTATAACGGAATGTCTAAGTGGAAAGGAAAAAATTAAAAGAAAAAGATAAAGGAAAAGAAAGAATCCTCAATAGTATGGTAGTGTTGAGCGAAAAATTTCATAATTTATTAAAAATTTTGTTAAATTTTTGGCTAGATTTTTTTTATCCATTATCTATTTTAATATTGTTTTCATAATATAATGTCTGTCAAGTAGAGTGAACCCTGGACGTTATTTTATGTGGCTTGTTTTGGAAATAACTGCAGAATCTAATAATCTGTAGGAATTTTGCAATGTATATGTTTGAGTGTCTCGGGAAAAATTAAAAGTTTGTTTGAGATTAAGCATGTGATCAAATATTTAATATATATTATATAATATATATATTATATATATATATATATAGAGAGAGAGAGAGAGAGAGAGAGAGAGTGAGAGAAAGGAGAAAGCAATCACTTATATAGATTACTTCAGTGGAGTGAAAAGAAAAAAGAAAATGGATAAAAGAAATAACGGGAAGATAAGAGAGATTAATGTGGGAAAGATAGATAGATATGAATTGACTGGTATATATATATATATATATGGATAGATAGAATCAATATACATATATATATATGGTTTGTTTTGCCTTGTTTTTATTTAATGGCATATCAATTCTTCTTGCTTTATTTAATGCAAAAGCCGTCTTGTGGAAAAACATTAGTCGTACTATTTAACTTGCAGCTGAGTGGATTAAAGCGTTTACTCTCTCTCTCTCTCTCTCTCTCTCCTCTCTCTCTCTCTCTCTCTCACACACACACACACACAACCACACACACACACATATATATACACAGAGAGAGAGAGTGTGAGAGAGAAATGAGTAGAAGAAAATTTAGGGTCGGGAGTATACTTTTTTTAATAAAACATGATTTGAAATTTCATAAGAAGCAATAAAATCTTCCAAAAAGTCAACAAATTATCCAAATTTTATCAACATTTTAGTATCCAAATAAGCTATGAGTTTAATCCAAACTGGTCTAATTACACTTGTTGTTTGTTTTTAGTTTGTTTTTTAGGAAGTTAGTAATGAATAACAAATAAAAAAAAAAAAACAAAAATAGATAAATAAATGGTTATTACCTTAAGGATAATTTGCCCAAACATTATGATACAAAATTATGTAATTCACAGGGTTTCATTTTAAAAAATTAATAAAGTTTTTTTCGGTTGACTTCATTGTAAATATCTTATCAAAATAAAAGACCAAAAACTTATTGAAAGTGCTTGTAAATATTAATAAAGATGCGGTAGACATTTTCAACTTTTATTATTTCATTATGAAAATGCTTTGGTTCGTGCAAAATTTTGGAATAGCTTTAAGTAGAGCATATATTGTAAGTTTTTTATTTACCAAAAGAACCCTTTTTTTTTCGGTCACGTCTCGTCAGAGAAAAACTATAACAAGCAATTAATACAGAGGAATAAATCCAGGTGCTTGCCGATAAAGGAAAGAAAAAGATAACTGAGAAGAGGAAAAGAAAATACCCCCCAAAACAAAACAACCCCCCCGCAAAAAAAAAAAACAAAACAAAAACAAACGATTACCTGGTAAGGGTCTTTTTTGTTTTTTCTTCGGCTAAGTCAGGTTTAGTTACAGTATAATCAGCAGAGTTCAACCAAAGAAGATTCTAGAATTCTTTTTGCTTGTAAGGATTCAGTTGGTATTAAGTCATACAGACTAACTCAAGCATCGACTGGTATAATTTGCAGCTCGGGGTATCAATAAATATGTTAGGGTTATAGGCATTGGCGTAAGGTAGATTAACCAATAGATGTTGAGTAATAGAAGATGTTCTCTTAGCGCACGAATTGGTTGAGTGGGTTGAATGGGTTAAGCCATTTAAGGAAGGATATGTTTCTTTATTCTATCCTCCAATCTTTGGGGAGTGCGTCCGATATAACAAATCTCACTTTTTTTTTCTTTCCCTATTCCTGATTTTTTTCTTTTTTCTTTTCTTTCTTTTATTGTCCTCTTCTATGTGTTTTTCCGATGATACGTGACGGAAAAAAAGGTCCTCTTTTTAGAACTCTTTTTTTTTTTTGTGAGAAAGCACTTGTATATGCAAACTATTAAAATCTAGACCAAATACCCTCTGTGTGGGAAGGAGGCTGAAAAGTTCATATAATGACGTCATATCTACTGTTGATAACTTTTTAGACAAATGGGATCCAAGCACTGAAACACTGATGAAAAAAAATGAGTGGATCAAAAAGAAGAGTATGTTAACTTTACTTGAACACCACCCATGAGAGTCTCCTGGTCAGTCAATGAACGAATCGGCTACTCTCATAGTTGATGAATTTGGTTTGGTTTGGTTTTAAGGCATATCAACCATTATTGGTTATTTAATGCCAAATCCATTTTATACGTATAACAGTCCTATTTCAAAGAATCCAGTGAAGTATAGGGACACAGTTTAGTTCTATTTGATCCATGTGTGACGCGAAAAATTTTCTAATCCCAAAAACGGGACTTTATTTTCGCACGTGTGAAGACGGGGCTGACTGGCACTTGATCCCTCGTCGAATAAGTCCTCGTTCAGAGTTTTTTCTCGGGCGCATAAGAACTGGCATATTATATGGGGGATTAATTTATGGCCAGACTGACCGCCGCTGGCAAGGGGTTCCAAATTTCACACTATACACACACCCACCAAGGCCGCTAGTCTTCCTCCTCTAGAACAATGGAAGATAAGGACCTCTAGGTTTAGACGTAATAATATCATATTGTAGTAGTCGGCAATTCCGGTTTCCCGTGAGATATTTTAAAGGAATTAATAGGACAATTTTAAGCAAGCATAACCTAAGGCGACATGAAGCTGGAAAAGAAACATGAAATAACAAATTCGTAGCAGACGCTACAAATAACAACTTCAAGCACGTGGGAACATTAAAATATATCAGTCCTTTTTACTACACACAGATATACACTTTCCACGTATCAAATATATCATGAATGAATAGTGCGTGAACACAAATGTCTTTCTTCTTTTCTTTTCTTTCGTTTTCAGTCTTTCTTCAACTTGAGAGAGAGAGAGAGAGAGAGAGAGGGGGTATATAAAATTGGGTATAAGGAGAAACAGTCCCAAAGTTTACTTATCTTATTTCGATGGATTCCTGTGAAGAATCTTTCTTCTTTTACGGGCTCTTCTTTTACCCGGACTACTTGGCTTTAGTTCCGTCCCCCACGAACCCTGTCCAACAACTAACTTTCTCTTTTCCTTTTTTTCGCTGACGGGAAGAATGTGCCACTTCCGTTTTCGGGTCCCAGCCAATCATTTGGCTTCTACCTTCTTCCTTCCTGTGTCAGGCGACCCGAGTGAGGTCACAGAGTACCAATATCTGTTGGTCTCCACTCTGACCCACATTCTTTACTTTGACGGCTTGCTACTGTTAATTCACGCACGGGGAATAGTAGTAATCTTATTTCTATCTTCTTAGTGGGACACCACGTGACACATAGATTGGGCCCTATCAGGTGCTATCACTCAGGGCCAGAGTGGACCTGGGAGTGATGGCAGTGAAGGGGTACTCCGTATTACTCAAAGCTTCAGCATTACTGGAGGCTCACCATCAGATTGTTTAGTGTCATATCTAGGATATTCGTTGGTGGTGGTGGGGGGTCTTACCCCTTTGCTGAGATGCAGTCGAGTCAGTGTTTTCTGCCGCCCTAGTCGACTGGACTATCAGACATTTTTTAATATTCAATTCAGTTTACCATGAGTACAAAGTTTTTTTTTGTTTACCCACAGTTAAATGTACAAATAATTCTATTTCAAGCAATTCATTTTAGCATAAGCAAACAGCTTAGTTCTATTTGACCCACAGATAGGACCCTATCAGGTGCTATCACTCCGGCCCAGAGTGGACTTAGGAACAATGGTAATGAAGGGGTACTCCGTATTTCCCAAAGCTCCGGTGTTACTGGAGCCTCACCATCAGATTGTGTAATGTCGTAATCAGGACACTCGTGGGGGAGTTTTACGCCTCTGCAGAGAGGCAGTGTATTCTGCAGCCTCAGTTGACGGGGCCACATAGTTGACGAAGAGAAACTTTAAAATAATTAGTAAACGTTTTATTATATTCTTCTAAAAAAGAATTGCTTTTACGTAGTTATAATGAAGGAGAAAATAGACCAAACAAAGGAAATCACAACATATGCAAATTACCTTAGAAAATGCTTTATTTTTAAATTGATTTAATTAAAATTTCGGTATGATGTGTTGTTTTTGCTGCATTATGCTCATATCGTAAGAGGAATTTTAGTAATCTCTCTCTCTGCACACACACACACACACACACACATATATATAAGTCTGGGTGTACGTATATCATTGTTCATGTAGACAATTAATATATATATATATATATATATGTACTAACGATAATTGCTTAGTGAATCAGGAACTAACCTACTATAGTTTCGCCTAGGTGGCTCATCAGGGTACCTAATCCCGGGATTAGGTACCCTGATGAGCCGCTTAGGCGAAACTATAGTTGATTAGTTCTTGACTCACTAAGCAATTATCGTTGATATTTTGCTCTACTTAGTATTGAGCACTTTTTGGATTGTAGCTTAGCAGCCCTAACGGTGTTTTTTTTTTTTGCTTTTGACCAACCACTTGCGTGTCTTTTAATTTTTTTTCAATTGGTATGACAAGGTTGGCCTTTTCTTTTTTTTCAGTATATATTTTTTCCAATATACATATTTTCCCCCTTGACAGTGATTCGTTGTATATTTTCATCTTCAAATCCCTTGCCGGTTTTTTTTCTTACTATAAGGGCTATTATTTAATATATATATATATATATAGGCCTATATTCCCACACACAGACATACAAATACACAAACATACACTTGTGTAGCGGAAAAGTGGATAAAAGAATGAATAAAAACACCAAATATTTAAATTCTATAAATTGTATTTTTCTAACTTGAATGAAAAGTTTATTGGAAAACAAAAGTTACAAAGTTTTTCCTTATGCTTCATTGCCTTCGCTTTTTGGTCCACTATAGCTCGGAGTGGTAGCACATGATAAGGGTCATATCTATGGGTTAAATAGAACTAAACCATAGTTTCTTGAGTATACTGTTTCTAGCATTTAAACTGTGTATTTGTGCTGAACTGAATTGTATGAAATCGAACTGTTTTGACTTTTAAACTGCGTACTTCTGCTAAACCAAATTATCTGAAATAAAACTGTTTTAAAATAGAAATGTTTTTGATAATTAAAGTGTACTTACATTTAAACTGCATGCTTATGCTTAACTGAATTGTTTGAAATGGAACTGTTTTTGACATTGAAACTGTACTTACGCTAAACTGAATTGTTTAATATAGAACTCTTTTGACATTTAACTGTGTAAACAAAATCTGTAATTATAGTAAACTGAATTAGCTGAAATAGAATTGTTTGAATAAACTGAATAGCTTAAAATAGAAATGTTTTTGAGAATTAAACTGTGTAATCATGCTAAACTGAATTGTTTGAAATAGAACTGACAATTTGCATAAAAATGGATTTGACATTAAATAACCTACGGAGTTTGAAATGCCATAAAACCCACCCAACCAATCAACCAACTAATATTTACTTTACAAGAAAGAAAAGTTCATGAATTCAATTTAGAAGTTTTGTCTTGTTTTTAACTGACAATATACTATTTTGTGAGTATATAATATAACGCATTTCTGATTTTTCGACAGTCTTAAAAGGCCATGTTTGATGGTTTAGACGCTGGAAAGAACAGCAATACTTCATAATTGTCATAATCAATGAGGCGTGTTGATAGCACGGATTTCCTTGACTCTTTCTCGCTATCCATCCCTAATAACCATCGCACAAATCAAGTCCTCTAGACGGCATTTAGTGTCTGCTAAGAGTTGATGAATGTAAGTTTTTGCTGGTCGGCTAACACTGATGTGTCTAAGTGTAGGAGTCCGTTAGTGAACATCACTTCTAAGTTCGCTCTTTCTTTCCCAGCAGTGACTACTATCATGACTTGTTCGTAGCCGAGTTTTCTTTCGACAACAGGCTTGTTTGCCTTAACAAAAGAAAATAAAGGGAAAATTATGAAAGTTATACCTACCCAATGACTTAAAAGCTCAATGGTTTTATTTATTATATTAAATAAAAATCTTCCTGAATCACATTAAATACAAGTTAAACCAAAAAAACAGACCAACTTCTTTTATTTCATCAAAATGACCCCCTTTGGTCGCTATCACTGCTTCACAGATTATCGGCATTCTTTCCTCCAAAGACTGGAGGAAGGCTGAAGATAGTTCTGCCAACTTTCCTGCAGAGTTGCCAGAGGTGAACTGCATGAACTTATACCTACCCAATAACTTAAAAGCACCACTAGATTATATATTCATAAACAAAAAGTGGATGAATAGCACTATGAACTGAAAGGCCTACGCATTTTTTGTAGGAGTATCTTCTGATCACAGAAAAGATTCACTTGAGTTAACCCGATTTGAATGGTCCTCATTTATATGATTGTACTCAACAAGTTTGGACCTATGGTCGCCGCTGGAAAATATTTTTTTTTAAGAAAATTTTCTTTTTTTTAGAAAGTTTTAAAAGTAGTTTTTAAAACAGTTATACTATTAG
This sequence comes from Sepioteuthis lessoniana, assembly GCA_963585895.1. Lineage (NCBI taxonomy): Eukaryota > Metazoa > Mollusca > Cephalopoda > Myopsida > Loliginidae > Sepioteuthis > Sepioteuthis lessoniana. Next base: position 41,157,392 of record OY757910.1, read on the forward strand.
AGAAACGACGGAAAATGAACTTGTGATGCAGCATTTAAAAATTGGCCTTTTTTTTTTACTTCAGTCGTTAAAATGAAAATTTAAAAAAAAAAAAGCTAGTAATCAAGTTATTTTTATTTTCCTGGGATTGACTAAATTTTATAAAAAACATTTTTAAAGGACTATACTTATTGAGTATTATTACTCAACAAATGATTGTTTTTTTCGTGAAATTTTGCAGAATTTTCTCTTTCTTTTCTTTTGGTAAATTATTTGAATTTTTATTTTCAAAATATTCTTCATGTAAACAAAAACTGATCAATGTAAATGAACACTAATATACAAAAATATTTACAATGTACGACCTCTCTTTCTACTTTCCTTTCTCTTGACAAAGGAACGAATTTGTCAAACGTTTTTGCTACTTTAATTTGATTGTTTAGAGTGTTCGCCAATGGTTCGGAAGACTGAAGTTCAGTCCTAGGTCAAGTCATACAAAATCTAAAAAAATGGTACTAGATGCCGCCTTGTTTAACACTCAGCATTATGAGGTAAGGGTCAAGAGTAAAGTGGAGCAATCCAAGGAATGGAGTAGCGCCCTCATTCCACCTCGATGTAGTAGCTATTGAAAAGAGAGCCCTCGGGTCACCCTCGACAAAGGCTGCCAACTTTACTTACAATTCAGAAAATACTGTTGAATGAAAATTATTTTCTGGTATCCAAGGGTCTTCAACTGACTTTTACATGATCTCTAATATTGTCGAAAATGAGCTCCTTTTTTTGGGATATATATATATAATCACTATTGTTGCATACATATATATACTCATTTGCCGTATCATAACGACTCAATTATAGTAAAGACAGACGCACACAGAAAGACGCATGAAGAAACGAAGCAGGAAGACTTCTTTAACAAATATATTTACCTCTCACTTTATTTGTAAGGTTTGAAAAGGGTTACTCAAGGTTGCATGTGAGAGGGTGCTGGAGACCGAACATAAACTTCATATTTTGACCCCACTGTTATGACCGTCACGTTGTGTCTTTCTTGTTCTCCTGATGTTGGGGTCCATTCCATCGGGGGTTTTCCGAGGGCCCTCTCGGTCGGGTGTGGCTTTCCCTACCACATCTGGTCTCTAGGTGTCTGGAATTCTACTGGCAACTGCTCTGGGACCCACACGATCGCCCACTGGATCTTTGAAATCGAATGTTTAATCGTCATCAAGCGGAAATAACTGTCATGCAGTTCAGAGGTTACTCTCTTCCGGTGCATCACTGTAGTGGCACAATGGGACCTTCACCTTGTCCCATATCATAAGCCTTAATCCGCCCACGCGATCTCTTTCGATTACTGGCCATTGGAATGTGTCACTTCCTTCCGGTGTATCACCTTGGAATAGCATTTTTGGGCCGGGGCGAGGATCAAAATATAACACTATTCTATAATTGTAAGAAACATGCTTGATACTCTTCAAGGGACTTACTTCAAATGGTGATTATAAAAACTTCGTTACCGCCCACTTAGAAGCGGCAGCCGTGTGCATACAAACCTAACCAAAATTACGAGGGAGAGTTACTTGGGAGTGAAAAGCAGTTTTGCAAAAAACGAGATAACTTGAAACAATATCCTTGCTAAAAAGAAGAAATCCACCAATGTGCCGAAATACAAAAAAGCTCAGGAATAACGAATTAAATCATACCAAACAATGCTTAATTTGACACAAAAGAACAATATATACATAATTAATTAAATTTAATCTAAATTTCTGGCGTAGAATTTTTGTAAAATAATTAGGGATTTTAGCTAATCATTTATATAACAAATTGTTTTCTAACTAAATGTGGAGTTCAAAGTTGAGGGGTTTCGATTTGTAAAGGTCAAAGCGAATAAACTTTGTTTTGCAAAGAGGTGTCACTGAAAGTTTTAAGGATGACGTGTGATAAAAGCATTAGTTGTGGAATAGTTTAAAGAACACATATAAGAAAGGGATTTGAAGCAGAGGGAGCAGTTAGAGAAGGAGAAACAGAAGAAACAGAGAAGCGAGAGTTTAGAAACGAGGCTCCGGTCAGCGGAGAAGAAATGACTAAGTCTGTGGCTGTCCCTTTCGCCTCGTACTGCTCGTTCTCTCTGTCTTTCTAAATCAATTGACACATTTCCTACTCTATCACTCTCTTTTGGCCGACTACTGTGAAAAGGCAGTTACAATAAATTTGTGTTCATCATTTTTTTTTTAATCACGGTAAAGTTACTACGGAGTCCGACTGAAATCTATGGGATAATGCTACACCAGTAGTCTATTTGGGGCCGTAGTGTTACAATTTTACGAACTTGATATCTTATGAGTTTGCTATAACTGTTTCACTTGCACGTTAGTAAAACCTTAAGTTACCCACGTGTTCTAGAAGACTTCACCCTCTTACAAGATCGTTAGTCACAGTTTTCCAGCCATCCATTTTGTTCTTGTCTCGGTTCAACAGAGCGGAAAGGCCGAGATAGTTGTCAACTTTATAATCAGCATTCAATGTATTCGACCAGTGACCAATACCCAGGACGCTGAAACTGTTCAATAATTCATTTGATACTGAAATCTCACATTTCAAGAAAGGGTTAGTATTGTTGCGGCTCGCCGAGCTGATCTCAGAGTTACAAGTTGTACAATGGAAGACGCTACGTACAACAACTGCTAAAATATTTAATTTCGTGTCGAGTCGTGTGCTTCGTTTAACGACGCCAAAAAGCCATAGAAAAGAAATAAAAACCACTTTATTATATTTATTTATTGTGTCGTCTTCGTCTGTTGCATAAAATTATGAGAAAATACACATTACACACATACACACACATATATATAGTAAGGTGAGTCTTGCCAAATTTATGTCACCTGAGACACAACCCGGAAGCTTTGGATGCATTTGTCGAGGTTGTGATTGTGACAAACCAAAATGGACTGCGAGATGTCAAGGTCGCCTGATACTCTCCGAGTGGTACTCAACAAACATAGCTCTATGGCCAGGTGTACGGCATCGGAATCCAGTTTTAGACCTACCTGATCTTTCTAGGTCGTCGAAATTCTTGCAACTCGAGCAGAATTTTTTGAACCATCTAGTATTTGTATAGGGATCAATTGCGCCTTTAGCACAACAGTTCTTTTTGAAGTTTCAGATGCGTTATGGCCAAATTCAAACTCATAAACTAGGTTCTCGAATTAGTCTACGTTGCATGTTTATTAGGGCGGTTTTCAAATCAGATCAGGGGCTGTAGAATACTCCGATTGCTTTTCAGCAAAGGGGTAAGACCCACCAACGAGTGTATATGAAACTAAACAATCTGATAGAGATGTTCCAGTGATGCTTGAGCTTTAGGGAATGTTGAGCATCCCTTCATTGCCATTGTTCCCAGGTCCACTCTGGCCTGGAATGGTTGCACCTGATAGAGCCCTATCTATGGGTGAAGTAGAACTAACTGCATATAAAACTGAATTGTTTGAATTAGAACTGTTTGACTAAACTGAATAGCTTAAATAGAAATATTTTCGACAATTAAACTCTACTTACATTTAAACAGCATGCTTATGCTAAACTGAATTGTTTGAAATAAAACAGTTTTTGACATTGAAACTATACTTACACTAAACTGAATTGTTTAATATAGAACTGTTTTGACATTTAACTGTGAGTAAACTTATACTAAACTGAATTAACTGAATTAGAACGGTTTTGACAATTAGACTGTGTACTCATGCTAAACTGAAATGTTTGAAATAGAGCTGACTATTCGCATAAAAATGGATTTGGCGCTAAATAACCAACAAAAGTTGATATGCCATAAAAACCAACCAACCAACTAACCATTTCAAATTAGAAATGGAGTGAAGCAATGCAAAACGTGTCTGACCACCAAATAGCATTATAATACTAACCGTATCGGATACCTTTCACGCCTTGAACTGCTTTAGTCAAGAGATATATGCACGATGAACTAGTGCGTATCCAAATCACCATATATATATATATATATATATATATACTAGTCGAAAGTATTTGACGACCTTAAAAATTTTCTTTCTCATCCTGGATATGTTATTTTCAATGAAACAAGTTAAATACCACAATTGTATTTAATGTAATAAATAAAACCATTGTGGTATTTAACTTGTTTCATTGAAAATAACATTTTCAGGATGAGAAAGAAAATTTTTTAAGGTTGCTAAATACTTTCGACTAGTATACATATATATATATATATATATATATATATATAGACCAAAAAGAAATCAAATGTGTCTATATATATATATATATATATATACTTGTCGAAAGTATTTGGCAACCTTAAAAACTTTTTCCTTCTCATCCTGAAAATGTTATATTATGTTAAATATTAAATAAAAATCTTCCTGAATCACATTAAATATAAGTTAAACCAAAAAACTCACCAACTTCTTTTATTTCATCAAAATGATCCCCTTTGGTCGCTATCACTGTTTCACAGATTATCGGCATTCTTTCCTTCAAAGACTGGAGGAAGGCTGAAGATAGTTCTGCCAAATTTCCTGCAAGAGTTGCCAGAGGTGAGCTGCACTTGCGGGTTGTTTAGCTCTGACTTTTCGCTCAAGCTCATCCCCCACTAGTTCAGTAGGATTTAAGTCCACCGGTTGTGCCGGCCAAGAAATCAGTTAAAAGACCTGCTGCTTCTCTTTGCATTTAATATACCCCTGGCACAGTTTACTAGTCTGCTTTGGGTCATTATCTGGCATGAGGACAAATCTTTGACTCATCAGCAGCGTTCCATATTAGATAGCGTGATTCTGTAATATTCAGTGATAGCCAGTCTGATTCAATATGCTCTTCATCTGGTGCAAATCTGGGACTTTGTGAATGGCAAATGACCTCTCCCACACTATAACATCGGTTCCTCCATGCTTAATGGTTAGTGCAATACAAAGGGTTGCACTCTTTCACTAACTCTTCCCCACGCATAGAACTTCCAATTTGACGGAAAGATATCGAATTTTGATTCGTCAGTTCAAAGGACTTTATTCCACTACTCTATTGTCTAGTCTTTGTGCGTCTTGGCCCACCGGAGCCTTTTGACATAGTTTATCTCGCTCAACAGTGGTTTCTTGACAACAGTTCTACCATATAAGCCAGCTTCACAGAGTCTTCTCTGCACAGTTGTTGGTGACACATTTTTTCACAACATTGGTTCAATTGTGCAGTGATGCTTGAAGCAGTCAGCCTTCAGTCATGTAAGATGATAAGTCAGGTGAAATTGTCTCCTGCACAAGTAAAGTATTTAGTATCTAACAAGAAGTAACTGAACACAATCTAATGTGCGTTCTAGTGGTGTCATAATGTAACTTTTAGAAATGTTTTATTCATATTTAGTACTAAAGGAGAAAAATAACTTTAAATCATTTTTTCAAAAGATACCTAGTTACGCTAAGGTCAAAATTACTGGGGAAGAATGGTATTTAGTATAATAAATAAAAACATCGTAGTGCTTAACTTGTTCCATTAAAAATGATACTTTTAGGATGAGAAACAAAAACTTTTGAAGTTGCCCAAATACTTTCGACTGGTAGTATGTACATATACAAGTATATATATATATATATATATATATATATATATATACTCTAGGGGACGAGCAACACGCTCGTGATAAGAATAATACTTTCGACTGGTAGTATGTACATATACGAGTATATATATATATATATATATATATATATATATATATATGCAAATTTCATTAAACATAATAGACATTTTATGCCTACATATTCTCTTTTGGATCCGTTCGAATTCCCGTATTACTTTTATCGTATTCGGGGGGAATTGATTTAGGTATTGTCCATAGTTGTATGTATCCCTAGTACTTTCTGCCCGACTTTGGGCCATCATCAGGGAGAATCTGTTACAAAAGTGATGTAACTTTTGTTTTTAGCAAATTACTACTGTGTAAGGACGTCTTTGCTGTTGGAGATTATGGCGCTTGCTTTTAAATGTAATTCTGTAAATAGTGCCAGTAGCTAAAGACATTTAAGTACATTAGCACTGGTTTGAAAATTAATTCTATTAAGTGCTGGTTGCAGGTTTCTAATATATAGTGCTTCGAGAATCTGAAGTTTTTGTTTACTATTTTGATGTTCGAGTATTGTTGTGTTGTCGGTGAGAATTTTTCGTAGTTGTGTTGTTGGGCATGAATGTTTTTTTAAATGATGGCCAAAGTCGGGCAGAAAGTACTAGGATACATACAACTATGGACAATACCTAAATCAATTCCCCCGAATACGATAAAAGTAATACGGGAATTCGAACGGATCCAAAAGAGAATATGTAGGCATAAAATGTCTATTATGTTTAATGAAATTTGCATTAACGAAAAAATGCTGCCTAAATATACATATACACACATATATATATATATATATATACTCTAGGGAACGAGCAACACGCTCGTGATAAGAATAATATACTAAAATCCATTTTGCTAAACAAAAATTAATTCGATTTCTTCTTTCTTTCTTTCTTTTAAATGGCATATAAACTTCCGGTTTTTTTTTTTAATGCCAAAGTCATCTTTGAAGAAAAATATCAGTCATATTATTTAACCTATAGGTCGGGATATTAGAAAGTTCCAATTATTCCCTAGGGTATTAGTCTGTAAGTGAATTTGAGATCGAACTCGCTCACTACGATGTTGCAGTCCAGCACATTAGCCACTACAACACAGAGACTCCCTCCTAAACGAGAATTAGCCATATTATAAGATTACGAAATCATATAAAATTTTCTAAAACATATATATAATATATATATATATGTGCAAATATATGTATATATATAAACACATGTGTGCATATGCGCACGCGCGCGCGCGTGTGTGTGTGTGTGCGTAAGGGTGTATCTGAGCACCTGTTAATACAAGTACATTTATGTTCCCCTAAAACCCGATATGAACAAAATATCAGTCACTAGTTCGAAACCCTTACCCTGTATGGGTTACATTCAGTTGGAGACAAAATCTTTGATTGCCTCGGCCAAATGTCATTGTTTAATGATTTTTTTTTTGTTTTTGTCGTTTTCGCTGTCTATTTCTACCTTAAGCTCGGAAACAGGTCAGCGTCTCTCTGTCTGTCTCTCTGTCTGTACTGAAAGATGCTTGGTGTTTCTCACTGTCAAAACATGTATAAATTAGCCAAACAAGTTTTAATTTATAAATGACGGTTACCTAAATCTGCGTCAAGGATTTTGCTTTATAATCTCAACATCAACGCTGATAGTTTATTTTATTATATATATATATATATATATATATGTATATTAAGTTGAGTAATAAATGATTTATGTTTTAGTAAAATCCAATGTATTCATGAATAATTTAACTACAAATTAATCTCAATCAATAGTATATTGGCCATTATTTTGAATCACCACTTAACATTTATCAGCCTGCTTGTTGATTATTCTCAAGTAAAATTCATCTGCTTTCAAGTTCAGGAAGTTTTCCATTGACGTTTTCACCGGTTCTTCTCGAGAACAAATTTTGGTTATTCAATGCATTTTTGTTGAGAACAAAAAAGACTGAAATCACTTACTGCAAGGTCTGGTGAATATGGTGGATGGGGTAGAATAGATCAGCCTAAATCCAGTATTTTTTCCTATGTGATTCTTGCTGAATGTGACCTTACGTTGTCATGAGAAGCACAACATTTAAGGTTTAAATGCTTCCTTTTATTATCTTTTTCAAGTGGAGGCATTTGGAGAATTGAGATGCATTGAGATCTTGAGTTAATCAACATCTTGATCGAGGTCTGATGAACGTCCTGGTTGGGTTTCATCTCTCAATGATATATCACTAGAAAGAAACTTTGGAAACTAGTTTCAAACTTGACAGTCAGTAATAACATAATGGCCATAAACACTAGAAATTTTCTAAGCTGTTTTTGTAACGTTTTTGCTGTTCTTTAACTCCCACAACAAGTCGAATATTCACTTTCAGTTCCTCCATTTTAGAGACGTGAGATCATAGATTAAATTATAATGCCCACCCTTTCACAACTGTAAAAATAATCAACGATGAAGCCACTCTTTAATCACGTAATTTCCAGTTTGTGGGTGTTTATCTATCTATGTTCATTCATAACACACACTCTCTCTCTCCCTCTGTGTACTATTTTATCTCTCTGTCGATCTATGTACCTTTTAAAGTTCATTCATTATACTCTCTCTCTCTCTCTCTCTATCTATCTATCTCTCTCTGTACTATTTTATCTCTCTGTCGATCTATGTACCTTTTAAAGTTCATTCATTTTTCTTTCTCTCTTTTTATCTATCTGTCCATATTTTAAAGTTAAAAGACACACACACACACATACATATATATATATATATATATATATATATATATATATATAATCGTACAATGTGAGAAAACACGTGCGATGCCATGTCTTCATGAGCCACCAACCAACAATGGGATTCTGATTGCTGTAGGTGTAGTCCAGATTCATAACCCCTTTATTCGATTTACATTCTCCGATAGAATTCCATGGTTTGCACCAGCGTGCCTTATGGATATATAAACTTCGCAAACCGTTAAATCTTCTGCCGCAATCACACGTTGTAGCCGGTGCCAGTTCAAGGTCGTTTTCTTTAAAAATCAGTCTGACGAGTGATATATAATTCTCCCCGCTACAGTTATCCAGAGGGCATTCTGTGTTTATTGTGCTGTTCCTATATCGGAACAAAGTTCAGTTTTCTCACTATCTATCTATCTATCTATCTATCTATCTATCTAAATTCATTCATATTCCTTTTTCTTTCTTTCTTTCTTTCTTAGATCATTCATATCTCTCTCTCTTTCTCTCCCTTTCTTTATCTCTCTTAAACCTGGCCATGTCTGGCACAAGTAACTTTTATTCATTAATAAATCCTAAGTGTCAGCTGTCAATCCGCGTCAGTCTATGGTTGCAAAACCGTCTATGTACAGATTAATTGTTATCGGACATTTGGGCAAAGTGCCAGAGAGTGAAAAAAGGAAGATCAAGTTGATAAGTGGAGGTCGTGTCAAGTTATACGGAAATCGCTCTTTACTGAATGGTGTCGTTTGTTAAGAGCAAGAGAAATTCGGACACAAGGACTGCTTGACCCACCTCGAGAGCTAGGGCGAAATTTTCCGGATGTACTTACTCTGAATTACTTCTATAGGTGTTATTGAGTGCAACGCACAAGCGGACACACACACACACACACACACCCGCACACACGCGCGCGCACACACACACACACACACACACATATATATATATATGCGTATACACGATGCTATACCATTGAGTCAGTAGCTTGATAGGCAATTATTGACTGCAGGATCAGTGTTAGAGTCACATGACCCAACCTCTTAATCTACGACACGAAGTCTCCCCTCAACTGTATTTATTAAGTTGTACCCATATAAAATAAAAATTATGTATAATAATGGATCATAAAAAAGGCCCAAAAATGATGTAAAAAATCAAATTTTTTGCAGATTTTTTACAAAATACTCATCCGAGGGGGTTTCCCCGACCTCGACGAAGGCACTTGGTGTCCCCTATCAATATTGTATTATCAACGCCGCACCATTACTCTCGATGCTCTGTTCAGTGTACTGCAATAACCTTCCCTTACGAGGCCTCCAAGCAGACATGTTCCCTTTTCGATTGGGGAGCAGTACACACTAACCCTGATTAGCTGAATATTGATCTTAAAATCTTATTTTTTATTTATTGCGGACTTTTTGTCCTCATCTTGGTGGTTTTTGTCTTGTTTCTTCTTACACTACGTTTCGGCCAAATTTCACCTCTGGCCTTCTTCAGGTGATTAACCGAGACTATAGTGGTGCAATAGACAACAACTATGGAAGGCAGTAATCACTGGGGATACGGTTACAAGACTCAGCATTCCTATCCGAGGTCTCGGTTAATCACCTGAAGAAGGCCAGAGGTGAAATTTGGCCGAAACGTAGTGAAAGAAGAAACAACACAAAAACTACCAAGATGAGGACAAAAAGTCCGCCATAAATAAAAAAAGAATTAAATCTCAGATTAAGAAGCCTCATCTCAAAATGATTCCAATTAAAAAGACAACTTAAAATTTTACTTTGCAAATCTTTGATCGATGTCATCGATGTTAGATTGGTTTGGTTCAATTATTTGGTTTAATCAGATATCAACTATTGTATGTTATTTAGGGTCAAGTTATGTTTACACACGCAATCCCCCCGCACACTTCACACATACACACACACACACACACACACACACACACATATATATATATATATATATATATATATATATATATATATATCCAGGGATTGGAGTAGCGCCAGCCCCAACACCTCAATGTAGTAGCTATTGAAAAAGGAACCTTCGAGTAACCCTCGACTATATTCGGCAAACTAGACCATATATATATATATATATATATATATATATATAATTTGTACTGGAATAGTTTGTAGGTAACTTTTTTTTCATTTGTTTGTGTCCAGTCAAATGGTTTCAAGCATTGGTATCTTACACTAATAATTCTAGTAAATATTAATCATTTGTCCGCGCTCATTTAAATGGTTTCAGTTATTATAATCAAACATTTTAATCCTATTTCCTAAGAATTCCTAGAGATTAAGAACAATTTGAAAACAGTCGTAGAGTCTCAAATAATAATAATAATAATAATCCTTAGGAAACGATTGAATAGTTCTATTAGACCCGTAGATGGGACCAAAAGAGTTCTACCCCTCCGGTCTAGAGTTAGAGTAATGAAGGGGTACTCCATATTACCAAACTCCAGTATCGGATCCTCGTCCTCAGATGCAGTTTTGTGTCATTCCCTTATCACGGTTTCAAGTATTGCAATCTAACCCTAATAATTCTATTTAATATAAATAATTTGTTTGCATAAATAAGTAGTTTCAAGTAGTAATTTACTAAGCTTTTTGCTTAGATGTGGCTCAAGGGTGAATGAATGAGACACCCATTGAGACTCGAACTCACTCTTGCATGTTTGCTTGTCAAGCTTGTAAACCATTGCGCTACCCGAAGCACATAAGCGATTTCAAGTATTGCAATTTGTTTGCAGAGTTAGATGATTTCAAATTTTGCTAATTAACACTAATAATTCTATTTGAAATAAATCATTTCTTTTTACTCAGTTAAATGGTTTCAAGTACTCTGACCTATCACTAATAATTTTCTTCAATATTCACAATTTGTACACACACAGTTTAAATGTTTGCAAGTATTTCTAATTCACCGCAATTGACTCTCAGACTCTGCGTTCAAACTCTTTTCAAATGAAATAAGGTTGGATGTTTATTTGCCATATAGGCAATTTGAAAAATACTGTTGGGGAAATCATTCAGGCGCTAGTGCAAAACATGACCAGTCAACTGACCTGATCAAACCTCTCCGACCACCCGTTTAGCCTAGTAAGTGGTAAAGTGGAGCGTTGTAAGTTAGGAGATCATTTCTGTTGTTTAGTCAACCACCAGCATTTCGCCCTGAAGGATTATCTATCGACACCCACGACCGACAGATAACCTCATAAAGGCGGAAGTGTTTTACCCCTCTGTAGAGGCACAGTGGGCGTACTCTACAACCCCAGCCGTAATCACTAAATCTTTTTAGTGCCTCGTCATTCTAAATATCAGCTGACACCCACCCTTATGTTTATTTTTAATATTTCGTTTAGAGCTGATTTCAAAATAAACCCGTTAGCTTTTTATGTTGACATCAAAAGGTTGACTCGCTTTTGACCTTTCCAACTCGAAAATTTGCAACTACGAAGTCAAAGTTTTGCACACAATTTATCACTAAAATGATTAATTAAAATCCTAAATTATATTACACATGTATTAAATAATCATCGTTATAAAATCTCAGTCTTACCTCTCTCTCACTCTCTTTCTCTTTCTCAACCTTCTTTCTATATTTGTGCATGTGCATGTGAATATATATATGTGTGTGTATGTGTGTGTGTGTGTAACCATATAGTACGACCATACTTTATATATATACAAAATTTTTTTTTCTGTCTGTCTGTCTGTCAGTCAGTCTCTCTCTCTCTCTCTCTCTATATATATATATATATATATATGTATATATATATATATATATACATGCATTTCTCTCTCTCTCTCACTATATATATGTACATATATATCAGTATTTATTTATCAAACCCTTTCTCACGAGCAGGATGAGACATATGGTCAATTTTTTATGCGGATTCTAACAGGTTTGAATACAGAACTTTCCTTCTCCTAGATTGGTTACCATACTAAAGTTAAAGAAGCAAGTCTGTCCAACTACTTGCCCATAGCTAGAGGCAAAATAGTTGGAGTCTTACCTTTCCAAAGAGTATTAGCGCAATGTGAAATGCAACCTGCATATATATATATGTGTGTGTGTGGGTGTGTGTGGGTGGGTGTGTCTTTGCGTCTGTGTGTATGTATGTACGTGTGTATTTGCAATATAATAAATCAATAATAAATAATAATAATCAATATAAAAAATCAGTGTTTACTCTCTCTCTCCCTCAGTGGGTAGAGTGTTCGCCAATGGTCCAGGAGACCTGGGTTCAATCCCACGTCGCGTCATACCAAAGACTTTAAAAATGTTACCTGATACCTCCTAGCTTAACACTCAACGATATAAGGTACGTATTAAGGGTAAAGTGGAGCAATCCATGGTAAAGAGTAGCGCCCTCTCCTACATCTCGGTGTCGTTAGTATTGAAAAGGTTGCCTTCTGGTCGCCCTCGACCGCGGTCGCCAACTTTACTTACTTACTATGCATGTATGCTTGCATGCATATATATATATATATACACACACTTATATATATATATATATATATATATATATATATATATAATGTGGCAGCATTTTAAAAGTTATATAAGTCACCGTCGGACAAAGAATATTTTTTACTAACTTTTGCTTAACCTCAGCTATTATTGACAGTAAATTGTAACTATATCTCTCCTCTATATTTCTTTTTTCTTTCTTTCTCTCTCTCTCTCTTCCTCTGTCTCCCACACACACACACGCACGCAAATGCATACACCCATAGATATATGTGTGTCTCACACAGTTCTAATTCCCACTAAACAAAGACTTGATATATATATATATATATATATATATATATGTTTGTGTGTGTGTGTGTGTGTGTATGCCCGTATATATATATATATATATAATATTTGCCCAAATGATGACCGTTAACTAAAGAACGAATATCTTCGTACGTAAGGCTCAGAAGTATGTGCACAAATAACTCGGCCTCGAAAATTTCCTTATGTGCAAGAACAAATTCTTGATCTCGATTCCATTAGGCACATATTGGATACGTTAGACCAAATTCTCTCAACTGAATCTTTACTGTGGAAATTTCAGCAGGTGAAGGACCTACTGTTCATACCGAAGCATCATATCCCAGAAACAAATATTAAGGGCATTATAAAGACAACACCTCATCTGACAAGTTTTTTTTTGTCTGAACTTTTGTGGATCAAAATATTATTATTATTAAGGTGCGGCGCAAGTGGTAAAACGGTTATCATTGTGGGATGCGGACTCGACTACCTAATTTCAAGTCTTGAACAAAGCTGCTTTCATTTCTCATAAGCTCAGGAAAGATATGAATTCAACTATTTTCCTACGAGCTATGGTCAATAGTTGGAAAGACTGTGCTCTTTAACCATGGTATGATAACCAGTCTTGGAGAAGGAAAACGCCGAGCAAATCCTAATCGTGACGCGCTGTATGAATTGTAATTTACGAAGGTATTTGTTTTGCTGCGGCACAAGGCCGAATGAATCGGGTATCCAATGAGACTTGAACTTAATCGTGAAGTTTTGCTATTCTAGCTTGCTAACCACTACACCACTCGAGGTACCTCCGAAATATTGCAGTAATTTACTAAGCTTTTTGCGTAGATATGGCACAAGGTCGAATGAATGGGGCACCCAATGAGACTCGAAGTCACTTGCGAAGGTTTATTAGTCTACTGTATGAACTGTACTTTCACGAATAAACCAGGTTATGTGATATCATTTTTTGAAAATAATATTTTATTGATTTTTACCAGAATAGCATACGGGCTATTGTTTATCGCTGGCAAAAAGAATGTATACTTAATAGTGGGCCCAATGTTTTTCATAGCTGAAAACTTGCTCAATCCATCGGTGTCTTTGTATTCCTCTGGTTGTTTACGTAGGAAAAAAAAGGCGTTACTTTTGGAATACACGATAAACAAAATTAAAGATGTAAATTTTCTTTCAAACCAAAGACATCGAAATTTTTTAATTTATTTTTTCTGGAACATTATACAATCAAAACGGATATTATTAGATATCTTTTATCAACAAACTCTACAGCAGTGAAACTCTACAAATCTGAATTTACCACTTGTAACCCAAAATAAAAAAAGCATAAATACATATAGAAGGTGTGCATATTTTGGACTGCAACCAATTCCTATTTTTGGTTAGTTTTAATACTGTAGAGTATTGTAAAAAATAATACCTAATAATAACAATTTTGATTGTAACATGTTCAGCAAGAAATGATAAAACTCTGATATCTTTAATTTAATTTGGTTAGAGGGGATTTTATGAAGTATAATCTATGCTTGTTCTCATATTAAAGGCGAACAAATGTATTTATAAATTCTAATATACCAAAAAAATAATAACTGTATAACATTAACCAGTTGATATTGTGCTGCCGTAATTCGACATTAGTTTCATTTGTCATTTTCTTGAGATGATGCTTTTTGGTTACTTTTTAGATTTGTATTGTTTTTTCAATTTTCTCTCATATTCAAATGTTTGGTTTGGTTTTATGGCATATCAACCATTGTAGGTTATTTAATGCCAAATCCTCTATATACATTTATATTAAATATATATGATTTGGTTTGGTTTGGTTTGGTTTTAGGGCATATCAATCATGGTAGGTTTTTTAATGCCAAATCCTCTATATAGATTTATATTAAATATATATGATTTGGTTTGGTTTGGTTTGGTTTGGTTTTAGGGCATATCAATCATGGTAGGTTTTTTAATGCCAAATCCTCTATATAGATTTATATTAAATATATATGATTTGGTTTGGTTTGGTTTGGTTTGGTTTTAGGGCATATCAATCATGGTAGGTTTTTTAATGCCAAATCCTCTATATAGATTTATATTAAATATATATGATTTGGTTTGGTTTGGTTTGGTTTGGTTTTAGGGCATATCAATCATGGTAGGTTTTTTAATGCCAAATCCTCTATATAGATTTATATTAAATATATATGATTTGGTTTGGTTTGGTTTGGTTTGGTTTTAGGGCATATCAATCATGATAGGTTTTTTAATGACAAATCCTCTTATAAATTTATATCAAATATATAGGAGGTGGTTTGTTTTGGTTTTATGGCATATCGACCATCGTGGGTTATTTAATATCAAATCCTCTTGATACATATGTATTAAATGTATATGATTTGTAAACATTTTATTGATAACACTTTTAAAGGAGCCTAAGCTAATTCTTTTGCATACACTTAAATGGTTCCAAGTATTGATATGTATTACTAACAATTCAATTAAACTTCAGTAATTTGTTTAAACACAGTTAAACGATCAAACAATTGAATTTCCAAAAATTTGATTGAACATGAGAAATTTGTTTTCACATAGTTTAAACTGTTCTATTTTACCCATAGTAGGACCCTATCAGGTGCTACCACTCCAGGTCAGGGTGAACCTTGGAGCTATGACAATGAAGGAGTACTTCGCATTTCCCAAGGTTTCAGCATTATTGGAGCCTCACCATCAGATTGTTTAGTGTTATATCCCAGACACTTTTGACAGGGGGTGTCTTAACTCTCTGCAGAGATGCAGTTTGTGTATTCTACAGCCCCAGCCGATTGAGTTTCTAGATGACTCACTGAACAGAAAATATTTTTTATCGTTTTCTGTAGAAAAAGCATGATAGATCTTTTCGTGGATGGGAAATTGAATTTTAAAAGATCTATTTAGTATTAGTAAAAGGTACTATTAAGTAGTGAACAAGAAAAGAAAAAAACACTGTAGTTTCAAACTTTTCCCCTCAAGACACGAAAATTTGGAGAATGACATCTACAAAAAAAAAAAAGACAAAAAAAAAGAGATACATTAAGAACGCCTAAATCAATTTTTTTCCGCGTCATTTAGCGACAACGGAAGTGATAAAAATTTACTTCGCAGAAACTGGCAGAAAATCGGAAGCTGCGTTCTTACTGTATGAGTTTTACGCGCTTTTTTTCTCAACAACAATAAGTTACTTTTTAAAATGTTATAATTGTACTCCTATATACTGTGTTAATTTGTATACTTGCACGAAAGACTTATATTAATCGTGAGTGTTATTATATATATATATATATATCATAATAGTGTTGGTTGTCACTAAATCACTTTGTGGGTTTGTGTCGAGCCAAGTGCAATATAATATGGAGAGTGCTCAATATCAAGGATAGAGCAATTATATATTAGTAATAAATGAAAATATATTATATATACATTTAATTCATGGAATTTAGACTGCAACCCTGGGTTTCATGGAGTTTTTTGCAAAACAACAATCATCAGGCAGTTAAGAAAATGAAATGATTTCATTTTCTTAAATGCCTGATGATTGTTGTTTTGCAAAAAACTCTATGAAACCCAGGGTTTCAGTCTAAATTTCATGAATTGAATATATATATATATATATATATATATAAATGTTTGTTGTAGGTCCAAGACACTCACTCTCTCACACACACACACACACAGAAAAGAAATATAACTGTTAGTGAAACCCCTAACCACTCCAACGCGTGCACACACACACGTGCGCGCGCGCACATAGACGCACAATATAAACATATCAAATATCAAAAAGAGATAAAGCAGACTAAAGTAAACACACTCTAAGAAAAAAGGAGAATAACCTCCATATAAAACCCACCCAAACCAACTGAAAATCATTCAAACTGCAAACAAGAGTGAGCTCAAGTCCCATTGAGTACCCCATTAACAAAGCCTTGAACCACTTATGTTCTCAGGCGAGAAGTATGTAAGAATAAAGTAAATGAACTAAAAAAAATACTAATCTCTTCGTGGACCTACCTATTCTAATATATATATATATATATATATATAAACTCTAACCTCCACACAAGCGGGATGCGACACA
This sequence comes from Sepioteuthis lessoniana, assembly GCA_963585895.1. Taxonomy (NCBI): domain Eukaryota; kingdom Metazoa; phylum Mollusca; class Cephalopoda; order Myopsida; family Loliginidae; genus Sepioteuthis; species Sepioteuthis lessoniana. The sequence continues at coordinate 41,174,642 of OY757910.1, forward strand.
AGGTAATTTTCAAGCACATTTTAACAGGTTTGAATTTTCCTTCTCCGAATCCGGTTGCCATACCAAGGTTAAAGAGCCTAGTCTGTCCTACTAATTAACTATAGTTGGATTCAAAACTTTCATAATTGTATTTGTGTTATGAAGAAATGCAGAAAGCCTCACCCAGGATTTGAACTCAGTTCGCTGTGACTATTTCCTACCAGAATAACCATTATACCATGAGTACCTCTCTCTCTCTCTCTCTCTCTCTATATATATATATATATATTTATATACGAGGTGCATACGATAAGTTTCGAAACATTTTTCGTATGGGCACTTTTATTGATAGTACACACATGAAACTCTAGTTCCTTTCGAAGTAATCTCCTCCGGCTGCAATGCACTTGTTCTACCGTCCCAATAACTTCTGGAAGGCCCCATAGAAGTCCTCTTGTTTGGGCATGTCAATGACCTTCGTCTCAGCCTCTTTCATCTCCCCAATTGTCTCATAACGACAGTTTCTGAGCTTAGGGAATAACCAAAAGTCACAGGAAGCAAGGTCTGGACAATAGGGAGGGTGACGGACTGTCTTGATGCCCGTCTTGGTCAAATAGTCTGTGACAAGGATGGAGTTGTTGACTGGTGTATTGTCCTGGTGGAAATACCACTGACCGGATTTGAAGAGTGCTGGCCTCTTCCGACGGAATCTCTTCCTGAACTCCCTTAAAACCTCAACATAATAACCCTAAACCTAACCCTCTGGACAATCAACTCTGATGTATTGACTTCCATACTTCTCCAACACCTCTCATCATCCCTAACAGACTCCCTGCCTTCCTTGAATCTCTTATGTCACTCAAAAACTTATGCTCGATTCATGCAAGATGGTCGAAAAGCAGTCTGAAGTATTCCATACGTTTCTGTGGCATTTTTTCCAAGTTTAAAACAGAATTTTATTGCATATCGTTCTTCTAAAGTGTCAGATTGCATTTTTGAAATTCACCAGCTGTGTCAATCAGGCTTTAGTAGAGTATATTCCAATTGCTGCTGTAGCTGTTTATTTAACCTGAAATCATCAAAATTGGTCAGTCATCTCATAAGATGTGTAGCAATAGCATACTGAATTTTCAAAAGTCTACGACAATTTTAATTGCACATGCGAAAAAAGTCTGGATACTTATCATATGCACCTCGTATATATATATATATATATATATATATATATATATATAATAGAATCGTTCAATCGTCTTTAATAAAGCTTTCCTTAATAATAAGTTGCTGCTTAAATATACAATCATCAATATATATATATATATATATATATATATATATATATACATGCATGAATGTATACCTTAAATAACAAATAGTATAAAAAGCCAGCTTCCTATCTATCTATCTATGTGTGAGTGTGTGTGTGCATGTGTGTATGAGTGAATGTCTTTGTATTTGTGTGAGTGTATCCTTTGGTGGTTTTATTTTATTTGTGTTTTTATAATCGACCCTCAGACAAGTAATATTTTTTCACCCACTTGCGAGAGAGAGAGAGAGAAAAGAAATCCTGCATCCGAGGGAATTAGATTTGTCTCACATAAATCCCTCCTATATATATATATATATATATATATCATCATCATCATATCGCGCTGGTAGCACGGATATCCCTGACCCTCTCTCGCCACTCCTCCCTATCGTTCATCGCCCTAGGTAGGTCTTTAGGACAGCATCCCGTATCCTCACATAGTTGCTGAATGTATGTTCGTGCTGGTCGTCCAGCTTTTGCACGGCCATGTGTGGGGGTCCATAAGAGTAAATCTCTTATGGGTTCGTCCCTGCTTCTCCAGCAATGTCCTGCATGTCTGGTTCGTCTAACTTGAATAGTTTTCGTGATAGGGGCAGGTGGCCGTACAGTTGGTCTCTTGTGGGGTGTTGCCGCCAGGACTTGTTTAAGATTGCACGTAGCATTCTTGTGTAATTGCCGTCTAGCTTCTTCTCCAGCCGTTTTGTTAGCGTCCATGTAGTGCAGCCATATAGCAGTATCGATGTGACCGCTGCCTGGAAGAAACTGCGTTTCATTTTATCGGTTAGGTCTGATTTCCATATAATCGATAGCCTATTGATAGCTGTCCATGCTTTCGTTAACCTGGTTTCGATGTCCTTTTCGGTTGATTCGACGCTGCTTCCTAGGTATGTGAATTTGTCTACTAGTTTAAGAGGGTTTCCTTCTAGAGTGGAGATGTCCCCCGTTTGATTATAGCACATATATTCCGTTTTGTGTGTATTAACATAGAGGCCTATGCTTGTTGCTGCTCGTTCCAAACTATGCAGAAGTGTTTCGGCTTGGTCAGGTGTATTTGCCAGTATAGCTATGTCATCGGCGTAGTCAGCGTCGGTAATTGTTTTTCGGGGTATCTTCTGCTTCTTTTCTTCGTCAGTTCGAAGCCATTCTCTCTGATTCTGTCAATCGATGTTCTAAGTACGTAGCCTAGACAAATGATAAAGAGGTACGGGGCCAGCGTGTCCCCTTGTAGTACTCCTGCTACAATGTCAAAGTATTCAGTGTCTCCATCTGGTGATCGTACTTTTACTTTAGAGTTTCTATAGAGAATCGTTATTGCCGCTACGGTTTCTTTAGGTATGCCGTACTCTAGTAGGATTTGTTCCATCTTTCCTCTGTGAATGGAATCGAAAGCCTTGGTAAAGTCAACAAATATTAATGTCGCTTGATCGAAATGCCCTTTTCTCCCACATGTTAGAGCTAAAACACACCTTCAATATCAATTTATATATATATATTTAGCCCCCCACCCCCAAAAAATATATATGTGATAGAAATATGTGGAAGGTTGGATAAACGTGATAAGGAAAGAATCTTCAAAAGTATGGTGGTAAAGAGTGAAAAAAAGTCCTTTTTCAACCGTTTTTTCTTTTTATATTGTTTTCCTGTAGTATGATGAATGCCAGGTATGGGGAAATCTGATAGAATCCGAGGCGTTCTCTAATATGGCTTATTTTAGAAATGACTGCAGATTCTAATGATCTGCGGGATTTTTAGCTATGTATGGATTTGATTAGAGTGTCTTGGGAAAAATTGAAGGTGTGTTTTAGCTCTAACATGTGGGAGAAAAGGGCATTTCGATCGTCATTTGTTTTGATTGATTATCTAAACGATATATTGCGCTTACTAAACCTGTGTTAAGTGTCAGATTTATCCAGCCTTCTTCATATTTTATCATACTCTCAGATTCACCAAAATATATCATTTCGATATATATATATATATATATATATATATATTCCAAGGAGGATATCCAAGGGGTAGGAGTATCCACTACGAAAATGTTCAAATGAGATCTCATCTGTGACATTATATTTTGCCGCTCTCTCAAGATCCAGTTCTTATGCTTATTTTTGCCCATAACAGTCTTTTCTGTTGATTCCTCGTTCTGTTACTGGGGTTTCTTGATGGCTATACATCCGACTGATCCCAACTTATCTATGTCGATTTTTCACAATTCCTAGCGACAATGGCTGCTATTGAAAAGAATTAAATTCAGCTGTCAACTCTAGACCAGTTTTCTTTCTATATCTTTTGCTCTTAAGTGTTTATCCTCAGCAGCAGTTGTTGCCTTTGGTGCTCCAACTGTTTTTCTATCAAAATTTGCACCAGTTTGTAACTGCTTTTGTAACGAAGTTTGCCCCCGATATAGAGAAATTTTAAAGTTCTTGGCAATTTGTTTTTTAGAGTAGCCTTCTTTGAATAAAGTTTTAATTATATCCTCTCCTCAATGCTTAGCTGTTTTATTTTCTCCATTTTGTGCAAATAATTTCAAAATGAAAAAAAAAAATAAGATAAAAAGCCTATGAAAATACTGTTGTAATGGCACAATCTTTTTTTTTTTCTTCAAACAGACACAGCCATGTTTTTGGCCGAAATGAGTGTTTCTTGTAAACAGCAACCAGAGTTAGAAAATTTGTCTGTGCTGATTCGACATTTAGAACTTTATTAATATTTAATTTACTTGAACATTTCGGTGATCTCAAAAAGTCGACTGAAGAGTTAATGATGAAAACAAAACAAATTGTTTCTCATACAAAACATTCTTAATTTAGCCAAATGTATTATGAATAGACGAGTACAAATTTAAACATTTTGGTTTGAAGAAAAAAGTGTACGTGCTAAGAAAACCAGGGGATAAGACTGAAAAATAAAAGCAAATACACTGTAATTACCGAATTTTTATACTTTACGTTAAAAGATACAAAAAACGAATTTGAATTGTTATTTTTAATAGAAATTCAGGATAAACCTAAATATTCGGCATATATATATATATATATATATATATATATATATATATTCTGTTCCTTTATCCACTTATTTATCTATCTCTCTAGGAGTATATAAAAATGCACCAAAATACGCAGTAATTATTAAATTTTTATAATTTGCTAAAAGAAAAAAACTGCAAAATATTTTATTTTAAGGTGTTTTTTGAAGAAATGCTGGATGACACCAAACTTTCAGCCTGTACTATATATATATATATATATATATATATATATATATATATATATATATATATAATTTGTTTCTTTTTCTCTATATCTATCTATCTATGTGTACATAAAAAAATCACTAAAAACTTTCTGACAGTTGTTTTTATTCAATAGATTTTTTAAAATTTTCCTCGACATCTCATCTGAAAAGAACATGTATTTATTTACTTCATAAATGGTCATTTTTTAAATTTTCAAATGTCTCCCTTTCAGAATACCCATTTATTGGTCCATCGACTACTTAATAAAACGTGTCTCTTCCAAAATAGCTCTCTTCACAATATATATATATATATATATATATATATAAGCCTTGAATATACGCGCTTAAATCAGAGCCAGTAGGTGTCATCAGTGATTTTTAATCTTCTGGGTCACTGGGGAGTTTTGGGTCTCGCAACATCGTACTCCCCTCACCAGAACGACCGCCTCAGAGATGATCAAACTCACAGTCACCTACCCTATAGGACGCTGTAACAAACATATGGCTTTGGACGGCTCGAAATAAATAATCCCTCAGACCAGGCCGAGCATTCGATTGGCTGTTGAAACCAGCCAATCGTACGCTCGGTCTAGTCTCTCTCTCTCTCTCTCTATATATATATATATTCATTTCAGAAATGCTTCCGGGAGTAATTTTGAGGGATATAATTTTCAGATCCTGCAGCTCATTTCTTCAATCTGTTCTGTCGTCCACATATTCAGGAACACTCCAAAAGTAATGCCTCCAAACTATTTCAACGGAAACTCCTACATCACCCTGTCAACAATGGTTAGGTTACATAATGAATGGACTCTCCAAATTACTAGGGGAGCGCTGAAATTAATATTTACTTATATAGTTATTAATTTATTTATTCCTATTCCCGTTCAATAAATTATCCAGGTAATGACTGACTTCACGGACTGCCTTTTCCTGACACCGATTCTTGGAAAAATGTGGGTGCTTCCGCTTTTGCCGATTTTTCAGGGTGTGGCAAGCAGGATTTTGTTTACGGATTCTGGATTGCGCATATACAGTCACGGTCAATATAATGTGGAATCAGGGTTACATTAAGTGTAAAAATACACTAGATGACGAGTTACTTTTTATTTTTTTCAGTTAATTAACACAATGTCTGATCTTCTGACCGGGGTATGGTGATCGCTTGTATCATAAAGTCCCAAATAATTTCATGGGTCACATTTTCTTGTACGGATTCTGGATTGCGCATACACAGTCACGGTCAATTTTTTAGCTTGTTGCACAATTCCCAGTGATTCCTCCTTCTCAACCATTCATGCCAGCTCTTATATACCTTACGTGATAGTTTTGTTTATTCGATGACTATATCATTAACTGATTCATATCTGTCACCATATAACCAACAATTTTGTTTTTTGGGTTAACCGGCCCATTGGCCTAGTGGGTAGAGTGTTCGCCAATGGGCCGGAAGACTTGGGTTCAATCCCAGGTCGGGTCATACCAAAGACTTTAAGAATGGTACTTGATACCTCTTTGCTTAACACTCAGCATTATAAAGTACACATCAAGGGTAAAGTAGAACAATCCAGGGAAAGGAGTAGCGCTCTCCCCTACACCTCGGTGTAGTAGCTATTGAAAAGGGAGCTGGAGAAGCAGGAACGAGCTCATAAGTGATGTACTCCTATGGACCTCCACATATGGCCGAGCAAAAGCAGGACGACCAGCTCGAATATACATACAGTAGCTCTGTGAGGGTACGGGATGTAGCCTTGAAGACCTGCCAGAGGCGATGAACGATAGGGAGAAGTGGGGTGAGAGGGTCAGGGATATCCGTGCTGGCGGCTCGACATGATGTTGATGATGAGTTACTGGGGGCTTTCACTGAAGTTTGGGTGACAGCAAGTCTCTACTGGCTCCCGGACTCTCTCCAAGAGTCGAGCTGATTTTGCTTTCTGTGGTATGGACAGTCTCAGTTCTTCTTATCTTCAGTTTCCCCAGTCTCTTTTCCAGGTTTCCCATTTTTCCTATTCTTTTTTAATCCTAACCTGCATCGAGTGGTGAGGTTCAAATCTTAGAGTTCTGAGAAGCATGAATAACCCTTCCTTTGCTATTACTCCCAGGTCTAATCAAACCCAAATTGGTTGTACCTGTCAGGGTCCCATCTATGAGTCACATAGATCAATTTGAAAATTATTTACATCGGATAAAAATAATTGAAACTATATTAGTCTGTAAGATTAGATAATAATTATTAAATAGGAATTTTTAATATATATTCTACAAGTTGGTGACTGTAGTCGAGGGCAACCCGATGGTTCCTTTTTCAATAGCTACGACACCGAGTTGAAGGGGAGGGTGTTACGCATCTCCCTAGATTGCTCCACTTTACCCTACAATATATACTTGATTAAACAATATAAACATTTTGACTTTATATTTTTATATTTATCCTTTCACGTTACCATATCGATACTTTGGTTTAACTTCAACTTCTCTATCGAGACGACACACTATGCATCTCTCTGACATCAGTTCAATAGCACATCTAAAAAAACATTTCTGTCCTACAACTGAATTTTGGAAAATTCTTACTGCAAACATGCAGCAATGAAGAGCAACAAAATAAAAAAACAAAAAAATACCGATTCTCGAAGTGCTATACTTGAGAAACAAACATCCAAAACCTAGTAGAATTAATTTTGAATGTAATACTAATGTACTCAAATGTCTTCAGCTGCTGCTGCTATTTATAAAATTAACTTGAAAATGAATTCTGTATAAACAATAAACGCTCAGTACATAAAAAGTAGCAATGTACGTGCAAAGGTTACATCACTTTTTGAATATACAAATCCCCTGATGATGGTCCAAAATCGAGCAGAAAATAATTGGGAACCAATTAATTTTGGAACGTTTATAAATAATTCCGGCTGGATATCCTAAGTCAACTTGAAAGGATAAATTAAAGATTATGTAGACAAAACTGTCCATATTGTATTAACGAGGAAATACTGCTTATATATATATATATATATATATATATATATATATATATATATATATATACGAGGTTCATTCAATGCATTAGGCTAGATTTTTTTAATAAAGCAAAAAAAAAAAAAAAAAATTAAGTATTTTTTTTACATAAATGTAAACTCAGTATTATTTGGAATTGTTTTATAGCAAAAATTATTTTGATATTTGACCAATTCAAAATGGCAGTATGTAAACTCAGTATTATTTGGAATTGTTTTATAGCAAAAATTATTTTGATTTTTGACCAATTCAAAATGGCAGTATGTAAACTCAGTATTATTTGGAATTGTTTTATAGCAAAAATTATTTTGATTTTTGACCAATTCAAAATGGCAGTATGTAAACTCAGTATTATTTGGAATTGTTTTATAGCAAAAATTATTTTGATTTTTGACCAATTCAAAATGGCAGTATGTAAACTCAGTATTATTTGGAATTGTTTTATAGCAAAAATTATTTTGATTTTTGACCAATTCAAAATGGCAGTATGTAAACTCAGTATTATTTGGAATTGTTTTATAGCAAAAATTATTTTGATTTTTGACCAATTCAAAATGGCAGTATGTAAACTCAGTATTATTTGGAATTGTTTTATAGCAAAAATTATTTTGATTTTTGACCAATTCAAAATGGCAGTATGTAAACTCAGTATTATTTGGAATTGTTTTATAGCAAAAATTATTTTGATTTTTGACCAATTCAAAATGGCAGTATGTAAACTCAGTATTATTTGGAATTGTTTTATAGCAAAAATTATTTTGATTTTTGACCAATTCAAAATGGCAGTATGTAAACTCAGTATTATTTGGAATTGTTTTATAGCAAAAATTATTTTGATTTTTGACCAATTCAAAATGGCAGTATTTAAACTCAGTATTATTTGGAATTGTTTTATAGCAAAAATTATTTTGATATCGTAAAAGTATTTTTGACCAATTCAAAATGGCAGTATGTAAACTCAGTATTATTTGGAATTGTTTTATAGCAAAAATTATTTTGATATCGTAAAAGTATTTTTGACCAATTCAAAATGGCAGTATGTAAACTCAGTATTATTTGGAATTGTTTTATAGCAAAAATTATTTTGATATCGTAAAAGTATTTTTGACCAATTCAAAATGGCAGTATGTAAACTCAGTATTATTTGGAATTGTTTTATAGCAAAAATTATTTTGATTTTTGACCAATTCAAAATGGCAGTATGTAAACTCAGTATTATTTGGAATTGTTTTATAGCAAAAATTATTTTGATTTTTGACCAATTCAAAATGGCAGTATGTAAACTCAGTATTATTTGGAATTGTTTTATAGCAAAAATTATTTTGATATCGTAAAAGTATTTTTGACCAATTCAAAATGGCAGTATGTAAACTCAGTATTATTTGGAATTGTTTTATAGCAAAAATTATTTTGATATCGTAAAAGTATTTTTGACCAATTCAAAATGGCAGTATGTAAACTCAGTATTATTTGGAATTGTTTTATAGCAAAAATTATTTTGATATCGTAAAAGTATTTTTGACCAATTCAAAATGGCAGTATGTAAACTCAGTATTATTTGGAATTGTTTTATAGCAAAAATTATTTTGATTTTTGACCAATTCAAAATGGCAGTATGTAAACTCAGTATTATTTGGAATTGTTTTATAGCAAAAATTATTTTGATATCGCAAAAGTATTTTTGACCAATTCAAAATGGCAGTATGTAAACTCAGTATTATTTGGAATTGTTTTATAGCAAAAATTATTTTGATTTTTGACCAATTCAAAATGGCAGTATGTAAACTCAGTATTATTTGGAATTGTTTTATAGCAAAAATTATTTTGATATTTGACCAATTCAAAATGGCAGTATGTAAACTCAGTATTATTTGGAATTGTTTTATAGCAAAAATTATTTTGATATCGTAAAAGTATTTTTGACCAATTCAAAATGGCAGTATGTTAGAGTGCTTTACACTCAAATCATTAGTGGCTTAGAACAGCAAACAATTTACAATCTACAAAAGTATGTGCGATGCACACGGAAAAGAATGTTTCAATCAAAAAATTCTTAACAAATTGGCTAAACATGGCTTGGACTCTACAATCCTGAGTCGAAAAGACACTCTATGGAGTAGAAACACTCTCTGGTAAAGAAAAAAGTCCTGGGTGCTGCTTTCAGTAAAATAAGTTAAAACACCCATTACAATTGATTTCCAAAAAAAACAAGGAGCAAGTGAAAACAATGCTTTTTATAACAATGTTCACTTTTATTGTATATTGACCTTCATTGAATGATTATAATTGAACAAAGGACTCAGCTCAGCATAAAATGAACTATGAAGGGATGACTAGCCGTAAAACCAACCAACCGAGCAAATATCAAAGCCAAAAAGTTTATCCTTACAATCTAGTAACCCTCACTCCTTTTGATCTCGACCCAAGTTTTAAAAGCTTTTGACCAAGTTTCAGCTTTTAGACTGTAATGGATTCATTGAAAATTAGAAAAACATAGTCAGTGGCCAAAAATAAATGCTAAATATACTAATAGAACTCGGATATATATATATATATATATATACCATAGGAAATAATTATATTTATATGAATGACTTCATATCAATATATATATATATATATATACGTTGATATGAAGATTTATTTGTCTTTTTTTTTTCATTATTTTTTGGAAGTTGTCGAAAGAGCTAAGATCCACAATCTGTTCTCAAGAGGCCGGTCTTCCGAATAATAATAATAATAATAATAATAATAATAATAATATCACGAACTTTAACATTTCTGTTGCGAATTGTCAGGGATATGTGGTTATTTCCGTCCGAACTTATCGGAAACGTCCGACTATTTCCGTTTCTGAGAGACACTGGCTTTCGGAAATGTCCGGCTATTTCCGTTGTGGAATTCCAGAAATGTTCGGCTATTTCCGCGTATTGAAGCCGGAAACGTCTTGTTATTTCATATAGCTTGTTCTTCATTATTTTTCACTATATTTAAAAAATATATTATAATTTTTTTTGCTTCCATTTTGCTTTTGGTTGAAGTTTATGAAGAGTAAATTGATTTTGGACGATGTAAGTAAAAATTTAAAACCAAACTCATTTATTTTAGCTGCCAAAATTAGATTTGACATTTTACACAAAAGAAAATTGGAGGGAAAGAAGCTGCAGAAATATTTTATAAAAGAAATGTGTACAAGATTTTGTTTTATAGGAATAAGATAATACTAGTTTAAAAAGAAAAGACAGTAAGAAAAAAAAAAGAACAATGAAACTCGTTTATGACATTCTTTAGTCTAATAATATTCTCTGCATATTTGAATTTAGTGTATCTTCCTAAATTTTATAAACTTTATGCATCTTCCTAATCATATGAATTTTAAAATTGCAATCTAAAAAATAAAAATCTAAAAAAGAATTTCTATTTGAATTTCAAAAATATGTTTTTTTTATTGGTTTTATTTTATTTATTTTTTTAACGGAATATCAACTGTTTATGGGTTATTAAATGCCAGAATTTGATTCATGTGTCAAGTTTAATTGTAACGATAATAAACTTTTCAGTGTTCCATTGTATTTTTAAAAAAAATGAGTAATGTCACATCGCATAATTTTTAATTGATTAATGGTAACAAAAGGGCACTCCGCACACACCAGAGGTCAAGAACTGGAGCCTCACCTTTTCGTTTAGCTTTGTGTCATACGGAGGTAATTCAGAGGGGTGTTTCCGTGGTGTAATGGTTAAATCGATGGACTACGGAAATGTAGTAAGCGAGATCGAACTCTAGTCGCGCTATTATGTTCACTTTCGGACATATACCCTTGGAAGAGGCATGAAACCCCTGTTATTCTAGAAGAAGAGTGGCTTTGGCATTAAATAACCAACGATAAAGGCTGACGTGTCAGTATACAAAGAAACCAAACGAATGCAGTCGACATATTCTAAACCCCACCGAAAGGGCAAAGATAAATTATTATCGAGGATATTTCTCATTATTTTCTTTCGAAATATTTCTGATTAAATCAGCCAATTTTAGAAAATCACCTGATATATATATATATATATATATATATATATATATATATATATATATATATAAGAATCAAATGCGTCCCGTTAAATAAAACTTTACCAGTAGCAGTGATGGTATTGTAAGTTATCACTTTTTAATTTTTATGCTGCTCTGCTAAGAGAAATTTGAGCACTCCGATTTTATTGCCAAGGCTTTTTTGCATGTCTTCTTATTCGAGCCATGAAACATATATGCTAGGTTGCATATTCATCTTGCAGTTCAACTAACTTAGCTCATAATTTGTCAACTTTCTTAAAAGAGTAAAAAAACCCAAAGAAAAACAATACATAAAACAAACCAAAACAAAACAAAAAACTCCCTGATACATATGACTTGGTATGAGGCCAATTTTAATCATAAAAATATCATTAATATTGTACTATATAGAGAAATGACAATATTTTAAAAATCAATTTAAACAATACCATTTATTTTATTGAAATATAAATCAATTACGTAATTAAAAAAAATGAAATCACACAAACAGTTATTTCCGGTCCACAGTATCAACCGAAAGCAATGAAAATGCTTGGCTCCAAAGAATAGCCAGGGAAAATCTTTGAAGAAGCCATTTAGTCTTTTGGGTGTGTTCCTAAGGTCTACATTTTTTTAAAAATAAATCTGACGGCGTAGTTCGCAGAGCCTAGAACACCGAAGGTTTCAACTGTAAAAGATACGAAAAGAAGTCTATCCGAAAGTGATCACTATCTTGAAGGTTTATGATTCTATGTCTTTCTGGCAATGATTTCCGTATCTGTGACCGATTTAATCGAGTTACCAGCGAAAGTATCACTGCAGGTAGCATCCCATATAAGAAACTATCTCTTATCATCCCGTCTGTTGTCTTTTGGATCCAATTTCATTGTCACCAGTTGCCAGGTGAGACAATATGATTCTAGACAACGGTAAATGATACCATTGTGAGTGTAAAGTCGAATGAAAAGACCAGCTCTCAAGCGAGAAGAAAACAAGTGTAGTTCGAATTCATCCATCACTGATACGCAATAGCACTTGTGTCTCTGGCATATTTGGAGTCATAGCCTCAACGAAAAGTTAATTCGTTTATACCCCAGCAAAACGACAACACTGATTTATAGAAATATCATCTGTTTTTTTTTTCTTTTTATTATCCAAAATGTACTGATGGCTAGAGTATAGGAAAGTCAAAGACGGCTGACCTGCACACACAGGGGCAGAGATAAAAGCTTCAGTAAACCCCTTTTTTCTTTTTTTCTTTTTTTCCTTTTCGTGTCTGGTCGAAATCTTCCTATTTATAGAACATCCCGGGTGCCCACGCACATTTTGGGGATCACACTTCCTCCAGCCTGTCACCTACACAATGCACGTGATTATAACCTGATTTGGTAGATCTAAGTTATTAAGAGAAGGAGAGGCTAATTTCTGGGGAAGAGAGAGAAAGAGGGTGCAGAAAAATAATAAGAAAAAAGAGCAATATAGTCATTGGGGGTGGGCAGCTGACCTCTAAGTGACTTAGGCTAAGGCACTTATTGTGGGTCAGCCAGTCACGGATGAGTGACTACGTTGATTAAAAATGACTAGAAAAAAAACTGGAGGTCCCAAATCTTCTGCACAGATGTGAAACCACCGGAAACGGATATAGTCCACCTTCTGACACTAGGCGGAAGTAAGAAGACGACTCAGTTTGAGAGAGTTGGCTAGAAGACTTGACGAGGAAGATGTAAAGACAGACGAAAATTACGGGCCCCTATTTTGGAGGTGAGCTCCGAAAAGGGGTCACACACTAGATACGAACCTGTGGAGACAAAATCAGCGAACAAGCATGTTAGAACTACAACAGAAAACCAGGAAGAAAATTCAAGGGTCATGTTTCCTCTTTCTTTCTCCTCATGACACGTTGTTTCTCTTTGTTCAGCTAATGTGATCGACTCGACTTTCATACTCTCTTTCTCCCGGTTTTGTAGTACAATGATCACGCTTCTTTCTAGCATGCCACCTATGCAATTTAAGCAGCATTTCCGCCGAGATCACCCACGTTTTGTTTACTTTAGGAATGTGGTGGATTTCCCGTTATTTTTGTTTAACCATTTTCTGTCTTTCCTTTCTTTTTTTTCTTCTTTCTTCAGTCGAGTCGGCAGGAGAACGTACGATATGCCGACTTCATCTCTGATGAGAAGTAAGACACTCCCAACACACACAAAATGAGTGTCCTGGATATGATACTCTCCATTAGATGGTTAAGCTGCTGATCTGTAGCTTCTTGGAATAAGGAGTATTCCTTCATTGCCATTACTCCAAGGTTGCCTCTGACTCGGAGTATTTGTTGGGGTCCCATCACCAAATTTAAAATTTCAAAAATTAAAGTATTTCAAAGCCTCAGGAAAATATTTATATTTGCTCATTTACATTTTTTTCCTTTAGGTACGGGACGAAAACAACTTTCGATTAAATTTTACTGAGATCCATTTCTAGTAATAAAAGAAAAGAAAAATTATACAAGCAGATAAAATAGATGAATAAAATAAATAAAGTAATTCAGAAGGAATATGATATACATGACAATTTCTTACGATGGTGTCATATGTGATGTCATTTCCTCTACCTCTTCGGTTCCGATTTGACACAGGGTCAATGTTTTTAGCAAAATAAAGCTTGTTTGAATTCATAGTTCCTTCTCCAAGATTGGTTGTCTAATCAAGGCCTATGAACCCAGTCTGGGCTTCTATTTATTCCTAGCTAGGAGGAGAATATGTGTTTTTATGCCTTCCCCAATGGCTTGCGCGTGCAGAGAAGTGCACACTATCTTGACCAAGATTTGAACTCGGGTCAAGAAGGCGAGGTTTAAAATGCACTTGGTACATTCCCAGCAGAGGAATAAGACCGCCCTACTTAAAAATCGTGGTCCTGAGTATGACACTAAACTGCATCTGATGGTGAGGCTTTCGTTCTGAAGATATGGGAATTGTGTTGTACCTCTCCATTGCCATTAATCCCATGTCCACTATGTCTTGGAGCGGTAATATCTGTTAGGGTCACATCTACGGATCAAATAGATACGTTTAAAAATTATTCGTATTCACCTGGACTGTGTTTTAAAAAATCCTTAGAAACAACTTCTCAAAACCATTCAAGGAAAACGATTTCCTAACCTCTAGGTATAAATTAACCCTTGTTGAGTTAACATGCCGTTAAAATCAATCAATTAATAGAGTGACCGATTCTATTTCCTTTTACAATAACCGTTCTGCTAAACGCCCTCACCAACGTTGGGTAGCCCTGCTAGTATATCAGGAAATTTTTACACTGCAATTATTTATAACGAATATCTGTATAGGCATTTTGTATGGGCAATTGAGTAAACTTTTTGTTTAGATGTAGCACAATGCCGTATGAGAGGGGCATCCAATGAGAGTTGAACTCACTTGTGAAGGTCTGCTAATCTAGCTTGCCAATCATTAAACCGCCCATATTAGTTATTGAGTAAGTTTTTTTGCTTATGATGTTGCTAACCATTACACCACCTGAGGTACTGTAAAATTTAGTACAAGGTCATATGAATGTGGGACCTAATGAGATTCGAACCCGCTCTTGATCGTCTGTCAGTCTAGGTTGCTAACCATTACACCACCATCCTATTTACCAACCCCTACACTCGGGCAGGATATGACACAAGGTAAATTTTTAAGCGGAGTTTAACAGGTTTGAATTCAGAGTTTTCCTTCTCCTAGACTAGTTGCCTAACCAAGGCTGACGAACCTAGTCTGTCCTACTATTTACCCATAGCTGGAGGGAGAATAATTGGATTCATACCTTTCCCAAGGGTATTAGTGCTATGTGAAATGCAATGAGTTTCGTCCAGGATTTGAACTCGTGTCGCCGTGTTTATTTCCTACGACGATAACAATTACACCACGGGCACCTCCATCACACCATTACACCACCATAAGCGTTTTGTATTGGCTGTGTTGGTCTGTACGTCATCCTAATTGTTTGCAGAATCTTTTTTTTTTTTTTGTTTCCTTTTTTTTAGCATAATTGCTCTGCAAATCCTATTTGTGATATCCCAAGTTATTTGAACTGCTCCTTGTAGCTGTAAAATCACAGAATCTTCTGATATCTGTATATTTTTCACTTTGCCAGAACTCTTTGAGTGGATCGTAAATCCTTTTCTACCCGCTTCTACGATGCCTTCAACCCAATCTGACATCAATCGTCTTTCTGTACATTCTTATGTTTATAGTCCGATTCAGTGTCCATGTGTTTATAGCGCTGTGCGTTTTCATGGATATTTTTTGCTATTTACAATTACGCATTGTTTTTATTTTAGTTTATATAAAGGAAAAACAATTTCCGCGTATCTTTGTCTTTAGGGTATTCTGCGTGTATGTTTCTTAAGCCCTTGGTGTTTATATTTCTCAACGTAAGCGTTCTTGCTTTCTTACTGTTTATAGCTGCGGTGTATATAAGACTTGAAGTGTTTATGAACCAGCATTTTGGAATTGTATTTTTAGTGTAATCTGTTGAGCGTACTCTTCTATTGGACGCGTGCCACGGATAGATAAAACGTGTTCTTTCGTTCCTTTGATTCTTCTTCTTCTTCTTCTTCTTCTTCTTCTTCTTCTTCTTCTTCTTCTTCTTCTTCTTCTTCTTCTTCTATTTTTTCACACTATTAGTAACAGGAGGTCCAAGTGATAGCAAGTCTTCTCAACTCTTCAGAATTCTTCATGATATTCCCTATGATTTCAGTAGTGCTGTGGTCTGGACTGTGTCAGTCGCCCTAGTCTCTTTTCCAGGTTGTTAATACTTTTGTTGTTGTTGTTTCTCTTCTTCTTCTTCTTCTTCTTCTTCTTCTTCTTCTTCTTCTTCTTCTTCTTCTTCTTATTATTATTATTATTATTATTATTATTATTATTATTATTATTAAAGTTTTTCATATCAGTTTTCGCTGATAGTCTTTCACTTGAGTTTGAGTGACAGTAAGTCTCCAAGGATTCTTCTCAGTATTCTGGCCGTTCTCAATAATGGTGTAGTTTGGATGGTCTCCACTCGTCCGCCAACTTCCAAGTCCTCCAGCCCCTTAAACAATCTTTTTGTTGCTGTACCGAAAGTACCAATCACAATTGGTATAATTGTCACCTTCATGTTCCATAGTTTTATTAATTCCTTAGTGAGGTCGAGGTACTTCTTTTCACATTCTTTCAGTTTTATTCAGTGGTTAGCCGGTACAGCAAAGTCGACAGTTTTGCAAATTCTCTTTTTTTTTCGTTGTTGATTATTATAAGGTCTGGTCTTCTGACTGAAATAAGGTGATCCGTCTGTATGCCAAAGTTCCATCGGAGTTTATGTGTGTCATTTTCTAGGACAGATACTTGGTTGTGCATATACCATTTGTTCGTTATTTTTATTATTATTATTGCGAGTTTGTCACACCAGACTTTGCTCGTGGTCTTCCTATCAGTCAGAGTGATAGAAAGTCTCCTCAGGTCTCCAGAACACTTTTGAGTATTTTAGACAATCTTAGCAATGGAAGGGATCCATAATTCCTCTGATCTTCAAACCCTAATGAAACGTTTTAAGCGCACCAACTAAAATTGATACCACCCTCAGACTCCTGTCCCACAGTTTTTTTTAGTCTTTTCGCAAAGCCCAAATATTGGTCTATCCTTTATTTTTTTTAATCTCCAAGCTTCTTAATGCATTCTTGACTTTGGTAGTTCTATTCCTTCTGCAGAGGCGCAGTCGGTGTATTCTACAGCCCAGCCGACTAGGCAAATATATATATATATATATATATATATATATATATATATATATATATATATATAGTTATTTCTAAATCAATTCAGTTTCGTATAAGCATACAGTTTACTTCTATTTGACCCATAGATAGGACACTATCAGGTGCTACCACTCCAGACAAGGGTAAACCTGGGAGCGATGGCAGGGAAGGGGTTCTCCGCATTTCCCAAAGCTTCACCATCAGATTGTTTAGTGACATAATCAGGACACTCGTTTGGAGGGGTCTTACCTCTCTGCTGAGATACAGTCGGTGTATTCTACTGCCCCAGCCGCCTGGGTCATAAATAAATTGATTGGCACCATTGCTGTAAAGAATAGCAGTGGCGAGAGCGAGTTTATATAGAAAATCCTCTTTGGATTTTTACCTCTGCTAGAGTTTGATTTCCCGCTATCAATTCCACTCTCCAGTTTTCCATGATATTCGTGAAGAAGTTTATGGTTTTGTCGGATTTTTTAAATTATTTTCAAACACTCTATTGTTCATGCTTGCCGGATAAAATGTCTTCTTGCCGTCAATCTCTGCCATGGCTACATATTTCCGGCTTGTTTTGGTTTCTTTGAGGTTGTGCTGTTCTGTATATAGTAGGTTAAATGTTACTCTTGTTCCCCCTGCGGAATCCTTTGTGTTTGTCAGGAAATAGTTCTCGACATACAAACGAGAAATAGATTTCTTCTCTTTTCTGATCGGTCAGGTTTTTTCACATCATAGGTGAACGCGTTATCGTTCTATCTTTGCTGGGAAGGTATCTTGGTCAGGTCAGGGTATGTAAAGTGGCGACCGTTGTTGAGAGCGGCCCGAAGCCCCCCACCCTTTCAATAGCTACAACACCGAAGTGTAGGGGAGGGTGCTACTCCATTGCCTGGATTGCTCCACTCTACTCTTGATCCTTACCTAATAGAGCTGAATCCTAAGCAAGGCTGCATCAAGTACCATCTTTTGACTCGACCTGGGATTGAACCCCAGTCTCCCGGACCTTTGGCGAACACTCTAACCATTATGCCAATGGCCCGGTTAAGGTAATTTTCCCTTTCGCCATCCATTCGAGTATGCTTACTTCTTGACATTTACTCAGTTGCAGTGTCACTCTATCATGGATGGACGTGAATTTTTGAAACCAGAATCCATATATGCCATCATGGTAAGCACTCATTGAATTCGCTATTTTCTTGGGGGTTGTTTATACCGAGTCCAGGTGTACGTTCGTTTCGAGGCCTTCTTTAAGTTCTAATATTTCATTTTCATATTATAAAACTATTCAGCATTCCTGTTAAACTTTTTTCTTTATATTTTATTCCAAAATTGTTTTATGTCTTGAGCATCCGGTTGTTAATTTCTCCTTGCGCACTCTCCACCAATCTGTTGGTAGAATTTTCTTTCGTTATTTTGTAATGTTCTATTTTGTTTGAATTGATTAGCCCTGTGCCACGTACCTTCCTTCTTTCGCTAATATCTTTCTGTTATATGGTCAGACTTGTCTGCGGTTGTCTTTTTGGGGTCTTTTTTTCCCGTTGGGTTTCTATATATTTCACCTTTTCGAATTCTTTATGGGTATTCTTATTTTATAACATTTTGGCTCTTGCATAGATGAATTTCCTCAGTTCGGTGATGTTGTCCATTGGGATTTGTTGCAATACTTTATTTACTTTTTCGGTCTCTACGTTGACTTTTTTTGTCTGTCTTGATTCCTTAGGGATTGTAATTTAGTCTTCTGATCACACACGACTTTTTTTAATTGAGGACTTCTCGTATTAAAAAAAATACTTAGTTATTGAATGACACTCGTCTACACAGATCTCGCATCGATATATTTTGAGTTCAAATTGTGCGTTTTGGTTTTATGTCATATCAAATTTTTTTAGGTTATTTAATGCCAAATCCATGTTTATACATCAAACAGTTCTATTTCAATCAATCCAGTTTAGCATAAGTGCACACTTTAATGGTCTAAAACATTTATTTCAAGCTATTCAGTTCAGTCAAATAGTTCTAATTCAAACAATTAAGTTTAGGATTAGTAGAGTTTTTGTCTACAAACAGATAAATGTCAAATCAGTTCTATTTCAAACAATTCAGTTGAGCGTAAGTACAATTTACGTGTGAAAAACAGTTCTATTTCCCACAATTCATTTTAACATAAGTACGCAGTTTACATGTCAAAACAGTTCTATTTCAAGAAGTTCAGTTTCGCATAAGCACGCATTTTAGTTCTAATTGACCCTTAGATAGGACCCTATCAGGTTCTACCACTCCAGGCCAGAGATCACCTGGGAGCGATGGCAATGAAGGGTTACTCCGCTTTCCCCAAAACTCGAACATCACTGGAACCTTACCATCAGAATGTATTGTGTCATATTCAGGACACTTGTTGGCGGATGGGGGCTTACCCCTCTGCAGAGGTAGCCCACATTGTACACAGAAATATGAATAATTACTCAAATTCATGTGAAGTCCTGAAAATTAAAATCGTCATATGAAAATGATTGTGATAAAAATAGGCCCCTTCGATTAAAAATTGACCTTGTGTCGAGTCCAGCTCATATGGAGGGACTGGTAAATATATATAATAATAGTTCCCAATATAGACAAATAGAAGTATATATTTTTTTAAATGGCAATGAAAAACTGAAAATATTGGTATGAATTAAATTTCTTAAAATTAAAATTTCAGCATTTAATGCCGTAACTCAATCAAACCAAATTAAACGAGACTGGAAATGCAATTAGCGACCCGAGTTCATGTAATATATTAACGTGACCTGCGGGTGTGAATACGGCGGATGTTGTTTGACAGATAGATTGATAAGACCGGTGTGATCACCTAAATGTCATCATGTCCACAGGTGTTGTGTATCAGAGAATGTTGACCGGATTATATCCGCTCAATGATAATATCAACAAGGTGATTGCCGAAATGTCACCATGCCCACAGTTGTTATGTTGAAAACAGGTGCTTCCAGTCGAAGATATCGGAAAATCACCTTAACAGTGGGCGTCGTTGAATTCGGTGATAGTGGCAGATGCGTACACCCACAGAACTGGGCTTGGGCAAGTAGCCAATGGGAAGCAGACAACATAATCAATGGAAAGCAAAGAAGTGAGGTGTGGGCATAACCATGGTTAACGAAAAAGAGGAATTGCTGCAGGTCACGTGAGAGTTGTAGACTATGTAAGTTCCCGGATTTCGGCTAAAGTCAGTAGTTAACTGGCTCGTCCGTCTCCCGACAGCTCCCCCGTGTGCGCGAACTCTCTGCGATTGCTTTCTGCTCCACACAAGTATCATCACCGAAAATAAAAGATATAATCTTATATTTTTATATACATACGTGTTCCTCGTTGTTAATAACGACACAGTGTACTATACAACATTCAAATTCAGGGTAATGCTCTTTGCGTTTCACTTCCCCCAACTAGCTATGGATAAATAATAGGGTAGAATGGGTTATTTAACCTTGGTTAGGCAATCGGTCGAGATGGAACACACTGAATTCAAACTCCGTTTAAGAACTGCACTTTTGTCATTTCCTGCTCATAGTGAAAGAGTTACGTAAATCAGAACATTTACAAATGAATTAAATCTCAGCATCAAATAAGTTTTATGGAGTTGATAGACCATTAAACAAATAAACCAAACCAAAATAGAAAAAGTCACCCGGGTTTTAGTCGGGTGAGCATGTAGAGATTCGGTACTTGTAAAATCCTGTCTTTTGCAAAAAACATTTTATTCAAAAAGTATCGAGACTGGCTTCAATTTTTTTTTTTTCAAATTGAGACTCATTCGTTCACATAGCTATCTACATGCACTTTGATTTGGTTTCTTTGTTTCTCTGTTTAATTGCACATCAGCCTTTATGGGTTATTTAATATCAAAACCTTTGACCAGTTTGCTGGTGCTGTAGAATACACAAACTGCTTCTTGGCAGAGGGGTAAGACCTCCTCCTAAACGAGTGTCCTGGATTTGACACTAAACAATCTGATAATTAGGTTATAGAAATGCTGGAGCTTTGGGGAATGCAGAGTACTTCTTCAATACCATTACTCCCCGGTCCACTCTGGGCTGAAGAGGTAGCACCTCATAGGGTTCAATCTATGGGTCAATTAGAACTTAACTGTTTACTTATGCTAAACTGAATGGTTTGAAATTGAACTCTTTTTGACATTGAAACTGTGTACTTATTCTAAACTGAATTGTTTGAAATAGAACTGTTTTGGGCATGGAAACTGTGTATTTATACTTAACTGAATTGTTTGAAATAGAACTGTTTATATGTATACAATAGATTTTGTCATTAATAACCTATAATGGTTGATGTGTCGTAAAACCAAACCAAACCAAACCAAATCAAGTATCAAAGCCTATCTCGTAGAACAAAGGTAGTAGTACTATTTTACCCATAGCCAGGAGTATAAGGTGTGTAGAGAAGAGAAAAATCTCGTATTTTGGTTAGGCACGCAATTTATTTCAACACCTAATTTCACCCAATCAGGATGACTTATCCTATTCAGCCCGGACCTTCATTTCCGGCTAGCAAAACGGATGAGCGGCCAAACCTAGTCTCTTTGGCTTGAGACGGCGACCAGAACAGACGTTCCTCTGGTCGTCCCTGCTTAGCGATGCTTTTTAACATAGCAACACCAGCAGCAGCAACATGGACACTCAACGAGGGAACCATCTAATTTATGGATTTCGTACAAGGAATCCCAGTTGAATATGAACTGGATGCATTCAGCATGCCTTCCACAGGCACCACTTCATGTCACCCCAAAAAATGGCTATGTCGATCTGACACACTAGTTCCCTTTTCACCTCTGGTCCACATTAATGGAGATAACGCAGACTCACCCCCCAAAATACCAGATACAAAACTACACGGTGACTCTAAACACAATCCCTCACACGTCCCGCAACACACGCTGCCATCTCAACATCCCGCTAAGCCATTTAGTCTCCAACACTAACAAGCCTAAACTCCACGAGTCTTGCAGCATCAAAAGCAAACCAAATATTTCATGCTGCAAATAAAAAACTTTCTTTGTTGTGTTGTTAAAGAAAAGTTTCGTCATTCATTTGTGTTGCCTAAAAAAATATAGTGATAGGGAAATTAACAATTTCCCGAAACACTATTGGTGTCTTCATATCTTTCCCAAAGAAATTAGTTCTATAGGGAACGTAAATGCATGATTGTTTAGATGCGTAACCATAATTAGTTTATTTTATAAGATGCACAGCTGTATACACAATTTTATTTAAGCTTTAGAATTTAAATAAATGTTCAAGTTTGAACACTTCTTGACCATATCTTGTATATATATATATGTGTGTGTGTGTGTGTGTGTGTGTGTGTGTGTGTGTGTTTTCAATATGTTTAGTTGTGTGAGAGTGTGCTTTTTTGGTGAGTTTGTAGTTATTTTGTGCGTGTTTAAATGTTTTTAACTGAATGTCGATATGTTTTTTGAGCTACCGTGTTTACTCGTCTTAAAAGAACCTTGATACGATCATGTTTACCGTACCAAATCTTTTTTTCTGTTTTGAATGGTGAAAGCGTTTCTGTTTTTAAATAGAGTAACATCGTGTTTCGTCTTAGATGCGTTGTTCTTGTGTGTCAACATGTGAACATTCTCTGTCACAATATGGCGGATATGTACTCGGGTAAAACTTAAGATTTTCAAGGCACGATCTTCCATTAATTATGCTCTTAATTACTCAGTCTTTGGCCTTGCGATACTAAATTAACCTCTGTAGACCTCTGTGTTGAACCATGATTGTTGGCCGCGGGCAAACTCAGAACGCATACTCATACGCATGCGTAGAGACCCTAAGGATGCCACTTACACATGATCTCGTTTACTGGTTAAGTGTCTAGGGCTTTACCCGGATATAAATTCTCTCTCTCTCTCTCTCTCAGACACACACACACACACACACACACATAAACACACAGAGAACCTTATACACACGCACACAATCTCTCACATAATCAAAGATGCACACATACTCTCTCTCTCTCTCTCTCTCTCTCACACACATAAACACACAGAGAACCTTATACACACGCACACAATCTCTCACATAATAAAAGATGCACACATACGATCTATCTATCTATCTATCAGCGCACGTATGAGTCTATGTATTCCATTGTTTTACATAAAATAGTTATATTGAGAGCTCGCATAATGGTTCCAAACGTTTCTGCTCATTAACAGTTGTGACAATAGGCCGTACTTCACTTAGACTGAGTGTGCCGTTTAAACAACTGGAACTATTGGTATGGTATTTCTAAATGAATTCTCTTTCTCTCTCTCTCTCTCTCTCTCTCACTCTCTCACACACACACACACACACACACAGAGTACCAACACTCGCTGGTGCCTTGTAGCTTGGTTAAAGCCTCATGGTGGGGATGCCGGGGAAGTCTAGCACTTACGCTGCATGGCTGCGACCAATATTTCCTCGAGCTTCAGGCGGCCGTCCCTCAGGCTCTAACCCTTTCTGGAGGAGCTACGTTTATCGCCTGGTGCCCCAATTTAGAGGAATGCCAATGGGGCCTTAGGCATTTTTGGAAAAGGGCACGTAGGGTGTTATAATAGTTAGCAAACTAGACTAGCAAACCTTCCCGAGTGAGTTTGTTTCTTATTGGATGCCCTATTAGCTCGGCCTTGTGCCACATCCAAGCAAAAAGCTTCGTAAATTACTACACACACACACACACAGAGAGAGAGAGAGAGAGAGAGAGAGAGAGAGAGAATTTTGCATATCAGAGATATATATTTTCAAAAGAGGAATGTTTGCTAATGGATTTAAAGTGTTTATTACAGTCAGTTTGAATTCTCTAAGGTGCTGCATAATGTCAGTGTATTCTGCAGCCCCAGCTGACAGGGCCAAGAAGAAGAAGAAGAAGAAGTAAAAGAGAGTAGATTAAAAGTGAGAAATACGTGGGAGTAGGGAAATAATAGATAAAGAAAGGGAGAAAGAAAGAAAGAGTGTAGAACATTTGCAGTTAAAGTTGAAAAATCTGAAGACCGATGAAAACGAAAGCTAAAATACGAATCAATAGAGAGAGAGAGAGAGAGAGAGAGAGAGAGAGAGAGAGAGAGAGAGAGAGAGGGGGAGAGAAGAGAACGTGTACTGAAAAAAATAGATGAGGATGAGACCAGATTAAAGGAGAAAAATATGTGGCGTGGAGAGAATCATAAAGAGCAGGAAAAAAAGAGAATATAGGCTAAGTAAAGGGAAAAGACGTTTGAGAGAGAGAGAGAGAGAGAGAGAGAGAGAAGGAGAGGAGAGAGTGGAGGAGAGAGAGAGAGAGGAGGAGGAGGGGGATGGGAAGAAAAAATAGAAAGTTAAAAGTTAAAAGAGAAAGAAAAAAAAGAGAACATGGACTGAAAAGAAAAAGTATGGATGAGAGTAGATTAAAAGAGGGAAATACGTGGGGTGAGGAGAGTTATAAAGAGTTGATGAATACATAAATATATTTTTGATTTTGTAAGAAATCCATCTGGAATAAGGTCCCATGTCTGGGACATATCGATGTATTTAAAAATAATTTGTATCAGCTCAGAACACAGGAAACCATTTGACAGTGTGGTTGATTTGTTCAATGGCATATCAACCGCGGTGGGTTATAGCGCGATTGGATTTCGCACTTGATTACTACGATTATTGTTTAGTCACAACGATGAACAACTATACATACACATATACATATGCATGCAGAATCATAACAACGACACAATAAAGACGAGCGAAGACAGTTCTTTAGAAAAATATACCTCTCACTTTATTTGAAAGGGTTACTAAAGGTTTTACTCTGTGAAAGGTAATTTGGAGACTGAACAGAACTGCAACATATTGACCCCCACTCTTATGGCCATAACAACGTTTCTTTCCCGTTCTCCTGGGCTGCTCAACCGGGGGCCCAGCCTCTCTGGGACATGGTCCTTATTCCAGCATCTTCTCTCCTACTGACTGACTTCCTGTCTTCACCCGGGTTATATAATTGTCCGACACCCACCTTCTTCTTGTGAGCGTCACAAATCGCACTCAATTCAACCCGTCCACGGTTAAGGTTATATCCCGATATTCCTCGACCGGATACACCTGTTATTTACACAGGCGCATTTCCTATTTTGACAGCTTGACCGGGTCGGAGGTCAATATACAACATGATGTCGCAGTCCATCATATTACCCACTACGCCAAGGGGACTGCCCTCGTTAACAGCGTGATAAATGAACACGTGTGATTAAAAATAAATTGAATTTTGACATTAAATAACCCATAAGGGGTTGATATATCGTTAAGCAAATAAACCCACACCCAAACCTAAAATTCAACCAAAGGGCAAATTTGTTTCTACGCAGCTAAGGGTTACGGTGATATGGCAGTGAGATTAAGTAAATGAATAAAAAAGAATGATTGATTAATTGATTTTAATTGAATATCAACCCGTCTGGGGTAGATTTTATGGCTGGAGTTTAGGGAATTGTACGTTTGTATTTATATTTGTATTTTTATTAATTTTTTTCAATATGTGATATCAAATATTCTTATCTAATATGAATTAGCAAACATCTATTTGACTACGACCAGATAGTAAATACGGCTCAGCATGTTACATTAACAGGCTGATTTCTAACGGACCAATGAAATGTAAACAAAAAATAACCCATTCATTGCCGCATATAAAATTAACCTAAAAAGAAAATTAACTTTAAAAATTGAACAGAGAAAATAATATAATCATGTTAGTAGAATTTATCTGACGTCATTTTTATTCCTTTCAACATTAAAATACATATTTACACTTTGTCTTTTAATAATCCACGAATTAAAAACGTCTGTGAGTTACCTTGTTTTTATGATTATCAATCGTCTATACTGCCTGTTTTGATTTTGACACAAACTGTTTTTTTTCTTTTTCTTCAGAAATGTAATAATAAAAGATTGTAAACAAACAAATAAAAAAGGTTTTTAGGTTAATTTTATATTTTAGAAATCAGTCTGTTAATGTAACATGCGGGGCTGTATTTACTTGTTGGCCGTAATTTGACGCATAGGTGGGACCCTAAACAGGTACTACCTCTACGGGCCTGAGTGGACCTGGCAGCAAGGGTAATGAATGGTCACTTCAAACTTCTCAGGGCTTCAGAACTGAAGCCTCACCATCAAATGCAGTTTAAAGTCATACTCAGGACCCTCCCTACTTTTTTTTCTTTTTTTGGGGGGTGGTGTCTGGGGACTCTTACCGCTCTGCAAGGAATACAATCAGCACATTCTTAGCCACCCCCCCGCAAGGTGGAATAAGGATTGGAGTGTGAAAGATGGGTCAAGATGGGAATATAAATGCATGAAAGGACAGGAGTGATTCGGACGTCTAAGATACTTTTTGACCGGGAACGAAAGAGATGTCGATTCGCTGTTGAAAACAATCCCTGAAGGGGTTTGTTTCCCAATTTAGCTGATCTTGGAAAGAACTTGTTTGCGTGGAACGCTCTGAGTACAAAAAATATCAATGAAGCATGGATGAGACTCACAAGGTGTACCGCATTGATCTTTGATTGGAAACTCCTTAGTAAGTAGTACGCCGGAATGATTCTCGCTCAATCACCTTCTTGAAAGTAATGATAGAAAAATGACAGACCTGCGAAATTATGCTGAGAGTTTTTTGTATGTTCTCTTGTGGGTAAACACATGTGTCTGAGATCACGCTTTTTGATTTTTAATATCATAATGCTGCTGGATTTTTTTTAGCGATTATACTTGCTTGATTAACTTTGGGAAGATTCCACTCGACCATGTCGATTGACTTCCCACACAATCTAATAAAATCAAATCCCTTCTCTAACTCCCTCCTAAGCACTGTTTTTTTGTAGATTACGGTGGAAGTGTATTTTTTTTTGTTGGGGTGTGGGGTTTCGATTTTTTTGCGGTTCGTGTTCTTTTCATAATTTTACATTCTACTTGCTCTCTCTCTCTCTCTCTCTCTCACACACACACACACTCTCACACACACGCACACAAACACATGCACTCTCTGTCTTTCTCCCTCCCCATATCTCTCTTTCTCTTTTTTTTTCCACAAAAGGGCCTTTTTACTTTTAACTTATGTTGATGCTTCTTGAAAAATACGAATTATTTTTTAAATCTTTGCTTTCTTCCACTCCGTCTTTCAGGAGGCGTGTCGCGAAATGGTATCGACACAGGAAATGAAGTCCTCAAACACGAGTTCAAATCCTGGACAAGGTAGTAAACGTTTCACTTCATGCTGCTGGCCTTAGGAAAAGCATAAATCCATCTGCAAAGCTATAGCTAGATAGTCGGGCAGACTGTGTTCTTTAGCCTAGTTAGGCAACCAGTCATCGAGAAGGAAAAAGTTGGATTCAAACCAGCTGTACTCCACTTAAAAACTGACCGTACGAAACATCCTGTAAGTGGCGGGGGGTGTAAATGCATCCTACTCCTCTTTTCCTTATTTCCGTCAATATACTCCTGTTATATTCTCCTTCGCTTAATACACTCTGTTGGATACTTCTTTTGTTTGATAGTCCTTCTGTAGATATACTCCTGTGTGATCCACCTTCGGTTAATACAGCCCGTTGGATACTCATTTTGTTTGATAATCCTCCTGTTGACACACTCTTGTTTGATACTCCTTCGGTCAATATACTCCGTTGGATACACCCTCTTTTTGGTAGTCCTTCTGTTAATATACTCCTGTTTGATACTCATTCGGTTAATACACTCCGTTGGATACTCGTTCTGTTGATGTACTCCTGCTTAATACTCATCAGGTAATATTTCTTCGGTTTGATATTCCGGTTAACATATTGTGTTAGTCTTCACATTTCAACGCGTCACACACCGACACACACTCTTTCTCGATCCCCCCTATCTCTCTCTTTCTTTCTCTTTCTCTCTCCCCGCAAAAAAAGGCCTTTTCCTTTTAACCTGCATTATACGTGATGCATTCAATAACTTTCCAGACATTTTTTGTACAAGCATTTAAAATTGCCCTAGACTCTTGAAAATACAGTATGTTATTGTTATTCATCTTATGATATGACTGGCCAATTTTTATGATTTCGGGTTCAAATGAACACCTACAGCAGCAATTGGAATACACCCTACTAAAGCCTGATTGTCACAGCTGGTGAATTTCAAAAATGTAATCTGGACGTGAGGACACCGTAGAAGAACGATATGCAATAAAATTCTGTTTTAAACTTGGAAAAATGCCACAGAAACGTATGGAATGCTTCAGACTGCTTTTTGACCATCTTGCATGAATCGAGCATCAGTTTTTGAGTGGCATAAGAGATTCAAGGAAGGAGGGGACTCTGTGAGGGATGATGAGAGGTGTGGAAGATGTAAGGAAGTCAATACACCAGAGTTGATTGGCCAAACGGTTAGGGTTAGGGTTACTATGTTGAGGTTTTAAGGGAGTTCAGCAAGAGATTCCGTCAGAAGAGGCCAGCACTCTTCAAATCGGCTCAGTGGCATTTCCACCAGGACAATACACCAGTCCACAACTCCATCCTTATCACAGACTATTTGGCGAAGATGGGCATCAAGACAGTTCCCTATAGTCCAGACCTTGCTCTTTAAGCTCAGAGGCTGTCGTTATGAGACAACTGAGGAGATGAAAGAGGCTGTGAGGAAAGCTATTGACACGCTCACACATGAGGACTTCCATGGGGCCTTCCAGAAGTTGTTGGAACGGTACAACAAGTGCATTGTAGCCAGAGGAGATTACTTCGAAGGGGACTAGAGTTTCATGCGTGTACTATCAATAAAAGTGCCCATACGAAACAAGTCTGGAAACTTATTTAATGAGCCTCGTACTATACAAGAACAAAACCTATACAAAACCTTTTTTTTTAATTAATCTTTATCTAATTCTCCTCCAGTTTTATCCCTGGTTTCTGGTCATATACTTCTTCCTCTCTCTGACTTGTAGAAAACATTTAACTGTGTGCAAATTAAACTATTACTATTTGACAGCAATACATGAAGCTATTTAACTGTGTGCAAACAAATAACAACTGACTCGTTTAAAAACTGTTACCAACATACTATTCGCTTACTAATCATATATATATATATATATATATATATATATGTTTGGAAACATACAGTATATGATAACGAAATAAATAATTCTTAAAAAGATATAAATCTCTTTGTGGACCAATTGAAATATTTACTTTTTCTCTCTCTCGACCAACAAAAAAAGAAAAATATTTTACATATACAGTGGTAGAAATAAGTATAAGATACCCCATTAAATTGTTAATAATTTTCTTATAACTGCACAAATTCCTCTGAAAATTTGTGTGTGGCACTTAGATCCGATGGGTATTAGTATAGATATTCGATTTTATAACAACTTTTCACCAAAAAACGTTATTATGAAAATTACGTTTTCGAGGGATCAAATAAGTAGAAGACAGTTTTGAAAATTTGTCTTTAATGGCAAAATTGTACAAAATTCAATATTTACAATATTTCCCTTTCAATTGAAATGTTTCAACACACCTAAATTGCATTAAATCAGTAAGTTTTCTAACAGTTTCAGATGGAATTTCATTCCAATACAAGATTTTAAAGTTTCTCTATCTTCAAAGTGACTTTTATTTTTGTTTACTCTTTTTGACTAAATTACCCCCAAATTTCCTATTGGGTTTAAATCTGGTAACTTAGTGGGCTAGTTCAATATTTTTTGTTTTAAACCAGTCTTTTGTGTATGGCTGTGTTGTCCTGTTGAAAAATGGCAATATTGGTGTCTAGACGATTCATAAATGAGAAGACTTTTTTCCAACACATTGATATATGAAGCAGAGTTTTGTTTCCCTTCCATTACTACTAAATCAGCCTTTCCAGACGCGGCAAAAGCTCCCCAAACCATAACAAGTCCTTCTCCAAATAGTCTTTTTGAAAACAGCTGCTTCTCCATTCTTAAATCATGCCAATAACACTGGGAGCCGTCGGGCCCATCCAAATTAAACTTTTTTTCATCAGAAAACACCCCAGTTTCCCATTTCTCCTTTGTCCATGTAACTTTTTTCTTTACCCAATCCACGCACATCTTCTTGTGTTTAGCAGTTAAAGCGGGGGCTGTCTTGTTTCGATATACGGGATTTGGTGATTCATGGAGAAGTTTACAAACTCTTATTGGAGTGATGGGTGAATTCTGATATTTTTGCAGATTTCTTGAGCATGATTGTTTTTTAGAAGCTTCTCGAAAAAGTCGACGTCTGGCTGCATTTGTAAATTTAGGAGGATGATCTGGACATTTTCTGGTGCCATACGATTCTGGGTCCTTAAGATAATTTCTCACAACTGTTTGGGACCTCGACCGTTCTCTTGCAATGAAACTTACAGATTTTCCTTCCAGTTTATCGGCAGAAATTTGCCCTTTTCATTTTTATTAAGTAGGGAGTTCTTAGGCATTTTGAAGTAACTGTATTCAATTAGAAAATGTTTAAATAGGACTCAGGTGGCTTAAAATCATGATAGTTGTTATAAAATCGAATCTGTGTACTAATACCCAACGGATCTAGGTACCACACACAAATTTTCAGTGGAATTTGTGCCGTAATAAGAAAATTATTAACAATTTAATGGGGTGTCATATACTTATTTCCACCGCTGTATATGTTTGTGTAAACAGGATTTGAGACTTTTTAACTTATAAGGGTTAATATGCTGTAAAATAACAATCAACCAACCAACCAATCAACAAATCCACCCAAATTTGATTCTTCTAAAAACTATATTCAGTCTTTTCTCTCTCCTTTTCTTTTCCTTGTAAGTATTCTCCTACCTCTCTTTAACTAGTTGAGACTTTCACTCGCACATTAAAATACGTCCCTCTCTTCTCTCTCTCTCACACTCACTCACTCTCTCTCCCTCTCTCTCTCTCTTTCTCTGTTTCATATTATTTTTCATTGTGTTCACCTTTTCTGTAGCATAGTACCTTAGTGAGTTAAACTAATACATTCTCTTTCGGAGTTTCGGGAAGGTACCCTACAATTATGGATTTAATAGCACCACTTCTGCTCTTCAGCGATAATGGCCTTAGAATTAGATAACCCACGGAGGTTGTTATGCCATTAAACAAAGAAACCAAACTTTTTTTATCACTTTTTTTTCCATATTTCCGCCCTTTTCTTTCTCTTATCTTTTGTATCCTTTCACTTTTCTCTTTCGAATTATACGCCTTTTCTCCAAAACACACACACACACACACACACACACACTCTTTCTCTTTCTCTATCTCTCTCTCTCACCACACTTTTTGTCTTCTTTTTTTGTATCCTTTTTCTTTGCTTTACTTGATTTTTTACCCTTCCTTCTTACTCCCTACAGCAATATATTTCTTATAAGCAATTCCATCACATTTTATCAGCCATTTTTCACGGTCCCCTACTAGACTCGGGCTTCCCCTAAAGCCTGTAAAACATGAGGAGTAATGAGGCTCACCTTGCCACGCTGCCACATGACACGTTAGCTGGTTGTTTGAATTCAGTTTTTACTCACCTACACCAGTTGCATCATGAAGGCTACTGGGCACTATTTACTCATATTTTGACGGGGAGAAATGTATTCATACCTTCCCTCATGATATAAACGCGAATGAACTTTCTCACTTACTTTTTAGCTTTCCTTCGTGTTTTATCTCACCCCTTCGTTTCCCCTCTCAAAATACATCCTCGCCTAATTCTCTCTGCCCTACTCTCTATTATCCTGAATTCGTTTCCTCTCTCTCTCTCTCTCTCTTTCTCTTTTTCTCTCACTCACTGAATATATATATATATATATATATCATCATCATCATGTCCTGCTGGTAGCACGGATATCCCTGTCCCTCTCTCGCCACTTCTCCCAATCGTTCATCGCCCTAAGAAGGTCCTCAGGACAACTTCCCGTATCCTCACATAGTTGCTGAATGTATGTTCGTGCTGGTCGTCCTGCTTTTGCACGGCCATGTGTGTGGGTCCATAAGAGTACATCTCTTATGAGTTCGTCCCTGCTTCTCCAGCAGTGTCCTGCATGTCTGGTTCGTCTAACTTGAATAGTTTTCGTGATAGGAGGCAGGTGGCCGTACAGTTGGTGTCTTGTGGGGTGTTGCCGCCAGGACTTGTTCAAGATTGCTCGCAGCATTCTTGTGTAATTGCCGTCTAGCTTCTTCTCCAGCCGTTTTGTTAGAGTTCATGTAGTGCATCCATATAGCAGTATCGATGTGACCGCTGCCTGGAAGAAACTGCGTTTCATTTTATCGGTTAGATCAGTCTGTCTTTTCACTCTATCCTCTGTCTGTCTCTGTCTCTCTTTTTCTTTGTCTGTCACTGTTTTTGTCTAACTTTGTCTATCTGTCAGTCTGTCTATGCCCCGGCCCGTTTGTCTCTCTATCTATCTCTACTTTTGTCTCACTCTATCTGTTTGTTTGTCTGTCTGCTTCTGTCGTTGTCTGTCTTTCTCACTCCGCCCGTCCGTTCGTCCGTCCGTGTGTCTCTGTCCGTCTGTCAATCTCTTTCTCTTTCTACCTCTATTTTTGTCTCGTTTAGTCTGTTTATCTCTGTCTCAGTTTGGGTTCATCTGTCTCTCTGTTTGTCTCTGTTACTGCCTCTCTGTCTGTCTATCAGTCTGTCTCTGTTTCTTTCTGTCTTTCTTCCTCACTCTCTTCGTCTGTCACTGTCTGTCGCTTTCTTTCTTTCTTTCTTTCTTTCTTTCTTTCTTTCTTTCTTTGTCTGTCACTGTTTCTGTCTCACTCTGTCTGTCTCTCTTTGTTTCTCTTCATTGTCATCGTTCCCAGCTCCACTTTGGCCCGGAGTGGTAGCACGTGGTAGGGTCCTATCTATAGGTAAAAAACAAAACAAAACAAAAAAAAAAATCCAAAAAGCTGTGTACTTATACTAAACTGAATTGTTTGAAATAGAAATGTTTGACTTAACTGAATTGTTTGAAATAGAAATGTTTTTGACAATGAAACTGTGTACTGATGCTAAAGTAAATTGTTTGAAATAGAACTGTTTATTTGAATAAAAATACATTTGGCATTAAATAATCTGCAAAGGTTGATATGCCATAAACCCCCAAACAATATATCTATCTATCTATCTATCTATCTATCAAGTGATTTCTTTTTTAGTCATCATTTAGGTCAGTCATCAGTTATCTATTTTTTTTTTTCAACTTCGCCTCTCGCCTCACCAAACCTGTGTTCCCCCCACTCTTCTTTCTTTCTTTCTTTCTTTCTTTCTTTCTTTCTTTCTTATTTGTTCTCCATTTTTTCATCTATTATTCCTTCACCCTCACGTATTATCCCCCATTAATCTATTTTCATCCTTACCCTTCATTTTTTTGGTGCGTGTTCTCTTATTTCCTTCTCTTACTTCTTCTTTCTCCTTCTATTTCTCTTCTTTTTTTCTCTCTATCTTCTGCTGTCCTTGCTTTTTGTTATTGACTTCTGTTTTAGTCATCACTAGTTATTTCCCTTTTTTTAAAACTTCAACTCTTGTATCACTGAACTGTTGATGTCCGCCATTCTTTCTTTCTTTCTTTCTTTCTTTCTTTCTTTCTTTCTTTCTTTCTTTTTCTCCTCTTCTCCGTTTTTAGTTCTACCTTTTTATCTCTTTTCTTTACTTCCACCTCACCCTCTTACACACTTATTTTTTTTCTTTAACTTAATGTAATTTCCTTTGCAGCAGTAGCAGCAGCAAAAAAAAAAAAATAAAAAAATAAAAAAATGCCAGGATCAACGAATGTCAAACGATTGCTGATTTAAGAAACCGGTCACGTGGCGCACCTAAAATCATCTCGAGGCTCTCCCCACTATCTATTGGAAAAATGTAAAAACAAATTAGAAAAGAAAAAAAACCCAGAATTCCCGCCAATAATTCGTTCAAACAAGATGGCTGACACAATCGGCCATTTCAATTTGCTTTTTTTTATTTCCTTATGTTTTTTTCCTCTACTTTTTATTGTCGGAAGGTCGTTTCTCTTCTTTTCACGGTCCCTTCTTTTTGGCAGTGTTACATTTAAAGTCCTTCGAGTAAAAAACCGTTGTATTTTTTCATTGATATTTTTATTGGAAATGTCGTCATAAAACTTCGATGTTTATATGGTCATGTAGAGTGTACATGTGTGCGTTCCGTGTGTGTGAGTGTGTGTGTTCCCTGTGTTTGCGATTGTATGGTTTCATGTGAGATCGCCTGGAAAAATCAATCAAAATGCATGTAGGTCTGTACGTGCGTGTTCAGAAGATATAACATCATCAATAAAATCCTAGTGTTTATCAAATAATCTTAAACGCTGTATTTGTTTACCCAACCTATCCACTATGAGCCGGATGCAATACAAAGTCAGATTTAAAAAGTTAAACTGGTTTGAATTAATATTTTTCCTTCTGCCGAACCAAGGTTAACGACTCAAATCTACCCTGATATTTACTCATAACTGGCGGTGAGATAATAAATGGATTCATGCTTTTTCCTTACAGGAATATTTAATCATCCCAAATGTTTTTGTAAATCCCTATTTTTTACAGGAATGTAGCAATTTTATTTTTGTTTACAGAAGAGAGGCAATTCTAGTTTTCGATATAGAGTTTGCTAATTTATAATATCTTATAATAGTTGGTTAGGTTTTATGGCATATCAAACTTTGTAGGGTATTCAACACCAAATCCATTTTTATGCAAAAAATCAATTCAATTTCAAACAATTCCGTTTAACATGAGAACACAGTTTAATTGTCAAAAACATTTCTAGTTCAAGCAATTCAGTTTTGTCAAACGGATCTAATTCAGCTAATTCAGTTTAGTATAAGTACAGGTTTTCTTTACGCACAGGTAAATGTCAAAACAGTTCGATATTAAACAATTCAGTTTAGTGTAAGTAGAATTTCAATGCCAAAACCAGTTCCATTTCAAACAATTCAGCTTGGCATAAGCACGCAATTTAAATGTAAGAACACAGTTTATTTGTCAAAAACATTTCTATTTCAAGCAATACAGTTTAGTTAAACAGTTCTAATTCAAACAATTCAGTTTAGCATAAATACGCAGTTAGTTCAAATTTAACCCATAGATAGGGCCCCATCAGGTACTACCATTCTGGGCCAGAGTGGACCTGGGAGCAAGGGTAATGAAGGAGTACTCCGCATTCTCCAAAGCTCCAGCAAAACTGGAACCTTACCATCAGATAGTTTAGTGTCATATCCAGGACTCTCATTATCTTGTAATATTTATTTTGATGCTTTGGTTACACCAGCTGGACTTTTTGTATAAATCGTGCAAGCAGCCACCCGCCGAAAATTGCAGCTGTTCGGCCACTTGTCTTCCATCTCACAAACCATCCAAGTAAGTCGAACAAGACTTGCTGGGCACTGCTGTAGAAGTAAGGACGAACTCGTAAGGGACTTTCTCTAATGGACTACAACACTTGGACACACCAGTACTTGATGACCAATACAGACTTACATACAAGAGCTTTTTGCGTACATCGGATACAGTCTGGTTGACCTAACAGGAGCGATGGATGATGGAAACGGATGGAGAAAGAAAGAGTGATGTCAACACGATTTAATGATGAGAAACGATAAACTCCTGCTTTCTTTGGTTTGGAAAATATAAATTTTTCATTTAAAAAATTGTTAGGGTGTACATGCATATACGTACTCTTGTATATTCACATAGTGCCTAACTCGGTCGGTGGGGCTTAGACTACTCTGATTGTATCCTCTACAGGGATGGGGGTGGTAAGACACTTAACGGCATTTGACGGCAAGGCTCTTTTTCTAGAGATCTTGGGAGTGTGGATTACCACTTTATTGCTATTACTCCCACATCCACTCTGATCAAGAGTGGTAGTATCCGTTTGGATGCCATTTATGGGTCAAATAGGTCCCATCTAGGGGTCAAATTGGTTAAAAATCGTTCGAATTCGATTGGACAGTGTGCAACCCCCTAATTCTTAAACAACGACACCAGTATTTAAGTATGAACATACAATGAACGCAGTTTCTTAACCTTCAGGCTTGTTCTGTCGGCTAGGGCCGGAAAATATACCGACTGCTTCTCTGCTGAGAGGTAAGACATCCACCAACGAGTGTCCTAGTTATGACTCTATACAATCTGATGGTGAGGTCCCAGTAAAGTACCACTTCATTGCTATCGCTCCCAGGTCCACTCTGGCCCGGAGTGGTAGCTCCTGACAGGGTCCTATCTATAAAACTCACCCGTGAACTGATGCTAAACAGAATTTTTTGAAATAGAACTGTTTTTTACATTGAAAGTGTGTACTTATGCTAAACTGAATTGTTTGAGATAAAGCTCTTATGATATTTAACTGTGCGTAAAAAAACTCTAAAATAAAGTTGGTGGCGCTACTCCTTTCCCTAGACTGCTCCACTTTACCCCTGATACTTACCTTATATTGCTGAGTGTTAAGCAAGGAAGTATCAAGTACCATTTTTAAAGTCTTTGGCATGATGCGACCTGGGATTGAAGCCAGGTCTCCTGGACCATTAGCGAACACTCTACCCACTAGACAAATGAGCCGATACTCGTACTAAACTGAATTGTTTGAAATAGAACTGTGTTTTTACTTTAAAACTGTGTGCTTATGCTAAATTGAATTGTTTGAAATAGAACTGTGATTTTACTTTGAAACTGGCGGCAACTCCCCACAAGACACCAACTGTACGGCCACCTGCCCCCTATCACGAAAACTATTAAAGTTAGACGAACCAGACATGCAGGACACTGCTGGAGAAGCAGGGAAGAACTCATAAGAGATGTACTCTTATGGACCCCCACACATGGCCGTGCAAAAGCAGGACGACCAGCACGAACATACATTCAGCAGCTATATGAGGATACGGGATGCTGTCCTGAAGACCTACCTAGGGCGATGAACGATAGGGAGGAGTGGCGAGAGAGGGTCAGGGATATCCGTGCTACCAGCGCGATATGATGATGATGATGATGATATGTATATTAACAGATTTGGCATTAAATAACCTATAATGCCAAAAACCATACCGAACCAAACCTAACCTAACCTTTAGGCACAAAATAATCCTTGACGGGTTGACATGCCGTTAAAATCAATCAACTATAGCACTACTGAAATCGCCTAGAATACTCAGAATATTCTTTGTAAGCTCAGAATTCAGCGAAAACCACCACTTAAAACTGGTGTGAAAAACTTGTAAGGAGCAAAATAATTATGATAATAATGATAAAACAAAAATGTGAAGAAAACAACTTTATGGACATTACAAGTGACAAACAAGCGAAATCTCTCTTGAGAAAACTTGGACATGAGAGAAACTGAATCTCTTCTGATTGTAGCACAAAACAACTCCATAAGGACGAACTATGTCAAAGCAAGAATAGACAAGACGTAACAAAATAGCAGATGTAGATTATGTGTTGATAGAGAAGAAATGATTAATCACATAATAAGCGAATGCAGTAAATTAGCAGAAAAAGAGTATAAGACTAGACTCGCCGGGATGGGCAAGGTGATCCACTGGGATTTATGCAAGAAGATTAAATTCGAACATACGAAAAAAATGGTATATGCAAAACCCAGAATCCGTCTTAGAAAATGAAACGCACAAAATTCTCTGTAGTTTTGAGATACAAACAGAACATCTATTCTTGTTCTGACGACCAGACCAAGTGATAACAAAGAAAAAGAAAAAAAAAAAAAGAAAAAGAAAGAAAAATACAACCTGCCGAATAGTGGACTTTGCTGCTCCGGCTGACCACCGAGTAAAATTGAAAGAAAACGAACAGAGAGATTAGTACGTACATGCTGCTAGAGATCTGAAAAAAAAACAAAAACTATGGAACATGAAAGTGACGGTGATACCAATTGTAATTAAAGCGTTCGATATAGTCACCTAAGGATTGGTACAGGGACTGGAGGACTTGGAAATAAGAGGTCGAGAGGAAACCATTATAACTTCAGCATTATTAAGATCAGTCAAAATACTGAGAAGAGTTCTGGAGACTTGAGGAGACTTGCTCCCGTTCAAACTCCAGTGGAAAACCATCAGTTTGCGCTGGTGTTAAAAACTGTCAAAAGAGTAAAATAATAAAACCTGGACATGGTTAAGAAAAGGAAACTTTAAGACAGAAACAGATCTCTCCTAATGGCAGCACAAAACAACGCCATAAGAACCAATCATATCAAGGCGAGGATAGATAAGACGCAACAAAATAGCAAATATAGGCCATGTTGTGACAGAGATAAAACCATCAATCACATAATAAGCGAGTGCAGCAAATTAGCACTGAAAGAGTACAAGGCTAGAAACGACTGGGTGGACAAGGTGATCCACTGGGAAATGTGCAAGAAATTTAAATTCGACCATACCAACAAATGGTATATGCACAACCCAGCACCTGTCCTAGAAAATGACACACACAAACTCCTATGGGTCTTTGACACACAAACAGATCACCTAATATCGGCCAGAAGACCAGACCTTATAATAATTAACAACAACAAAAAAAGAAAATCTGCAAAATTGTCGATTTGCTGTCCCAGCTGACCACTGAATAAAACTGAAAGAATGTGAAAATAGAGATAAGTACCTCGACCTTGCTTGAGAATTGAAAAAACTATGGAACATGAAGGTGACAATTATACCAATTGTGATTGGTGCTTTTGGCTCAGTAGCAAAAGGATTATTAAAAGGCCTGGAGGATTTGGAAGTTGGCGGCAGAGTGGAGACCATCCAAATAACAGCATTATTAAAAACGGTCAGAATACTGAGAAGTGTCCTGGAGACTTGAGGAGACTGGCTGTCACTCAATATCCAGTGAAAGACCATCAGCTAACGCTGATGTGAAAAACTCTAATGAGTAAATAATAATAATAATAATAATAATAATAATAATAATATCATCCTTAGAAAAAGAAAAAGAAGAAGAAGAAGACGCGAAGAGAAAATATGTCTACAACCAACTAAAGGAACCACCTTTAAAGGAATAAAAGGACGCGATTCCCTCACCTCTAGACATAAAATAATCCCAGACAGGTTGACATGCCGTTAAAATCAATCACTCAATCAATCAACTATATGCAACCTGCCCTCTAAGAGAGTCAGATGGGTGTACGAATACAACGCAAAGGTTACTTTCTAGGGCATCTGGAAAGCTTGAATTTTTCATTTTTTTTTTTGTTTGTTGCAAATCCTGTAAAACGAGCTGGTTTGGTGAGTCAGTATTTACTGGACCGGCATAAAAATCATCAAGCACTCGCTTTCTTGTTTGTAATACTAAAATTGAATTTACTATTTCACTAATTTTGATTAATTTTCTTCTTACATAAAGTCAGGCTTGAGCTTTTATTTCAAGGAATGGTAGTATGAGTGACTTAATGGTAATAACATTGGTAACTAGAGCCAGCCGATTAATTTTCTTCGTGGGAAGTTGCTACTTGATCAATCAGGTTAATTACGCCTAAAATATCTTATTAATCAAAATTCTTATTGATTAAATACGCATAGAGTGTTCGTTGCAACAGAATATTTTTACTTGAATAAATTTTGTATTACACTAATGGATATTGGTAGAGTATATGCATCAAATTAATTAAATCACTTAAATTTAAATTATCTAAATTAATAGGCTCAATGCGTTGTAACAGAAAGAACGTCTTGTTGTGAGGACGTGTTTTTGACGAGAGGACTTTTAAAACGTAAATCAGTTTCTGACTTCGACATGGAAGCTCGGCGAAATAAGCTCAAAATATCATCGAGGTGGATTGCCAAATTCAGGGAAGGTACGCTTGCTTCTTTTGCTATCACGTGATCTTGGGTCGGTGATTTGTTTAATGGTATATCAACCTTTGTAGGTTACTTAATGCCAAATCTATCCTTCTGGAAAAATATCAGTGGTACTATTTAACTCATAGCAGGGAGATTTAGGGGGTTTATACCTTTCCCAAGAATATCTCTCTGAAAGTGAACGTAATAGCGCGACTGGAGTTCTAATTCGCTTACTACGATTCCGCCGTCCATCGCTTTTACCATTACACCACGAGGACACCACCCTGTCGCGTGATCGTCTACGAGGAAGAAAAGTCAAAAAAGAAACTCACTGGATCTCGTTTTTTTTTCATGCATTCGAAAAGCTTTTATTATTTGTATTTTCCCATCTCTCGATCCTGTGGAAAGGGAAAGAAGTCATCTGGCTCTAATAGTCTTTGAGATCAATCTTTTCCCTCCAGCCTCGTATCGGTAACTCATAGCACGAGCTGGCCACAAGTCCAAACCTTATTTTCTGTATAAGAGAGAAAAACATAAAAATACATCTCATCTTAGCGGTATAGTATCGTTGCTTTATCGTCCTGTCTCAGAGGTGTGGAATCAGGAAAAATTGATAGGGAACAACGTCTCAGCAGACTTCAATGTTCTTTTAGGAGCCGTCTTGTATTTTTGATTTGTTTCTCATTCACCGTTCACGCGAAAAGAGAAAAAGAAGCTGAATCACAAAATTGGTGACACACACACACACACACACACACACACACACACACACACACACACACACACACACACACACACATATATATATATATATATTGGAGTTCACGCCAAACACCCGATTTAAACTTTCAGTTGGGTGGGTTACACTTAGATGGAGATTTCTGCAAGACCAGTCCGGAGTGCTAGATCAAGCATATCTTGTTATATCTATCTCACTAGAAGAGATTTTTTTTTAACCCTGTCAACTCCAGCACAGTCGGCTGGGGGTGTAGAATATACCGACTGAGTCTCTGCAGAGGCATAAGTGCCCATCCCTAAAATTATCCTGGATATGAAATTAAACAATCTGATGACGACGCTCCCGCCTTAGAGATTTGGGGATGTAGAGCAGTCTAGGAGAGGGAAAACCCAGAACTCAAACCATCTTAATTCGGCATAAATATTAAGCTGATGTCACATTCTGCCCATTGGCATACAAGAGTGTTTCAATAAGTGTTTCTCAAAAATGAAACCCAAGTTCAAATTCTACGTCAAATACCAGGATAATGTGATAGAAACATCAAACAAGTTAACGGATCATCTATTCTGAGCACATGTTTTTTGTTCATAGAAAAAGCAATATACAATGGCCGAGAGTTTATGGAAGATGGGCCATGTTCTGATCGATCAATCATTTTGAAAACTGATATAAATTCGATAAAAGCGATGACCTTTATCTGATCAAATTGTGAATTAATCTTGAACTGATGATTTTAAATTGGTATCGCCAATCAGAAAAATGAAAAAAGAATTATCAATTTCATTGCTTTTTAAACACACAAAAACCCTCCCCCGCTTAACCTCCCCACGCTTGCAAAAAAAAAAAAAAAAAAAATTCATTACTTTTTAGACACAAATCTTTTGGAACGAGATTTTGGACACAATGAATTATCCCATGGTAGCAAAGAACCCTTACTCATTTCATTTGATTCCTGTTTCCAGGAGTGTGGGACAACATCTTCGTCAGTGTGCGGTTTACTAAGGCCGACCTTATTAAACCATCAAATTTACTAAGCATCTTGCTTAGATGTGGTAATTTACTAAGCTTTTTTGCTTAGATCTGGCACAAGGCCGTATGAATGGGGCACCCAGTGAGACTCGAACTCACTCGTGAAGACTTGCTTGCCTAGCTAGCTAACCATTACACCACCAGGAGCCCGGATAAACTATCAAATATCTTTTATTTGTCAAATTTTTTTTAGATGAAG
The DNA here is from genome assembly GCA_963585895.1 of Sepioteuthis lessoniana. Taxonomy (NCBI): domain Eukaryota; kingdom Metazoa; phylum Mollusca; class Cephalopoda; order Myopsida; family Loliginidae; genus Sepioteuthis; species Sepioteuthis lessoniana. Next base: position 41,216,793 of record OY757910.1, read on the forward strand.
ATTGATAATTTTCATGATTTAGTGTATTCGGCTGGTTGTTTGTTTGGTTGTTGGGTTTTATCGCATATCAACTTTTGTGGGTTATTTAATGCCAAATCCATTTTTATACAAATAAGTAAAAAAAAGTAAAGTAGGCGACCATAGTCGAGGGTGACCCGAAGGCTCCCTTTTCGATAGCTTACTACACCAATGTGTAGGGGAGGACGCTACTCCTTTCCCTGGATTGCTCCACTTTACCCTTGATCCGTACCTTATAATGCTGAGTGTTAAGCAAGGAGGCATCAAGTACCATTTTTTGAGTCTTTGGTATGACTCGACCTGGGATTGAAATAAACAGTTCTATTTCAAACAATTCAGTTTAGCATGAGTGCAAATTTAATTGTCAAAAACATTTCTATTTCAAGCTAATCAGTGTATTCAAACAGTTCTAATTCAACCAATTCAGCTTAGCTTAAATGTAGTTTTTATCTAAACACAGTTAAATGTCAAAACAGTTCTATTTCGAACAACTCAGATTATAGTAGTACAGTTTTCATGTCAAAACAGTTCTATTTCAAGACATTCAGTTTAGCATAATTACGCCGTTTAAATGTAAGTACACAGTTTAATTGTCAAAAATATTTCTATTTTAAGCTATTCAGTTAAGTCAAAAGTTCTAATTTAAACAATTCAGTTTAGCATAAGTACGCAATTTAGTTCTATTTAACCCATCGATAGGGCCCTATCAGGTACAACCATTCCGAACCAGAGTTGACCTGGGATCAATGGCAATGAAGGGTAGTTCTGCATTCCCCAAAGCTTCAGCATCACTGGAACCTCACCATCAGATTGTTTAGTGTCATATCTAGGACACTCGTTGGGGAGGTCTTACCCCTATTCAGAGGTGTAATCGGTGTATTTTACACCCCCAGCGGACTGGGCAAAGAGTATTTGGACGATTCGGACCATCTATATAATTTAAAGAAGGAAATCATTCGTTGCCTGCAACTTCGAGCAAAAGTCACTTGAATTGACGCTGATGCGTATCAAGAAAAAATAAATAACTTAAGAATTAAGTTCAATTAATTTTAATATATTGATTTTAAAATACTAATTTAGATATATAAAGTTGAATAACTTGAGAGACAAAATCCATCGCAATATATGTTATTTAACATATGCCATGGATTTTCGGTTCGTTCCTAGTGACCCCGTGTGCTTTGACAAGCTGTTACGATGTGATTAGTAAACAGGACAGCACGTCAGGACACTCAGGTCGAACAGGTGTGTAACCGAAAGGGGATCACGTGATGAGAATCACGCGGTCAGTTTTAGACAGAGTGCAGAGAATCGCAGTCGAGTGAGGGACATGCAGTCGATCAGAGGCACCCTCTGGCTCTCGGAATAAGATATGGGAAGAAGAAGTCCTCTCTCTGAGTATATGTCTCTCCACTCATCTCTCATACACCACAGAAACATCAACCCTTTCGAGAATAAAGTGTGAGAGATATATTTTTTTAAAGAAGTGTGTCCGTTCGTTCAATGAAGTTCGTAAATTATGTTTGATTATGTTTCCGCTTATATTTGTATATTTATTTGAGTATAAAACATATCTATCGTAACAACTTCTCTGTGAGAATACCATTTGCTCCAAGAAATCTGGAACGAACGACAGAGAAAAATACCCGAAAACTCACCACAGTCTGTCTGTCTATCGTATATCGAATGCCTCGCCGTAAAGATTCAAAAGATATGTAAGTCCATATGATATCTTGACAATATTTCGGAGCGGATCGACTCTTTTCCGAGTCAAGCCTGCAACAGAATACAACATGACCAAGAATTGCGTATATTCTATCCTATGCAGCTGTGGTCAAGTATAGAAAAGTCAGACTAAAAGTAAGGCTTGAGGAACATCGAAAAGCAGTAGTACGAGGTGAAATCGAAGAGTCGAGTATAGCTGACTATAAATGAAACAAAAAAAGAAACTATCTGTCCTCATGAGATGAAGTTAAAATAAAAGATTGGGTTTCAGTCTGGTTTTGTTGGGTTTTATGGCATATCAACCATTGTCGGCTACTTAATGCCAAATCCATTTTTATACATATAAGTTATATTTCAAACAATTCAGTTCAGTGTAAGTATAGTTTTTATTTGCACTCAGTTAAATGCCGAAACAGTTCCATTTCAAACAATTCAGTTTAACATACAAAAGCAGTTCCATTTCAAACAATTTAGTTTAGTTATTTCAAGCAATTCAGTTTAGTATAAGTATGCAGTTTAGTTCTATTTGAACCATAGATAGGACCCTATCAGGTGCTACCACCCTAGGCTAGAGAGGACTTGGGAGCGATGGCAATGAAGGGGTACTCCGAATTCCCCAAAACTGCAGCATTACTGGAAACTTACCATCTGATTGTTTAGTGTCATATCTAAGACACTCGTTGGAATGGGGTCTTACCCCTCAACAGAGAAGCATTCGGTGTATTCTACAGTCCCAGCTGAATGGGCCACTTGTTAGGGGGAGTCTTACCCCTCAACAGAGAAGCAGTCAGCCGACTGGACCACTCGTTCGGGAGGGTTCATACCCCTCAAAAGAGAAGCAGTAAGTGTATTCTACAGCCCCAGCCAACTTGGCGATAATGAATAGCGAAGATCATTGGAGAATCAGACGTCTTAAAGAAGTAGCATATATATTGGGCTACAGTCACTCGTTGTAAAGACCAAGTGTAGAGATGAATACAATATGTGAACCAAAAATCAAAAGAACTAGATAAAAAATTACTAAGGTAAAAATTCGTACATGACAGAAATAAGTAGTAATTCGTAATGTTAATAAAAAAAATCCCCAAAATTGACTCTGTATTGTCCGACAGGCACATATTATAACGGATATAGGCTTTTAGATCAACTTTTCAGTGAAATCATTTGGTGGTAGCAGGTTCAATATTGACTGCTGGTACAATTAACACGGAATATTTAGTAAAGCTTAACACTTGTACTCAGTTGGGGTTAACGAAATTAGAACAATCTACTGTTGATTAACAAAATTCCGTACGAATTTCGTTGAAGGGTTGCGAGTTTGACAATAAAAACCTGAAGAACACCAAAAGACGCATCGGCTGAAACGTTGGAAATATAAAGATGATGATAACATTCCAAATGATAAAAATTATCAAATATTTTGTTATTTTTTTAAAGGTATGTAAAATGATAGGTTTGTTGATCAGCTGTTTGATTGGTAGGTTAGTTGATTAGTTCGTTGGTTTGGTTCTT
>OY757910.1:41225047-41297547 GCA_963585895.1 Sepioteuthis lessoniana
TCACACACACACACACACACACAAAGAAAAAATTACTATAAGTGAAATCCAAAACCACACACACACACACATACGTCGTGTCATATATCAAAAGTAAATAAAGGGTAAAGGAGGCTAAGGTAAACACACTCCAAGAAAAAGGAAGGAATGGCATTCATAAAAAAACATAACCAAATGAAAACAATTCAAACTGCAAACATGAGTGCGTTCAAGTCTCATTGAATACCCCATTAACTAGGCCTTGCGCCCTACATGTTCGCTAATGAACGCATCAAGATGGAAACATACACACACACACATATATATATATATATATATATATATATATTTACACAAATGGACAAAAACATACAAATATATATATATATATATATATATATATATATATATACAGAAAAAATCCTTATTAAAAAATAGTTTCAGGTAAATTTCAAACCACACTACAACACATACACTCAAAAATCTTCAAGACACATACTCACACATACACAAAGTAAAAATAACTGTTAGTGAAATCCAAAACCACTCCAACACACACACACACACACACACACACACACACACAATGTCAAAAACATCAAATATCAATGAGGGGTAAAGCAGACTAAGGTAAACGCACTTTAAGAAAAAGAGAGGACAATCTCTTTATAAACTCATAACCAACTGAAAATCATTCAAACTGCAAACATGAGCGAGTTCAAGTCTCCTTGAGTACCCGATTGTCACGTGGTCTACCACTGAGAGAAGAGAAATAAGAAATTTCCCCTACCCCTCTGTGTTTGAATTAGCAGGCCGCCAACGACTGGCCGTTAAAAGAGGAATAAGGAATGTAGGTCAATTCCTCGCGGCCGAAGTAACAAATCTAGGTCAGAATGAAAGCCAACAGATGTTTGCATTCTATGACCGGATGGATAAAGAAGCAGGTATAAGTACATATATTAGTCCGACCGAATCGCCTGACAGAGTGAGGGAAGAAGAAAGAGGCTAAATGATTGGCCAGAACCCTAAAGCGGAAGTAGCACCCTTTTCGTCAGCGGAAATAGGAATAAGGAAATCAGTTTTAAAGAGAGAGGTCGCCGTGAACGGACGGGAGAATCTCATGCTAAACACCGGGCAATGAAGCAGATCCGGGGTTTTCAGGACAGCAGTTGAGGTGATAAGATGAATTCAAACTGCCGCAAAATTCCGGGGAAAAGCGGAAAGAATCTTGGACAAGAGGATAACTGATGCCTTCAAGCCAAGTTGTAAAAAAATAGCGCTAGCCCGTAAAAGAAAAAATACTCTCAGAAGGAACCCGTCGAAAAGCTAAGTAAACCTTAAGACTGTTCTCTCCCTCCACCCTTCCTAAGTATTGCAAATACATACTCTCTCTCTCAATTTAAAGAAGGAAGAAAGAAAAGAATAAGGAAGAAAGACATTTGTGTTTTGATATTATCCGCTGATAATATAGCCGACACGTTAATTATGTGAGTCCGCATGTATTAAAAACCTTGCTATATTTTAATGTCCCCACGTGTTGAAATTTATTCATTGTGTTGTCTACCTATCAAGTTGTCTTTTGCATGTTCCTTTTCAGCTTCATTCGCCTCAATTTATTCTCGCTAAATGTCCTATTCGTCCTTTAAAATTATTACACGGGAAATTGGAATTGTCGACTACGATAAATAATATTATTATATCTAAACCTAGAGGCCCATACCTTCCATAATCCTTGGGGTAGGAAGAGGTAGTGGCCTGGTAGGTGTGTGTATAACGTGAAATTTGGAAACCCCTGGCCAACGGCGGTCAGTCTAGCCCCAAATTAACCCCAACATAATCTGCCTGTTTCCCTACGCCCAAAAAGGGAATCTTAACTGGAACCTATTTTGCGAGGGATCAAGTCCCAGTCTGCCCCGTTTTCACACGTGCGAAAAATAAACTCCCGTTCTGGGATAAATATTTAATGGCACCGTCACACGATTAACAAGGTGTAGTGACATATACGTTCTCTGACGAAAGCAACAAGCTGGAAACATACACGTATATCAGAACAAAACAAAAACATAAATTCTAAAAAATACATGGACCTACTCATTATATATATATATATATATATATATATATATATATATATATATATATATATATAAACAAATGAATAATGAAATCATTGATAAAAAGAGGGGGGACTATTCTAAAACAATAAAATAGCGAGGTTCCTTTCGTCCGGCACTTGTCAAGCTTAGTCACCGGAAAAATATTTAATATATATATATATATATATATGTATATATGACCTGGTACAGTCTGACCCTGGCTTTCATGCATTCAATAATCGTGCAACCCAGAGTCAGAGATTGTACCATGTAATATATATATATATATATATATATATATATATATATGTGTGTGTGTGTGTGTGTATTTCTATCATTGATATTGAGCGCTATTTAACAAAACTGCAACATTTGGTCCTCCATTAACTCACCAAGTGAGTTAGTAACCTCTTGTATATATATATATATATATATATATATATATATATATATATATATGAAGTGCTTTATTTTAAAAGAGGATTTTTGATTTTTATCATGTGGGCACTGGAAAGTTTCAATAGCATCCAAATAGAACCCTTTTGTAATTCAACTCTCCTCCACCGAGCAGAGATGGAATCGGTTTTATGTATTATCGTCAAGTCATGCTGGCACCGCTTTTAACGGTTAAACAAAACGTTCCTATGACCCTAAGTAAGCATGAAGCTAACCTCGGAGAAGAGAATAAAGAAGCAGAAATTGACCATGCACCTCCTGTTTCTCAAATGTTGTGGAATTGTCTTAAAAATTCTAGAGAATTCTTATAACGCAGCGATGAATATGAACCTGGTCTCGTCTCAGACGGAAGGAAAATTAGAGTTTTAAGTAGAGTAATTCCCAGCTCACGGGTGGCGTCGGAATTTTTACCCGTTAATTTCTCCCCAATTATGGGTAAAAAGTAGGGCTGACTAGATTATTTATCATATTTAACATATATTTTAAAATTTTTGATTTGCTATCATATTATTACATTTTTTAAATTAATTTTTATTTTCATTTGATATATTTTGTTAGTTTCCATCTGTTAACATATTTCATAGAAATATTAGAAGTAATTTTTTTTCATTTGATATAATTTTTCATTTTCATTTGTTAAAATTTTTTATTTTACTTGATATAATTTATTATTTTTCGTTTGATATAATGTTCTTTTTTTCATTTGATATTATTGTCTTAATTTTTCATTTCATATTATTTTTCCTTTTTCATTTCATATCATTTGAAAATTTTTTTTGATATCATCTTTTCATTCCTTATTTGATATTTAGAAAAAAAATTCATTTGATATAATTTTTCATTTTTCACTTAGTATCACTTTTTAAAATTATTTCTTTTGATATCATTTAAACTTTTTTTCGTTTGATATCATTTTAAAAAAATTTCATTTGATATCGCTTTTTGTTTTTCATTTGATATAGTTTTTAAAATTTTTCATTTGATTTCATTTTTGAAATTTTTTATTTGATATCATCTTTTAATTCTTTATTTGATATTAATTCTTTTTTTAATTTGATATAATTTTCTTCTTTTATTTGATGTCATTTTTTAAAATTATTTCATTTGATATCATTTTGATTTTTTTCATTTGATATTTTTTTAAAACTTCATTTGATATTACTTTTTGTTTTTCCTTTGATACAATTTAAAAAAAATCATTTGATATCATTTTTTGAACTTTTTATTTGATATCATTTCTTAATTTTTTATTTGATATGATATCTTAGAAGGGTTATACTTTTGCAAGCTAGAAAAGTTGTTTTTGTAAAGTTTTAGTCTATCTTAGTCTTTGAAGTCTTGGAGGATGTCTTTCTCTTACTAAAAGAAAATGAATCATCTCAAGCAGAAGATCTTTTCAAGTTCTCTGAAGAATTCCATGAACACGGTTGGATTTACTGCTCGATTACTTTCATGATTACTGGCAATGTTAGTGCCTCATCCTCTTTCAGTTTCTACATCAGTTTCTAGTCAACAGGACACAGTAAACAGCAGTAATGTAGAGCTGTCAACTGACTTTAAAACGTGTGTACAAGTGTTCGGACAGGCAGATCAGGATAGATTATTTGTCGGGGTTCTGTACAGACCAGCATTCATGATATAAAGGTTTTTGGATTTGACAGATGTCATATACAGCTTTTACAGCTTCTTAAAAGCCCTTGTAGTAACCGGCTTCATTGCAGCAAGGGGCTCTCTTTTCAAAGTTAACTTACCACTTGTTTTGAGGTTAGGTAGAAGGATGAAGATGTTATTGGCTTGGCGAAAAGCGGTTTCCTTACGAGAACGAAATACCTGGGCCTGATAAGCAAATTCATTTTTGTTCATATATATATATATATATATATATATATATATATATATATATATATATATATATATATATACTGTAAAAGGAATAGTTCCACAGGTAAATTTAGTTTAAGGTTATTTATTTTCTTATAGAGAAGAAAAATCTGAAACCGAATTTACTTGAGGACCGACTCATTTTATAATAACATTGTAATCCACAGACTGTTTGGTTTTTATCATTAAGGGTTTTCGAACTAATGTCTTCATTGTTATTTCCACAACATTTCGATATGTCCTCCGGCCTTCTTCAAGTGTTTGTCGAACTCGGGATCCTACACGAAACTCTGAACTACGTCCTTTATTGAATCCACAGGGGTCGCCTGTTCTGATTCCGTTAGTCATAACCGGGTACAAATGTTAAGTATTCCTGTATTGTTACTCGCCTGTTGTCAGGATTGAACCTGCCACTACTTGATGATTATCCTACTTAGAAGCTTAGGGAACCAACGACTATAACCGTTACGCAATGTGTCCTGCTGGACGTTGTGGAAATAAGAATAAATATGAAGACAATAGTCCGAAAACCCTTGACGATAAAAATCATCAAGCTTCGTCTAAAAAATTCAGACAGCTAATAGACTGTTTGGTTGCATCACAACTCTTCAGTGTAACTAGACACGTGAGACGCTCTAAGCCGGGATCGAAACCCGCCTAACTTTACATCAGGCTGATGACATACACCTAGGCTAGGCCTTCGACCTAAAGTCAGCTCCAGAATTAACACATTTGTATCAAGTTTCGTTTGTTTACATTTTGTGCCATCGGATGCCGGAGTACTCAGTTCGTTAGAAGAGCTTTGTATTAGGCGAGTGGCAACCGTTATATGCCTTCACCAGAGTGCTCAACCTCACCCCCCCGGGGGGGGGCGTTATATATATTTATCGGAACAAAGAATTTGACTTCTCAGAGAAAGAAAAGACAAGTGCTGATTTTGTCAGAGAAAAGGACAAGAAAACCGTGCGAGTCGTTTAACAATAAATACAGAGAAAGGGCTCAATGCGTACATTGAGCCTCCGGTTTATTTAACCGAGTGAGTAGCAGGGATTTACTACCAAGATATTCAAGATATGAAATATTGAATGGATCTTTGTACAGAATCAAGCAATTTCTCCGTCATGAACTGTCCACTCATGCCTTTCCGTTCTTTTTCTATTCATGTCTTGTTCTTTACCTATTGACACGTTTCCGTTTTCTTCTGAGTGATGCCTTTCCGTTCTCTTCATATTCATGCATTTTCGTTCTATGCCACTTCACCCGTTTCCGTTCTCTTTCTATTCATCCGTTTCCGTTCTCTTCCTCTTCACGCGTTTCTAGTCCCTTCCTATTTATGCGTTTCGGTTCTGTTTCTATTCCCTTATTTCCGTTCTCTTCCTATTCCCTCATTTCCGTTCACTTCTTATTCCCTCATTTCCATTCTCTTCTTATTTCCTCATTTCCGTTCTCTTCCTATTCACGCATACCTGTTCTCTTTCTATTTACGCATGTCCGTTCTCTTCCTATTCCCTCATTTCCGTTCTCTTCTTATTCCCTCATTTCCATTCTCTTCTTATTTCCTCATTTCCGTTCTCTTCTTATTCCCTCATTTCCGTTCTCTTTTTTCTCCTCTTTTCCGTCCTCTTCCTATTCATGCGTGTCCGTTCTTTTCCTATTTACGTGTGTCCATTCTCTTCCTATTCTCTCATTACCATTCTCTTCTTATTCCCTCATTTCTGTTCTTTTCTAATTCACGCGTTTCTGTTCTCCTCCTATTCAAACCTCTACCCTGTCTTTATTTATCCGTTTGTCCCAACCCCTTTCTTACTGTTCCCCAGAAGATCCATTTCAGTGAAATCTGGATAATTAACATCAGCCTCTTTTTCGGTCCTATGTACGTATTGACCTCTTTCGCAGAGGTGGTCTTGTTTAACTACTCATTCTGTCTTTTTTCTGACGAATCAGCTGTAAGATTCTCTCGATATTTCTTTTCCTTTTCCTTTTTCCAAGGAGTAATTTTCTTTTTTCTTCAAACTTTTGAGCACTTTCCTCCATGTAAATACTATGGAACAAAATGGGCATACATTCCTATAAAAATATTTCAAAACCAAACATGCATCAATACAAATTACATTTGTTAAAGAATATTGAATCATTTGTTTCGCAAAAAAGATAGAATGTGCTATTTTATGTAAACTTAACATTCTGTGAAAATCAGAAAACGTTTAATATCAATCGGTATTCACCTTGTTTTAACGAATTCATAAGTTTTGAATTTGATCGGCTTAATAACAAACATCGAATTCAAAACCATAGAAAATATCTTCCATCAAAAAGAAATTGAAAAGGATCTCAAATTCACACAAAACTCATCCAAAATTTATTGTTAAAGCAGATAAATCTGGTAACTTATTCAAAATGAATCCGATATGAGAAATTGTTGCAAATTGAAGTGAGTAAATTGTTCGCCAATGATCCTGGAGACCAGGGTTCAATCCCAGTTCGAGTCATACCAAAGACTCAAAAAATGGTACACGATGCCGCCTTGCTTGACACTCAGCTTTATAAGGTAAGAATCAAGGGTAAAGTGAAGCAATCTAGTGAAAGGAGTAGCGTTCTCACCTACACATAGGTGTAGTAGCTATTGAAAGGGGAGCCTTCGAGTCACCCTTGACGACGGTCGCCAACTTTACTTTACTTACTTAATATTTTATAAAAGGAACCAACCAGAATGAGTTGATGAAATTAATGAAGAAGGAAAATTACTCTCTACTAAATTAAAAATGACAGACCGTGCGAAAAAAATCTGACAAAAAGCAATGCTTTATAATATTAAAAGATCATAAAAATTTCTTTAAAATCAACCAATCCTGTTGACTGTTAACAACCACCACGCATAAAAAAAGAATGGATAAAACAAGAGAAATGATTTAAAAAAATATTTATATTACATTATTAACTGATTTTGTATATTAACCAATGGAACAGTACAAATGACGATAATTTAAACGTATCGAGAGTGCTCCTTTATTAAATATGATGTGAAGGGATTTTATCATTCCATTTGAGAAAATATTGTAAATAAAGCATTACACTTGCCTAAGGAGTATGTGCATATATCAGAAGAGAACATTCTTATCATCCAATATTGTCGTAGAACACTGTCACACAACAACAAAGAGATATGGATTGAGAAAGGAACAAAAAATAATTGTGATGTGCTAATGGGTTCTTTTGATGGGGTCAGGATTTGCGAGTTGGTGGGTTTTCTAGCATTGTATGATATTGGTATTGTAATAGACCCTGGATATCACAGTCTTTACTATGGTAACAGTCAAATCATTTTGAACTATAGTAACTCAAGAATGGGCGATATAAAATGTAAAAAAAAAAACCTGCAATGACTGTTTAAGAAGTTTGGTTTTGAATAAGAAATCCAAACTAATTTGAAGATAGAAGAATTTTGTATAACAATTTTGAATAACAATTTAAACCTGAAAGATGGCCCAATGTTTCCATTCATTCTACCGAGCCAAAAGCCTTGTTATTTTAACACAGGATCGAATCTCCCCAAGTAGATGTTTAAACCATTCCCCAACGGTATATTGACTATATTATCTAGTAATTCTTCGTATATCAATATTTTCAACAAGAAGAAAGATATTATTAGTCTAAATTTAAAGAAGGAAGCTTGATAATTGCAATCACTGAGAATATTCAGGTGTTTCATGTCGAACCTGGGAGCCCAGACAGAATGTAGAACTGAACCCTTTTTTTGATCGACGTGGGTATATTGTTTCAATTCTACTAACCATGACTGGGTACAAGTATTAACTTAGAGTAAGTATTCCTTATTATTCTTACCTGTACTTGGGATTGAACCTGCAAACAGCCAAGTGATTTCATGGAGAAGCACTTTCCAACCAAACGCTTTATCCTCTGCACCACGTGTCCTTACCGGACAAGAAGAAAGACGAATGTAAGCAAGCGCTTAAAATAGTGGATTTAAATTCAGCCTTATAAAATTAAGATTAACAATAGACAAACCAACTCCAGTGAGAGGAAATGGGGGCGGGAAATATCAAAGAGCATTTTATAGTTTTATACCATCCTTTAACATGGCTGTTAAAATAAACTGGTATGTGACCTTTTCAAATTATCTAAGAAACATTTTCTACTTACAAATGAAATGTATAAAATCTACTACAAAAATACTCTCAAGCTGAGCTTTAGCGGTATGCTTAATGTTGCAAGAAACATCAACAAAATTAACAAGGGTAAATCAATTAAAAATGAAAAACTGAAGATCTACCGCGCAATTCTAATAAAAAGAATTGGTTATCCTCTGTAATGCCTAATTGAATGTGCTGCATACAGGGCAAGTACATAAATTGGTGGACACAATAAAAAAAATATATTTTGGCTCTGCTGATGATAAAAAAAACAAGTTTTTTAATCAAATACATACATCGCATCGTAATCTTTACACATTTCTGGAACATTAAAAACAAATATGGTGACGAAACTACATTGAAGTCGGAAATTGTAAAAAAAAGTTCATAATTATAAAACGGGTTGATAAATGTTGCCTTGTCTGTATGAACGAAAAAATGGTTATTACAACGTCTCCGATTCCTAAAGAGTTTGTGATGGTGCATAAATGTTCTATCTCAAGACGAGGGTTTATTTTATGCACGTGTGACGTCGGGGCAGTCTGGCACTTGACCTCTCGCAAAATAAGACCTTGTCAAGACTCCTGTTTCGGGCATAAGGTAACTGGCAAATAATGTGGGGGGAAATTTGGGGCTAGACTCATCTCGACACTGGCAAGGGGGATTCCAATTTTACTTTTACATATCCCACCAAGCCCCTTCGTTTTCCTACCCACTCGGATAACGGAAAACATGATAAAAACTTACTTTGTAAGAACAGCGCCTGTACTGTTGTATTGTGTAGCGTTTACTTTTCGAATTTGTTTCAATAAGTAGCGTCAGTAGCTAAAGACATTTAAGTACATTAGCACTGGTCTTAAAATTAATTCTATTACGTTTGGGTTGTATGTTCCTAATATGTATTCCCTCGAGAATCTGTAGTTTTTGCTTGAATTTTGATGTTCTAATATTGTTTTGTTTTCGGTAAGAATTTTCAGTAATTCTGTTGTTGGGCATGAATGTTTTTTAAATGATGTGCTATGGAGCTTGTATCAGAAAGGTGCATTGGAAGTCTTCTCGATAGGGTAGTTGAGGTTAAACCAACATATATATTATTTTCAGAGATACAATCTCCTAAAGGACATTTAAATTGATATACAACGTTGGTTTTTTGCAAAACTCCAATCGAAGGAGAGGAATTATTTTAAATGACTAAGTTGGAGGTTTTAAATTTATTATAGTATATAATAAGTTTTATTTTTTTTATAAGGATTAGTGGGGAGTATGTTTCTATGAATCAATGTATTTAATATTTTTTCATCTGATTTATAATTGTTGTGCATTTGATTGCGGTGAAAAAGTTTAATGTTTGTTGATTGGGCGGAGTAGTACAATGTTTATTTTGTTGGTTAACATTTTTAATCATACGTTTAATTTGTTCATCAACAATATAGTTAGGAAACCCATTATTGATGAGAGCCTGTTTTATGTTTTCTACATCTTTATAAAACATTGTTTTGGAGGAGATCAATTTTGCACAGGATATCAGGTTATCAATAATTGCTTTTTTTTATATCTGAAGGGGCATTCATTTTTAAAGTTGAGGGTACAGGAGTTATTATTAGAGGGTTTTTTGTAAGTAGAGGTAGTGAAGTTATTGTTGTTAGTATCAACGAGAACATCTAAAAAGGAAATTTTATTGTTTTTGTTTAGTTAATGAGTAAAGTTAAAAACTGAATTTTTTTGAGTAGTGTCTTGTAGAATGTTGATTTCGTTAATATTATCATCAAGAATTAGGATATTATCAATATATCTTCGGTATATTGGAGTTTTTTTAATGCTATTATAGAAACAAATTCGAAAAAATAAACGCTACACAATATGACAGTACAAGCGCTCTTCATAAAAAGTAGTAATGTACATACAAAAGTTACATCACTTTTGTAATACATCCTCCCCTGATGATGGTCTAAAGTTGGGCAGAAAGTACTTGGGAAATAACTAATTATGGAAGATTTATCAACCAATTCCTGCCGAATATGATAAGATCAATACGGCAATTTGAAAGGATTAACAAAAAAATATGTAGACAAAAAATGTCTATTATGTTCAATCATGTATGTATATATATATATATATATATATATATATATATATATATATATATATACATATATATATATATACTTGTTCGGTGAGAGTATTTGGATCGTAATTAACATTTAATACTCTCTACAAGCATGGTTACATTCAAATTTACCTCTGAAGATAAGAAATTAAGTGGATTCTCACGCGAAGTGTTCCAAATAGACATTATTAAAGGAAAAAAAAATGACGGAAAGAATGAAAAAAAAAAAAAAATAGAAAATGAAAAATCGAATTGTGAAAGCCAAGCGGAAATAAAGAGAATAAAAAAGGAGAGAATATTAAAAAAGAAAAAAAAGAAAGAAAATAAAAAGAAAAAGAGAAGAAAGCAATGACGTTTGATCTTTTCCGGTCTTTGGAAGAATTCGTCTGGCAGATTAATCTGATGTATGAGAATTTTATTCCCCTTTATTCATATTTATAATTGCAAAGAAGAAGAAGAAAAAAAATCGACTAAAATTTAATAAGCGACTTTGGATAGCAAACACAACCAAGTTGAAAATTTTTTAAAAAAGTGTTACATACAAAAAATCTATTACATTACCTGGACATTTAAGCAGTTTTCCATAAAACAAGTTTCCTTAAAATATGTTAATTATTTTACTGCAGCATTTTCCAATATTCGGTTTTCACCCCCCCCCCATCACCCAGCATAAAAACAAAAAAAAAAAACGAAAAAAAAACGAACAGAACTAGAATAAAAAATCTCTGGCTGTTAAAAAAACAAATAAAAAAAGAAAGTTAAAAACAAACTAAAAACAAAACAATTAAAGAAATCAAAAAGATCGACGGTAAAAAAAAGTATATAACTATAACAAAAAACAACAACAAAAAAACAAAACAACAACAAAAAGAAACCAGAAAATAAGCCCAAAACAGAAAACAAAGCAAAACAAAAACTAAAAGTTTAAAAAGCACAAACAAAACGACGGTTCAAGAAAAAAAGATTATTTATAAACAAGCGAATAAAAAATAAAACCTCGAGAACAACTACTTCAGAAAGTAAAACAAAAACAAAACACTTAACACAAGAAAGACTATTAAAAAAAACTCTAAAAAAAAAAAAAAAGCTACAACAATTCTTTTTCTTCAAAAGATTTCTCGATGGGGATGAAAGTGCACGTCATAATTAAAAGTTTTCGGCATGTGTTGGTAAAAAATCATTAGACTAGGATATCATTTTCCAGGGTAAGTTTAGTTCTGGGACGTTCATGCGAGAAGTATGGAAGTTATTTCCTGGTAGCCAGGCCGCCATATATTCATAGAAGCAATCAGGAGATGAGTAGCCGCGCAAGACAGTGACGGCTGGGTTGGCCTTTAGGACAAGGGTCCTCTTCCCGTCCACTGTGGTTGGTCACAGGAAGATCACAGAGTTAAGAGTCGCTTTTTAGAATGAATAGGATAAGAAATTGGCCTAGTTTTCGTTGGCCGTCCTTATCGCCATAGTGAGGGATAAGCGCCCAAATTGGTGTTATGAGATATCACATGCATCTTCTCCTCATGATAAACTCGAAGAGTTAAAAGAAAAAAAAAGGGAATTGTATGGAATTCGTTTTGTGGCTTTTTTTTTGTGAAGCCCCGTAGCTTTACTGTTTCTACCAAAATCTGCGACCGACTAACCTTATCTTAAAAGAATCAATGTGGTTGAGTCGTATTTGAGGCGTAGATGAACAAGAATCGATTACTGCTGGCCCAATTGTAAGTTCTTTCTGTGATTTAAGAGATCCCTCAGATTTGATTAGTATCAATTAGTCTTTTGAGACTATGTCATCTACGTCGAAAACTTTGTTAGTTTTTTTTTTTTGGTTTAATGGCATATCAGCCCTTGTTATATATATATATATATATATACTAGAATGAGTCGGTACACATAGAGATTTGTATTTTTAAGGATTTATTTTGTTCTTACATATGTGTATGGTTCCAGCTTGATGCTTTCGTCAGAGAACGTGTATAGCACAAGACTTTGTTAATGGGGTTTTCAATGAGACTTTAACTTACTCGTGTTTGCATTTTAAAAGGTTTTCAGTTGGTTATAGATATTTATGAAGGTCACTCCTCTCTTTTTCTTAGAGCGTGTTTAACTTGGTCTGCTTTATCCTCATTTGCATTTGATATTTGATACGTTGTGTGTGTGTGTGTGTGTGTGTGTGTGTGTTGGAGTGGTTTCGGATTTCGCTAACACTTATTTTTTCTGCGTATGAGTGAATGTATGTCTTGAGATTTTTTTCCCTTGTGTGCCTGTGGTAGTGTGGTTTGAAATTTACTGATATTTCTACTAATAATTTGTGTGTGTGTGTGTGTGTGGATATATACATATCTATGAATGTTAGTTTCCATTTGTGTGAGTGTATGATTCATATTTTATTCAACTTTGGTTTAAATTTATCTATAGATTTCTTTTCCTTTATTTGAAGTAGCGTGTAGTCGTTAGTCGGATATATGGGTATTATTTTAAATTTACCTTGATTACATTCGTATAGGTGTTTCGATACATCTAATATTCTGTTTTCTTCTATTTTGATATTACTCCTGCAAAGTGATGTCCTTGTATTAAGTTTCTGTGTTAACCCTATGTATATTTCTTTGCATTTGCTTGATTGAGTTATACAGTCTATGTTTTTTGAGTTACAGCTTAAGTCATTATTTATTTTGAATTTTGTTTCCGGGTTTTCAAAGGTGTAGGATTTTTCTTCTATAATTATATCACATATTTAATAAAACATGAATCATACACTCACACAAATGGAAACAAACACACACACACACACACACACACACACATATATATATATATATATATATATATATATATATATATATATATATATACAAAAATTATTAGTAAAAAAATATCAGTAAATTTCAAACCACGCTACCACACGTACACACATAAGGGAAAAAATCTCAAGACATACATTCACACATACACAGAAAAAATAACTCTAAGTGAAACCCGAAAGCACTCCAACACATACACACACACACACACACACACACACACACACACACACACACACACACACACACACACACACGACGTATCAAATATCAAAAGCAAGTGAAAAAGCGAGGAGTGACTTTCATAAAAATCCCATAACTAACTGAAAACCTTTTAAAATGCAAACACGAGTGAGTTAAAGTCTCATTGAATACCCCATTAACAAGACCTTATGTCATACATGTTCTCTGACGAAAGCATCGAGCTGGAAACACACACATATGTAAGAACAAAATAAATAAATCCTTAAAAAATACGCATCTCATCATGGGCCTACTACTTTTAATATATTTCTTTCTCTCTTTGAACCTGCAACAATTATATATATATATATATATATATATATATATATATATATATATATATATATATATATATATATATATATATGATTTGTTAGCGAATATTTTGTAAGCAAAGTTGGTGACCGTAGTTGAGGCTGATCCAAAACCTCCCTTTTCCATAGCTACTACACTGGTGGGGTTTTGCAGTTTAGTATTGAAAAATAGATTAGCAAAATCCATTCCTAGTATTTAGTGTCGTTAGTTTCAAACAGTCATGGAAAAAAACCGTTGGGGCAAATATGTTTGATGGACGTATGATGACATCGAAGTTGCTTGAGAATATGTCTTTCATTGAACGAGAAGGTCACGTGATCACATGATTCTGGAAGTTTAGGAACAAGATAATGTCATTCATGAGGAATTTCCCGACGAGAGCGGATCAATAATTCCATCACTGCCCTGATCCCTGACTCCCGACCTGAAAGCTGGTTGTCGGGAAGATGAAGAAATAAAGTAATATGTCCACATGAAAATGTGTCTGAGATGTTCTGCATCCCAAATCAGAAGAACAAGAAACACGAGTCCCCCCCAAGAAAACAACAACAACAACAACAACAAAACTAAAAAACGAAACAAAACAAACAAACACAACGATGATAAGTGAGGAGTTGGGCAATGAACGATGTCGAAGTAAGAAGGAGCAATCCGAAGAACGCAAATAATATAACAGTATCCCTGAATGTAACACTTTCATTGATTTGCCAGTTGGGTGCGTGGGTGTCATATACGCCACCATAACTAGGTGTGCAGGCTGAAAACCATACTCTGCATCCATTAGATATCAGAATATTAGAGAAAACATGACTCTTCATTTTATGAGTGATGTTATGTTATTTTTATTGAAGAAAAGTACAGCAAGCCCAATGGGTAGAAATAGTTCACCAGTGCAAGAAAGCGAATATTCTCGGGTTTTGTAGGTAATAGAGAATTTTATCCTTTTTTCACTTGGTAGATATATGTAAACACTAGATCTCTCTCTCTCTCTCTCTCTCTCTCTCTCTCTCTCTCTCTATATATATATATATATATATATATATATATATATATATATATACTGTATAGTTTGGCAGTAAAGTCATTATTGCTAACCATTTCAATAGAAAACAAGTTCTCTGTCTGTCTGTCTCTCTCTATATATATATATACTGATAAGTTTGGCAGTAAATTATTGCTAAGGCATTTCAATAGAAAACAAGGTCTCTCTCTCTCTCTATATATATATATATATATATATACTTTATAGTTTGGCAGTAAATTATTGCTAAAGCATTTCAATAGAAAACAAGGTCTCTCTCTCTCTCTCTCTCTCTCTCTCTCTCTCTCTCTCTCTCTCTCTCTGAAAATATATATATTTCTAAGGTATGTTTTGTTGAAGATGATAGAACACATTTTATTCAGAGTACCCCTTCATTTCCATCGCTCCCAGGTCCACTCTGGCTCTGAGTGGTAGCACCTGATAAATGTCCTATCTATGGGTTAAATAGAACTAAACCGTGGTTTCTTGAGTTTACTGTTTTTTGCATTTAAACTGCGTATTTATGCTGAACTGAATTGTTTAGAATAGAGCTGTTTTGACATTTAAACTTCGTACTAATGCTAAACTGAATTGCTCAAAATAGAAGTTTTGACTTCTAATCTGTGTACTTAGGCTAAACTGAATTATCTGAAATAAAACTGTTTTGACATTAACTCTGTGTATTGCCCAGTCGGTTGGGGCAGTAGAATACACCGACTGCACCTCCGCAGAGGGGTAAGACCCTCTCAATGAGTGTCTAGGGTATGAAACTAAACAATCTGATTGTGAGGTTCCAGTTATGCCGGAGCTTTGGGGAATGCGGAGTACCTCTTCATTGCCATTGCTCCCTGGTCCACTCTGACCCGGAATGGTAGCACCTTATAGGGCCCTATCTATGGGTTAAACAGAACTAACTGCTTACTTGTGCTGAACTGAATTGTTTTAATTAGAACTGTTTGACTAAACTGAATAGCTTGAAATAGAGATGTTTTGGACAATTAAGCTGTGTACTTATATTTAAACTGCAAGCTTATGCTAAAGTGAATTGTTTGAAATGCAACTGTTTTACTTACACTAAACTGAATTGTTTAATATAGAACTGTTTTGGGATTTAACTGTGTGTAAACAAAATCTGTACTTAAACTAAACTGAACTAGCTGAATTAGAACTGTTTGAATAAATTAAATAAGTTGAAATAGAAATGTTTTTGATAATTAAACTGTGTACTCATACTAAACTGAATTGTTTGAAAAAAAAAATTTGCATAAAAGTGGATTTGGCATTAAATAGCCTACAAAGTTTGGTATGCCATAAAACCCAACCAACCAACAATCAGTATCTATCTATCTATCTATCTATCAGTGCACGTTTGATTGTTCTGCTTTTTCAGCTTTTCTACTCTTTAATGATCATGATAAACGGAACAAAAAAAATGTCAGCATCTGCAAAAATAGTGACCAGCGAATCAAATCAAAATCGGTATTTGCTGGATGTGACAGGACAAAAATAAAAATAAATCAAATAAGGGAAGGCACGATGCAGGGAGGAAGTGACTTTTTTGTTGTTTTGCTTTTGGGAGAATATTTCGTCAGTGTTTTTGAACTGCATAAAGATGCATTTAAAGGAAAATATTTCGTGATAGTATTACAGCGATGAATTAATAAATAAACAAATGAATAAATAAAAAAAAAAACAATGGGAGGGGGGAAAGCAGACGAAAACATTCGTTCCAGTAAAAAAAAAACAACAAACAAACAAAACAATCAAAATTTAACCACTTCCACAACAACAGCCAAAAACAAAAAACAAAAAAACAAAAAAACAAAAAATAAAGGAAAAAGATGAATAAAAAAAAAAATAACACAATATCAAAAAAAGGCAAAATGTCGGAAAAAATAAAATCTATATTTGCGAAAAGGGAAAAAAATTTGAAGGCTGTCATGTTTCCTTCAGTACAAGTTCTTAACACTGGGAAAAAACAAAACAAAACAAAGAACAAAAAAGACAAAACAAATATAATCTGATTAACTATGTGAACACACACACGCAAGGACGCAGTCGTGTACGCATATTCATACCCATACGCACACGTACACTTGTGGATCACACAGCAACATACTCATGGGTACACACGTGGGTTCACATGCATATACTACAAAAGATATACGTTTACGTACATCATCATCATGGTTTGCCGATTGCACGGATTCCTTTTATTCTCTCAAGCTATCCGTCCCTATCGGTCATCGCTCTAGATACAACTTTTAAAAACATCCAGTGTCCACTCAGAGCTGATGAATGTAAGTTTTCCTGGTCGGCTGATAATAGCATGTCCCCATGTAGAAGTCCATGTGTAGGATATATATATATATATATATATATATATATAAAGTTTGTGACCGTAGTAGAGGGAGACCCGAAGGCTCCCTTTTCAATAGCTACAACACGGTGGTGTAGGAGAGGGCACAACTTCTTTTCCTAGATTGATTCACTTTACCGTACTTTGTCCGTGCCTAAAAATGCTGAGTGTTAAGGAAGGTGGCATCAAATACCATTTTTTGAGTCTTTGGCATGACTCGACATGGGATTGAACCCCGGTCTCCCGAGCTATTAGGGAATCCTGGGCCTGTATATATATATATATATATATATATTGAAATAAATCAGTCCATAAATGAATTTATGTGTGGTTTTTTAGGGTTTTATTTTATATATAAATTTACTTGACACGTATTTCGGACATCGTGGTCCTTTTCAAGAGACTAGTGTATATATATATATACTACACGCAGAGAGAGAGAGAGAGAGAGAGAGAGAGAGAGCAGTGATGTAGCTAAGCATTCAAGTTTCTTCATAAATATAGTTTACTGAGAAATTACTATATTCAAACAGAACGCGCAAAGAGTCCACTGTTTAATTATCATATACAAATAATACCATACAATATTAAGTTATATATAAATGGTTTGGTTTGGTTTGGTTTTATGGTATATCAACTGTTGAAGGTCATTTTATGCCAAATCCATTTTTATATATATAGACAATTCTATTTCAAACTATTCTGTTTAGAATAAGTAACCAGTTAGTAGTAAAAACAGTTCTATTTCAAACAATTCAATTCAGCGCAAGTACACGGTTTAGTTGCATTTGACCCATTGATGGTACCCTAACAGATGCTAACACTCCGGGCTAAATTTGACCTGGGAACTATGGCAATGAAGGGCTGCTCTGCATTCCCCAAAGCTCCAGCATTACAGAATGTTTAGCGTCATATACAGGACACTCATTGGGAGAGTCTTAATCCTCTGCAGTGATGCAGTCGGTGTATTCTGCAGCTCCAGCCGACTGGGCCTAGAAACTATGTAGCTGTGTCCAAGTAAATGATTATTATTGAATAGAAATAGTAACCTGAAACCATTTAATTCAAGTTATTAGCATAAAATATTGAAATTATTTGACTAAATTATTTGCATTAAAATAGTTATTTGAACCTATAGTTGTTCACTAAAGATTATTATCATTAGTTACTGGAAACAATATAATTGTGGGCAAACAAATGATTATCATTATTAGAAATAATTACTTGAAGCAACATGATTGTGTACAGCTTATTAGTATTTGATTGAAATACTTGAAACAATACATCTTCATACAAATTATATACATCATATAGGAATCGTCATCATCAACATTATCACCATCATTATCATCGTCAAGTCGTGCTGATAACATGAAGTTCCCTGATTCTCTCTCGTCATCCCTCGCTACCATCCATCCTTCTTGGTTGGTTCTCTAAGCTGCATCTAGAGTTCGTACAGTGCTGGTGCAAGTCTTTGTTGGTCAAGCAACACTGGAGCGTCACGTGTGCAAAAAAAAAACGAACAAACAAAAAAAAACAAATAAAAAAACTCTTAAAAAAAACAACTACACAAAAACATTAATGTGGACGAATAATGAACGCGATTCCCTAACTTCTAGGCATGAAATAACCAATTTGAGTTTGAATGCTATTAAAATCCATCATTTTGGAATAATAGTCCATCGATGCGACAGAGACTCTCTCCAACAACACTCCCATGATTTCTTATTAGGGATTCTTCCTTCTCCTAGTCTAGTAACAGTTAAAGTGCCCAGTCTGTCCTACTGTGCCGGTACAGCCATCCTCGCCTAACACTGGGGTGATTCTGCTTCCAATCCGCTAGTCGGATATATCTTCGGATGACATGGTCAATTCACTATCAGTCCACGTTGTGTTTTTTTTTTTAGATCCAGGCAACACATCAATCACTAGTCGGAATCGCTGGTTGGCGTGTTAATGAATGAGACCGCACAATTAAGAAAGATAAAATAAGTCGACGCCAAGAAACAGAGAATAAAACTCGGCTTGCAAAAATAACAATATTTAGTACGAATTTAGTCTTTTGAAAAAGATACATATATCCAAACATCCTGAGGTGGTAAATTTTAGTCAGTGGCCTGTTCACGAATTAATAGTCCTTTAATTCCTCGGATAAGTTTTAGGCTTTTCTATTCTCGCTGTCTATAGTCTATCGTAAGGCAATCTTAAATGGCGGTTATATTTGCTTTTCTCAATCCTTGGTACTACTTTACAAGATTTTTTACGATAAGTTTCTTTGTTTTTTCTCTGCGTTGTATTATGGTCGGCTTTCTTCGCTTTTTATACTTAGGGCAGTCTGGTGCAATGTCAAAGACTCGGAGCTTCGGGGAAATTGCTCACCGACATTCGTGCTGCTCTTTCTTCAGTCTTTTGTTCGTCTATTTGTCTCTCTAAAATATATAATCTCGATTTCGCTTTGCTTTTTAATCTCCATGGGTCTAGTACAAGGCTACCTCTAGGTGTTACATTATCTCAGTCTTTCTTTGCTTCTTTATACGATTTTCTATCGATTAGATTACATCCCGTTGAAATGACATGTAATATGGCTTTTCTGTCTCTCAACTCTGAGTAGTCTGACACAAGGTTAGCGCGCACAGTGTGTGAAAGCTTGTTGCCAGAGCTCATTTCTTTTGCACACAGTTAAATGGTCTCATTTAACCCCATCAAATACGAACAATTATCTTTACTATTATTCATTTGTTTGCACACAGTAAAATGTTTTCAAGTATTGCATGTTAACATTAACAATTCAATTAAAGATCATTTGTTTACACACTGTTAAATGATCAAACAGTTCTATTCTAAACAATTCAGTTTAGCATAAGTCAACAAAGTTAAATGGTTCCAAGTATTGCTATGTATCACTAAGAATTCATTTAAACATAAGGTCATTTATTCAAACACTGTTAAATGATCAAACAGTTCTATTTGACCGATCGATAGGACTCTACCAGGTGCTACCACTCCAGGTCAGAATGGACTTGGGAGCGATAGCAATAAACGAGTACTCTGCATTCCCCAAAGCGTGAGCATTACTGATGTCTCATCATCAGATGGTTTAGTATCATAATCAGGAAAATCGTTGGGGAACTTACCCCTATGAAGAGATGCTGTATTCTACAGCCCCAGCCAGCTGGGCTCGAAGAACCTGAGCCTCACCAATTTAGAGTAGTATCTAGGATGCCCTTTTTCTTGATGGAGGCTTACTCCTTTACAGGGAGATGTTGTCCACCTATAATAGATTTTTCCCGATTGATTGTTTGGTTGATTTCAATGCCATATCAACCCGTCTAGGGCTATCTTATGCCTATAGGTTAGAGAATCGCCCTCATATTTGCTTCTTTGTCTGGTTGTTTTTGAAGAGTTTTTTTGCACACCGTCCAATCGTATGCCAATAATTTTTAAACAGATCTATGTGACTCTAACAGGTACTACCACTTCGGGTGTGAGTGGATCTGGAAGTAATGGATACGAAAGGTTTCTCCACACTCATTGGGGCTTGAGAATTGGAGCCTCACCATTAGATGCAGTTAAGTCTCGTATCTAGAATGCCCTATTTTTGTTAGGGTCTTATCTTTCAACAGGGGATGCAGTTAACGTATTCTAAGCTCTACTGACAAGGCTAAAACTTAGAGATGGACAAGGTTCAACTCTTTGCTTTTATTTTATTTGTTTTTAATTGTTTCATGACTATAAGTGAAAGTTAAGAGTCGAGATCTCTACGAGATCAACTTATAAATAAGTACATTGTGGTAATTTTCTAAGTTAATCTGGATAATCTATTATTTAGTTTTGATCCAGGCTGCTTACTTAATGATAAGAAAGTTAGAATTAAAACGATACTGTTTCCTGAATTCAATTTTTAACAGGTACTCCACTATAATGGCCTTGTGCCAGAATCAGCTTTACTTATTAAATAACTTTTTAAATCTATTTTTTCCCAACCTTACTGTTTGCCAGAAGTTTATAATGACTTGGCACGGATTTCTTCTTTGTTGACGGGAGATATCAAGTGTTTTTCTTTTTTTTTTTCCCGGCAGAGAGTCAGTGAGAGGTGAAAGAAAGAAAATTAGGAAGAGATAAAAACATTCGAAAAAGAAAGAAAGAAAAAAATTGAAAGAGAGCGAGCGAGCGAGCGAGAGAGAGAGAGAGAAAGAGGGTGAGAGAGAGAGAGAGAGAGAGCGAGCGAGAGAGGGTGAGAGAGAGAGAGAGGGTGAGAGAGAGAGAGAGAGCGAGCGAGAGAGGGTGAGAGAGAGAGAGAGAGGGTGAGAAAGAGAATGATTTTGTTTTGTTTTTACTTTGGCGAGAAATAGTATAAAACATACAATAATTTATACTTATCCGGGTATTTTTTTTACTAGTAGATCAGATTGCATCATATCTATCTATCTGGTTATTGTAGGTTCTCGTTCGAATCACTGTCTTTAATGTTATGTTCCTATCAGCACGCAGGTACTATTTACCAACCCCTCCGCTCGGGCAGGATATGACACAAGGTCAATTTTTAAGCGGAGTTTAACAGGTTTGAATTCAGAGTTTTCCTTCTCCTAGACTAGTTGCCTCAACAAGGCTGAAGAACCTAGTCCGTCCTACTATTTACCCATAGCTGGAGGGAGAATAAGGGGGTTCATACCTTTCCCAAGGGTATTTGCCCGAAAGTGAACATAATAGCGCGACTGGAGTACGAACTCGCGTACTACGATTCCGCAGTTCATCGCTTTAACCATTACACCACGAGGACACAGGTAATTAGTCAGACAACTTTGCATGAAATAACATACTACCTTTCCCATCATAAAAAAAGTTCGCACTTAACTATATGACATTCGTCAGTCTCTCGAGACTGCAAATCCACGCAAAATTTCGTCACAAGCCTGTGCAACGTTGTATGGAAGATCAACAGTTGCTTCTGCAACAGGTCTTCTTCACGACACCAAAGTTATCTAACGGAAGGGCCTAGGTGTAATACAGCTTGGCTACAGTGCCGTTGTAGGAGCTTCTGGAACAAAGTTGAACACTACGTCGGATTGATTTAATGACATTACTGAGTAGAGTCCTTAAGACAATCTACGATGGACATCCAAAGGGTAACATTCAGATTGGCATAAACCATCCTCGATTAAAACATTATAAAATTTTATAAAAGCTAAACAAAAGGAGCTATGCAATACGTCTGGGAACAGCCAGAATAGCGATAACAACTCAATGTTATATCACAGGGAAAAATTACTCCCATAAAATATCAAAATCTATCTGGATTTTCCTGGTTCGGTGTCGATTTCTTTTTTAATGGCGTATCAACCTTCGTGGGTTATTTGATACTAAAACCAAGCTTGTAGAACTGCTATTTTTAACGAATAGTTGAGGAGATTAGGGGCCTCATACTTTTCCTAAGGGTATTAGTCTGAAAGGGAATGTAATATCACGACTGGAGTTCGAGATCGTTTATTTCAATTTCACTGCTCAGCACTTCAGCCATTACGTCGCGCGTATGCCTCCTATTTTCTGATTCGAAAATACAGTATAAATAGAGTACAAAAGTATTATTTTAGCCTGGTTGATGTTACGCTGCAATGCTTGATCAATCAGTGTCGCGATTCTATGGATCTGTACGGATTTCGGCTTGGGCTAAGTTATACGGATGACCCTCAATTCGCTATACAGCAGGCTTCTTCTTCTTCTTCTTCTTCTTCTTCTTCTTCTTCTTCTTCTTCTTCTTCTTCTTCTTGTCACTGATTTTACCAGAAAGAGTTTGAAGATTGAAGACAACTTTGGTCTCCATTACGTATATATTCTTTCTTTTCTTGTCTTTTATTTTCCCATTTTCTTTCTCTCCTCCTTTATCTCTTTCTCTCAACTTCTCTTTCTCTTTCTCACTCTTTCTCTCTCTCAACTTTTCCCTCTTTCTTCCTCTTTCTCTCATCTTATTTCTGCTAATTTTCTTTCCTTTATCATTCTCGCACTCAAGAGAGACAGATGTAATGGAGTAACGAAGGGTTGACTCTACACTTCCCAAGCCTGTAGAACTGGAGCCTCACCATTGGATGCAATTTAGTTTTATATCCAGAACACAATTTTTTTCTACAAGAAGTCTTACCCCTCAGTAGGGATGCAGTCGGTGAATTCTAGGCCTCACTGATGGGGTATTTTCATAGAAAAAATATCTCGATTGATTTGATTTCATCCATGATTTCGAATTCAGATATGTCTTTCTCCTCGGCTGGTTGCCGTACGAAGGCGAAAGAGCCCTGTATCATTTCATTTATAACAGGTGGAGGAAGAAGAGATGGATAGTTATTTTTCTAAGCTTTGCTGAGTTGTGGCACAAGGCTAGAAGTATGGGACACCCAGTGAGACACAAACTCACAATTAATGATCTACCAGAGGGTAGAATAGATGGAGATGCCCTTCCGAAGGGAATTAACATGAAGGGAAAAAGCAAACCGCTTCGTCGAGGAATTGACGTCAGACGAGTTAATTTCCCAAGATGAAAACCATGATGCTGTCTGAATTTGTTTCACCCAGGAACAAAACTCCAAATTTGGTATTCGTTTAAACACTTCTTAGTAGAGATTGTGGTCCCATTTTTAAGAGAACAGATTCCAATTTTTGAGAGATGTTCTGTTTTTGAGAATAAAGATCGTGGTCTCATTTTAAAAAGTAATGATTGTAGTCCCATTTTTGAGAGTAGAGATTTTGATATATTATCGCAAAGGTAATAATTAAGTCTAGTTGTCAATTCTGACATTCTGTATTTTTTTCAATGAAAAGAACAGTTAAAGCAACACTTTTTTTCTCAAGTTAACAAGGGGTGTCCTCGTGGTGTAATGGTTAAATCGATGAACTGCGGAATCGTAGTACGCGAGTTCGTACTCCAGTCACGCTATTACGTTCACTTTCGGGCAAATACCCTTGGGAAAGGTATGAACCCCCTTATCCTCCCAGCTATGGGTTAAATAGTACCACTACTGTTCTTCTAGGAGAATGGCTTTGCATTAAATAATCTAAAAAGAGTTGTTATGCCATAAAACAAAGAAACCGAAACCAATCAAGTTAACAAATAAATCAATTCGTAACAGAGATTCTTCATATCTTCTAGAATCTGAAATTATTTTATTTGAAGCGTAATAATGAGACAGTCTCTATTCTCAAACATGTGACCAAATCATTTTTTCTGGTGGGGTGGAAAAAGCCAAGACGTAAGGAGAAAAGACGTACGGTTGGTCGTAACAGAATTAGATGAAGGAAGATTAACGTGGTGGTCGGCAGTGTTTGAAAAGATTGGGTGGGAGACTATACATACGCAAATCGATGACGTCAAAATGGAACACACACACACAACTGTAAAATTGTACTTATCGACCTTTCACTGAGACTTCATTCATTGTTAAATCAGTCAACCTTAGATAATCCCTCTGAAGCCAGTGTTTTTTTTTATTCAATTCTCATTTATTGTTTTAGTCTCTCGGGATGTGCAAAAATATGAAACGAAAGAAGCAACTTGATACAACTCATATCCTGTCCTGTGCATAACGTTTGTCATCTCAATTTCAAATGAAATATGAGCGTCTTGGTTTCAAGCATTAAAAAAAAAAACTTTTTTAGGAATGTAAGTTATAAGGCCAAAAGAACAACAGTGTATATTTTAATCTGCTGATGTCCACCTCGAAATATAGGTTGCAAATTACTCTACATAGAGCGGCAGACTTTAAATTAATCAGTATCTTAGTAATCTAATTAACCCTTAGAACCCTTAACACTCACTCCATAGATACCCTAACTCTGGGTTCCTGGCTGTTATTGAATAGTCTTATATGCTGTTAATTATAGCTAGCATCGATTTAGAAATAATAGTTGTAGTTGTTGGCGACCGTAGTCAAGAGCTATCTGAAAACTCCCTTTTGAATAGCTACTACACCGAGGTGGGGGGCGCTACTCCTTTCCCTGGATTGCTCCACTTTACCCTTTAAACGTACCTTATAATGCTGAGTGTTAAGCAAGGAGGTATCAAGTACCATTTTTTGAGTCTTTGGTATGACTCGACCTGAGATCGAACCCCAGCATTGGAGCAGATAAGACTTGATGTTAATATGTGGTTGCCAGAATTATACAAAACCGGAATTATACAAAAACTGTGTTGTTGTATCACTGTCTCAGTATAAATAAGTTTTCCAAAAATAAAACTTGACCGAGAGAGAAACACTACCAAGCAGGGGCGAAGAGAACCTAAGTGCTGCGCTGTTCCAGCCGTTTCTGCCTCCACCTACCTATTCCTACCTACTTCTGGCTGTCCGCCTTTACACTACTGTCCTTTTAAGAACACTTTTCTTACCAATTCTACTATTTCCCTTTCCTGGGCAATTCAACTATCACACAGATGACGATGTCGATCGACTAACAGCTCACCTGCCGACTCAGCTCTAGTAGATTTCATCAGCTCGCTCGCTGCCAACGCCGACCAAACTCCTGGATCAGCTGCCGATCAACCTTCGTGACGACGCCTAGCTGGCCTCGTATAATTTTCAGACCGTCTGCTGACTATCTGTCAATGAAAGGGTACTTCACATTCACTAAAGCTTCAGGTCTATAGTGTCAACATCAGAAGCAATTTAACGTCATACCCAGGACAGTTTAATATCCTGGGGGATTTATATATTTATTTGAGGCTCGACTAATAATCTTAAGAATGCATAAGGGTCGTCAATTGCAGAACACCTTAAAATAATCGTGACTGAGCCGAGAATTTTAGTGAGGTCTTCTTCTCTGTACTGAGTATATCACACTCTTCATTTTATCTGAACGTATTGGAGACTATTCATATTTTGTTTGGCATACCGTCTCTCTGTAAACTGAGGGAATGTCTGCTAGGACTTAATATTATTTTGTATTGTGTCCAACAAAATTGTTCACCCATCCTAAATATTTCAGCATTTAAAAAAATATTTTATACGATAATTTCCTTGATTTAGCTCTATTGAGTGAGTAACGAAACCTGGCAGCTAGCTTGTCTCCTTTTTTTTTTTGCTTTTTATGTTTTTAGTCCCACCATGAGTAAAACTTTGAGTCTTTTTATTGCTTTGATTAAAATTTTTACCCCTCAAATATCTTTATATATATATATATATATATATATATATATATTCTAGATTGCTCATCTGTGATGCACTTCCCAGATCATCGAAGATTTTAGGTATTACTTGAATCAGATCTTGCCACTACTCCATCTATCCCTATCTTGCCACCACACCACCCATCTCTGTCTTGCCACCACACCATCCATCCCTATCTTGAAAGTGTGATAGCTACATAGCGATAAAGTCAGTATGCTTTTCCAGTAAACAACGAAATTTATCCTTAACACAACACTCGCTCTTCAAACAGTTAATTTCAACTTACTATTTTTTTTTTTATTTCTTCCTTTTTTATCTTAAAATATTAATAAATAGAATAGAATGAAAAACCCGCACACATCTGTTCATAATCATTATATTCGGCTGGGACTGTAGAATATATCGACTGAATCTCGGCAGAGGGGTAAGACTCCTCCCCAATGTGTGTCCTGTGGCCCATTCGGTTGGGACTATAGAATACATCGACTGAATCTCGGCAAAAGGGTAAGACCTCTCCTGGACGAATGTCCTGTGGCTCATTCAGCTGGGGCTGTAGAAAACATCGACTGCATCTCGGCAAAAGGGTAAGACCCCTCCCGGACGAATGTCCTGTGGCCCGTTCGGCTGGGGCTGTAGAAGACATCGACTGAATATCAGCAAAGGGATAAGACCCTTCCCCGACGAATGTCCTGTGGCCCGTTCGGCTGGGGCTGTAGAATACATCGACTGCATCTCGGCAGAGGGGTAAGATCCCTCCGTAACGAGTGTCCTATATATATATATATATATATATATATATACTATCATCCATAGACAGACGGTTTCGTTTTATTACAACTCTTCTGTCTGGCTATACACGTAGGACGCTAGAAGCTGGGATTGAAATCTACCCACCTTTACGTTAGACTTAGTATCTTACCGCTCAGCCTTCAGACGACCTACGTCAGCTCGGGAATTTCAAGGCTTTATGTAGTAGCTTTCATTTATTTACATTTTACCTTACAGGATACCATAGTACTCAATTCATTTGAAGAGCTTTGCATTACGCGAGTGGCAGGCATTTATTCCTTCACCAGAGTGCTCAACCCTTCCCCGGGGGAATATAATAAATAAATTATCTATTGTTAGCACAATCAATACGAGTCAGAATACCCCTTGAGGTAATGACAATGAACTCAACCCCTAAAGCTACAAAATTGGAGCCACCTACAAATTAATATCGTACCCAAAACACTTTTTATAAGGTGAGGAATTCTTAACCCAATACAGGTCATATAATTGGAGTGTTCTTAACTCTAATATATAATGTAGTATACATTACTCATTAAGTAGAAAGTAATATTGAAACCCAAGTTTGAGGAAAACAGGCTTGATCCAAAGCTATCAGAAAGACATGAAGGATCCCTTAGAGTGAAGTGAAACGCTTACAGCTTCGTCTGTGATGTAGAAATAGGGATTCACCTGGTATATGTTCTAGGTAACTGCACAAATACTGGCTGCTCGTGTTCTAAAGGTTAAATTGCTCGAGGTTTGTAAAAAAATTCGTTTGAACAAAACAATTTCTAATACGCATCTTTGGGTGCCTCGGGTAGTGTAATGGTTAGCAACCTAGACTAGTTAACCTACACGAGTGAGTTGGAGTCTCACTGGGTGCCCTATTCATATGCCCTTGTGCCACATCTAAGAAAAAAGAAATCTTTGTATATTTCTACTAATACACATCTTCGGTTATCGTTATATGAAACTAATTCGACGAACCGATTTCAAATCCTGGACAAAGCTGTTTACCTTTCGCTCTAATGCCATTGGCAAAGACATAAATCATTCTCTTCACTCTTAGTCCATGGGTTAACTGTAGAAAACTCTGAGTTCTTTAGCCTTGGTTACGCAACCAGTCGAGGAGTAGGAAAAATCAGAATACAAATCAATTGTTTTAAGACCTGACAAATGGCGGAGAGGTTGGGTAAATAAATAACAAATATCCTCCTTTATTTCCATTTTAAAATGCAAACATAGTTTGGATGACCTACCAGTAGCGATATTTTTCCGTGCCTCCTACCTGGCAGGACTTCAGACAGGGTCTTTTTTATTGTGGGGACTTGGGGGATGGGGAGGTCGGAAGTATGCCTGTTATCGGATCTCAAGGTGTAATGTGAATGATGCTAGTCTTTGCTAAGTCTCCCGCGACGAAGCTAAGTGACCTTGGTGGTCATTGATTCACCAGACCCAGAGGTCTAGTGCAATGTGAATCTATGCTTGTCACTGATACTTTATTCAACGCGTATGTCAGGAGGCCCAGCCAAGGCTGGGTACCCTCGGACGAGAACCGGGACCGAGTAGAAGACCTACCAGAAGCAATGGATGATAGGGACCGCTGCAGAGAGAGAGAGAGAGAGAGAGAGAGAGAGAGAGAGGGGCAGGGGGGTCCATATTGGCAGTTTGACTTGATGATATCATTACGACTCATTTTTTTTTGCTAGTTGAATCATTGTGTGTCTAAGACCCTCTCTGTAAAGCAATGATTTGCAATTTAGTCTTTGCTTCATTGGCAGGACTTAGTATAGTTCTACTGTATCCTCTGACGAAGACTAAGACCCCCCCCACAAAAAATAGGGGATCCTTAGTATGAAAGTAAATTACATTTGGTGTTCAGGCAACAGTTCTTGAACTTTAGGTAAATAGTAGAGAAAAGTGGGTTCTTTATCTTGTAAACAGCAAGTAAACTACGAGAACGAAAAAAAAATTGAAGAAAAGAAGAATCCACCTTTTATCATCATCATAATCAACATCAGGGAGTGCTGACAGCACGGATTCTTTTGATTCTCTCTCTTTCTCTATCCGTCTTTATCAACCATAGCTCTTGGTGAGATCTCTCGACGGCACCAAGTGTCTTCACAAAGCTGGTCAGTCAAAACTGCAGTGTCCGTGCGTAGTAGTCCATTGGAGAACGGTACTTATTAGTCGGTTCTTACTTCCTCAGCAATACCCAACATATCTTGCTCGTATTACTTTGATGGTTTGTGTGATTGGAGGTAAGTGGCTGTATAACTGGTATTTTTTAGGCTGCTGCTATCCGGTTTTAATCGGGTTAGGTCTTATATCGGCCTAGTTTCGAGTCAGTTCCTCATATCTGTCTGGATTCAGGTCAGTTCCTAAGACCTGTCCAGATTCGGGTCAATTCCTTATATCTGTCCAGATTCAGGTTGGTTACTTATATCACTCTGGATTCGGGCCTGTTCTTTAGAACTGACTGGATTCAGGTCTCAGTTTCTTATATCTATCCAGATTCGAATCATTTTCTTATATCTGTTTGGATCTAGGTTAGTTACTGATATCTGTCTTAATGGCCTTGTGTCAAATCATACCTGGTGGGGGGTCGAGGTTCTGGTCAGTTCCTTATATCTGTCCAGGTTCGGGTCAGTTCCTCATATCTGTCCAGATTTGGGTCAGTTCTTTTTATCTGTCTAGACTTGGATCAGTTCCTTATATCTGTCTAGATTTGAGTCAGTTCCTTATATCTGTCCTGATTCAGGTCAGTTCGTTTTATCTGTCCAGGTCCGGGTCAGTTTCTTATATCTGTCCAAATTCGGGTCAATTACTTATATCTGTCTGGATTCAGGTCAAATCCTTATATCTATGTAGATTCGGACCTATTCCTTGCATAAGTCAAGATTCGGGTCAATTCCTCATATTTCTTCGGATTTGGGTTAGTTCAACTTTTGCCTTTTTCTAAGTACTTTTTCGCAGTTAAGACCCTTCTGTTTATTTTTGTTCTCAAATATAGAATATATTTTTTGAATATTTTTTACAAGGTGACGTATATAAAAATTTGCTTTGTTTGTCGTCTATAAATAATTTTATGCATCCAAAAAGAGTTTGCTGCATTGCATTGGCCAGCATACTAAACAGCTCGCCAGTTGAATAAGGAAACCCATTAAAAGAATTATTGACAAGAATAAAGTAAGCTTAGTACCAACCCTTCTCATTGCCTTAATACGAGTAGTGATTGATGAATTCGTGGCCTGAGGTATAAGGACACGAATTACACAGTTTGTACAATTCAACTTATTTACTGATTACTCAGGAGATTTCATTAAAAAATTATTTCAGTTCAAAACTTTGAAAATTAAGAGTCATTATATTTTTTTAGAATATGATTGAATAACCCAATGACAGTGTAGTATTGTAGGAGAATGGTAACGTGGTACGGACAGATAAGTTATCAAAAAGGTCATTTGTCGAAAAAGAGAGTAGTTGATTGAGTTCAATATCTTTTCTAGTGGGCTAGTTATAGCATGATATTTTTATGTAGCACCCTCGGAGTCCAGTTATTGCCGAAGTCACAGAAGTCTAAAGAGTGAGGAATGGCTGACCATGTCACCTGGTGAAGTTGGCGTGGAGTGTTCTGTGAACCCTAGTATATATATATATATATATATATATATATATAATGGATTTCGTGATTGGGAATTCTCTTCTTTTTCGGTGGTTGGGATACATTGAGATGAATATGTGCTTTGAACTAAGAATAAACAAAAGATACTAGAAAAGTCCTTTTCCCAAAAGAAGGAAGAAGCTAACTACATCGTGTCCGTTTCTTCCTGCTTCCAAATCCTCAAAGATTAAACAACAAAAGGTTCTAACGCTAAAATAAATTGTGTGTGTGAGTGTGTGTGTGTTTTCTTTCCCCGGTTGACGATCAGCCATCACCGACTTTGTAAGTGCAAGGATCATATAATAACTTTCCAGACTTTTTTCATATGGGCACTTTTATTGATAGTATACACATGAAACTCTAGTCCCCTTCGAAGCAATTTCCTCTGGCTGCAATGCACTTGTTCTACCGTTCCAACAACTTCTGGACGGCCCATGGAAGTCCTCTTGTATGAGCGAGTCAATGACCTTCGTCAAAGCCTCTGTGGGCATTTAGGAATTAACAATAAAACTCCCAACCGGATATTGACTCGTCGGCTGCCAGATACAAAATGTATACACGCGTCGCCACGCATAAGGCTCCACGCATCCATCCGGTTAAAATCAGAAAAAAGAAAAATAATAAAAAGTAAAGTAGCCAATGGAAAACGGTCGCGCCAAAATTAGAAGGACTTTGGAGTGGCGAATTTGGAGCCGGTGAAGATAGATAAATACTCAGGTTTTCTGTGAACCGACCTCTTTTTCGGGTAGTGACGTCGAACCGACAACACTGATTTTGCTGTCTGGTGTTTTTGGGCACCACGCTGTGTCTTGGGACGTAGCGTTGGTTAGTCCATTCACCAAGTAAATAAAGGAAAGTATGGAAGAAATGTTTTCGTCTCTTATCTGTTTCTATCTTTTCTTTTTGTATATTTCTTTTGGACCTTCTTTGGGTAAGGCATCCCGCCGGCCAGTCAACGTGGGGTAAAATAATATAATCAAAATATGGAGTCAGATATCTTACGGCAACACAGCCTTGCCCTTAGCCACTGACTACCTAAAAACCTTTAAACTCCACACCTCTTTCATCTCCTCAATTGTCTCATAACGACAGCCTCTGAGCTTAGGGAATAACCAAAAGTCACAGGGAGCAAGGTCTGGACTATAGGGGTGGGGTAACGAACTGTGTTGATACCCATCTTGGTCAAATAGTCTGTGACAAGGAAGGAGTTGTGGACTGGTGCATTGTCCCGGTGGAAATGTCACTGACCCGATTTGAAGAGTGCAGGCCTCTTCCGACGGAATCTCTTGCTGAACTTCCTTAAAACCTCAACAAAGTAACCCAAGCCTCTGGCCAATCAACTGTGGTATATTGACTTCCTTACTACTCCCACACCTCTCATCATCCCTTACAGACTCCCTGCCTTCCTTGAATCTCTTATGCCACTCAAAAACTGATGCTCGATTCACGCAAGATGGTCTAAAAGCAGTCTGAAGCATTCTATGTTTCTGTGGCATTTTTTCTAAGTTTAAAACAGAATTTTAATGCGTATCGTCTTTCTAAAGTGTCCTCATGTCCAGATTGCATTTTTGAAATTCACCAGCTCTGACAATCAGGCCTTAGTAGGGTGTATTCCAGTTGCTGCTGTAGCTGTTTCTCAGAACCTGGAATCATAAAAATTGGTCGGTCATCTTATAAGATGTATAGCAATAACATAGTGAATTTCCAAGAGTCTACGACAATTTTAAATGCCTGTACAAAAAGGTCTGGAAACTTATTGAATGAACGACGTGTAATTAACATAGCTATCATCGCTAACCACGCCACAGCTGTAAGATTTTCTTTAATTGGTTACCATTTAACAGACATGGACAACTATTTTCAAGAAGACACATGGCTCCTTATCAGGCGCGCTGAAAAGATAGGTAATTCTACATTGAAGGTAATGCTCAACTATTTTCTGTACAGAAGACCACACGTGTAATCATCTGCCTTAGAAATAGAGAAATATAAATGCAACTGGCATTAAGAAGTATAGTGAGTTAATTGTGCAGGTAATGTTTATTCCTCTTTAAAACAAGCTTTCTCCAAACCTTTTAGAGAGAGAAAGAGAGAGAAAGAGTGAGAGACGAGATTTTAATGTGAGAGTGAAATTTTCTAACAGTTTGAGAGAGGGAGAAGTATATGACCAGAAACAAAGGATAACAGGAGAAGAAAGTAGTAAAGATTAAGAAAAAAGATTGTTTAGGCTTTATTCTTGTATAGATTGCTTTCATTTATACAAGTTAAAAGTAAAAGTGTGTGTGTGTGTGTGTGTGTGTGTGAAATAAGTGAGAATGAAATGAGACAGGTAAGCTAAACTTTAACAAACGTTTTTTTTTTCCTCATTAAATTAGGTAGGTTAATCAGAAAGCACCACTCGCAGCAGCTTGTCCATAACTGGTCTAGCAACCTGTTTTAGGAATATTTGAAACAGGTAGATATGAGTTGGATGAGTCTCAGCTTTTCCTACTTTCTCTCTCTTTTTTTTTTTTCTGTTTTGTTTAATCCTTCGTTCCTACAACAGATCTTTCCTTACTCAGTTGCTTTATCTAGCAACTCAACTGATAATTTCATAAAGCTACCGAAACGCTGGTGGCAGATGGACACACTGCTATCATTAATGGCTTCACAAGAGCTAGTGTCAGTAACAGAGGGTTCAGAGAGCATTTGTATATCAAAAACGAAAACTGGCTACAGTTATATTTGGAAGGTCAGAATAAGATTAGAAGAGGAAAGATCTATATGCCCTTGAGACATATTTGTTTGTCATCTGTTCGTTTTAACTATATTAATATCGACAAATAAATACATTTTTACTGTCTATGGTGGCGCACTCTCTAAAATGCTGGCTTGACCTGATCATTTTTCTTTCATCAAAAGCCGGGAATATTATGACTGACAATCGATTTCACCCCATCGAATGAGTCGTTCGATGATTGGACAAGCCTCAGGCGAAGATACAATCACCATTCGTTTTAAAAAGAAGCCACCCATTTTCTCTCATCTTTTCACTCTTAAAAGAAAAAAGAAGTTAAGAAACAAAAGTCAACAACGTTAAACTCATCATTTCTCTGACCAGTAATAAATTCCAAATGACACGATAGAATTTTTTTCTAAAAACAATCAGCGTTAAGAGTGCATTTACCCAACCCCTCCATCGCGAACATGATGCGATGAAAGGCCAATTTTTAATGGGCAGCTTCTTGTAAATTCACCAGCTTAAGTCGAATCTCAGCAACAAAGGTTGGAGCAGGTATTGGTCCCAACGTGAATTAAAAATTCAAAACGGAGTGCATACGTTTTAATCAAGATGGTACAATCTCCTCATTAAATGCCAAATCTCTTAAACCAGTTCACATATCCCATTAGTAGTATCTTATCTACAGAAAGCGATGTCGACATACGCCTAGATTAACTATAGACTACTATTAACAGTTTTACGATATGGTTTCAAGTATTCCTATCAAATACAAATAATTCATATACAGTTATATGGTTTCAAGTATTCATATCTGAAGCAGTATGAAAATCTGATTGTTGACAAAATAAAACGGTAATCCATCCAAGCTGTATCTGTGCTGCACTATTAAATGGTTGCACCACTTAGACTTTAACAAAGGAGAAAAAACTAGATATGAACTGCACAAAGATGCTACGTGGTGTTTTGAACAAATCCTGGAAGCAGTACTCTTAAAATACCAATTATACAGCCACTTACCTCCTATGTCACAACCCATCCAAGTTAGACGCGCAAGACCTGCTGAGCACTGCTGGGGAAGTGAGGACCGACTCATAAGCATCGTTCTTCAATGGACTCCTACTCATGAATACAACGGTGTCGACTGACTAGCTCTGTGAAGACACTGGATACCGTCGAAAGGACTTACCAAGAGCTATAGCTGATCGGGATAGATAGGTCGATAGATAGATAGATGGGAGGTGCCCGTGGTGTAATGGTTATTGTCGTAGGAAATGGACACGGCGACACGAGTTCAAATCCTGGACGAGACTGATTGCATTTCACATAGCACTAATATCCTTGGGAAAGGTATGAATCCAATTATTCTCCCTCCAGCTATGGGTAAATAGTAGGACAGACTGAATTCTTCAGCCTTGGTGAGGCAACTAGTCTAGGAGAAGGAATACTCTGAATTCAAACCTGAATTCAAACTCCGCTTAAAAATTGACTTTGTGTCATATCCTGCCCGAGCGGAGGGGTTGGTAAATATGATAGGTG
Source organism: Sepioteuthis lessoniana (assembly GCA_963585895.1). NCBI lineage: Eukaryota > Metazoa > Mollusca > Cephalopoda > Myopsida > Loliginidae > Sepioteuthis > Sepioteuthis lessoniana. The sequence continues at coordinate 41,260,296 of OY757910.1, forward strand.
ATCGACATAGATTGATAGAGAGAGAGAGAGTTAGTGAGAGAGAGAGAGAGAGAGAGAGAGAGAGAAGAAGAAGAAGGAATCCGTGCAGTCAACGTTGGCCTTGATGACGATGATGATAGCTGGTTCGAATTTTTTACTTCTTGATTGGTTTCTCTACCCGAGATAAAGAACACAGAAATGTGGCCTGGCCACCGGATGTTTAGTTACATAACCTTGATCCCCTAGTTTTTTTTTTTTGTGTGTGTGAGGGTGGTCTTACCCGCTTAAGGAGATACAGTAGGACTATAGTAAGCCCTGACAATAAAGCCAAGACTAACCTACAGATCATCGCTTAACAGAGAGGGCCGAATACACACCATGATTCAACAAGCAAAAAAAAAAAAAAAATGAGTCGTGTGGATATAATCAGATTTTAACAGGGATATAAAGGACATTTGAATGCATTTACCCAACCCCTCCGACATAAGCAAGATGTGGTAAAGGGTTAGTTTGTAATTGAAATGAAATTAATTTGAATTCAGAGTTTTCCTTCTCCGAGACTGGTTGCTTAACCAAGGCTAAAGGACCCAGTTTGTTCCACTATTTATCAATACCTGGGGGCAGGAACAGAGGGGTTCATGCCTATCTCAAGGACATTAGAGCGAAGTGAAAAGCAATCTTCGTCCAGGATTTGATGTGGGATAGCTGATTCCATTTCGATAACCGTTACACTAAGCACGAGCTCCTATCTATCTATCTACCTATCTATCTCAAAACTATTTATCTATCTATCTTTGTATATTCATTCATATCTATCTATCTATCTATCTATCTATCTATCTATCTATCTATCTATCTATCTCAAAACCGAAACTATCGATGCCACAAGAGTATCTTTCATGCCATCTGCCTTGAATTAATTCTTTACACTAGTCTTGATTTCTATTTTTGACAACTACTCACTCTTATTTTCTTTTTCATGAAACCAATCTCAACAATGACATTTTACTACATGATGACCAAAGAGTTACAGTCGAACAGAAAGCATGCAGTTAACTGACTATCTTTGTAAACGTTCAAATTAAACTCGAAAATTAGACAAGAAGTTTAAGAAGACTTGCCAATTTAATACTCAGTAAAGCAGCTGTTGTTCCCGAGAGTATAAAAGTCGATTGTCGGTCAGTAATTATATCCGATACTTTTCAATTACCTTCAATGAAATTGTCGTTGTGGAGCTATACATATTGTCAGCTGAAAAGTGTCGTTTTCTCCTAAGCACCAAAAGAAAATGAATTGTTTAGGGAGTTAAATTGCTTTATTGCGTCAACTAGAAGAGTGGTTATTTAATAAGGCTTGTGTTGTTTGGTACAAGGCCAGAAAAATAAAGTTCCTAAAATATGGGAATATAAATGGTTAGTTGCTTGGTTTTGTTTTACGGCATATCGGCCCCTTTCGGGTCCGTTAAAGCCAAATCAAGTCATTTTGATAAAAACTATTTTAGTTTGGTTTGATTTATGGCATATCAACCATTGTAAGTTATTTTATGCCAAATCTATTTTTATTCATATAAACAGTTCTATTTCAAACAATTCAGTTTAGCATAAGTACACAGTTTAAATGTCAAAACAGTTTTGTTTAAAGCTATTCAGTTTAGTTAACAAAGTTAAATGGTTTCAAGTATAACCACTAACAATTCAGTTAAACATCAGTCATTTGTTTACACACACTTAAATGTAAAAACAGTTCTATTTCAAACAATTCAGTTTAGCATAAGTACGCAGTTTAGTGCTATTTGATCCACAGATAGGACCCTATCAGGTGCTACCACTTCAAGCTAGAGTGGACCAGGGAGTGATGGCAATAAAGAGGTACTCCACATTCCCAAACGCCCCAGCATTACGGGAGTCTCAGTATCAGATTGTTTAACATCATATATCAGGACACTCGTTGGGGAAGTCTTACCCCTCTGTAGAGATGCAGTCGGTGTATTCTACAGCCACAGCTACAGCCGACTGGGTCATCCAGGACACTCGTTGGGGAAGTCTTACCCCTCTGTAGAGATACAGTCGGTTTATTCTACAGCCACAGCCACAGCCGACTGGGTCATCCAGGACACTCGTTGGGGAAGTCTTACCCCTCTGTAGAGATGTAGTCGGTGTATTCTACAGCCACAGCCGACTGGGTCATCCAGGACACTCGATGGGGAAGTGTTGCCTCTCTGTAGAGATGCAGTTGGCATATTCTACAGCCACAGCCGATTGGGCCAGGGAATATGGAGTTTCCTAAGTTTTGCTTCATCTTACACAGCGAGCAGACGTATCTTATTTTACCTTCTGTGATTAGTTTGCATTTATAAATCAATATTGATGAGGAAAATACAAATTTAGTGTCCTTTCTTTATTGCATCAACTAAAAGACATTTTATAAGATTGGCATAGCTTGGCATGAGGTCAGAAATATAGAGTTCCTATTGAAAATCGAAATCAATAACAATGGTCTACCACTACCCTAGCCAACTTTAAGAAGCGCGCTTAGTGAAAGGGTTATCACCATAGGGTTAGACACACGGAATTTTTTTTTCCACTAATGCGACTAGATTGATACAGATTACGTGATAAGAAAAAGGTACAGCGTCAGCGTGTAGATAGAACAGTTCAAGCCTCGACACGACAAACGGTCAGTAGATTTGAGTGGCTCGTTCTCAATTGTGTAATTATACTCTGCAGGATTTTACCTTCAGTTTCAAGTGGCGCCCAGGGAGGCGCACCAAATGCAACGGCTATCGTCGTATGAAATGGAATCAGTGATCCGACTTCAAATCATGCCCGAGGTTGTTTGCGTTTCAATTTGCGCAAATTCCCATGGAAAGACAACAAATCAAACTGTCCCTCGTAGCGGAGAGGTTGATAAATACATACTCAAGTGAGCTAGCCATTATAACATACTTGGTGCTCGGTGACTCAGAGTGTGTAGACTAGGACTTCCCAAAGTGGTCCAGACCACAGGGTGAATAAGTTCATAAGTGTTCCTTGAGAGTGAATTGACTAGTTTGCATTAGAGAACAAAAATCACTGGATGATAATCGGCTATACAGCCGAGATTTGGATTGAGAAGTTGTATCTGTAAGAAGCCCGAGATCATCTGCGTTGTCTGAATTAGTCATTGTTTCTTGCCTTTTATTTTAGTGCGAAACTACTTTTTTTCATTAGGTCTATTGACGTTTGTAACATTTTTTTTTTTAAAGCCAATGAACTTTTCTTTGTGAATTAATTAGGTTTTGTCAATTCTTGTTGGTTCTCACTGTGTGCCCTATCGTAATGAAATGAGCGCCTCCCAACACCGCTGAATCTGGTGACCGACTGTGTGACTGACAACAAACTCTCGTGGTAGTTGCAAGAAACGGTCACCAGAGAATCGGGAAAACGATAAGTCAGTCAGTTATTAAATGACAAAGAATAAGAAACAGCTTAAATTTTGGAGCAAGCGAAAACACCCAACACCCCACTACACGTCTTGCTGATTCGAGACCGGTCCGGAGTGAAAGGTATTTTTTCTTTGACCACGTGTCTGAATTTTCCCTTTCCCTTGTATGAATTCATCACCATCTCTTCATCTCAACTTTTTTTCTGTCATATTTCATGAAGACCCTTGCAACACAAATCCATCCCCTTAGGTTTGTGTAAAACTCGGTTTAGTAACCTGTGTATGAAACTAAACGGCATCTGATGGTGATGCTCCTGTTCTGGAGCTATGGATAATGCGGAATACTTTTTCATTGCGATTACTCTCAGGTCCACTCTGTCATAGAGTGTTAGTACCTGTTAGAGTCCATCTATTGGTCAAGTAGACCCGTTTTAAAAATTTGTATTCTCTTGGGCCGTGTGCAAAAACAAAAGAATCTTAAGAAAAAATCACGAAAAAATATTAATATAAACATACCATGAATACGATTTCCTAATCTCTAGGTATAAAAATAACCCCTAGCAGTTGGATATGCCATTAAAATCTATCAATCTAACTCGAAATATTTAATGACAACTGGGACTTCTCAGAATGTAAATATATTCATTTACCACCCCTCTGCGCATCAGCAGGATATGACACAAGGACAATCTTTTTAGCGCATATAAATATAGCCTAGATTTACCCAGACAAAATTTATTTTCGCTTGAACACGCTTTATTTCTAATTTACCTTTTCTCTCTATTTCCTTTTCATATTTTCTTTCATTTTCTCTCTTGTCTTTCCTTTTCTTTCCCTCACCCCCCTTACTCTCTCTTTCTTTCTTTCGCTTTCTCTCTCTCTCTCTCTCTCTCTCTCTCTCTCTGTCTATACCGTATTTGTATATCAGCTGGCTGTATACGACTGGAGTTTTAAAGTAAAGTAAGTAAAGTAGGCGACCTTTGTCGAGGGCGACCCGAAGGCTCCCTTTTCAATAGCTACAACACTGGGGTGTAGGGGAGCGCGCAACTCTTTACAATCCAGTTACGTTGAAAGGGTAAAAGGGCACATTGGTAATTCCCCTTTTCAATAGCTACAACACTGGGGTGTAGGGGAGCGCGCAACTCTTTACAATCCAGTTACGTTGAAAGGGTAAAAGGGCACATTGGTAATTCCCCTGATAAAGAATGGTTGGGTTTTATGGCATATCAACCCTTGTATATTATTTAATTACAAACATTTTTTATACATAAGTAAAGTTGGTGACCTTAGTCGAGAGTGACCCGAAGGCTCCTTTTTCAATAGCTAGTTGGTGTAGGGTAGGGTACTACTCTATTCCATGGATTGCTTCACTCTACCCTTGATCCTTACCTTATAATGCTGAGTGTTAAGCAAGGTGGCATCAAGTACCATTTTTAAGTATTTGGTATAACTCGATCTGAGATTGAACCCCGGTCTCGCGGACCATTGGCTAACACTCTATCCATGCACATAAAAATGTAGTCCCATTGCTTTTTTTTTATCTCACCGCGATGTATGGCTATGGAGCTGGAATCATGATGTCAGTATAGAATAACCCAACATGACATGCAATGAATCAAACCAATAATGCAACCATCTTTAAATTGAAATAAAATGTTGAAGTATTTGTTCAATAAATATATAAGAAGTTAGAAATATATATGGACAACCATTGACTTCTGCTTTAGGACAAAGAGCTCTGATGTCCTATAAACTGTCTTTAATAATTTTGGAAGAATTTCTTTTTAGCTGCGTCTTATTCCCATAAAAATTCAACTGCAGTCGCTGATAGATATCATATATGACTAATCTCTTGAGTATTAAAACTGGCTTATTATATTTCATTGCAGAGAGCTGGTTCCGTTGGTGGCATGAATTATTATATTTTCTTGTGCATTACCTGTAAAAAAAACTGAATTACTTACGTAGGTACAATTATATATATATATATATATATATATATATGAGTAATACGTATATTGAATTTGGAAAATTTGAAGAATATAACTTTACAATCCAGTTATGTTGAAAGGGTAAAAGAGCACATTGGTAATTCCCCTGATATAAAATGGCTGGGTTTTATGGCATATCATCCCTCGTATATTATTTAATTCCAAACCTTTTTTTATACATAAGTAAAGTTGGCGACCTTAGTCGAGAGTGACCCGAAGGCTCCCTTTTCAATTTCTAGTTGGTGTAGGGGAGGGCACTACTACATTCCATGGATTGCTCCACTTTACCCTTGATCCTTACTTTATAATGCTGAGTGTTAAGCAAGGTGGCATCAAGTACCATTTTGGGGTTTTTGGTATGACTTGATTTGGGATTGAACCCTGATCCCCCGGACCTCTGGCGAACACCCTACTCATTAGGTCGCGATTTGGTGTTCACAGAGTTTACGCAATATTTGAGAAAAAAAATCTCCAGCCAAAACAAAACAAAACAAAACCAGAAATGAATGAGAGGAGAAAGAAAGAAAGAAAGAAAGAAAGAAAGGGTAAATGTAACAGTAGTCTATTTGAAATTAAAAGGAAAAGACAATGATAGAAGAACAAAACTGGAGAGAGAGAGAGAGAGAGAGAGAGAGAGAGAGAGAGAGAGAGAGAGAGATGGATTGAGTGAAGGAAAACAAACAAACAAACAAACAAACAAACGTAGTTAAAATAAGGTGAATTATCCTCTTTCGAAAATGGCCTTAAATTTTGACTTGGCATAAAAACGAATAATAAAATTAGGCTCAGAATTTGCCATGAAAAGTTTTAAAAAATAAAGCTAAAGAACAAAACAAGCATAAAATGAGAAGGCACTGGCATCACCGAAAAACAAATTAAAACGATATAATGTAAATAAAAAAAGAAGAAAAAAAAATGAGGTTACTCTTAAGAAAACAAATTAATGAGATACAAGACGCCCGTTAATAGTAATCATCTATATAAATAAACCAAAATGGCACAAATTTGATAAATCTGAGAAAATACATGCGTCTACACCAACACTCACCTAGATATAAATGCATACATACAGACACGTATGCACACATACATACATACATACAATATTTAAAAAATCGAGCTTTTTAGCCATTTTCCTTTTTATATTCAATACGTTTATTCTTCATTTTGGTCTAGTGGTTTGAGTATTCGCCAATAGTCCGGTAGACCTGTGTTAAATCCCAGGTCGCGTCATACTTTCAAATGGTACTTGATACCTCCTTGCTTAACACTCACCAATATAAGATACGTATCAAGGGTAAAGTGGAGCAATTCAGGGAAAGGAGTAGCGACCTCCACTACTCCTCGGTGTAGTAGCTTTTGAAAAGGGAACCTTCTGGTCGCCCTCGATTACGATCGCCAACTTTACTTTATAAAACAATCAATGATACTGACCGCATTCCTTCTACTCCATTACTATATATATATATATATATAATGCGAATGTTGTTCTTACCACTACGACTCTTTCTAGATGGCTTACGATGCACCTTAATGATTCTAGCTCCATAGCCTTACCTCTTAAAACCCATTCTATTCCCAAATCGAAACTTCGAAAAGTTCTTGTTGAAAACACCAGTATAATAACACACGAAATAAATAAGCAACGACTACAAATCCAAGAAGGACTACATATAAAAACAAGGTTGACTTTTATTGGACAAGAAGATCACGTGATCAGATGATCAAGTTTAGAATAAGAATTTAAAGTATCTTTAGTCAATAAGGGAAGCTCGAAATGAGCCCATAGATTTCCACCATTGCTTTTTTAACAGGTATGGTTTTGCTTCTTTGTTTAATGTCATATCAACCTTTGTGGGTTATTTAATGCAAAAAAGCTTTAATTTAATGCAAAAAAAGGACAGTAAATTTCATATTCAACCCATAGCTGTTGGGGGCAAGGAATTCTTACCAAGACTATAAATGATGTATAGCAAAGAATTACAACAATGCTGGTGTATAAGAATATAATCTGCTTCTTTTCTTTTCCTTTTATTACCCGAAATGTATGTGTGGGTAGAGTAAGAGAGAGGGAGAGGGGGGGAGTAAGAGAGTGAGAAGGAGAGAGTGAGAGAAAGAGAGAGTGAGAGAGAGTAAGAGAGTGAGAGAGAGTGAGAGAGAGAGCGTGAGAGAGAGTAAGAGAGAGAGAGAGAGAGAGAGAGAGAGAGAGAGTCCGAGATGGCTGAGATGCATACACACAGAGGGGCGACAGCGCAGTTTTTCTGTGAAACTTCTCTGTCTTTTTATTTCGTTCTACCGGGTCGAAATCTTCCCTAGTTTATATGATTTTTCGTACGCCCACGCAATCATCGTAGTCACGCCTCCCAACTACACGTTGCACGTGGACATGCCTACTTCTAGCATGCCGCCCACGCAATTTACGCAGCATTTCCGTCAGTATAAGCTGGATCACCTGTGCTTTGTTTATTTTTAGAGACAGGTGTACTTCCTGTTGTTTTTCTGCTTCTAGCATTCGATCCTTCTAGCATGCTGCTACCCGCGCAATTTGCATGGCATTTCCCTTGGGGCATCTGCGCCCTGTATACTTTAAGCAACAGGTGCACTTCCTGTTATGCTGTCTGCGCCATTTACGCGAAATGTCAAAGGCATCTTCAAGTCAATATTCATCATTAGTCTGTTAATGAGCGACTGGAGTTCGAACTCGTTAATTACGATGTTGCAGTCCAGTACGTTAGCAACCACGCAACGGGGATTCTGAGCTGATCTTACTGGTTCCTTGTAGTCGAAACTGGATGTAAAATGAAAGGAGCGGTGAATGAATGAAATAAGTAAAATTGGCGACCGTAGCCAGGGGCGACCCAAAGGCTCCCTTTTCAATAGCTACTGCACTGATGCATCGGAGAGCACGCTACTCCATTCCCAGGATTGCTTTACTTACTCTTGATCCGTACCTTATAATGCTGAGTGTTAAGTAAGGTGGCATTAAGTACCATTTTTTGAGTCTTTGGTATGACTCGACCTGGGATTGAACCCCAGTTTCCCGGACCATTGGCGAACACTCTATCCATGAACATAAAAATATAGTCCTATTGTTTTCTTATCTCACCGATGTGGACAAGGTGAGACATCGCTAAAAGGAAGCGACAATGAATGAACAACACGGTGACAAGAAGTGACTCGGCGACGGCAAACGAGCAAGAAAGGAGATGAGCGTCTAGCACAGAAGTTGGGCGAAATTTGAATGTAACAATAGATCTTGAATCTTTGGACGCACAATTATTGACAGGAATTTAAAAAAAAAATCATTCGACCGACTGATATTTAACAATAAAATTTTGATTAAATCCTTAAGAATATACATATATATTTTTTTTTTATTTAAAAAAAATCAATTTTTACCAATTTCAGTTTCTTATTGCAAAATTTTCTCCCACGCGCCTAAAGTCTTTCATATAATAAAAATTCAATGAACAGAAAATAAAATAAAATAAAAAACAAAAATTAAATAAAGAAAGAATAAATAAATAAATAAATATCGATGAGGATTTTTATTAGATTACACTTTTATTTGAATGGAAACTATTAGAAAATACTTCAGAATTTCAATAAAATCGAAGCAGATTTCAATTAAATTGCTCCAGGCGTTGAAGCAAATAAAAAAAATCTAAAATTTTCATAAAAGACGAACTAAATTGGTATAAATCTCCGGAATCTGTTTTTTTTTTTTTTTTGCCTTGTATTAAATTTCTATGGTGTTCTTTTTTCTTTTTTCACTTTCTAATCAGTAAATGTCATTGATTCAACTATAGAACCTGTGAATGAGTTTATTATATTACAACAATAGAATTTCTTTCTTTGGTTCATATCTTTGAAACGTAACAACAGAAGGGGTTTGTATTTACAGTCAGTGTATCATCAGACATTGGAAACAGCATGTTATATAGTATTAGTATAATACTTAATTTTTATTACAGTTTTATCACTTTATATTAATATCAATGTTAATTCGTTAAATGTGTTCACGAGTTGGAAATGTTTGTGAATGGCTGTTGGAGTTACGGCAAGGGGTGGATATCGATTGTTAGGAGTACTTTTCTCCTTTTGACCACTTTGTGGTAAGGTTTTTGTATTATAAAAAGTAAAGTTAGCGACTATAGTCGAGGGTGACCCGAAGGCTCCCTTTTCGATAGCTACTACACCAAGGTGTAGGGGAGGGCGCTACTCCATTCCCTGGATTGCTCCACTTTACCCTTGAACCGTACCTTATAATGCTGAGTGTTAAGCAAGGTGGTATCAAGTTCCATTTTTAAAGTCTTTGGTATGACTCGACCTGGGATTGAACCCAGGTCTCCCGGACCATTGGCGAACACTCTAACCGCTGGGCCAATGTCCCGGTTTTTGTATTATAATCCTGCAATATAAGTCAACCCCTGGTTTTGTTAAGATTTTTCTGGACTTAAGAAGTCAAGTTAATCGACGCGATTTATAGTATATATTTTCAATTATTTCAAACAATACTATCGTTTCAAGTAACTAATAATAATGATAATAATCATTTGAAAATGAAAATTTATACAGTTTATAACTTATTTAATAATTTATATATTTTACGATATTAATAATTTATATAGTTTACATTATGCTTTAAAAGACAAAATTCATAGTTTATTATTCATTTAATAATTTATGTAGTTTATGATATCAATAATTAATATAGTTTACATTATGTTTTAAAAGACAAAATTTATACAGGTTATTATTTATTTAATAATTTATATAGTTTATAATATTACTGATTTATATAGTTCACATTATGTTTTAAAAGACAAAATTTATACAGGTTATTATTTATTTAATAATTTATATAGTTTATAATATTACTGATTTATATAGTTCACATTATGTTTTAAAAGACAAAATTTATACAGGTTATTATTTATTTAATAATTTATATAGTTTATAATATTACTGATTTATATAGTTCACATTATGTTTTAAAAGACAAAATTTATGCAGTATTTAGAACAAACTCACGCACATGTTCTCACAAAAATGTAACAAAATTGCATTGAAATTAAACTTACATTGGAAAAAGCAAACCATAAATAAACACACACTCCAGGGGATATTCCTCTCGAACGACTTGAGACACGTTAATTTGGATATAACTGTAAAAAAATTTAGGATTTTAGTTAATTATCTTAGTTTTTAGTGGTAAATTGTGTGCTAGCAAAATTTTGAATTCGTAGTTGCTGCTTTTCGATTTCTAAAGGTCAAAGTGGGTAAACTTTTTTTGCATAAACGCGTCAGCGGATGTCAAAATAAAGCCTGACTGGTTTGTTTTGAAATTAGCTGTAAGCGAAATATTAAAGATAAACATTTAGACTGGTGTCAGCCGACATTTAGCAATAACATGTCACTAAAAAGGTTTTAGTGATTATGTGTGATTAAGGTATTCGTTAAGAATGATTTTAAGAAAATATGTAAAAAAGATTTTGAAGACACAGTCGGTCAGCAAGAGTTGAAGTTGGACTCGGTCAGTCTGTGACGTCAGACAACATGAAACACCGATAGATGTCGGGCCGTGTCGCTGACGAAGAAATGTCTGAGTCTCTGGTTTCCGTCCCGTCTCACACGATATATAATTCATGTCGATCTAATGGATTGAATTAATTCCTTTAATCTATCTTTCTCCTTTCGGCGGTTACTACGAAAACGGTAATGACAATAAACTTCCGTATCATGAAACTAATAGTCATTTTAGTATTGCGTTGTGTTACGGTTTGGTAACTAACTTATGGTTATTCCGTCCCGAATAAAATGAGGTATAACACTGTAAAATGTTAATTATATAGTTCACGTCCATAATGTGCATCTCTAACAACGTGCGTCTTATGCCCAAATAATTACGATATTTTAAAATTCATAAGCTTACTTGTAGTAAGCTCCACTTAGTCTCGCACAAATATCTTCGGTTGCTTACAGAACCTACTGTTAATAAGTGGTTACCCAACTGACTACACAACGAAATTAGGACTAGGAATACACCGATTGTATACCCTGAAGAAGGGGGTCATCATGCCAAATAAACAGGGATATTCTGGGTATAACACTTCATCTGATGTTGAAGTTCCAGTTCTGGATCTGTGAGGAGTGTTGAGTACCCCTTCATGACCATTACACCCAGGTCCGGAATGGGAGTACTCGTTCGGGGGTTCTAAGTAGTCCTGTTTAAAGATTATTTGCATTAGATAGGAATGCTTGATACGATATAACTGTAACTAATTTGTATTAAGAAAACTTATCTGAAGCTGTAATTATTTACTCAGGATTATAATTATTATTATTATTTTACTCTTCTGAGAGTTTTTCCCAACAGCGTTAGTCGATGGTTTTTCACTGGAGTGTGAATGACAGCAAGTGTCCTCAAGTCTCCAGGACTCTTCTCAGTATTCTGGCCGATCTTAATAACGCTGTAGTTTGGATGGTCTCTACTCGTTCTCTTATTTCCAAGTCATCCAGTCCCTTTACCAATCCTTTTTTGACTGTACCATAAGCAACAATTACAATTGGTATCACCGTCACTTTCATTGCACCGTAAGCAACAATTACAATTGGTATCACCGTCACTTTCATTGTACCATAAGCAACAATTACAATTGGTATCACCGTCACTTTCATTGTACCGTAAGCAACAATTACAATTGGTATCACCGTCACTTTCATGTTTCACAGTTTTTTCAGTTCCGTATCAAGGTCCAGATATTTATCTTTCTTTTCGTTTTCTTTCAATTTTACTAAGCAGTCTGCCTGGACAGCAAAGTCTACCATTTGGCAAGTTCTTTTTTTTTTTTTTTTTTTTTGACTATCACTTGGTCTGGTCGTCTGTCCGTGAATATGTGATTCGATTATTATTATTATTATTATTATTATTATTATTATTATTATTATTATTATTATTATTATTATTATTCCTAGTTTTTTTTTTTTACATCAGCGTTAGCTGATCGTTTTTCCCTGGAATTTGAGTAACTGCAAGTGTCTTCAAGTCTCCAGAACTCTTCTCAGTATTCGTACCGATCTCAATATTACGGTGATTTGGATGGTCTCCACTCATCCTCTTATTTCCAAGTCCTCCAGTCTTTGTATCATTCCTTTGGTGACTGTACCTAGAACACCAGTCACTATTGGTATAATTGTCACTTTCATGTTCCTGTTTTTTTTTTGAATTTTCTAGCAAGGTCAAGGTATTTATCTTTCTTTTCACTTTCTTTCAATTTTACTCAGTGGTCAACCGGGACGGTAAAGTCCATCATTCGGCAAGTTCTCTTTTTTCTTTTGTTCATTATTACTCGGTCTGGTCGTCCGTGATTAGGTGATCCGTATGTTTTTCAAAATCCCAGAGGAGTTTGAGCATCTCATTCTCCAGGACATATTCTGGGTTGTGCATATACTATTTGTTCGTATGGTTTAACTTAAATTTCTTGCACAGTTCCCAGTAGATCACATTGAAACAATACGACGCTGTTCAAACAAATGATTATTATTAAATAGAAATGACCTCTTGAAACAATATTATTGCATATAAATTATTAGTTTTAGATAGGAATACTTAAAACCAAATAACTGCTCGCAAACTTTTGGTATTAGGTAGGTAGGAATACTTGATATATATATATATATATATATATATATATATGTGTGTGTGTGTGTGTGTGTGTGTGTGTGTGTGTGTGTGTGTGTGTGTAAAAGACTCTTAAATAACTGCATAAAAGAGTGAATGTGAATGTACAATGAACGCAATTCTCAAACATCTAGGCATAAAATAACCCTACATCAGTCAGTCAGCCAGAATTATCATGTTACCCTTCTGGTAAATTCGGTTAAATCTATCTCAGTCCAAACCGAGAAATGTCATATCGACTTTAGTTAGTTAAATACATTCATCGGTGCAATTTCTCAAGTATATTTTGATCTGTCTCTTACCGATTGACCTGTCTATGTTAGTCGAATCTATCATGAGAACTTACCTCTGCTATGATAACCCCCTCCGTATCAGCGGGGCACAAAAGCCGCCTTACCACGACAAGGTAAATAAATGATCAAGGAATGTATTTTTTTTTTTTTTTTACCTTTCAAATCTCACCCGGACTTTTCACTTAAAAAAAGCCATGGTATTAAGGGATTCGGTAAAATGACATTTGTCTACTACCTTTAGTAGACTTTGAATTATTGTTATACCAGTCTACCTTTTCGTGTATAGTGATAGACAAGTGCGGGGAGGGAGAGAGAGGGTGGGTAAGGAGAGTAAAAGAGAATAAATTAAAATATACACCTGGAAATAACTGTGAAATTGACTCCTAAACAAACGCTTTGCACCTGGGCAAATGAATATATATATATATATATATATATATATATATATATATATATATATATATCCTATTTACCCAACCCCTCCACTCGGGCAGGATATGACACAAGGTCAATTTTTTAAGCGGAGTTTAAGAGGTTTGAATTCAGAGTTTTCCTTCTCCTAGACTAGTTGCCTCGCCAAGGCTGAAGAACCTAGTCTGCCCTACTATTTATCCATAGCTGTAGGGAGAATAATTGGATTCATACCTTTCCCAAGGGGAATAGTGCTATGTGAAATGCAATCAGTCTTGTCCAGGAATTGAACTCGTGTCTCCGTGTTCATTTCCTACGACGATAACCATTACACCACGGGCACCTCCATAAATACACACACACACACACACACACACACACACACACACACACACACACACATATATATATATATATATATATATATATATATGTGTGTGTGTGTGTGTGTGTGTTGTTGTTGTTGTTGGGAAGCAGTCTTTCATGTAAGCTTGTTTGATTAAATAATAAAAACAAATTTTGTCTATATAATTTTAAGATCCTTTCAAGTTTCTTTATTGGTGTCTTGATTTCAAGTTGGAATTGGTCGATGAATTTACCAAAATTGTCCCGAGCGCTTTCTGACGTGTCATAGGCCATCTTCAGGGGTTGCTTGTATGTATAAAGAGTGTTTTTTAAAGCGTTTTTGAAAGTTGTTTTTAGGCTTTTAGAATATAACAAAATTACGTAAACGCAGAGTTGGATAAAACTGAGATGCTGATGAATTTAAAAAACAACGCTATCAACGGAAATAGAATATCATCAAGCAATATATATATATATATATATATATATATATATATATATATATATATGTATATATATATATATATATATATATATATATATATATATATATATAATGAGAGCCCTCATCTCAATGTTTGAGATGAGGGCTCTCATTTCATATCGAGCATTTGTATTCAGACTGCAGTCCAGTTACCCACGGAGTTGGAAAGAATGAACTGAATATAATGAATAAACAAATGAATAAATAAAGAGAAAAAAATCCTAAAGCATCTGACATTTACTCCACTTCTTTCTGTGCTGACACATTATTAACACCACTTTTTCTTGCTTCTTTATCTTTCTTTTCATTCTTTCTCTCATCCCTCTCTCTCTTTACCTCTTTGGATTTTTAAAGCTTTGTTTCCCCCTCTCTTCCCTCTCTGTACTTTTCTGTACTCGTCCAGTATACCCCACTAAGGAAATGTCTTCGATGATTATATATATATATATATATATATATATATATATATATATATATATATATATATATATGGTTGTATTGATATTTATGTATATGTTTCTTTCGTATCCTTTGACAGTATTGGAGATGAAGTGAATAAAATCATCTATTTTTGTACAGCGGTATTAATGTTTATATATACATTCTTCTTTCGTATCCTTTGACAGTATATGAGAAGAAGTGAATAAAATCATCAATTTTTGTATGGTGGTATTAATGTTTGTGTATATATTTTTCTTTTGGATCCTTAGACAGAATTGGAAAAGAAGTGAATAAAATCATCTATTTTTGTACGGTGGTATTAATGTTTGTGTACATATTTTTCTTTCGTTTTCTTCGACATTAAATAAGATGAAGTGAATAAAGTTATCCATTTTGTATCCATATAAATAAATGGGGGATTTTTTGTTTCTTCTGACACGCGCGTGCGTGCGCGCGCGCGCACACACACACACACACACACACACACACACACACACACACACACACACACACACACATATATATATATATATATATATATATATATATATATATATATAATTATATATATATGATTATAAAACCATTTTTTTCTTCCATCAGAAAAGTGCTCAAATACTGGACAGTTGAGTAAGTTAAAACCTAAAATAAACAAATCCTCATCTCCTCCAAAAAGTTTCCTTATTATAAGTTTCATGCATTTTTTTAGATTAAAAAATCCAATCATCAGATAAAACGTGTGAGCAGAATGGATGACAAAGGACTAAAAACAATTTTCAATATTCCTCGTCTCATTTAAAAAAATAACTGCATCGGCAAAGAACAGAAGGGACAATGGTGGGCGCAATATATATATATATATATATATATATATATATATATATATATATATATATATATATATATATAAAAGAAATGTAAGAATTACATTTTCCATTAAGGTAAGAGTAAGTTTAAGTCATTATATTCATTCCATTCTATTTTACATAATGTTAATATGTAAAGAACGTTATCAATTTCTGACGATTTACTCAACCTCTAAATTTCTTTTGTCATGTCTTCGCTCATCCATTTAAAGGATGACTTACGGTTGATTGTCGTCAGATAATTCGAAGTACAAAAAATGTAACTGAACCCACACCGACACACACACATACACAAATACACACTCACACACTCTGTCTCTGTCTCTCTGTCTCTGTCTCTCTGTCTCACACACACACACACACACACGTATTGTTTAGACAGGTGGAGGTGTTTATGGTGTAATGATTTTCGTAATAGGAAATGGATAAAGTGAACTGAGTTCAAATCTTTGTGGAGGCTGTTTTCATTTCGCTTAGTGCCAATACTCTTGGGAATGGTATAGATTTTACAAGTCTCTTTCCATCTATGGGTATATAGCTAGGCAAACACAGTTCTTTTACCTTGGAATGTCAACCAGTCTTGAAGGAAAACTTTGAATTCAAACCAGTAAAACCTCACCTAAAAAAATTGACCTTGTGTCACATCCTGCTCGTGGCGAAGGGGTTTGGTAAATACATGTATTATTTTGGAAACTTTCGATAAAGATCATAGGACTTTCATTTTTATGATTTTGTGATGTTTTTTTCTCTGGCTTTCTTGGTAGTTTTATGTAGTTTAAAAAGGGCTTATTCGTAGTAGTATAAATGGTGGTTGTCGGTGAATTGTTGGGTTCTAATGAGATGATTCTGGGTTTCTTCTTCTTCTTCTTCTTCTTCTTCTTCTTCTTCTTCTTCTTCTTCACCCATTCATTTGTTGTCTTCTTTTGTCTGGGGGAAGCTGCAAGAGAATGAAGGACTAGAGGAAAATGACAAAGACTCAAACTTTATTTAAGGGTTTAATAACTATTCTGGGGTGCGAAACGTTTTTCTCTACCAGTAAAAATAGTCGCGTTTCCCTGACAAGGCGTTAAAATATATTAGAGTCATTTTTATTATCTTATTTTGTCTGTGGGAAGACTCAAATATAAAGACTCAAACTTATTTAAGGGTTTAATGACTATTCTGTGGTGCGAAACATTTTTCTGCGCCTGTAAAAACAGTCACGTTTCCCAAATAAGGCGTTAAAATATGTTCATCATCATCATCATCATGTCGTGTCGGCAGCACGGATATCCCAGACCCTCTCTCGTCACTTCTCCTTATCGCTCATCGCCTCTGGCAGGTCTTCAGGACTACATCCCGTATCCTCACATAGCTGCTGTATGTATGTTCGAGCTGGTCGTCTTGCTTTTGCTCGGTCATATGTAGGGGTCCATAGGAGTACATCACTTATGAGCTCGTCCTTGCTTCTCCAGCAGCGTCCTGCATGTCTGGTTCGTCTAACTTGGATAGTTTTCGTGATGGGAGGCAGGTGACCGTATAGTTAGTGCTTTGTGGGGTGTTGCCGCCAGGACTTCTTCAATATTGTTCTCAACATTCTTGTGTAGTTGCCATCTAGCTTCTTCTCTAGCCGTTTTGTTAGCGTCCAAGTAGTGCATCCATACAGTAGTATCGACATGACCCCTGCCTGGAAGAAACTGCGTTTCATTTTATCGGTCCGTTCTGATTTCCATATGATCGAGAGCCTATCGATAGCTGTCCACGCCTTCGTTAGCCGCGTGTCGATGTCTTTTTCGGTTGATGAGATACTGCTTCCTAGGTAGGTGAATTTGTCTACTAGTTTCAGAGAGGTTCCGTCTAGTGTGGAGATGTCGCCTGTTTGACTATAGCACATATATTCCGTTTTGTGTGCATTGACATGGAGGCCAATGCCTGCGGCGGCTCGTTCCGAACTATGCAGTAGTGTTTCGGCTTGGTTCGGTGTATTTGCCAGTAACGCTATGTCATCGGCGTAGTCGGCATCAGTAATTGTTTTTGCTGGGTACCCTCTGCTTCTTTTCTTTGTCATCTCGAAGCCATTTTCTCTGATTTTATCAATCGATGTTCTAAGCACATAGTCTAGACAGATAATAAAGAGGTATGGGGCTAGCGTGTCGCCTTGTAGTACTCCTGCTACAATATCGAAGTATTCTGTGTCACCATCCGGTGAACGTACTTTCACTTTGGTGTTTCTATAGAGAATTGTTATTGCAGCTACGGTTTCTTTTAGTAGGCCGTATGCTGGTAGAATTTGTTCCATTTTCCCTCTGTGAATGGAATCGAAGGCCTTGGTGAAGTCGACAAATAGTAATGTCGCCTGTAGGTTTTTTACTCGAACGCCTTCAAGGATTCTACGGATGGTCAATATTTGTGAGGTCGTGGATCTATTTCTTCGGAAGCCATTTTGTTTTTTCCTAAGGATGTTTTTGATTTGGGGTTCTATGCGGTTTCTTAGTCTTTGAGAAGACTCAAAGACAAAGACTCAATCTTTATTTAAGGGTTTAACGATTATTCTGTGGTGTGGAACGTTCTTCTGTACCAGTAAAAATAGTCGTGTTTCCCAGACAAAGCGTTAAAATATATTAAAGTCATTTTCGATGAGTTATAAGTTTGAAGTTTCGTGTGTCAGGTAGGTCGGTTCAGCACAGGCTGCGGGAGAGCCAGCGTGCTGCTACTCCGAGACTCCACAGAAACATTCTCTCCCTAACCAACAGTAGAGAAGAATAGATCCTTTCAGTTGAAATGGTCATTGCTTACTGAGAAGAAAATTCTCTTTGGTCACCAGGAAGCAGCTCCTTTCAGGCAAGCGTGGATTTCGCTTCCTGTCAGAGGCCTCCAAGGAAAAGGATTATTTTTTTAGTTTATTTCTTTTTATTTTTTTCGATCCTTTCAGTTTCTTCGTATAAAGCTATTGTTGATGTAAAAGGTGCCCACGGTTCTTCTCTTAAGCGCTTTCGATCATATGGATTGATTACCTTTAGGGGAGTTAATTTTTGTTCGTATTGTTTGTTTTCGCGTAAATTAGTTGCAAAATTTATTTTGTTGGAAGGATTTGCTATTGGAAGGAGAAGCTTTGGTTAGCATGTTAGTTGTTGAATTTGGTTTGGTTGTTTGGGATTTATGGTATATCAGCCTTTGTAGGTTATCTAATGTCAAATCCATTTTTATACAAATAAACAGTTCTATTTCAAACTGTTCAGTTTATCATAAGTACACAGTTTAATTGTCAAAAAAAATTTCTATTTTAAGCTATTCAGTTTAGTCAAAGAGTTCTATTTCAAACAATTCAGTCTAGCGTAAGTACAGTTTCAATGTCAAAAACAGTTCCATTTAAAACAATTCAGTTTAGCATAAGTACGTAGTTTAAGTGTCAAAACAGTTCTATATCAAGCAATTCAGTTTAGCGTAAGTACGCAGTTTAGTTTTATTTGACCCATAGATAGGACCCAATCAAGTGCTACCACTCCGGGCCAGAGTGAACTTGGGAGTAATGACAATGAAAAAGCACCCAGCATTCCCCAAAACTCCAGAGTTACTGGAACCTCACCATCAGGTTGTTTAGTATTATATCTAGGACACTCGTTAGGGGAGGCCTTACTGCAGAGAAGCAGTCGGTGAATTTAACAGTCCCTGCCGACTGGGCAATGTTGTTGTTAAAGATATTTAATATGTTACTCGGCCATCTAGTACATACGGCAGCATATGTTACATTAAGAGGCTGATTTTTAACAGGCCGATGTAATGTAAAAACAACAAAAACAACAAAAAATCAAAACAAAAAAAAAACATCAACAAAAAAAAGAAAGTTCATGGCCGCTGATGAAATTAGCCTAAAAAACCTTTTTTTTTTGTTTACAGTCTTATTATTACATTTCTGAAGAAAACTAAAAAATAACCATTTTGTGTCTATAAGGATAGTAGGATATTTGGATAAGTACTATTTCTTTCCACTGCTTCGTTCTCTTTCGCTTTCTCCTCTTTTCTTTATTTCGGTGTGCCTTTTTCGGGTAATGTTGTTATTTTCTAAGCATTGTTTTATTTATAGTCACTCAGTACAAACAAATCTTACAGCCCCTACTGTTAAGAATTAGTCACTCGTTTTTATGCATTGAACTGATCAATCGCTATTTCCGTGATCTGGCAAAATCGGTGCTTTCAGCTTGGCTTGACTGTAAGGGCCCTTTCGGCCGATGGTTTAACATGTTTCTACATCACATTATCTGTCTATCTGTCTGCCTACCTGAAAGAAATGCTACAAAGTTCATGAATTTTATGCTTTATCCACACCTCCCCACTGCTGACAGCCGATAACTAACTAACGCTGTGTAAGGATCTGTCGTTGTTGAACTGGAATGAAAAGTCATTCACGTACTTATGGAAAGAAAATGGAGGTAGCGATGGTGCCATGGTCAATGTCGTAGAAAATGGACTCGGTGAACCAAGTTCAAACCCTGGACAACTCTGATAGCATTTCATATAGTACTAATACCTTTAGTAAAATACATGAATCGAATTATCCTCTCTCCGGCTATGAGTAAATAGCAGGACAGATCGTTTTTTTTAACCTTGGTTAGGAGAAGGAAAACACAAATTAAAACTTGTTAAACTCCGTTTAAAAAATGACCTTGTGTCGCATCCTGCCTATGCAGACGGGTTGGTAAATATATACTTATGAAAAGCGAACACTGGTGGTTGATCAAATAGCTACAAATAGCCACAGCACCTGTCATATCTGCAGAAAAATACAAGCCAGCAGTTGGGTTTAAAAGGCATATTAAAATACACAAAGGCTGCGACAAACGTTTTCTATGCGTGTGTCAAATTTGTTTTTGAGGCTTTAAAACACTTGCTGGGTTTTAAAAAGCCACACCCGTTCACTGTACGGTTAATTGTTCTTTAAAAAATGATACTATTTGACGACCATATCAAAATCTGAGGTGACGAGTATATACGTATGTCTCTTTTGGTATTAGCTTTTTGGTAAGTATATACGTATGTCTCTTTTGGTAAGTATATACGTATGTCTCTTTTGGTATTAGCTTTTTGGTAAGTATATACGTATGTCTCTTTTGGTATTTAGCTCTTTCAGTTTCTTTTTTCTTTCTCTTTTCCCCCCTCTGTCCTTACCAGTCAGTTTTTATTTACTGTGTCCACTTTTTTCTCCTCCTCTTTCTCTATACTCTATCCGGCTCTTCTTTTTTTGGGTGGGGTGGGGAGATTTTCTCTCTTTCTTTCCCTTTTGTTATTCCCTGATCTCTCGGTCTGTCTGTCGGTCTGTGACGATCCCTGACTTTTTCTTCTAATTTGAATAATTTTTTTTAATCAACCATAACTGTATCTTAAATGTTCAACTAATTTTTTTTCAAATTACACTTGCAGAACATCGGCAACAATGTCTAAGAAGTCTGTGTCTCCATCCGGTGAGCGAACCTTTAGTTTCGTGTTACTGGAGAGCATCATTATGGTTATAACAGTTTATTTGTACCATCTTCTCTATGTGTACGGAATCAAATGCCTTGGAGAAATCTACAAACAAGTGTGCCACCTAGAGTTTAAATTTTTTTTTTTTTTTTACAGCGGATTGTCAGAATCTGTGATGGTGAGGATCCTTTTCACCGAAAACCAATTTGAATCTTTCTGAGAATTTTCTCAATTTCTAGTTAGATGCAATTAAACGTTACGTAAGGGTTATGCCTCGGAAGTTCTTGGCGATTCCGAGATCACTTTTCTCGGGGGTGGGGATGCAGCCTTTTGTCCATCTTTCTATTGTGCTCTGGTTATGTACGGCGTTGCAGTATCGGAGCAGTAAGTCATCGAATTTCCTTGTCTTTCATACATCTTGGGGTATTTCATTGAGACCGGCAGCTTTTTTATTTTTAATTTCTGTTAGGACAACGTCGAGTTCTTATTGAGTAAACTGATGTCTATTAGGTTATAAATAATTTTCGTGATAGGTATGTCAGTGACTTGAGGGGAGTTTCCAAACGTGAAAACAGCATCTCTATATAATAAAAGAAACACTACTGTAGGATATCAACAATTACTATTTAATATGGAGGAGTACCCGTGATGTAGTGGCTAACGTGGTTGACAGCGAGTCTGAACTGCAGTCCCACGATTGTGTTCACTTTCGTTCGAATACTCTTAGAAACAGCGTGAAGTGTCTTATTCCCACTGCTATGGGTTAAATAGTACCAATACTGTCTTTTCACGAGGATGACTTTGGCATTACATAACCAACGAAGGTTGATATGTTTTTGAACAAAGAAATCGTACTTATCTAATCTAGATAATTTACACACAGTCAAATGGTATCAAGTATTCCTATCTAATATAAATAATTCTACTCGATAAAAATTCTTTGTTTGCATACATTTGTAGGGAACGAATAAATAAATAAAAAATTGAATTTTAAAAAAATAAATAAATAGATAAAAAGAAAACTATTAAATTTTAAGAAACTCCCAGAGGTCTCTAACGGAAAAGGAGATGACGCATGCGTAAAAGATAAAAGGCATTCCTCTTGAAAAAAAAAAAAGGAGACCATATTATCTTTCTCTTTCAGGCAGTGTCCGTCGAACCAACAACACCATTTTGCTGTCTGGTGTTTTGGGCAATAGCGTCGATTAGGCCCTTCACACAGTAAATAAAGGAAAGTATAGAAGAAATGTTTTCGTCTCTTATCTATTTCTATCTTTTCTTTTTGTATATTTCTTTTGGACTTTCTTTGGGCAAGGCATTGCGCCGGCCTGTCAACGTGGGGTAAAGTAATATAACCAAAATATGGAGTCAGATGTCTACGGCAACACAGCCTTGCCCTTAGCCCCTGACCTTCAAAGCCTTCAAACCCCACACAGTAATATATGGCTTCACGTATTCCTAACTAAATCCAATAATACTTAAACAGATCTATTTGACCATTTATAGAACTCTAACAGGTAGAGTGAACCTAGAAGTAATGGCAACTAAAAGGTATCCCACAATCCCAAGAGGAGTCTAACCAATAGATACTGTTTAGTATTATACCAAGGACAGAGAGCCTAGTCTTACTACATTGCATATTGTAAAACAGCAGACAGAATGGTAAGCTGAGCTTAATAAATGGCAATATGATTTCTACTTGTTTATTGTTAGAAACTCCATCTCAATATGAGCCACATCTTTCCTCAGGGAGAATATTTTTTCTTGAATTGAAAAACTTACTATGTATCTAACCCGTGCTATCGGTGAGGCTTAGATTACGCTGACTGTACCTCCCGCAGAAGGGTAAGATCCCCACAAAAAATGGATCTCCTCGGTATGACACTAAACTGAATCTGATGTTGAGACTTCAGTCCCAGAGGTCGGTTGAGAATGGAGTACCCCTTCGTTACTCTTTCCAGATTCAATCTGACGTAGAATGGTACTACCTGTAAGCGTCCCATCTATGGCTTAAATAGATTTGTTTAAAAATTATTCGTATTAGATAGGAATACTTCGTACACTATAAACGTGTGCAAATTATTTTCATTTAAGAGGAATACTTGCGACCATATAACTTTAGTTATTCGTATTATCAATGCTTACTTGAAGCTAAACTTGTTTACAAGGGGTTATTTTTATTAGTTACATGAAACCCTGTGATTGTGTGTGGACACAGGTTAAAATGTCAAAAACAGTTCTATTTCATGCTATTCAGTTTAGTCTAAAAAGTTAAACAGTTCCACGTATTGCTATGCATCACTAACAATTCAATTAAACATCAGTCATTTATTTACACACAGTTAAATGCCAATAACAGTTCTATGTCTAACAATTAAGTTTAGCATAACTACGCTGTTTAGTTTTATTTGACCCATAGATAGGACCGAGCCAAAGTATACATGGTGGCAATGGCAATGAAGTGGGGTGGGGCTCTGCATTCCCCAAAGCTCCAGCCTTACTGGAAGCTCACCATCAAATTGTTTAGTGTTATATCCAGGACACTCGCTGGGAGAGTCTTACCCCTCTGCAGAGATACAATTAGTATATTCTACAGCCCAGCTGACTGGGCCAATTTATATTAGACAGTAATACTTAAAATCACACATCTGTTTGTAAAGTATTTGTATTAGATGGGAACAATTGATACTAAGTAATTTTTTTTATTTAGAATAGTTACTTGACATAAAAAAAATTGTTTACTAAGAAGAATTTTAGTGATTTAAAATCATATAAAAACAATATAAAATCATATAAAAACAAATGACTATTGTTAAATAGAAATAAAAGTTGGCAACCGCAGTCGAGGGTGACCCGAAGGCTCCGTAATCAATAGCTACTACACGGAGGTGTAGGGGGAGGGCTACTCAATTCCCTGGATTGCTCCACTTTACCCTTGATGCGTACTTTATAATGCTGACTTTTAAGCAAGGCAGAATCAAATGCCATTTTTTGAGTCTTTGGTATGACTCGACCTGGGATTGAACCCTGGTCTTCCGGACCATCCATACAACTATGTGCAAATCTTCAAGTCAATATTCATTATTAGTCCGTTATGCAGCGACTGGAGTTCGAACTCATTAATTACGATGTTGCAGTCCAGCACGTTAGCAACCACGCTACGGGGACTCTTACCTGATCTTACTGGTTCCTTGTAGTCGCAACCGGATGTAAAATGAAAGGAGCGGTGAATGAATGAAATAAGTAAAATTGGCGACCGTAGCCAGGGGCGACCCAAAGGCTCCCTTTTCAATAGCTACTACACTGATGCATCGGAGAGCACGCTACTCCATTCCCAGGATTGCTTTACTTACTCTTGATCCGTACCTTATAATACTGAGTGTTAAGTAAGGCGGCATTAAGTACCATTTTTTGAGTCTTTGGTATGACTCGACCTGGGATTGAACCCTGGTCTTCCGGACCATCCATACAACTAGGTGCAAATTATTCGTATAATAGTGAAATGTATGTGAGTCTTTGCTCGTCGGCCAATTGTGGTGTGTCCATGTGTAGGAGTCCAGCTTTGCGTAGACAACGGATGGAGTCTAGAGGACCAGCCAAATGCGAATAACGATAGGGACTGAGAGAGAGAGAGAGAGAGAGAGAGAGAGAGAGAGAGAATGAAGGGAGTCCGCCCGGTTTAATGATGATGATGATGAGAAAGAAATATTTAACATCATAATTGCATGCAAAAAAAAAAAAACACAAAAAAAACTAAAAACAAAGCAAAAACAAAAACAAAGAAACAACTATAAAAACCAACGACACAAAAATGTAGATATAAACATACAATGTACACTATTCCTTAGCTTCTAGGCAGGAAATAAGCCTAGACGGGTTGACATGCCAATCAAATCAATTTGTCAACCTGCATCTCCTTAGTATATAAAATAAATTTGGTAATTGTACATCAAATTGTTGAACAGACAACACAAACGCAACAACAAGAAGAACATTCCCCCTAAAAAAAACTCCAAACAACAACATCCCCCTACAAAAACAACCAAAAAGAAACTCTCTCCAACAATCTATATGCGCATATTTCAACGGATTTGTCAGAAAATAAAACCTTTTTAAGTAACCATTTAAGAATTACTACTTTTTTAACGAAATAAACACAACGTAGAATGGGGGTGTCCTCGTGGTGTAATGGTTAAAGCGATGGTCTGCGGAATCGTAGTACGCGAGTTCGAACTCCAGTCGCGCTATTACGTTCACTTTCGGGCAAATACCCTTGGGAAAGGTATGAACCCCCTAATCCTCCCAGCTATGGGTTAAATGGTACCAGTACTATTCTTCTAGGAGAATGAGCTTTGGCATTAAATAACCTAAAAAGAGTTGATATGCCATTAAACAAAGAAACCAAACAACGTAGAATTTAGTATATTAAAATATATTTGACTGTGAATCAATTAAATAGCAAAAGCAAACAAGTGATACTTTTAATACAATTAGTCCATCCCTCAAAAAAAAATATATATATAAATAAATAGATATATAAAACTGAAAAATAAAAAGAAAAAATTCAAGAAAATAGATAAAAAGAAAAAATAAATAAATAAAAATAAAAATGAATAAGAAGTAAAATAACAAGGACAATGGTTAGTAGAAAAAATCATTTTTTGGCAAAATAAAAAAAATCTAAAACCACCCTAAAAAAAGAGAAAAGATAGTCACAGTTTTTATCGTTGGGGAAATCACCCCGAATTGTTATTTGGCTTTCGCTAGAAGGAAACGTGTCTTAAATAAAAGAATTGTCCGGTATAAAATCTTTAAGGGTCACAATAGACATTTTTTTCTTTCACTATGCTCTTCCCTTACTTTTCATCACCCACCCAACCACCCATCGTCCGGCTTTCAACCCCAATGACCATTTACCGTTCCCATTCCCAACCAACTGACCACTCCTCACGCGCAACGATGTTTTTCCGAGATTGTTATGCACTATTCTCGATTTCCTTCCCGTTAATCTGTTGGCTTTCTTATCTTCCCTTCTGTCAGACCGACTGTTTTCCATCGCCATTATTGGGTACTCTCTCCGGCCATTAAAAAAAAGAAATTCTTTCTTATTTTGATCACGTTATAGTAAAAAAAAAAAAAAAAAGAAAGAAAATTCGTGGCTATTTTCTCGAGAAGGTAGAAAGTCAAAATAACGACATCCTTTCTGGACAATACAACCTAAGTACTCAAAGAAAAAAAAATTAACCCAAATAAAACACCCCCCCCTTTTTTTACTGCAACAGTTGTCTATTTCCGATTGTTGCCAATTTTAAGATAAACAATACCTTTCAGAAAAAGTAATTCTATTTTTAGAGCTCTAAATTTTTTCAGCACAACTTTCTTTTTTACATTGAATTGATAAGAGTACTATGTTTGGTATCAGAACAGTAGGAAATCTTAATGAATTCTTAATGTATTTACATATACTTACCCAATCCCTCTGACACAAGGTCAACATTTAAGCGGAGTCTAACATATTTCAATTCAGAGTGGTCCTTTTTCCAGACCGGTTGTCATTCCAAGGTCAAAGATACCAGTCTATTCTACTATTTTACCCATAGCTGAACGAAGAATAATTTAATTCATACCTTTCCTAAGTGTATTAACGCTATGTGAAATCTAAACAACCTCGTCCAAGATTCGGACTCTAATCGACGAGTCCACGACTGTAACCATTACACCACGATCGCCTCCTTAAAGTTTTTGTATTTATAGATTAGTGTGAGCTATACGATCTATTGTTCCTAGATGTTAGGAGTAATAATGCGTATATCTGGAAATACAAGCGTACCTATATGAGAATGCATGCGTAGAATCTAAGTGCATACGTATGTGGTGGTGTGTGTATCGGTGTGGGTGTGTGTTGGCATAGGTAGTATATATATATATAGCGTTTCGAAAAATTATTGTTAATTTCTCTAACACTATATTTTTTTTGGCAACACAAATGAATGACGAAACTTTTCTTTAACAACACAACAAAGAAAGTTTTTATTTGCAGCATGAAATATTTGGTTTGCTTTTGATGCTGCAAGACTCGTGGAGTTTAGGCTTGTTAGTGTTGGAGACGAAATGGCTTAGCGGGATGTTGAGATGGCAGCGTGTGTTGCGGGACGTGTGAGGGATTGTGTTTAGAGTCACCGTGTAGTTTTGTATCTGGTATTTTTGGGGGTGAGTCTGCGTTATCTCCATTAATGTGGACCAGAGGTGAAAAGGGAACCAGTGTCGAGAGCGGAGTTACGCTCAATCGACATAGCCATTTTTGTGGTGACATGAAGTGGTGCCTGTGGAAGGCATGCTGAATGCATCCAGTTCATATTCAACTGGGATTCCTTGTACGAAATCCATAAATTAGATGGTTCTCTCGTTGAGCGTCCATGTTGCTGCTGGTGTTGCTATGTTAAAATTTCGCTAAGCAGGGACGGCAAGACGAACGTCTGTTCTGGTCGTCATCTCAAGCCAAAGAGAGTGGGTTTGGCCGCTCACCCGTTTTGCTAGCCGGAAATGAAGGTCCGGGCTGAATAGGATAAGTCATCCTGATTGGGTGAAATTAAGTGTTGAAATAAATTGAGTGCCAAACCAAAATACGAGATTTTCCTCTTCTCTACATATATATGAAGTTACCATAACTCACCACGACGAGAAGGATGTTACGCAAGGACAAATTTTAAGCGGAGTATAGTTGGTTTGAATCAAGCGTTTTCCTTCTCCTAGGATGGTTGCCTTATCAAGGCTTAAGAACCCTGTCTGCTTTACTATTCAACTGTAGTTGGGCAGCAATAGATGGATTCATGCCTTTCCCTGAGGAATGAGCGTTAGGGGAAACACAAACAGCCGATTCCATTTTTAGCGAAGTATTTTTAGCCGGAGTTTTTGTTGTTGTTAGCGAGGAATGGTTGTAACGTGGGTGCGTGTTTACGTTGAGATTGTTTCCTCGCTAAGAGTGTAAGGTCTTTCGCTAATTGTTGTTAGATATTAAACGAAGGATGAAGAAGTAAGATGGCGATAGTCGAAAGGTGTTTTTGGAATAGGTTTTATTTGCAGCATGGAATATTGGGTTTGCTTTTGGTGCTGCAAGACTCGTGGTGAGTAAGAGTGTTGAGACGAAATTGACTTATGAGAAGTTGAGAAGGTTGAGATGGCAGCGTGTGTCGTCGGACGTGTGAGGGATTGAACTTTAGAGTCACCGTGAATTTTGTGCGTCTGGTGGAGAGTTTGCGTTGTCTCCATTAAGGTGGCACAGAGGTAAATTGAGAGCTAGGTGCCAAGAACTTAATTGTGCGTCGAATCGACATAGCCAATTTTGGGGTGACATAAAGTTGTGCCTGTGCGAGGCTTGTTGAATGTATCTAATTTATATTCAATTGGGATTCCTTGCAAGGAATCCATAAATTAGATGGGTTCCCTCGTGTGTCCATGCTGCTGCTGCTGCTGCTGCTGCTATTCTAGATCCGCAGTGCACTGGGCAGCGTTGTCCTGCTAAAGAATCGCTATTGCTATTGAAGAACGGCCAGTGTGACGTCTGCACTGGATGGCGTTCTCCAGCCAAAGAGAGGGGTCTGGTAGCTTCCCCAATTTCCTGTTGCCCGTAAAGAAGGCCCGGGGTGAATAGGATAAGTCATCCTGATTGGGTGAAATTAAGTGTCGAATTAAATTGCGCGCCAAACCAAAATACGAATTTTCCCTTCCCCTACACATTTCATATGCGAATAACCGTTACTCTAACAGCGATTCACCCCGAGCATTCTTTGTGTGTATGGGGGGTACCACTCTGCAGAGGATTTAATCAGCTTATTCCAGGAATACAATTTCATTACAAACAGTATGTCATTTATAGATATTTGCTTTAAATTTAAATTTAAATTGATGCACAGCGTGTTCATTAGACTCACTTATATATGAAAACAGAAGTGAATTCGATGGAAAATCTTGAGAACTATTTATTTTGATTTATGTCATATTTTCGCCACAGGCGTGATGTGAGATATGGTCAGTTATTGAGCAGAGGTCCCCGTCTCACTATAGCATGGCCAAGGACAGTAGCAAAAAAAAAAAAAAAAAAAAAAATGAAAAGAAAATAAGCGTGGCTCTGTCAATATTCTTCTCTTTGGAATTCACTTCAGGCATCAGGCAAGAAACTTAACCCTTTCTTTTTATGGTAAGTGCTGTCTTGGAAGATAGCCTCTTGAAGTGAAAATCATCTACTGAGAAAAATCTGAGTGACTGTGTTTGGCACCACAAGATTTAGGTCGGCATATTTATTTATTTTAGTTTGTTTGGATCATAGTAGTCGGTTTTGGGTTTGGATATCGGACTCTGTTGGTTTTCTTCTTACCCCAAATCAATTCGTTGGCTTCTTCTGTGTCTGTGAGAGACTCTCAAGGAATTCCTGAAGGAAGGAAGAAAATTGCCCAAGATGCCTTTAAAATTCTAACCGTATTTTTGTGGGTTCAGAAAATTCTTCCTGAAACCAATAGACATGGTCGTATCTCCTAAACAAGGCGTTAAAGTATACTAGTCGTTTTCGGTGGTTGAGAAGTTCTAATTGGGTACCTTTTATAAAACTTGTTTAGGCGGAGTCGGCTCATTAGCAACAGACATGGAGTCAAGTTACTAACCCTAATAAACCATGTGTTCGCTGAGAGCGGCTGCGTGAAAGAAGGTCCTTTCAGCTTGAGAGGTACCGTTAATGTGAGATCGAATTTCTCCTTTTCATAGGGACAGTTTATTTTCCTGCACATGCGTCGCCTTCAATTCTAGTCAGGGGCTTTTGGGGATTTCAGTACTTTTTGAATTCATTTTATTTCAATTATTTTCTTTTTTTTTTTTTTTTTTTGAATGCACTATAACTGATCGCTTTGTATAATGGTTAGCATCATTAGAAGTAGAGTCGGCGACACGAGTTCAAATCCTGGATGTAGCAATTGTGTTTTACGTCCCGGTAATGATCTTTGAAAAGGCAAAATTCGTCGTTTCTCTCTCCACAAGGCTGATTGCATTTCGTTTAGCGTTCTCTCTCCAGCTGAGGGTAGATTGTGGAGCAGGCTGCACTGTTCAACCTTGGAATGGTAACCGGTCTAGAAGAAGGAACTCCCTCAATTCAAACCGGTTAAAATCCGCTTAAAACTGACCTTTTTTGTCACATCCTGCTTGTGAGGGAGCAGTTGGTAAAACATATTGAACATTTATGAATATAGCAAACTACACGCGTGTGTGTGTGTGTGTGTGTGTGTTGGTGCAATACTGTATGAAAGACTGCGGCTTGAAGCTTGGAGTAACACCTTTTAATATTTTGAACTTTTAAAATGTTAGGTCTTGTGTGTATATATATATATATATAATCCTTTCGCTAAGATTGTTCCTCTTTACTCTTGATCCGTAACTTATAATGCTGAGTTTTAAGCAATAAGACATCAAGTAACATTTTTTTAAGTCTTTAATATAACTTGACTATTGCCAAACACTAATCCAGTACCGTTGGCGAACACTAATCCAGTACCATTGGCGAACACTAATCAGCGTTGGGTAAGAGATCGAATAATAAGATAGACTTGATAGGGCAACCGGTCTAGGCGAAGCTGAACTCTAAGTTCAAATCAGCTGTACTTCGTAAATAGTTGGTCTTGTGTCTTAGCCTGCTCTTGCTGGAGGGGTTGAATAAATATAAACTTCCCCCAGACAGTGTTGTCCCAGTGAGCGATTAAATACCAAATTTGCTAATTACATAATGTTTAACTGCATCAGTTTGGCATCCATAAGTGGAAGTCTGATGCATGCATGCATGTTTTGTTTTTTCAGGTTGGTTGGGTTTTATGGCATATCAACCTTTGTAGGTTATTTAACGCCAAATCCATTTTTATGTGAATGATCACTTCTATTTCAAACAAATCAGTTTATCATGAGTACACAGTTTAATTGTTAAAAACATTTCTATTTCAAACTATCCAGTTCATTCAAACAGTTCTAATTCAGCTAATCCAGTTTAGCGTTAGTACAGATTTTGTTTACACAGTAAAATGTCAAAACAGTTCTATATATAACAATTCAGTTTAGTGTAAATACAGTTTCAATGTTAAAAACAGTTCTATTTCAATTAATTCAGTTTTGTTTAAGTACGCAATTTAAATGTAAGTACGGTTTGTCAAAAACGTTTCTATTTCAAGCTATTCAGTTTAATCAAACAATTCTGTTTTGCATAAGTATGACGTTAGTTCTATTTAACCCATAGATAGGCCCCTATCAGGTGCTATCACGCCGGGCCAGAGTGGACCTGGGAGCAGTGGCAGTAAAGGGGTACTCCGCATTCCCCAAAGCTCCAGCATCACTGGAACCTCACAATCTGATTATTTAGTGTCATATCCAGGACACTCGTTGGTGGGGTCTTAACCCTCTGCAGAGAAGCAGTCGATGTATTCTGTACCCCCATCCGACTGGGCAATTGTTTTTTTTTTCAATATTGGTAAATGCTATTGAACTAAAAAAAAAAAAGTCATTTTTAGACACAATTTCAATGCTTCTGTAGTATTTCGCTGAAATCTAGGGAAGGTGTGCTATATAGAGTGGTTGGTGTGGACATGTATCTCGACAAAGTTTTTATGGAGAAAGTTGGTATAGTATTTTTCTCATAGACCGGTTGCCATGCTTAGGTGAAATAGCCTAGTCTGCCTGACAAAACATGCAAATTAATTTGGCTATCTATTTCTTAGCCTTATCTTGACGCATACCAACTCTCCATGTTGGAGGTTGGTTGATTGTTTCAAGGATATAAATATTAGGTTGTTTGAAAAAATAATGACTATTGTTTTTCATAATGATATTAGAAGAAAGAAAGAAGAAAAGAAAGCTAGAAAGAACGAAAAAAGAAAAAAGAAGGAAAGAATTTTGGAAAAATAAAAAAATGAAAGCAGAAAAAAAAAAGAAAAGAAAAATAAGCAAGAAAAAAAGGAAGAAAGAAAACTGAAAATAAAAAAGAGAGGAAAGCAAATGAGAACGAAGATAAAAAAAGCAAGAAAAAAAAAAAAGAAAGCAGAAAAAAGAAAGAAGAAAATAATGAATGAAAGAAAGCAGAAAATAAATAAGAAAGGAAAGCAAATAAGCCCAAAGAAAAGAAAGCAGGAAAAAAGAGGGAAAGAAAGAAAGAAAGAAAGAAAACAAGGAAAAACGGGGAAAAAACGCAAGAAAAAAAGAAGGAACGAATGTAAGACAGAATGAACAGAAGGAAAAAAAAAAGGTAAGAAGAGAGAAGAAAATAAATGAATAAATAAACCAAGAAATAAATGAAGAAAGAAAGAAAGAAAGAAAGTCAGAAAGAAAGAAAGAAGGAAATAAACAAATAAATAAATAGAGGAAAGAAAGCAAGAAAGAAAAAAAGAAGACAAGAAATAAAGAAGAAAAGAAAAGAATAGGTATCCATAACGATGAAGACATCCAGAAATTGAGGTTAATATATTTCCACCCGACCCCGATATCGACGCCATTTTCTTCCCAGGGGCTGGCGGACATAATTAATTAGGCCTAAATGTAAAGGATGGCAGTCACTAGGGTTTTTCGGCGACAAACTTTACTACTAACTCAGTTTCATCTCTGAAAATATATGCATACATACTCCAACGAACTACAGCCACATACGAGACTGGTTGGTGTTAAATCATAACCGAGTTTGTCCACTAATATAAATATATATATATATATATATATGATAGTATATATATATATATATATATATATATATATATATATATATATATATATATGATAGTGATGATATTTATTAGCAGCAGTGTATTGACCTAGATAGCATCTCAGCATAACCGGGTTTTGTAGATAATTTACAGTTGGCATGACACCCTCGATATTTTACTGGGCTTTATTTGTAGATTTGAGTAGGTACCATATATATATATATATATATATATATATATATATATATATATATATATATATATATATATAATGCAATTAGAAGGAAACTCAAACCTGGTTGAATTGTCATTATGAATTTATTTCGCCGAAGAACATCGTTATACTCTCCATCTCATCAGGTGACCGCGCATGTTTAACTTGAGGTTGATTCCTCATATATATATATACATATATATATATATATATATATATATATATATATACATATAAATATATATATATATATATATATAACCCTTAGTAATTCAGTGCCTAATTCTGTATATGCAAATCTCTCTTTCTCCCTCCCTCTCTCTCTCTCTCTATATATATATATATATATATATATATACATATATTATATATATATGATTTGTATTTCAATAGATTATGGGTTACATTATTTATAAACGACTCAGAGATCATTTATTTACACACAGTCAAACGGTTTCAAGTATTCCTATTTATTGTTTATACAAGAAAGAAGGAGGAAAAGTTGCAAGAAAGAAAGATTGCAAAAAAAAAAAAAAAGAAAAAAAAACAAAAAACGAAGAAACTAAAAAAGAGAAAAGACCTCTATTCCAACATTAACATAGATAGATAGTTGTAAGGCCCCCCACCACACCTTCGTTAATGGGATCTTATCGTTCTGCAGAGTTGCTGTCAACGTATTTAACAACCCCAGCTGACTGGACTACTGAGAGTAATGACAATGAAGGAAAACCCCCATATTCTCCAAACTCTAAGATTGTAGCCTTACCATCAGAGTGGATATGGGAGTGATGGCAATAAATGTGTACTCCACATTCCTTAAAGCTCCAGAACAAGAGCCTGATCATCAAATAATTTAGTGTCATATCCAGAAGACTCTTTTATTAGGTTGTGTTGTTTGATTTAATGGCATATCAACCGTTGATGGTTATTTAATGCCAAATCTTGTTTACACTTTAAGTGATTTTAAGTGAAGATTTTGTAGGTAAGATTTTTAAAAACGAGCCAGAGCTAATTTTTTTGCACATAGTTAAATAGTTTCATGTATTGCTATTTATTATTTGCACACAGTAAATATTTGGTTTGGTTTATCAATTTATTTTTTTGCTCTTGAAGAACTATTCATGAATGTTGTGAGTTTGATTCTCACCGAGCGTTCCTCTGTTAAAACTTTCCACCAATCTGTGGTGCAAAGTTTAGTTGATAACAATACAGCAATTTTGAAATAAGTCCAAACGTTAAACGATCCTCGTTACGTTTTTTTTAATACTTTTCTTCTATTTTTTTTTTTTTTTTTTGCTCTCGACTTCCCAGTCACGTTAACTTAATGGAGAACAGAGCTGAAGCTACACAAGTGAGTCGTTTGCAAAGCAGTGTTGTTGTTGGGATAGATGTCTTTCCTTGATTGCTCCCCGAATTGAGAAATTTGTTAGGATTCACTTGTTCTCAACATTTACCAAATAAATTTTCAAGCACACTAACGCACTCAAACTCATACTGTTACACACACACACACACACACACACACACACACACACACACACACACACACACACACAGCTCTCTCTATATAAACTGTGTGTGCGCCCTCAAGTGTACGTACTAGTTGAGGAACCCGGTATTTCCCGGAATAAAAATATATCTAATGGTTGGTTGAGTTGGGTTTTTACAGAGCATCAACCATTGTAGGTTATTTAATGCCAAATCTTCTTTATACATATATATTAAATATATATGATTTGGTTTGGTTTGGTTTTATGACATATCAAGCTTTGTAGGTTATTTAATGCCAACTCCTCTTTATACATATATATTAAATATATATGATTTGGTTTGGTTTGGTTTTATGGCATATCAACCTTTGTAGGTTATTTAATGCCAACCCCTCTTTATACATATATATTAAATATATATGATTTGGTTTGGTTTGGTTTTATGGCATATCAACCATTGTAGGTTATTTAATGCCAAATCCTCTTTATACATATATATTAAATATGTAGGATTTGGTTTGGTTTGGTTTTATGGCATGCCAACCATTATTGGTTATTAAATGCCAAATCCATTTTTATAAATATAAACAGTCCTTTTACAAAAAATTAAGTTTAACATAAGTAAACAATTTAATTCTATTTGACCTATAGATAGGACCATATCAGGTGTTACCACTCCGGGCCATAGTGGACCTGGAAGCGATGGCAAAAAAGGGGTACTTTGCATTCCCCAATGCTCCAGCCTTACTGGAGCCTCTACATCAGATTGTTTCGCGTTACGCCCAAGACACTCGTTGGTTAGGGGTGGGGGCTTACCTCCCTGCAGAGACGCAGCCAGTGTATTCTACAGCCCTAGACGACTAGGCTTGAAACGAGTGACTTAGAACCATGATTCTAAATGTATGTTTTAAAAGTGCACTTGTAGACCATTGAAGAGAATTTCAGTAAACCATTTTGTTAACAAATGATTTTAATCCTTCTCTTTGCTTATTTAGTTGAATTTTTCTCTTTGTTTATTTAGTAGAATTTTTCTCTTTGCTTATTTAGTTGAATTTTTCTCTTTGCTTATCTAGTAGAATTTTTCACTAAAATCTGAATGGCAGCATGTCTCTGGGCCATTCCAGGATCTCTCCCAGTACTCTAGCAGGTCTTAGTTGAGCTATGGTCTTTACCCTGAGATCCAGTCCACACAGTCTCTTCTCTATGTTCTTGGTTTGGTTTCGGTTTCCTTGTTTAATGGTTTTCGTTTCTATTTGATGGCATATCAACCTTCAGGGGTAATTCAGTGCCAAAGCTATCCTTGTAGAAGAACAGTAGAGGTACTTTTTAATCTATTGTTGGAGAATCAAGAAGGTTCATACCATTCCCAAGGGTATTCATTCGAAAATGAATGTAATAGAATGACTGGAGTTCGAACTCGCTAACTACGGTATTGCAGTCCGGCACGTTAGCCCCTACACCAGAGTAATGTCCCCAGGTTCTTGAAGAGAGCTCTGGAAGCTACAATAACTATTGTAATCACTGTGCCTTGGCGTTCCACAACTTTCATCTCTCTGGCACTGTCCAGGTATTCATCCAGTTTTTACGTTTTCACATATTTTCCGTGTTCTAATGGAACGGTAAAATCTACGAGATGGCAGGTTCTCTTTTTTTTATTGATGAGAATTAAAATGTCTGGTCTTCTGGCACGGACAAGTTGATGTGCTTGTATTTCACAATCCTTGAGAATTTTGTGAGGTTCTTTATCTAAAACAGATTCTGGTTTCTACGTACTATTTGTCGGTATCCTTAAAACATCGATCTCTTGAAGAGTAAATTGCTTTAATTCTTATTCAAAACTTTTCTTTTTCACTCTCATCCTGCAGGTGTCAATCTTATTTGATTTCTCGATGAATTCGACCTTCTAGCTTAATTTTAAGCTAAAATGTCCCAGATGCTTTTGTGTGCGTGGGGATACCACACCCTTGTTTTTTCACTTACAGAAGCCTTTAAAACACTCGCTTGAGGACAAATGAGTTCTCATGCCAATATATATAATCATGTTGCGCTGCTAGCACAGGTTTCTTTGAATCTCTCTCTACATTCGTCCCTATCATCCATCGTTCCCGGAAGGTCCAGACTAGATTCTGTGTGCACACAGAGCTGTTGTAGGTAAGTCCTTTTTGATCGACCAACTCTGGCTCGTCCATGTGAAAGTATCCATAGGAGAACATCTCTCATTAGTTCGTCCTTGCTTTTCCAGCAATGCCCCATATGTCTTGTTCGTCTGATTAGAATGGCTTTAGAGATGGGAGGTAGGTGGCCGTACAGCTGTTGTTTCGTGCAATGTTGCTTCCAGGATTTGTTCAATTGTATTAAGGTAAAGTTTTAGATCAAGTGCATTAACAAGAATGAAGATTATGTTCGAGAAGAAATATTTGTTATATTAAGGAAATGATCTTTTGATCATTAGGCAACATATTTACTTTAATA
>OY757910.1:41300047-41515047 GCA_963585895.1 Sepioteuthis lessoniana
TAATAATAGTAATATTCAGTTGTTTGCACACACTTAAATGGCTTCAAGAATTCCTTTCTAATACTAATAATTTGCACAAAATTATTTGGTTTCAAGTATCAAATACTAATAATTATCAGACAGATCTATTTCACTAATAGATGGGACCCTAACAGATACTACCACTCCAGGCGGAGTGGACCTGGGAGTAATTGCAACAGGAGAGTTTCCCACGTTCTCTTTCGGTTCAGAACTGGAGCCATATCACCGGATGGAGTTGAGTGTCATACCAAGAACACTATTATTTAGGGATGCTATCCGTCAGCAGAAATGCAGAGGAGGTATCCCAAGTCTCACCGACAGAGAAAACGTTTGGCTTGAAAATAAACTTATATAGAATTTTGCTTCGTCATGTTCATATTTCTGTTTTCAGTACTGTAAAGTTAGGTCATGAATAATACCTAATAATATCCATTTTGATTGAATTAATGTTCCACTGGAAATTATACAATCCTGTTACTTGCGGTTTAGAAAAAATATTTGGAATATCTACTATCATAATCCTATTTACCCAACCCCTCCGCTGGGGCAGGATATGACACAAGGTCAATTTTTAAGCGGAGTTTAAGAGGTTTGAATTCAGAGTTTTCCTTCTCCTAGACTAGTCACCTCACCAAGGCTGAAGAACCTAGTCTGCCCTACTATTTACCCATAGCTGGAGGGAGAATATTTGGATTCATACCTTTCCCAAGGGTATTAGTGCTATGTGAAATGCAATCAGTCTCGTCCAGGATTTGAAC
Organism: Sepioteuthis lessoniana; assembly: GCA_963585895.1. NCBI lineage: Eukaryota > Metazoa > Mollusca > Cephalopoda > Myopsida > Loliginidae > Sepioteuthis > Sepioteuthis lessoniana. Next base: position 41,300,827 of record OY757910.1, read on the forward strand.
TCGTGTCACCGTGTCCATATCCTGCGACGATAACCATGACACCACGGGCACCTCCATCGTATCTACTATCATAATATCTACCATCATATCTACTATCATAATGTCGCGCTGCCAACATGGATCTCCCTGACCCTCTCCCGCCATCTGTCTCTATCGTCCATCGCTCCCGGTAGGTCTTCAAGGCTATATCTTGTATCGACGCAGAGCTGTTGTATATAGGTCCTAGCTGGTCGTCCTGGCTTTGTGAAGGGGTCCACGGGAATATGTCAATTATGAGTTCGCCCCCACTTCTCCTGTAGTGTCCTGCATGTCTGGTTCGTCTAGCTTGGATAGTTTTCGTGATGGGTGGTAGGTGGTCGTACAGCTGCTGCTTTGTGGAGTACTGCTTTCAGGACTTGTTCAATATTGCACGCAGAATTCTTTTGTAATTGTCGTCAAGCTTTTTTCTCCAGCCGTTTAGTTAGCGTCCATGTAGTGCATCCATATAGCAGTATCGACACGACCGCTGCTTGGAAAAAAATGCGTTTTATTTTATCGGTCAAGTCTGACTTCCATATGACTGATAGTCTGTCGATAGCTGTCCATGCCTTTTCCTGTTCGCGTGTTGATGTCTGTTTCGGTTGATGAGACACTGCTTGGTAAACTTGTCCACTAGTTTCAGAGAACTGCCATTTAGTGTGGAGATGTCACCTCTTTGATTTAAGCACATGTATCCCGCCTTGTCTGTGTTGACATGGAGACCAATGTCAGTGGCTGCTCGTTCTAGACTATGTAGCAAGGTTTCGGCTTGGGCGGGTGTATTTGCCAGAAGCACTATGTCATCGGCGTTGTCCGCGTTCGTAATTACACCGATGACATAGCGCTTCTGCCAAATACTTCTGTTCATTCAAGTTGTTATCGAATGTTACTCATAGAGAAGATGGGTGTCGCCAAGTAATCCACCTAGTCCAAAGAAAATAACGCAAAGGACCTATGGGTAAATAGTAGGGTAGACTAGGCTCTTTAATCTTGGTATGGTCAAAGAGAAAAGAAAGTTTTAATTCAATCTTGCTAAACTCTGCAAAAAATTGACCTTTTGTCACATCTTGCATAAAGGGAGGGTTTGGGTGAATACATATTGGACCTAATTTTGTACCTCAACGATCTATTAAGTTGTAGGATAATTTGAATTTTAATCTATCCATCTAGTTGGCTGACAGGTCGTTTCTAAGGCATGGTAAGGAGGGCAGATATTTGATAAGCTTGTGTGTTTCTGTTGCAGTCATGTCTCGTCTACTCAGATACCAAGTTGACATTTGTAGTCGCCTATAACCGGTTGAAAAAAAAGACAACAACAACCGAGGCCTGATTGTTTTCTTACCTGTCTATGTAGCTGCCAACGTATTTGATTACTTTTGTATTCATTTTTTCTAGGAAAGCATAGAGTAAGTATTGGGGACATCCACCGGCTAAAGGTGAGTCGGCACAAAGGTTTTACATTAACAAGTGAATGGTGGGAAAGAAAGCTTTTTTTCCTTTAAATTGTCAAGGGGGGAAAAGGGAACGAAAGAGAAGAAATAATTAAAACCATGAAGCAAGAGTTAACAGGTTGCTGGTTAGTTTTAAGGCATATCAAGCCGTAGTTTTTTTTTATGCTGAAGTCAATCTTTTTTTGTAAGCAATTAAATGTTTTCAAATAACAAATAATATTATTAATTTCTAAAGAATCAAAGCTTAAAAAAAATACTCTTAATTCAAGAATTTGTACTGAAGAACACAGTTATATGGGTTCAATTATTCCCATCCAATACAGAAAATTGGTAAACGATTATAAGGATAAAGGTATTCAATTTGATACAAAGAATTTTATAGGTATATGCTTTCAGAAAATTATAATAATAACGTGCAAGAAATTCAAATTTGACAATACGAACAAATGCTATATGCACAACCCACCAGCTGTCCTAGAAAATGACACACATAAACTTCTATGGGACTTTGACATACACACGGATCACCTAATCTCGGCCAGTAGACCTGACCTTATAATAATCAATAAATGAGAGAATTTGCAAAATTGTCGACTTTGCTGTCCCGGCTGACAACAGAATAAAACTGAAAGAATGTGAAAAGAAGGATAAGTACCTCGACCTTGCAAGGGAATTGAAAAAACTGTGGAACATGAAGGTGACAACTATATCAATTGTGATGGGTGCTTTTGGTACACTAACGAAAGGATTATTAAAGGGACTGGAGGACTTGGAAGTTGGCTGACGAGTGGAGACCATTCAAACTAAGACTCTATTGAGAACGGCCAGAATACTGAGAAGAGTCCTGGAGACTTGAGGAGTCTTGCTGTCACTCAAACTGTAGTGAAAGACTACAGCTAACGCTGATGTGAAAAGCTCTAATGAATAAATAATGATAATAATGATAATAATAATAGTAATGCACAACCAGGCGCCTGTCCTAGAAAATGACTCGCATAAACTCCTATGGGACTTTAACATACAAACGGATCACCTAATCCGGGCCAGAAGACCAGACCTCATAATAATCAACAAAAGAAAGAGAATCTGCAAAATTGTTGACTTTGCTGTCCCGGTGGACCACAGAATAAATCTGAAGGAAAGTGAAAAGAAGGATAAGTACCTCGACCTTGCTAGAGAATTGAAAAAAACTGTGGAACATGAAAGTAACGATCGTGCCAATTGTGATTGGTGCGTTAGTCACAGTAACTAAAGGATTATTAAAGGGCCTGGAGGACTTGGAAGTTAGCGGACGGGTAGAGACTATCCAAACGACAGCATTGCTGAGGACGGCCAGAATACTGAGACGAGTCCTGGAGACTTGAGGAGACTTGCTGTCACTCAAACTCCAGTGAAAAACCATCAGCTAACACTGATGTGAAAAAAATCTAGTGGAGTAAATAGTAATAATAATAATCTTAATTTTCTGTGTAAGGGTAGTATTTGTTAAATTGAAATCTTTCTTTTCTGTCAAAGTAATTAAGAGTAGAGGGGAAAAAGTAATTAAAAAAAAGCAAAAAACAAAAGTGGTGAGGGACATAAGTTCTAAGACCATGTGAGCGAACATTTAAGTCAAAAGTAGGACTCGTCGGCAGAGCACTACTGTTGTGCATTAATCCAATGCTGACGTCTAAAGGTAACTAAATTATCGCTCAAATGTTGGTATCAATAAGCATGTTTTCTGTCGTTGTTTTTAACATTATTATTATAATTATTTGCCGGTCTAAGAGTAACCAGATAGAAAAATTCTTACAGGGCTTTATCTTACAATAACTGGTTCCCACTTGTCGACTGGCATACACGTAAGCACACACGATGACCCACAAAAACTTGTCAAGTGCTCAGGTCTAACAATACCTCTGATTTTCAGAAGTAGCATGAATGTGGGATTTACTTTAGTTAAAACTCAAGGAAAGTACGGATTGGAAGGACAAGAATTATAAGGAGAAAAAGGAAACAGAAAGAAGAAAAAAACAAATTTTTCTTTTTTTTGTGACCCGCTTTAGAGTTCTCTTTAAGAAAACCAGATAATGTCTGTGCCAGGAGCACAGATTTTAAACAACCCCTGGGTCTAGTATAGCCACAATATACCAGCCATGATAAAAATATTGAATCAAAATATAACAACATGAGACTTAGGCAACAGACCTGAGTGTCATGATTGGTCGGAGTTCTCCTGATAACCAAAATCCTGCGAATGTTGGCCGTTCATTTTTCAGGGATACGAACAATGATCTAAGGAACCACACAAATCAGAGACATAAACACAACACATGGACTAGGGAAGACAACCAACTTGCACAACACTGCTATTTTAGGAACAACCATACACAACGAGGATAAAGAAAATTAATGGTTGGGGGTCTGGCAAGAATGCGCTTGTTTTCAGACCACCACTTACTGACCAAGTTAGGACAATGATAAAAAAAAAAGATAGGTTTTCTGACCTTGAAATACTAGAAATATACCAGAAAAATAATGGAAGAGATAGTAATTCAATATCAGACACACCAAGTATTGACAGACAAGAACAGTCACACCGAAATGAACTGCCAACTTCTGAAAATAGAAACATCATACAACCAAACGACACACAACCAAACACAAGAACAAAAAATAAATTTAGAAAATTTAAAGAGAATTATGAATGAAAAAAGACTATTTTACTATCACTAAGAAACATAGACGGAAACGGAAAAATAAATGAAGTACTAACATATATATCAACAAATATAAACGAATTAAATGAACTAATCTATGCAGGGGCGAAATTAGTTTGTGATAAAATCGGGGTCCTCTTAAAAAGCACGAAGAAAAAATCAAAACCTGGATGATAAATTCGACTGGAAACGCAGATAAAAAAAATCAACAAAAACAGGCTAAAATGATAAAACAAAAGAAGAAAACGCTGGAACATGTTGGGACAAAAAGGAAGAGGCAACACAAGAAAAAAATAACAATACAACTTGAGGAAATAAACCAGAAAGTACTGGCGAAAGAAGGAGGATTAAAAAGATATTGACAAGGAGTAAAACAGCACAGACAAAATAGGACATTCCAAAACAACGAAAGGAAATGCTACCAACAAGTCTGAGGAGATGACACAAAAACATACCAACAACTGGATGCAAGAGAAATCGAACAATTTTGGACAAAAATATGGCAACCAAGAGAACATTACAAAAAAGCAACATGACAAAAGCATTAGAAGGACCCGAAGAAGGTGTGAAAGCAGAAATACACATCGATTTACTCAGAACACTAAGAAATATCAATTTGAAAAACGCCAGTCCATGATGGAATACATGGATTCTGCTTAAAGAAATTCACCTCCATTCACAACAGACTAGCACTAAAAATGATCAGATGCTTACAAGCAGCACACGTACCCGAACTGAGGACAAAACAAAAGGAAATACCTCATTGATCAAGAAAGACCCACTTAAAAGAACAGCCCTAAACAACTACAGGCTTATAACCTGCATGCTGATGACGTGGAAAATATTAACAGCACAAATAAGGGAAGAGATTACTACTCGCTAACAAGCAGCGAATTGTTCCTTGAGGAACAGGAGGGATGCCGCAAATGATCTAGAGGCACAGGTGTGTTACTCTACATAGATCAGCACATCCTAAACGAGAGCAAGACTTGACGGGAAAATCTCGCTGTCTGGATTGACTACAAAAAGGCATAATAAAGGTTCCGCAAAACTGGATAATAAACTTCCTCAAAATGTACAAAATATTACATGAAGTCATAAACTTTATCGAGAAAACCATGAAAACAAGGCAAGTTGAATTGACAGCTAGATGGAGAAGCTTAGCTGAAGCGAAGATCCAAAGAGGTATATTTCTACTATTTATAATCGCGATGATGCTACTTAATCATATACTCAGAAAATGTACATCCGGCTATAAACTTATTAAATCGCAGGAAAAGATCAATCACCTAAAGTAAATAGACGACATCAAACACTTTGCAAAAAATGAAAAAGAACTGGAAACTCTAATACACGCAGTTAGAATATACAGTCAGGACATAAGAATGGAATTTGGCATAGTAAAATGTGTCATGCTCGTTATGAAAAGCGGTAAACGACACCTGACGGATGGAATAGAATTGCCAAATCAAGACAAGGTTAGAACGCTCGGAGAAAAAGAAATCCACAAACACATGGGCATCTTGGAAGCTGACACCATCAAACAAGTGGAGATGAGGGAAAAAAATTAAGAAAGAGTATCTCAGGAGAAACAGAAAGCTACTCGAGGCAAAACTATGTAGCAGAAACCTTATCAAAAGAATGGATACCTGGGCTATATCTCTCGTAAGATATTTGGGACCCTTTGTGAAGTGGACCAGAGAAGAACTTAAGCAAATGGACCAAAGAACAAGGAAACTAATGACCATGCGCAAGGCACTACATCCCATAGACAACGTTGACTGACTATAAGTATCAAGAAAGGAAGGAAGAAGAGGACTTACCAATATCAAAGACAGTGTTCGCGCATCGATACAACGACTCGGGGACTACATTGAAAAACACGAAGGAGGACTGATTACAGCCATTAAAAACTATACTGACAACACGAAGAACAACAGAACGACAATGACGAGAAAACAAAAATGGGAAGAAAAACAACCCTATGGGCGTTTTAAACGGATAATACGCAACATCTCACACGAGAAAAGGAAACCTAAAGAGGGAAACTGAATTTTTCCTAATAGCAACACAAAACAACGCCATAAGAACCAATTATATTAAAGAGAGATAAATAAGACGCAACATAATAGGAAATGTAGGCTATGCAATGACAGAGGTGAAACCATCAATCACATAATAAGCGAATGCAGCAAATGAGCACAGAAGGAGTATAAGACTAGGCACGGGTGGTCGGGCAAGGTGATCCACTTGGAGTTGTGCAAGAAATTTAAATTTGACTATACGAACAAATGGTATATACACAAACCAGCATCCGTCTTGGACACATAAACTCCAATGGGATTTTGACATAAAAACGGATCACCTAATCTGGACCAGAAGACCAGACCTTATAATAATCAACAAAAAAAAAAAAAAAAAAAGAAAAGAAAAAAGAAGAGAACTTGAAATATTGTGGATTTTGCTGTCCCGGCTGACTAAAGAGTAAAATTGAAAGAAAATGAAAAGATGGACAAGTACCTGAACTTTACCAGGGAATTGAAAAAACCGTGGAACATGAAAGTGACAATTATACCAGTTGTGACTGGTGTTTTTGATACAGTCACCAAAGGATTCTCAAAGGGACTGGAGGACTTAGAAATATGAGGACGAATGGAGACCCATCAAGCTACTACATGGAGAACGGCCAGAATACTGAGAAGAGTCCAGGAGACTTGAGGAGATATACTGCTACTCAAACTCCAGTGAAAGACCATCAGCTAAGCAAATGTAAAAAACTCTCAAGGAGTAAATAATACTAATGATAATAATAACCGAAATCTCACACGAGAAAAATTACACAGCAGCACAGAACAACGCCATAAGGACTATGTCAAATCACGAATGGACTAGACACTACAAAATAGCAGATGTAGGTTATGTGGTGATTGAGATAAAACGATCAATCACATAATAAGCGAATGTAGTCAGCTAGCGCAAAAAAAGAGTTTAAGAATAGACACAACAGGGTGGGATACGCGTAGGTCTTGTTAAAGTGTAAATCATGGACGTGGACGAGTATTAAAAATACCATCTTACCTCGGTATCGAATCCGGAAGTAATCAGCCGAAACCGGATGAGGTAAAGATGGTATTATATTGTAGAGGAGTGGGAAATGCCCTGTTTTTCATTGGCTGTTACTGAAGAACAGAAGTCTATAAAGAACGGCCGAAGTCCGGCCTTACGTTTTTATTGCTTTGGCAGAGGCACGGCGCGATCAAGGAGGCGGCTTGGCTATTTCAGAGTCATGTCAGGGTTGCTGTGGGAGCCGATATGATGCAAAAAACCCGAAATCGGCGATGAAGACAGAGCATCACTGAGGACCTACCTTGATGCATCTGGGATGTATGATTGAAAAGGTGGGGATGGTGATCCACTGGCAATTGTGCAAGTTTGAATAGACCATGCGAACAAATGGTAAATGCACAACCCAGAATCCGTCCAGGAAAATGACGACGTACCAACTACTCTGGGATTTGGGGATCCAAACAGATCACCTAATCTCGGCCAGAGGACCTGACCTAGTGATAGTCGACAAAAAAGAGAACCTGCCGAATAGTGGACTTTGCCGTTCCGGCTGACCACCGGGTGAAATTGAAAGAAGGCGAATTGAAAGATAAGTGCGTAGATCTTGCTAGAGAACAAAACTAAATGGAACATGAAAGTGTCGTTGATACGAATCGTAAATTTTACGCACAGTACAGTCACCAAAGGATTGATAAGTAGACCGGAGGAGTTGAAAATAAGAAAACGAGTGGCGACCATCCAAACAATAGCATAATCTAGATCAGCTAGACTGCTAAGAAGAGTCTTGGAGATTTGCTGTCACTCAAAATTAGTAAACGAGTAAAATAATAATAATAGCAACAATAATTTGACCATACGAACAAGTGGTATATGCACAACCCAGAATCCGTCCAAGGGAATGAGACACAAAAAATTCTCCAGAATTTTGAGACACAAACAGATCACCTAATATCGGCCAGACGAACAGCCCTAGTGATAGTCAACAAAAAACAAAACAAAGAAAAGAGTACTTTTGGAATAGTGGACAACAGAGTAAAAATAAAAGAAAGCGAAGAGAGAGATAAATACCTAGACCTTACCAGAGAGCCACAAAAACGATGGAATATAAAAGTGGCGGTGATACTTAGTATAATTGATATACTTGGAACCATCCTTGAAGGCTTGGTAAATGGACTGGAAGACTTAGAAATCAGAGGACAAGTAAAGGCCATCAAAACTACTGCATTATTCAAACCGGAAGAAACCTGAAAAGAGTCCTAAAGACTTGAGGAGACTTGCTATCACTTAAACTCCAGTTAAAGACCATCAGCCAATGCTTGAGGGAAAAACTCTCAAAAAATAAAATAAATATTTTGATACAACAACAAATCTCTTAATCTTAGCTCTAAGACTAGACTTAGTGATAATTACCCACCCCCACAAAAAAAGAAAAGAAAAGATAACTTGCTGTATAGTGGACTTTGCCGTCCGAGCGGACCACAGAGTATGAATCAAAGAAAGCGAAAAGTGTGACAAGTACTTAGACCTTGCTAGAGAACTATGAAAGCAGTGGAACCTGAAGGTGATGGTGATACTAATTGTAGTTGATGCGCTTGGAACGGTCCTGAAAAGCTTTAAAATGGGGCTGAAAAGTTTGGAAATTGGAGAACGATCAGTGACCACCCAAACGACAGCATTGTTGAGATCGGCCAGAATACTGAGAAGAATCCTGGAGACCTGAGAAGACTTTATGTCACACAGCCTCTCGTGAAAGACCCTCAGCTAACGCTGGTGCGAAAAACTCTCAGGGAATAATAATAATAATAATAGGCGGACCACAGAATAAATCTGAAGGAAAGTGAAAAGAAAGATAAGTACCTCGACCTTGCTAGAGAATTGAAAAAGCTGTGGAACATGAAAGTAACGATTATGCCAATTGTGATTGGTGCGTTAGGCACAATAACTAAAGGATTATTAAAAGGCCTAGAGGACTTGGAAGTTGGCGGACGGGTAGAGACTATCCAAACGACAGCATTGCTAAGAACGGCCAAAATCCTGAGACGAGTCCTGGAGACTTGAGGAGACTTGCTGTCACTCAAACTCCAGTGAGAAACCATCAGCTAACCCTGATGTGAAAAACTCTAAAGGAGTAAATAATAACAATCATTTGTAAATATTCATAACTTTAAGTAACTATTCTCGATACAATAATCTGCTATCAGTGATATAGTTCCGAGTATGCCACTATAATTTAAATAATTTGTACATGGTTATGGATTCAATTTTTTCTATCAAATGCTAATCATTTGCATCCAGTTATTAGGTTTCAAGTATTCCTATTCAATTCAAATAATTTGCACACGATTATAAGGAGTCAAGGTATCAAATCCAGGATATTCATTTGGCGTCAAGAAGCCCCTCTTTTTAGGCATACACTGATTTTGCTTCCTGTCAGAGGCCCCCACAGAAACTGTTATTATTTATTTTATCTTTTATGTAATTGTCTATTTTATTTCGTATTTAATCCGTTTAGTAGAGATTATATCCCTCAGTCTTAGTCCATCTATCAATCTAGCTAGTTATACAGAGAGAGAGAGAGAGAGAGAGAGATGAGAACTGAAAAAGAGGAATAGGTAAATTTATGACTGTTGATTGGTTTGGTTTGGTTTGGTTTCTTTGTTTAATGGCATATCAACTCATTTTAGGTTATTTAATGCCAAAGCCATTCTCCTAGAAGAACAGTAGTGGTACTATTTAACCCATAGCTGGTATTTGCTCGAAAGTGAACGTAATAGCGCGACTGGAGTACGAACTCGCTTACTACGATTCCGCAGTCAATCGCTTTAACCATTACACCACGTTATGACTGTTGAAGCAGATTTAATAGTTACATGCATACATAGTCGAGTCATATCTCAGGGTATCTATCTATCTATCTATCTATCTAGATTAAGATATAGGGCATGTATAGATTGAGTTAGATATATGTATATAAAAATAGATATATGATGATTGAAACGGAAAGATATATAGATGAGGACTAAAATAGATGCATGGCTATAAGAGGATGGAAAAAGATAAGATAGATAGATAGATAAGGTCTGAAATAGACAGGTAGATATAAGAGAATTGGAACATGCAGAGAAATGGATAGAAAAGGACGAAAACATTTATATAGATAGAATGATAATTGAGTCATATCTATCGGCCTCGTTTCATCTATCTATCTATCTATCTATCTTGATTGATAGATAGGAATGAAAAACGATAGATAGATAGATAGATAGATATCCTTGTATAAAATGTGTAGTTTATGTGCTGTGCTTGGCACTTCCCCAAGCCTTAATTGACAGTGATAGCGTGTTGGGAGGTCTGATCACAAGCAGCCAAGGCGGCCAATAGATGAAGAAAGTGAACAGCTTTGGATGAAGCGATACCTCCAGATATAACATACCAAGTAACAGAGAGAGAGAGAGAGAGAGAGAGAGAGAGAGAGAGAGAGAAAGAGAGAGAGAGTGGAAAAGGGCAATGGTTTCCGTTGAAGGATCTTGCTTGGTGATGATCAAAAATAAGTCGACAAAAACATTAATGTTTCGCACCACGAATAGAGAAAATAATTACTTTCTCTTTAACGAACTAATCCACACACATACATTGAGTTTTGATAAATTTTCGATAAATGTGTTTTCAACTTATATATATATATATATATATATACTATCAGTCAGTGATACCATTGAGGCCTTTTTTGTGTTTTACTCAGTTTTTTTACCGCTAGTTTAAAACCATTATATCGTTGAATAGAACTCATTAAAATCTTTCTTTTGCACATAAAAATAAAACTATTTATTTTTTCTACTCGGCAAAGTTATATTTATCTTGCAATAGCATCAAAGTATTAGGCAAAAACAAAAAAACTTTTAAAAAACCCCCCAAAACAAAACAAAACAAAATAAAATCAAAGACAAAAAGTCAAAAGATAATAAAAAAAACAACCTCAACGATGTCGTGGGCTGAATATATATATATATATATATATATATATATATATATTATATATATATATATATATATTGCCCAGTCGGCTGGGCTGTAGAGTACACTAACTGCATCTCTGCAGAAGGGTATAGCGACCCCCCACAACAAGTGTTCTGGATATGATATTAAACAATCTGATAGTTATGTTCCAGTGATGCTGGAGCTTTGGGGAATGTGGAGTACCCTTTCATTGTCATCGCTCCCAGGTCTGCCCTGACCCAGAGTAGTAGAACTAAACAGCGTAGTTAGGTTAAACTGAATTGCTCGAAATTGAACTGTTTTGACACCTAAACTGCGTACTTATGCTAAATTGAATTGTTTAAAATGGAACTGTTTTTGACATTGAAACTGTACTTAAGCTAAACTGAAGTTTTTGAATTATAACTGTTTCACTAAACTGAATAGCTTGAAATAGAAATGTTTTTAACAATTAAATTGTGTACATATGCGAAACTGAATTTTTTTAAATAGAACTGATTATTTGTATAAAATGGATTTGGGGTTAAATAACCTACCAAGTTTGAGATGCCATAAAACCCAAACAACCATCATATATTAAATTACACACACACACACACACACACACACACACACACACACACACACACACATATATATATATATATATATATATATATATATATATATATATATATATATACACAACTGAATGTATATTAATTAATTAAATATATATGTAAGATTAGATTAGATTAGATTAGATTTATATATACTTTTACATTGAATAGATATTATAATATATTCAGTATTACGGTTGGAACACCTTCGGGTGGGCGAGCTGCTTTTATGACTTCTATGCACCCCTTGTATAGCACTAAACCTCACGGTCTACTTCAAGCTATATTCTGGCATACGTGGCCGGATCTAGATTTAGGTCCGTGATACTGCTTGACTCATTAGAGTGGGTCAATGACTAGCAGGGTTCGAGTCACGGCTCGCTCCTGACTTTCCCTTCCACTTTATCCCCACTTTAATCGACCTTTGGGCTTTTGACCTTGTGTTAAGTCCTGTCTGGTGGGAGGCAGCGACAAATATCATACTCAGTATTAATGTATAGTTACATCTCGTGTACACGAACGAAACGTTTCAGTACACGTTTCTGTATTCTTGACAATACTTATTGTATGAATATTATATATGTACCAAGTATTCTTTCATTGTTTGGTTTAGTTTCATGGCATATCAGCCATTGTAAGTTATTTAATGCCAAATCCAGTATATACAGATATATCAAAATATATGATTTGTAAACACATTTTGTTGATAACATTTTAAACGAGCCTAAGCTCATTTTTTTGCACATTGTAAAATGGTTCAAAGGAATGTTATGTATAGCTAACAATTTAATTAATCATCAGTCATTTGTTTAGGCACAGTTCAATGATCAATCAGTTCTAATTTCAAACAATTCAGTTCAGCATAAGTAATTTATTTGCACTCGGTTTAAATGTCAAACAGTTTTATTTGATCCATAGATAGGATCCTATCAAGTGCTACCACTTCGGGCCAGAGTGGACCAGGGAGTGATAGCAATGAAGGGTACTCTGGATTTCCCAAATCTCCAGCTTTAGTGGAGCCTCACCATCAGATTGTTTCGCGTCATATTCAGGACACTAGTTGGTGGGGGTCTTAGCCCACTGCAGAGACACTGTAGGTGTATTCTACAGTCCCAGCCGACTTGGCGTTGTTCCTTTATGTATAAATCACCTTCCTTCCGTTTATTCAGTGTTATATCTCGGTAGCAATATCTCATCTACTAAAAGCGACAACCACATGCACATGAATTAGGCATGGAGTGGTAGTGAGTGGTAAATAACCATACGTATATTTGATCTCTTTGATAAGATAAAATGGTTAGTCGATCTTAATGAAAAACCCGGAGAAAAACCTGGATGGGAACCACAAAAGGATGCTGTACGCTGTTTTGACCAATTTCTGGAAGCTGAGCCTAACAAAACAGCAGTACATTGTTACTTACCTTCCAACTCACATGCCATAACGGGTTAGATAAGTAAAATGTGCAGGCCATTGCTATTGAAGGAGGACGCACTCAAACGGGACGTTCCTGTATGAACTTTTTAAATATGGACACTAACATTCATCAGCTCTGTGTGGAAACTGGATGTAATAACTGGAGTGATAACCGGTAAGGAGGGATGGTGAGAAATGAAAGAGTGAGAGAGATAGAGAGAGAGTAAAGAAAATTCTTGCTTTTGACAAATCCTAATGAAGATGATTATCATAATATATATTACATTGAATATATATTATATTAAATTTCTAAATCAAATTTTTATGTTATCATTTTGCTTATTGAAATATGATAAAAACATAAGTGGTCATGGTCTTTTCTATTCAGTGGACTCTTCTTTTATCGCCACAATTCCTTTTTGAGCGCCTCTACGTGGTTAGCGAACTAATCTTGCAGACAAATTACAACCAAGTTCGCTTCTTATTAGGCACTCTCGAAATGGAATCTTGGAACAAATATAAACTGAGCTCACTTTGGCCTGCGTTAATTTTTTTTCCTCAAAGGTCAAAGGTTTATCAAGTTATATATGATCACCATTTTATGTTGAATTCAAAAATAACATTCGTTGGGTTTACTTCATGCTTCCATTAAACCCTTGGTACAAAACCTAACAACATCTTCGTTCTTCTCCACCACCTTTATTTTCCATCAAAATTTAGCGAGGGGATAACTACCAACGAAATACTAACGCAACCAACGATTTGTTTTTAAGATACGTTTGAATACGTCACCACAAGTTGTACGCAATAATAACTCTTATTCAAAAGCCTGTGGACTCTACTTCTCACTGCTGATCATGGGTGCCTGATGCTTAGTGTGGCATATAATGTTGAACGTGTACCTAACTACAGTGTACCACCCTACTCGCTAATGACCTCATACCTTGAGGGGGGCGAGGCTTATACCTCAACTTAAAATGTTTTTAATGTATTATGTCAAGAGACAACGATGAGCTGAGTGCTAATTTATTTTCTATTTTTTCAGCTTGAATCAATCGCAAGAGTAAGAATAAACCCGACAGGGTCTATTATATCTGCGGTAATGTGGTTCTTCCTAACCGTCATGCAAAAATCACTGACTTTGTGAAGAAGCCACAGCGGGATTACATTGGGGTCAAACTCGGGGATCAGGATAATCCATTCGCTACACACGTCTGCTTTAAAACATGGGTGAAGAACTTGAGGGATTTGAGGAACAGTGAAAGGAAGAGAATGTCATTTGCCATTCCATTAGTCTGGAGGGATGGAAAAGATCATATTACGGACTGCTATTTTTGCATGATAAATTTGAAAGGAATATATCACAAGAACAAGCATGATGTCCAATACCCCGATGTTCCTTCTGCCATAAGACCAATTCCTCATTGCCCAGTCCTTCCTGTTCCTGAGCCAGATCGTAGCATGGAATATAGATCTGATTCCGAACATAGTGACATGACTGTTATTGCTGGGGATGACACATACCAGCCAGAAGAGGACAACCAGCTTGTACCCTTGACATAAGCAGAACTCGACTTGACACGGGACCTGAAATTTTCAAAGTAGTCTGCTAAGCTGTTGCGGTCACGTCTCAAAGAGAAACATCTGCTGGCACCAGGAACAACATTCCACTAGTATCGAGACCATGAGAAAGAATTAAGACAGTTTTTCACGTTCCAGGATAAGTTTCATTGGTTTATTATAAAATCATTGCTGGATTGATCAAATCAATGGGCTTAGAATATGATGTTACGAAATTGAGACTTTTTATTGACTCATTAAGCAGAAGTCTTACAGCTGTTCTACATAATGGGAACAGTTTTTCATCCCTCCCTATTGAACATTCCGTACAAATGAAGGAAACCCACAACAGCATGGATCATTTGCTGTCTGTTGATATTTACCTGGTGCACCAGTTGATCTGAGGGGATCTTAACTTGGTTGAACTGGTCCTTGTGCTCCAAGACGGATACATAAATTATCCTTGATTCCTATGTCCCTGGGACAGCCGGGTTGACGACCAACATTATATCAGACAAGAGTGGCCGTTAAAACCTGGCTCGCGTAATGTCCAGTCTCAACCTCTCGTTAAACAGAACAAAATACTGCTTTCACACTTACATATCAAGTTAGGAGTAATGACTCGCATAACGTCCAGTCTCAACCTTTCGCTAAACCGAACAAAATACTGCTTCCACACTTACATATCAAGTTAGGAGTAATCCTATTTACCAACACTGCTCGTACAGGATATGACACAAGGTCAATTTTTAAGCGGAGTTTAACAGGTTTGAATTCAGAGTTTTCCTTCTCCGAGACACTAGACGCCGACCCCCCACCACCAATAAGTGTCCTGGATATGACACAAAACAATCTGATGCTGAGGCTCCACAAATACTGGAGCTTTGGGCAATGCGGAGTACATCTTCATAGCCACCGCTTCCAGATCCACTTTTTCCCGAAGTGGTAGAACCTGATAGGCTCCTATCAGTACGTTAAATAGAATTGTTTGACATTTAAACTAAGTGCAAACAAATGACTTAGGCTAAATTGAATTGCTTGAAATAGAACTGTTTGATCATTGAACTGTGTGTAAACAAATGACTGATGTTCAATTGATTTGTTAGTGCTACATAGCAATACTCAGAACCATTTAACTTTGCTGACTAACGTTTACAAATCATATATATCTAATATATATGTATAAACCTAATTTGGCATTAAACAACCTACAATGGTTGACATGCCATAAAACTAAACCAATTCGAACCTATTCTTAAGACAAATAATTTATAGTTGTATGGTATCAAGTAATTTTATCTTGTACTAATAATTCTCAAATATATTTTTTTATCAAAAAATAGTACTCTGATTGTCACTCCACGTAAGAGTGGACTTGGGAGTCATGACAATGAAGGCGTACTCCACATTCACCGAAGCCCAAAGCTGTATCTTTACAATCAAATTCAGTTTAGTGTCATACACAGGATACACCCTTTGTTAGAGTCGGGTGGGGTGGAGGTTACACTTATACAGTGAATACAGTCGGCATATTCTTAGCCCTGCCGATCGGGAGTTTGTATGTGTGTGTGTGAGTATGTGTGTATGTATGTGTGTGGTTAGTGTATGTGTGTGTATGTGTGTGTGCATGTGTGTATGTGTGTGTATATGTGTGTGTGCGTTTGTGTGTAATTGTATATGTGTGAGGTTACACATGCGCTTTAAATTCTTTAAAGTGTGAGCTTGCGTATATGTTCAGTGGGAAAGTGCGAAAGGGTGTGAATATGTATCAGTAGATGTGTACATATATTGAAGTGCATGCTTAGGATATCTAATCGTGTGTCTACAGCTGTGCAGACAAAGTGCCATGAGCAGAGTTGGGTGACAGTTGGGAGGTTAAAGGCCGCGCGCCCTTTTTTTTTTTTGTTGTTGTTGAAACGAAGAACTAAACGAAAGGCGACATTTGTCTTTGAAGGGAAGACAAAATTTGACGGAAGATAACTTCAAACTATGATAATTCTCCGTTCTAGGAAAAAGTGTGAGAGTGCGTATTTGAAAAAAAAAACTGGGGGCAGAGCTTACAATTGGTCTGCAGTTTCTATAGCAACAAGAGTAATTACTTGAACTGTCCATTAAGAGGCTCAGCTTCAAGACCGGAAAAGAGTGTAGATCTCCTAGAAGTTGATTCTGAAAAGGACTGGCATTACGTGAAAAAAGCTTTTCTTTACTGATCATTTCTGCCCTGAATAGCCAAGAAAAAAAAATTGGTAATAGATATCTAATACAGACATGGGTATGTATATAGAATAATTACTCAATCTTTTACTATTGTTCCCATTTTGCCACAGAGCTTGTATATATATATATATATATAATATATATATATAATACTTATTATTATATATTTGTTATATATTATGCATATTTGTATATATTATACATTATTCATATCATATATATGGGATATATATAAAAATTATACACGATATATTATATTGCACACAAAGACACACGCAAAGACACACACACACACACACACACATATATATATATATGTGTATATAAAGAAAGCAGAAAAACATAACCCAAATAGGTGAATTTATTATGATGTAAAGTCGACGTTGAAAGTTTCGGTTTCAGTAACCATCATCAAGACTTGGATATTAGAATAGTTCACATAGCGATGGATGATTGAAATAATAACAGGAGTAAATGAAAAGTATACACCGAAAAGATACAAACGTGCACATCGCGTTCATAATTTAAAAGTGTTAAGAACGTGTTTGGCACGTGGAAATATATTTGAAAATGTTGGATTTCTTAAAGAAACGAGATAAATCCTCCCGTTTATTAAGAAATACGCAAAGACAAGTAAATTTTCATATATACAGATCGTTTTGAAGTCATCCATGTTGGATTTCGTGTCAGAATGTATTTGGTATTTATTTTTCCGAAAGGACAGTATGAAAGTAAATATGGATCAAAATCAGACTGTATCAAGAAAGCTTTCTTCATACTGTCTGATTTTGATCCATATTTACTTTATATATATATATATATATATATATATATATATATATATATATATATATATATAATACACATGCCAAAAATCTATGAAACTACTACACATAGAGTATGTTTATTTAGGTATTATATTTCACTCAGGTAAGACTCAAAAGTTTTTTTTTATTTAAAAGCCTGAACGTTAAGGTTTCATAAGATAAACCTTATGTTTAGTTCGGTTTGGTTGGGTTTTATGGCATATTAACCAGTGTTGGTTATTTAATGTTAAATTCTTATTATACATATATATAAATTATATATATGATTTGTTAACAATTTCTAAACGAGCAGGAAATCTTTTTAGTACACAGTTAAATAGTTTCAAGTATTGTTATAGTGACGTGGTATGCCACCGACAGGGGAAAAGTAAGATTAAATTTCCCCTCCCCTTCTGTGTTTGAACTAATAAGCCCCAACAACTGACCGCTAAAGCAATCAGAATGCTGGTCAAACTACCTACACTCCATAACCGGGTGGACGGAGAAGGGAATGTAGGTCATTGAGTAGCATGACCGGATGAGGTGGAGCCTTCGCGCCAAAAATAGTGTCTTTTCGTCAGAGGAAATTTGGAAGGGGATCTTCAGTTTTAGGACAGCAGTCGGCGTGAAGAGATGAGCTGAACTGTAACCAAAACTCCGGGTACCTCGCCTGCAAAAAGAATCTTTAGACAGTCAGTTTGAGGACAGAAATCGAGGGAGAAAGACGTCGGTTTACAGCCCGCTCCGGGGAAAGCGTGGAACAGAATTTTTGGATAGAAGATAACAGAATCACCTTCAGCTAGATTCTAGAGAAATGCCGCTCGCCCGTAAAAGAAAGGAATCTGAGAAGTAATCTCCTTGAAAAGCTAAGTATAACTTTGAACTATTTTTCCTTCTACACTTCCTAAATATTGAAATCATATGCACTCTCTCAAGTTAAAGAAAGAAAAGTATAAAGAAAAGAAAAGAAAAGAAAGAAAGAAGAAAGAAAGAAAAGAAAAAGAAGAAAGAGAGACATTTGTGTTTCACACCGCCAACCTGGCTTAACAAAGTCCATAGTTTAAAAGAAAAGAAAGGAAGAAGAAAGAAAGAAAAGAAAAAAAGAAGAAAGAGAGACATTTGTATTTAAGACTGTCTGCTGGTTTAATATATCCGGCACCTTAAAAAGAAAGAAAGAAAAGAGGAAGGAATTGTTTCTAAAATCTCATAATTATTTGTTTGGTCCACACTTATTAAAATTTTGTTACAGTTTAAATGTTCTCTTATTTTGAAATCTATTCGTTATGTTGTTTATCACTCGAGTTGCCTTCATTTGCACATATCTTTTTCAGCTTCGTTCGCTTTAATTTATTCTCGCTAAATGTCTTATTCGCCTTAAAAACATTATACAGGAAATTGGAATTTCCGACTACAGTGAATAATATTTTGTCTTAACCTAGAAGTCCATGTTTTCCGTTATCCGAGGGGGTTGGAAAATGAAGGGCTTGGTGGGGTATGTGAAAGTGAAATTTGGAAAACCCCATTGCCAGCGGCGGTCAGTCTAGCCCCACATTATTTGCCAGTTACCATATGCCCGAAAAAGGAATCTTGACTTGGACTTATTTTGCGGAGGATCAACTGCCAGACTGCCTCGACGTCACACGTGTGTAAAATAAACTCTCGTCCTGGGATAAATATTTATGCACCGTTACACTATATTGCAGTCACAATTTTACACCAGTAATTTGTTTGCACACATAGGTTGTTCTATTTGACCTATAGAGAGGATCCTTTCAGGTGCTACCACTCCGGGTCAGAGTAGACCTGGGAACAATAGAAATGAAGGGGTGTTCAACATTCCACAAATCTCTCAGGTTAGAACCTCGTCATCCGATGGTTTACTGTCAAATCTAGGACACTTGTTGAGGGAGTTTTACCCCTCTGCAGAGATGCAGTCGGTGTATTCTTCAACTCCAGCCAAATGGGCAAAAAAACCCCCAAAAAAACAAAAACAAAAACAAGAAAAAAAAACTTGGAATAAACCTGATAAAACTATTTGAATAAATGGTACATTTTTTGTGCTTAGGAAAACATCGAATGTGCCATTACTAAGAAAAAATGATGAAACTAATTAACCAAAATTAGAATTAATCTTTAGATGCTCCGTTTTGTGCTTTTATAACGACCTTAATTCTTCCAGGCATACATTTTACTAATTTAAAGCAATATTCTTTATCAAAGTGGTTCTAACTTTTCTGGACTGTTGACAGAGCATGTGATTTCATTCATTCATTCATTCTTTTTTTAAAGAAAAGCTTTTATCCATTTAGTAGTTGGCGACCATAGTCGAGGGTAAGCCTAAGGCTCCCTTTTCGATAGCTACTACACCAAGGTGTAGGGGAGGGCGCTACTCTTTCCCTGGATTGCTCTACTTTACCCTTGATCCGCACCTTATAATGCTGAGTGTTAAGCATGGAGGCATCAAGTACCATTTTTTGAGTCTTTGGTATGACTCGACATGGGATTGAACCCAGGTCTCCCGGGCCATTGGCGAACACTCTAACCCCTAGGCCAATAAAAAAGATTTCGTAATTATCAAACCAATTTTCTATGGATGAAATGAGAAAATTATCCCGTATTTCGATGAACACATGGATTGTTGAAGTAATGCATGCCATCTCCCCTTTAAATAGTCTATTTGAATCTGTTCTATGACATATTTCTTGCAAACTTATCCTATATTATCATCATCATCATCATCATGTCGCGCTGGTAGCACGGATATCCCTGACCCTCTCTCGCCACTCCTCCCTATCGTTCATCGCCCTAGGCAGGTCTTCAGGACAACATCCCCTATCCTCACATAGCTGCTGAATGTATGTTCGTGCTGGTCGTCCTGCCTTTGCACGGCCATGTGTCGGGGTCCATAAGAGTACATCTCTTATGAGTTCGTCCCTGCTTCTCCAGCAGTGTCCTGCATGTCTGGTTCGTCTAACTTGAATAGTTTTCGTGATAGGAGGCAGGTGGCCGTACAGTTAGTGTCTTGTTGGGTGTTGCCACCAGGACTTGTTCAAGATTGCTCGCAGCATTCTTGTGTAATTGCCGTCTAGCTTCTTTTCCAGTCGTTTTGTTAGCGTCCATGTAGGGCACCCGTATAGCAGTAAAAATCCACTTTGTTTCAGTCCTGTCGTAATTTTTCTTGGATATATCCACAGACATGTTGGCCTTCTAAATACAATTTCATTTCTGTGGCTATTCGTCCTGGATATATCCAAAGATATGTTGGTCTTCCAAATAGGATTTATTTCATTTCTGTGGCTATTCGTCCTGGATATATCCACAGACATGTTGGCCATCCAAATAGGTTTTATTTCATTTCTGTTGTTATTTGTCTAGTATAGTAGAATTTCAATTTCTTACACAATTCCCAATGGATCACCCCTCCTCTAAGTCGTGTTTAGTCTTATTTTCCTTTGGCACTAGTTTGCTCTATTCGCTTATTATGTGATCAATCGTTTTGTCTCAATAGTCTGTTCCACGAAATTTAAGATTTCGTTTTCCGTAGTCATGTCCACATCTCGGGTAAGATTTCCTCAATTTCTTACTTGATATAGCCATGTAGTTTCTGGTTCCTTGTTATTGTTATTCACTTTGTCCTGACGTTGGAATTGTTTTTACTGGCCGCTGTGGTTCGTCTTTCTTTGCTTTTTTTAACGTAATCTTCGAATAATCGAATTGATGTATCCACACTATCTTCAATGTGGACGGGTCGTCTTCCTTCTTCTTTTCATGACATATATAGTCTGTCTATGTCATCTCTAAGACGCAAGGCCTTGTGCATCGTAATCAACTTTCTTTTCCTCTGGTCCATTTGTCTAGGTTCTTTCTTTTACCATTTTAAGAGCGGTCCCGTCTATCTTACAAGGGGGAGCGCCCAGGTGTTTGTCTCTCTGAAGAGATTTCTGCTGCAGTTTGGTTTCGGGAAGCTTTATCGTTCGTCTGAGATTCTCTTTTGTCATTTTTTCTTTCTTCTCGTCTTGTTTGATGTTGTCCGCTTCCAATATTCCCAAGTATCTGTAATTTTCCTTTTCTCCGCGGTTTCTGATTCTTTCTTGATTATATTACTCCTCGTGAATTTTTACACCAGCGTTTGCTGATAGTCTTTCATGTGAGTTTGAGCGACAGCAAGTCTCCAGGACTCTTCTCATTATTCTGGTCAATCTTAATAATGCTGTTGACAGGATGGTCTGTACTTGCCCTCTTATTTTCAAGCCTTCCTGTCCCTTTACCAATCCTTTGGGGACTGTTTCAACGTCTATTTTTATCATTATCATTATTTAAAAAAAGCAAAAAATGGATAAGTAGTTTGATATTTTCAGAGATCTGAAAAAATGTGGAATGATATCGGTCATATCGGAAAAATAAAAAAAAAACAAAAAAAAACTGGAGGAACAAGAAATTTGGATAAGAACTTAGATTGTTGAGATAGAATACTGAGAAGAATCCAGGTGAGCTGAGGAATTTTGCTGTCATTTAAAATTGAGTGAAAATCATCACTAGTTAGCATGAAAAACCTGCACGAAATAAAATAGCCAGTAACTTTTCTTTCTTCTTCTAAGATCCATAATCTGGATGGAATTATTGTTCTAGTTATGGTAACCACTTACGTCAAGAAGACCGTGACGGAAGTCAATCAAGGACAGTCTTCCTGTTGACCATTTTCTCCGCAGCATTTGATTTCAAAGTTAAATTACCTTACTGTCAAAATAAAATGAGATCGCTTCCGGTGTGATTTAACAAGATTGCTAATCCATAATCTCGTTTGGTGTTTTTTTTATATCGTTAATCCTTTTACTGAAAATTTTTCCCTAGAGTTTTTTGTTTGTTCATTGTTTCTATTGTCTTTTGATTAGTATATTAGTACATTAGCATATTAGTTAGTCGAAAGACATGAAACCATACATTATTAGTACTTTGCTCAGTTGGCTTGGGCTGTAGAATACGCCGACTGCACATCTGCAGAGGAGTAAGACCCCTCCAATGAGTGTCCTGGATATGACACTAAACAATCTGAAGGTGAGGTTCCAGGGATGCTGGAGCTTTGGGGAATACCGAGTACTCCTTCATTGCCATTGCTCCCATGTCCACTCTGGTCCGGAACGGTAGCACCTGATAGGATCCTATCTATGGGTCAAATAGAACTAATTGCATACTTATGTTAAACTGAATTGTTTAAATTTGAACTGTTTGACTGAACTGAATAGTTTGAAATAGAAATGCTTATGCTAAACTGAATTATTTGAAATGGAACTGTTTTTTGACATTGAAAATGTATTTGCACTAAACTATTTAATATAGAACTATTATGACATTTAACTGTGGGTAAACAAAATCTATACTTATACTATACTGAATTAGCTGAATTAGAACTGTTTGACTAAATTGAATAGCTTGAAATATAAATGTTTTTCACAATTAAACTGTACTTTCATTTAAACTGCGTACTTATGCTAAACTGAATTGTTTGACACAGAACTGATTATTTGCATAAAAATAGATTTGGCGTTAAATAATCTCCAAAGGCTGATATACCATAAAACCCAACCAACCAACCAACCAATTATTAGTATTAAACAGGAATACTTGAAACTATACAACTGAGTAAACAAACGATTATCATTCAATAGAACCAGTTACGTAAAACCATACAAATATCAATAAATTATTAGTATTAAGAATAGTTATTTCAATAGGCTATCGATTATATGGAAATCAGACCTAACCGATAAAATGAAACGCAGTTTCTTTCAGGCAGCGGTCGCATCGATACTGCTGTATGGATGCACTACATGGACTCTAACAAAACGGCTGGAGAAGAAGCTAGACGGCAAATACACAAGAATGCTGCGAGTAATCTTGAACAAGTCCTAGCGGCAACACCCCACAAAGCACTAACTATACGGTCACCTGTCTCCCATCACGAAAACTATCCAAGTTAGACGAACCAGACATGCAGGACGCTGCTGGGAAGCAAAGACGAGCTCATAAGTGATTTACTCCAATGGACCCCTACATATGGCCGAGCAAAAGCAAGACGACCAGCTCGAACATACATACAGCAGCTGAGGCGATGAACGATAGAGAAAAGTGGCGAGAGAGGGTCAGGGATATCCGTGCAAGCGGCACGACATGATGATGATGATGATGATGATTCCAAACCAAAATTGTTTATAAATGTTTATTATCTTTAGGTACTTGAAACCATATACCTACCAGTAAAAAAACAAATCAAAACAAAAAGCGTAAAAACAACAAAAAAATGAATGACTTAGCAATTAAATTCTCCCATAAAGGTTGACATGCCAGAAAACCAAAAAAACCAAATCAAAAAACCCAATCAACCAAATCAGTGAAAGTTTAATACTGTTTTTAGCCGGTCGTGAAAGGCCAGCTAAAATTATGGGTCTTGTATAAGTTGAATACGCAACAAACTAACTGTTTACAGGTCATTTAGAAATCTATCATTTGAATACAAGAGTCAGCATGCGAAAAAAAACAACAACTCGGCAATCGAATCCAAAAGAAATTTCTGCAATTCATACGAAGAATACGAATATGTTTTTTTGAAACAGATGAAAACGTATAATCTGCAAAACATTTTAAAAACACTTCCCTTAAGATTTAAAAAAAAATGTTTTCATGAAAATACGTTTTAGTACATCCCTGTAAAGTTAACATTTTATTTATTGTGTAATTGTTTAAGAAATGTTAAAGAAAAAATTCAAGAGAAAAAAGAACAGTTTTATTAACACTGAATACATTTTATACGTCGAAAAATATAATGGACAAACAAAAAGTTATTGGAACGAGTTAATAAATAAGCAAGTATTCAAAGCTATTTTTGCAGCCTGGTGAGAGCCAATATGTAAAAAAAAGTTGTCCTTTTAAAAAAACTTTCGCTTTTTATCGCAGAGGATATATTTTGATGGAGATCTGTGATTATTGTACTATTTTTTTCCACTATTGATCGGTAGACTCTATATAAATTACATAAACTTCGTTACAAAGTTTAATTAAAACTTTGATATATCACGCTATTTTGAAAAATGATAACGGACCCGATAAGGTTTATTTGGAGCTACTGAACGATGATGGAAAGAAGGATACAATAATTATATGATATCGTTTAAAAATAAACGTAACGCAAACAATACTATTATGTCTGAATATATTTAGAAGTATAAAGAAAAAATAGCAAATAACCTAAAGTTAAAGAGAATTTATGCTGGGTTGATGGTTTGAGTTGGTTTCTTTGATTAATAGCAAATCAACCTTAGTGGGTTATTTGATTCTTGAGCCATCTTGTAGAAGAACAGAGAAGGTATGAGCTAAGAAATAGTTGAGGTTCTACCTCTTCTAGTTACCTTCTAATAAAAGTAAAATAAAATTGAAATTTATAACTTTTATTTTCAGTACATTACACTTGTAGGCTTTCACTTTATTATCATTTAGTTTGGTTAGGTTTCTTTGTTTTTAATCGTATTTCAGCCTTCACGGGTTATCCTATGCTTGTAGAAGAATTGTAGAGGTACCATTTGACCTATTGCAGGGAATAAGGGAGTTCCTAATTTTCCCAACGGTATTAGTCCAATAGTGAATCTAATAGCACGACTAAAGTTCGAACTCGATTGCTTCATTGTCACAGAGCAGCACGCTATCAACTACGGCACAATGAACCCTCCCTAATATTCTGGCTTAATCATCGAGTCAAAATAAACTGCAAGAATATACTTTAGGAATAGATATCGGACCCAACTATTTCAACATTTATGCTAATGGCCCTTCTCTTAAGGTAACTAACATTATAGACATCTGTGTTGAGTTTTATACTTTTTGTGAAAGAAACGAGAATGAACCCATGCCTTCGAGGAATAGTACTCGTCGGCTTAATGAAATGCATATATCCTAAAATAAGTCTTAAAATAAAACCTTGCCCAGTCGGCTGGAGCTGTAGAATACACCGACTGGTTTTCTGCAGAGGGGTAAGACCTCACCCAACGAGTGTCCTAGATATGACTCTAAACTATCTGATGGAGAGATTCCAGTAATATGGGAAAATGCAGAGAACCCTTCATTGTCATCGCTTCCAGATCCACTCTTTCTCGAAGTGGTAGCATCTGATAGGATCCTATCTATGGGTCAAATAGAAGTAAACTGTGAAATTATGCTAAACTGATTTGCTTGAAATAGAACTGTTTTGACATTGAAACTAACTACTTAGTTGTTTGAAATAGAACTGTTTTTGAGATAACTATTCTTATACTAAAGGGAATTGTTTGAAATAGAATTGTTTGACTAAACTGAATGGCTTGAAATAGAAATATTTTTGACAGTTTGTGTATTTTTGCTAAACTGAATTGTTTGAAATAAAACTGTTTATTTGCATTAAATGGATTTGGCATTAAATAACCAACAAAAGTTGATATGCCATAAATCTCAAATAAACAAGCAAGCAGAAAATAAAACTTGCACTCATTCACTTAATTGATATTTTACACGGTTTTTAATTGTGTTTTTTTGGAATTATTTATTTCTGCATCTACCCTTCTTCAGATAAAAAGGTGTTGGAAATTTTTTGCTTTTTATGATGGTACATTGCGTGTCTCTTAGTTGTCATTATTATTATATTGTTCGCATTCTTTCTTTGGGTTGAATGCCTTTTTAATGTATGGCATAAAGCCCTTGATTCGTACTTCGTGGCTGACTCCGTGGGCGGGTCGACCACGTAGGGCAAAGGCCTTCTGTTTCCTCTTTCACTTCCCCAAAACAAGAGAGACCGGCTGCTGCTATGAGGGGTCCAGCACTGAAGTAGGCTTTTTGGACGTTATGAGTCAACTTCAAAAAGTTGAATTCGTTTTTTTTTACTTCTTAACAGCAACTGAGAGTGGATGCTTGCTATGAAGGCTCTGGTCCTAAAGTACATGCTTTGGACGTTATAATTCAGTTTGGGAAAGTTGAATTTTTCTTTCAGCTTCTCGACAGGATAGAAAGCAGTCTTGCCCTTGCCTCTGCCTAAGGTTGACAGACTTTAGCACTTTAAATTTCAACTTCGAAAAGTTGAATTCCTTTATAATTTGACTTTGAAAAGGGTAATTCCCCTTTTTACTTCTTGGCAGGGAAGAACGGATGTGCCTAATGTTGCAGGAGCTGAAATTGACTGACTTTGGGACGTTGTGGTTCAACTTCGAAAAATTTAATTCGCGTAATCACCTTAATCCCAGCATATGCGATATATGCCTGGGAGAAATTACGTGTTCTAGCGGAGTTGAGAGGATCGAGTATTTTAAACAAGCAGCTCTTTACACTCGTTCTCCAGCCTGGATTGTAAGAGGAAGAAAGAAAGGAAGATATAACCACCTGCACTGCAGACTACTGAAAGAAACAAATTAAAATTTCGGAGAGACAAAACCAAGACAAAGGCTTGAAGCATTTTCACTAACTACAGTGACTCTGCAAGTGGGTTGCTTATTTTGCGTTGTATAAATTCCCGTGGGTTAATTTTCTTTGTAGAACCCTGTTTGAGTAAACCTATTTCTCTCCTTCTTTCTCGGCTGTACTAACATTTTCGTGGGTTAATTTTATTTGTGGAAACCCATCTTGTTGCTACTGTTTTATATTTTTTTAATTATGTTACTACAGGGGCCCGACAATATTTTTCGGACACTTTGAAAAAAATACTTCAAGGTGGTCATTAGTGCCGAAAACATTTGAGATTGTAAGTAGGTAGTTGAGGAGTGAAAATTCACTAATAGTGTAATCATTTTTTTAGTTTGGCTTTGATAATTTTAGTTTTTTGTGATTTTTGCGAAAACTTGCGCGACACTATTTTTCGGACATGACAAAAAATCCTATTTTATTAAGAGCTATGTTCATGTATTTGTTGCTGTATGCAAATTTTCTGCTTGTACACTGTTCTGGGGCACTGGCACCCCTACTACTATGTTAACATAGGAGAATCTAAATGCATAAGTAGTCCGGGCATTTCTTGGCAAAACAATTAAGTTTAATGAGGAAAAATACATTCAAAAGAAGTCGTTTTTTTGGCACGGAAGAAGCGGGAAGATGGCGTCAGCATCAGAAGGATCGCCATGGATTTGAAGCTGTCGAAATCAACGGTCGAATACATACTGAAGACAAACTCCGAGCGGAAAAAGAAGAGAGGGCGGAAAAGATCAATTGGCAAGAGGACTGAAAGGAGAATGAAGAGGACTGTGACACGGCTTTTGACATCTGGAGAAAAAGTTATAGCAAGAAAAGTGAAGGAGAAATGTGAATTGGATGTAAACGTTCGAACAGTACAAAGAACGCTGCATAGGATTGGTTTGAAAAAAATTACACTAACAAAGAAACACAAATGAGCAAGACTGGAGTGTACTAAAAGATGGTTAACAAAGCATGTTGACTTTAAGAAGGTTATATTTACTGATAAGAAGCGTTTCAAGTTTGATGGGCCCGATAGATGGTGTACTTGGTCGAGAAGGGGTGAGCCTGTTATACTGAACAAACGACAGGTGGAAGGAGGAGGAGTTATAGTTTGGGGTATGATCTTTGCTAATGGAAATATATGGTTGGAGTGGCTGAAAGGACGACAGAACAGCGAAAGCTACAAACAGTTGCTAGACAAGAAAGCCCTACCAGGGATAAGAAGAGAGATGGGGAATGATTTCGTTCTCCAGCAAGACAATTGCAGCATCCATGTGTCAAAACTCATGAAAGAATGGATGGCTAAAGTGAATATGAGTACTTTGGAAAGGCCAGCAAGAAGCCCAGATCTAAATTTAATAGAAAATGTTTGGGAAATGCTTGCGCAACTTGTCTATGATGGACCTGAAATAACGAAAGAGGCTCAACTATGGGAACGAATAGTAGGAGCCAAAAAACAACAAATAGAAACACGTAGAGATGTTATTGTGCATATGTTTGATCATTATGAAGAGAGATTGAAAAAATTTATTGAGAAGAAAGGTGATATTACAGACTATTAACAGTTTTTCAACGATGTCCGAAAAATAATGTCGCGTGTGTTTTGTAAAAAAATAATGAAAATTAAATATTTTTCCTTACATATTCGATTTTCTTCCATTTTTATTACAGGTATTGTCTTTATATGTTTATGCTATTCTATTGAAGGAATTTCGCCACTCTATGGTACTCGGAAAGTCGAATACTAAAGTGTCCGAAAAATATTCTCGGGCCCCTGTAGGTGCCTAGGTTTTTTGAAAATATTGTGACGCCTGCATATGGGAAAATATATGCAACTTAGCTGTAAATAAACTTTTTCGTGTTGTAACCAAACGACCATAAGTATTTTTCATCCTGTTTTTCCCCTCCCCGTTTTGTTTAAGTCGAGGGCTAAGGTTGAATTTATCTGCAAGGGGATAAATTTCAGACTAAGGGTTACAAATCCTAATCTACCACCAGGCCAACACAGGGATAGTTCAAAACATACTTCTTCCTTTCTGACAAAATTGCCGATTTTTTAAAAACCTTACTTGATTCATAGCCTTAAAGAAATTTTTTCTCGTCTACTTTTATATGATAGAAACATCTCTGATATCCTTTTTTTTTGTGTGACCACAACAGAATATTCATCAAATTCCTGGAAAAAAAACCCAACTGTATCTGTCGGTTGAGGAAGTTGGAATTAGTGCAAATAAATAAATAAACAGATAGATAAAGAATGAAATGGGGTGAGGAGTCGCTCTAGTTGCGAACTTCTAAATGTCTACAAATCATTCTCAAATGTTGACACTTTTAAGCGTTTTTTTTCAGTCTTCGAGAAATCTCTTGGACGTGCCTGATATTTGTCGCTGCCTCCCACCAGACACGACTTGACACAAGGTCAAAAGCCCGAAGGCCGATTAAAGTGGGGATAAAGGGGAGGGGAAGGTCGGGAACGAGCCGAGACTCGAACCCTGCTTGTCTGTGCTGCTCATCGGCTCACTTAGTGCAATGTGAGCCTGATGAGGCAAGCAGTTTCACGAACCCAAATGTGGGTCCGGGCACGTATGCCAGTTTACGGCTTAAACTAGACGCTTGGTCTAGTGCCGTACAAAGGGGACATAAGTGCAGCTCGCCCACCCGAAGGTTGCCCAGCCGAAGCTGGGGGCCTATTCGGCCCCGAGTCTGCTCTTGGTTTCGAGCACCCATCCGGCACGAATGCCAGACGGCCCAGCTAAAAAGCCGGGGGCATTAACTATAAAAACAAAACAAAACAAACAAACAAAAAAAAACAAAAACAAAAAAAAAAACAAACAAACAGAAAAAAGGTTCCCCCCTTACTACTCTTTGTGTTCGTTCGTATTTCTATCCTTTCCTTCCAACCCGCCTTTAAAAATATGTAGGTCTCTCCTTGTACAAGTGAAGGAGTACTTTCTCTCAGAACAACCCACCAACTCTCCTTCTATCAGTAGGGATCACATTTTGGTGAATAGTGGTCAGAATTTCATTTGGATTATCGTTTAAAAAACGTGTGGTGTTATGGTTTACGAGCTAGACAGGCAAGTCATCAGGATTAAATTCGATTCTAATTCGATACCCGACATTTCTGGCCGAGTATATGAAGTTTATTCCAACCAATGAACCAGCGTTTAGTGTGTAATATTTATTTGGTTGGTTTCTCAATCAAAAGGCTTATCAACCTTCGTGGGTTATTTAATCCCAAAGACACAGTTATAGAAGAATAGAAATGGTACTCTTTAACTCATAGCGAATGGGGAGCTAATGGTGTTCATAATTTTCATGGTATTTGTTCAAAAGTGAAAGTGCGACTAAAATTCGTATTCAGTTACTACAATATCTCAGTGCGGCACGTTTGCCACTACGCCAAGAGACTCACCCTGTATTAATTTACAACAATTATGAGAGAGAGGTAATTCTCTCTACCTAAATTGTAAACATATCAGTTTTCTTTCTTTCTTTCTTTCTTTTTTTCTTTCTTTCGGCTTTCTTTCTTTCTTTCTTTCTTGCTCTATTACATTTGACTTTCTTTCTTTCTAATTTTTATTCATTCTTCTTTCTTACTTGCTCTATTTCTTTCGGCTTTCTTTCTTTCTTTCTAATTTTTATTCATTCTTCTTTCTTACTTGTTCTATTTCTTTCGGCTTTCTTTCTTTCTTTCTTTCTTTCTTTCTAATTTTTATTCATTTTTCTTTCTTTCTTGCTCTATTTCTTTTGGCTTTCTTTTTCTATTACTTTCGGCTTTCTTTCTTTCTTTCTTTCTTTCTTTCTTTCTTTCTAATTTTTATTCATTCTTCTTTCTTTCTTGCTCTATTTCTTTCTTTCTTTCTTTCTTTCTTTCTAATTTTTACTTATTCTTCTTTCTTTTTAATTTTTATTTATTCTTCTTTCTTTTTTCTCGAGTTCTTTCTGAATTTTTTCTGAGTGACTTTCTTTCTGCATTTTTTCTTTCTTTCTAATTTTCATTTGTTCTTTCTTTCTTTCTGAATTTTTTTCTGATTTTCTTTCTTTCTTTCTTTCTTTCTTTCTTTCTTTCTTTCTTTCTTTCTTTCATTTATCTTTCTTTCTTTTTTTTTTCTGAATTTTTTCTGATTTTCTTTCTTTGATATTCCTAAATTTTCTTTCTTTCTTTCTTTCTTTCTTTCTTTCTTTCTTTCTTTCTTTCTTTCATGGATCCTCAGTTCTTTTTTTCGACCCCTTCACCTT
Organism: Sepioteuthis lessoniana; assembly: GCA_963585895.1. Classification (NCBI taxonomy): domain Eukaryota; kingdom Metazoa; phylum Mollusca; class Cephalopoda; order Myopsida; family Loliginidae; genus Sepioteuthis; species Sepioteuthis lessoniana. The sequence goes on from OY757910.1 coordinate 41,332,357, forward strand.
TCCATCTTTACTCTTCCTCATTAAACCTAATGTCAACCTTTCCTTCTTTTCAACCCAAAAGTTATCATATCATTTGATAAGGATTCCGAGGGTCAAACGTTCCCCCATACTCAGACTAATTCGGCGCCGACAAATAAATCCGTCAACATTCTGAGTTGAAAACCAACAACTGATACAGCTTAATTTCCTCTCGGTGAAAAAGTGGAAATTAAATAATTCTCTCTCGCGATACGAGTGAATTTGGGAGTACCCCCTTTACAAAAACACAAATAAATCTCAGATTCACTTTTACTCACATCCCTCCACTACAACATTTTCCAGACTATTCCACGTTTTACGTTTGCAAATTACGAATTATATTCTTCAAATCCTTACATTTGGTTCCTGTTTTAATATAGTGACTATTTTTAGCCATTGAACAGTTTCACGCTGAAAAATAAAATAAAATAAAATGAATATATAGATAAATAACGGGGTAAATCTGGAACATGCTTAAGACTGTAATCATAAAAGTAAGTGAAGGTTGACGATAATCAACTTTGAATAATAAAAAAGATTATCAGAAAAAAAGTAAAAGAAAACGAAAGAAGTTATAATCATTTTAGAGTATTCTGAAAGGTTAGAAGGTTTACGGCACACCAACCCTTGTTGTATTATTTAATGCCGCATTCCTTTTTTTAAGCAATCATATTATTTCAAGTAACTGGTGATAAATCGTATATGGACAACCCAGCACCTGTCCGAGAAAATGACACACACAAACTCCTATGGGATTTTGACATACACACGAATCACCTAATCTCAGCCAGAAGAAAAAAAAAAAAAAAAAAAGAGAATATGCAAAATTGTCGATTTTGCTGTCCCGGCTGACTACAGAATAAAACTGAAAGAATGTGAAAAAAAGGATAAATACCTCAACCTTGCTTGAGAATTGAAAAAAACTATGGAACATGAAGGTGACAATTATACCAATTGTGATTGGTGCTTTTGGCACAGTAACTAAAGAATTATTAAAGGGCCTGGAGGACTTGGAAGTTGGCAGACAAGTGGAGACTATCCAAACGACAGCATTATTGAGAACGGTCATAATACCGAGAAGAGTCCTAGAGACTTGAGGAGACTTGTTCCCACTCAAACTCCAGTGAAAAACCATCAGCTGGCGCTGATGTGAAAAACTCTAAAAGTGTAAATATGATAATATGTCTGGGTAGGCAAGGTGATCCACTGGGAATTGTGTGAAAAATTTAAATTTAACCATACGAACAAATGGTATATGCACAACCCAGAATCTGTCCTGGAAAATGAAATGCACAAACTCCCCTGGGACTTTAAAATAAGCTCGGCCTGACCACCATACATTATAAAAAAAAGACAGCACAGACAAAACTTTGGATTTGGCTGTCCCGACTTATCACTGAGTAAAATTGAAAGAAAGTAAAAAGAAGGATTAGTACCTCGATATTGTTAGGGAATTAAAAAAAAAATATATGGAACATGAAAGTGATAGTTATACCAATTGTAATTGGTGTTCTTGGTACAGTCACGAAAGGATTGGTAAAAGGACAAGAGGACTTAGAAATAAGAGGACGAGTGGGGATCATCCAAGCATTGTTAAAATCGGCAAAAATACTGAGAAGGGTCCTGGATAATTGAGGAGACTTGTTGTCACTCAGACATCTGTGAAAGACCACTCGCTAACGCTGATGTAAAAACTTTCAAGGAATAATAATAATAATAATAATAATAATAATGAAACAATCAATTACATAATGAGCAAATGCAGCAAATTAGCAAAGAAAGAGAAGAAGACTAGATACGACTGGGAAATATGCAAGAAATTTGACCAAACGAACAAATGCTATATGCACAACCCATCATCTGTCCTAGAAAATGACACACATAAATTCCTATGGGACTTTGACATACAAACAGATCACCTGATCTCGGCAAGGAGACCAGGTCTTATAATAATAATAATAATAATAATAAAAGAACTTGCAAAATTGTGGACTTTGCTGTCCCGTCTGACCACAGAATAAAACTGAAAGAATGTGAAAAGAAGGATGAGTACCTCGACTTTGATCAGGAATCGAAAAAACTATGGAACATGAAGATGACAATTATACCAATCGTGGTTGGTGCTTTCGGTACAATAACTAAAGGATGATTAAAGTAACTAGAGGATTTGGAAGCTGGAGGACGAGTGGAGACTATCCAAACTACAACATTATTGAGAACGGTCAGAATACTGAGAAAAGTCCAGGAGACTTGAGGAAACTTGTTTCCACTCAAACTCAAGTGAAAAACCTTCAGCTAAAACTGATGTTAACAACTCTCAAGGAGTAAATGATAATAATAATAAATGAAGACTCCCTCTCGTTAATGCTATTCGTTATAGCAGTGATGCCACTCAATCTTTTAATTAGAAAATGCACAGGAGGGCAACACACTTACAAAAACGTCGAAAAAATTAATCATCTCGTGTACATGGATGATATCAAGATATTTGCAAAAAACGAAAACGACTCTGAGCCGGGAAGGGAATTTGGCATTGATGAATTAGCCATGCTCGTATCGACACTGCTGTATGGATGCACTACATGGACGCTAACTAACTTACACAAGAATGCTGCGAGCAATATTGAACAAGTCCTGGCGGCAACACCCCACAAGGCACCAATAATACGGCCACCTGCCTCCCATCACGAAAACTATCCAAGTTAGACGAACCAGACATGCAGGACACTACTGGAGAAGCAGAGACGAGCTCATAAGTGATGTACTCCTATGGACCCCCACATATGGCCGAGCGAAAGCAGGACGACCAGCTCGAACGTACATACAGCAGCTATATAAGGATACGGGATGTAGCCCTGAAGATCTGTCAGAGGCGATGAACTATTGGGAGAAGTGGCGAGAGAGGGTCAGGGATATCCGTGCTAGCAGCACGACATGATGATGATGATTAGAACATTGTAATACGAATAGAGATGAAAGACAAAATAAGAAAAGAGTACTCCAAAAGAAAAAAAAGACTTTCTTGAAACCAAACTCTCTAGCAAAAGAATAAGCACTTGGATAGTCCCACTCGAAAGATGCTCAGTACTATTCATAAAATGAACGAGGGAGGAACTGGGACAAATAAACCGAAGAACAAGGAGATTTATGGTAAAAAAATAAAATATTACTTATATTAAAATCTAAAAGGGATTATTTCCCATTTTGGCCAAAATATAATAATTCTGTTTTTTTTTTTTAAATAAAAACTCAATGAATTCGATTTTAATTTTTCTACAAACATAGCAAATAGTTTCTGTGCAGAAAAAGATGTGATTTACTGTTAAAAGTTATCAGGCTGTTAAAAGATAAACTCTGATATTGATAAAATGAAAATCGTCAGCAAATACAATTGAAGGTTTTCAAGATGAAGAAAAAATTTAAAAATTCAGAAATCCAACCCAAGAAACTTTCTTGAACAATATATATATATATATATATATATATATATATACGCGAGGATCATTAAATAAGTTTACAGATTTGATAGTACACACATGAAACTCGTCCCCTTCGAAGTAATCTCCTCCGGCTGCAATGCACTTGTTCTACCGTTCCAACAACTTCTGGAAGGCACCATGGAAGTTCTTTTGGGTGAGCGTCTCAATGACCTTCGTCACAGCCTCTTTTATCTCCTTAATTGTCTCATAACGATAAACAAAAGTCTCAGGGAGCAAGGTCTGCACTATAGGGAGAGTGAGGAACTGTCTTGATGCCCATATTGGTCAAATAGTCTGTGACAAGGATGGAGTTGTGGACTGGTGCATTGTCCTAGTGGAAATGCCACAGACCCGATTTGAAGAGTGCAGGCCTCTTCCGACGGAATCTCTTTCTGAACTCCCTTAAAACCTCCACATAGTAACCCTAACCCTAACCCTTTGGCCAATCAACTATGGTTTATTGACTTGCTTACTCCCCCCATATATCTCATCATCCCTCACAGACTCTCTGCCTTCCTTGAATTTCTTATGCCACACAAAAACTGACTTTGAAAAGTCCTGGAAAACCTACGGAGTCTTGCTGTCACACAGACTTCCAAGAAAAACATCATCAAACCTTGGTGTGAAAAAATTCGCAGGGATTGAAATAGTAATAATGATACCTCGCAAAGGCACTAAAAAGGCTGTAGAACATGAAGATGATCGTGATAACAATCGTAGTTCGTGTGATTGGAACATTCTGCATTGTCGTGGAAAGGAGAGTCGAGGAATTGAAGATCAGAGGAAGAATCGAGATGATCCAGACCACAGCATAGTTAAGATCGCCTAGAATATTGAGAAGAGTCCTAGATACTTAAAGAGACTAGCACTCGTTCAGACTCCAGTTATAGAACACCAGCTAATAATAATCATGACACTGGCAATCAGAGGAAGAATCAAGACCAACCAGACCACAGCATTGTTAAGATTGCCTAGAATATTGAGAAGAGTCCTGGGGATCTGAAAAGAATAACACTCACGCAGACTCCAGTTATAGAACACCAGCTAATAATAATTATGATACTGGCAATCAGAGGAAGAATCAAGACCAACCAGACCACAGCATTATTAATATAGACTAGAACACTGTAAGGAATACTGGGGACTTGAGAAGACTTACGGTCTCCCAGACTCCAGTAACTGATGTGAAAAGCTCACAAGGCACAAAATAATAATGCTAGATCTATTTTTACTTGATAAAAAGAAGAGAAATTATCACCTGGAAGTATTTACCGTTCCAGTTGACGACGAAGTAAAAATTTTAAAATAAGTGAAAAACTGGAGAGATGACAGGATTTTGTAAGAGAGCTGAAAAATAAGATCCATGCAGACCACAGGAACTAGAATACTTCAAAGAGTCTTAGAGAGCTGAGGAGACTTGCTGTCACTCACAATTATTAAATTGATAAAAATAATGATATGGACGTGGACATGTCGACGCTGTGGAAGCCTAAAAATTCTGCATTAATCTTGATACCAACGTAAAAACTAAAATACATAAAATACACGCACACACACACACACAAAGAGAGAGAGAGAGAGAGAGAGAGAGAGAGAGAGAGAGAGAGAGAGAGTGTGTGTGTGTGTGTGTGTGTGTATGTGCGTGTGTGTATGTGTGTGTGCGTGTGTGTATGTGTATGTGTGTATGTGTGTGTGTGTATGTGTGTGTGCGTGTGTGTGCGTGTGTGTATGTGTGTGTGTGCATGTGTGCGTGTGTGTGCGTGTGTGTATGTGTGTGTGTGTGTGCGTGTGTGTATGTGTGTGTGTGCGTGTGTGTGTATGTGTGTGTGTGTGTGTGTTGCAAGCTAGCTCAGGTGTACAAGAACAGGCTCGACTAGACAGAGGGTGTGATCCACTGGGAATAGTGTGCCCAACCGAATTTTGATTCAGTAAAGGAAAGAGAGAAATTAGATAGATACCAGGAACTTTTCTGAGATCTGAAAAAAATTATGGAACATGAAGATGACGGTAATGCCAATGATAGTGTGAGGCCTCAGAAAAGTCCCGAAGAACGTGGAAAAGAGAACGGTGGGGGAGACTGGGGTACAGAGAAAGAAGTAAGACACCCCAGACCATTGCTCGAATCAGATAGGATACTAAAAAGAGTTCTGGAAAGTAGAGGAGACATACTGTTACTCGGACATCAGTGAAAGCCACCAATCAAAGTTAGTGTGAAAAACTCGTAAAATACACATAAGAATGCGGAATAGATCTTTACGTACGTGTTTTGTCAATATTTCTAAATAAAAACTAAAACCTAGTGGCAAATATATGCGTGATGTGTTAGAAGTTATAACATTTTGGGATCAGCTGGAATGTTGACAAGAATCCTAAAGAATTGAGGAGACTTCAGTGAAAGCAATCAGTTTGATACAGGTGAGAAAACTGTTAAGGAGTAACACAAAATTGTTGGTTATATAGAGACAGATATGAAACAGTTATTCACTTAGTTATCAAATGTACAAAACTAGCACAAAAAGAATAAAAGAGCTAGCAAGAATGGCTGAAAAGGGTGAATCACTGGGAATTGAGTAAAAAACTAAAAATTTAGCCAAACTGACGAACGATATACGCACAATGTGACAAAAAAAGAAAATTAATTTTAAAAGCGTTGTTTCCAGACACCTGTTTTGCTGATATAGGTTGGAATGTTGACAAGAATCATAAAAAATTGAAATATGGACGTGGAAGATAGTGTGTGTGTGTGCATGTGTGTATGTGTAGTGAAAACTTGTAAAGAGTATGGTGTTGTTGTTGCTGCTAATATTACTACAACAACTACTACTTATTCTTATAATAACAATAATAACTCTAGCAACAGCAATTTGTCATAGCAATCATCATCATCATCCAGTCACGCCGCCAGCATGGATCTTCCTGATCCTCACCCGCCACCCGTCTCAATCGTCCATCGCTTCCGGTAGGTCTTCAAGGCTACATACTGTATCGGCACAGAGCTGTTGTAATTACGTCGTCCTGCTTTTGCTCGTCCATGTGAAGGGGTTCACAGGAGTACATCACTTACGAGCTCGTCCCTACTTCTCCAGCAGGGTCCCACATGTCTGATTTTTTAACTTGGATAATTTTCGTGATGGGTGGTAGATGGATTTACAGCTGCTGCTTTGTGGGGTGCTGCCTCCTGGACTTGTTCAATATTGCTCGCAGATGCAAAGGAGACAACAAACTTACATTGTCATATGTATTGATGATATTAAGATATTTGTCTGGAATGAAAAAGAACAAGAAACCCTTATACAAACTATTAGAGTCTACAGCCAAGATGGAATTTCGGATTTTTGGTTTGTTTTATTTTGGTTTGATGGCACATCAACCATAATTTAATGCCAAATCTATTTTATAAATGTAAACAGTTCTATTTCAAACAAGTCAGTTTAGCATAAGTACACAGTTTCAATATCAAAAGAAACAATTCAGTTTAGCATAAGTACACAGTTTATTTCTATTTGACCCATACATAGGATGCTACCATTCCAGGCCAGAGTGGACCTGGGAGCGATGGCAATAAAGGGATACTCTGCATCCCCAAAGCCTCAGTATTACTGGAGCCTCACTGTCAGAATGTTTAGTGTCATATCCAAGACATTCGTTGGGGGTGACTTACCTCTCTGCAGAGAGGCAGTCGGTGTATTCTACCGCGTCAGCCGACTGGGCATTAATTTGGGATTGAAAAATATACTATGCTTATCATGAATAAAAGGGACAAGAGACAACGGAAAATATAGAACTGCCCTATCAAGAAAGCATTAGATCACTTGGAGAAACAGAAAACGATGGGAGTATTGAAGGCAGACATCTCCAAAGAGGGATGAAGTAAAAAGAAAGAAAGGTGTACCTCAGAAGAACAAGAAAACTTATTGATCGTAGAGTAAAAATTCAGGAAATATTGACAAATTCTTTGGTCTTGAAAGAGAGCAGAAAAAGCTTTGGAACATGAATGTGATGGTGATGTTAATTGTTGTTGGTGCCCTTGGAACAGCCCCCCCCCCCATCCTGAAAAACAGAATAGCGGAATTGAAGATCAGAGGGAAAATTCAGACCATTCAGATTACAGTACTGTTTAGCAAACTGCGAAGAGTCCTGCAGAGCTAAGAAGACTTGCAGGCATTCAAACATCAATGAAAAATCATTTAAAAACTGGTGCAAAAAAACTCAAGAAGACGGAGCATTGTGAAGTCCCACAAAATGGCTCGTGTATAAGAATCTAAACTATAGTATCATTTCTTGGCCAATTCACATATAATCCAAATCCAAATCAACGTGGGACTCAAGTGATAGATCTGAGTGTCATGACCGGCACCTGTTTCTTTAGGGAACTGCTCGGTATCCTGCGAATATTGGATGTTCTTATTTCAGGTACACAAAGACCAAAGTAAAAATTTATTTGAGAGACACCAAAGGAAAAAATATGGACAAGAGAAGACAACAAAAACGTCATCCATTGCTATTCAAAAAGCAATCCGACGCAAAGGGAATCTAATAAACAAATGATGGAGGTTTGGGTAGAATCTGTTAAATCTAATGCAAGTCAAAAACGTGCTGATGAAGCGAGGTTGATTTTAAAGAAAAGTTGGTTTTCAGACCTTGTGATATTAGAAAAATGTGACAAGTCAATCGTGAAGAATATACTCAAAGAGTGTCCCCGAAATGAATTGAACCAATAAATATTGACCAGAAAACCATCTCAGATTCTAGTACCTCAACATCAATGTTAATACAAGAAGACAGGAAAATATAGAATTAATAAAAAATCAAGTGTGAGCAGACAACTACGTTACCATCCCTCAGGAATCAAGACTTGAAAAAAGTCAAGATAGAGACTGTGAAAGTTGATAAATTATTGCAACATATCCCAACAGACATCACCGAACTGAACGAGTTAATCTCTGCAAGAGAAACACGAGTCAGTAATAAAATAGGTATCTTCCAAAGGAATGCAAACAGAAATAAAAAACGTGGATGGGAACTGAAGCTAGAAGGACAAATAAAGAAACTGCAAGAACAAGGAAGTCAAAACACACAAGACCCTAACGGAATGAAAATATTACAAAAAGACAACTGCAAACAACTCTAAAATTACTACAGGAAGAAATAAATCAAAAGATATTGGCGAAAAAAGTGAGACTCCAAAAATACGGAGAAAGGATCAAGCAATACAAACAAAACAGGACATTCCAAAATAACAAAAGAAAATCCTACCATCAAGTTGGTAGAGAGAGTACATAGAAATATCAACAACCAGATGAAAAAGAAACAAAACAATTTTGGAGTAAAATATGGAAACGGAAAGAAGATAACAGAAATACTGAATGGATAAATAACAAGAAAAAAGAATTAAAAGAAACTGAACATACACCTGCAATCGTTAAGAGCTGCTCTCAAAAATACCAAATTGAAAAATGGCAGTCTATGATAGCATACATGGATTCTGGTTAAAAAAAACTTCACGTCTATCCACAGAGTAGATTCCTATAAGAAGCAAGCATACTCAAATGGAAGACGAAAGTGAATACAGAAACACCCTTTGCCCAAAAAAGAAAAAAAAAACGACCATCTCTTGCAACAATAGACCAATAACGTGTTTACTTATGATGTGGAAAATCCAGACTGCAATAATCAAAAGAAGAAATTAATTACTCTCTTGTAGATTTCGAACTCTTTCAGGAATAACAAAAACGATACCACAACAAAAAAGATACCACTACAAAAAAGAAAGAAGTGACATACAATATACAGACCAATGCACCCTCAAAGAAACCAAAAGAAGGCAGAAAGACAAGAAAATTGATGACTATGTCGAAGCTTTAACATCTGAGAAATGACATAGGGAAGCAATAAGGAGGAAGAGGACTCGCCAGGATTGAGGATTATGTTGATGCATCAACACTGGATCTCGAAGATTACATTAAAATGATCAATAAAAGGCTACCTATAGTAGCCCATAAAAGCGTTGGTGACATGAAAGCAATGAAAACTAGAAAACAGTAGTGGAAGAAAAACAACTGTGTGCATACTTCAAGCGAAAAACTTGACTTCTTTGCACACAAGAAGACATGGCATGGTTGCGAAAAGGAAATCTCAAGAAAGAAAATGAATTTCGTTTATTGGCAGTACAAAACAATGCCAAAAGAACCATTTATGTTAAAGCAAAAATCGATAATACACAATATAAGAAGCAATAGGACTTGATAGCTTTCAACAGAATAGCAAGCGTATGTTAAGTGGAGAAAAAAGAAGAAATCGCATAATAAGCGAACGTAGCAAACTACCTCCGAAAGTGTTCAAGACTTGGCATGATTAGGTGGGAAATGTGATCAACAGGAAATTATGAAAGATATTGAATTTTGACCAAACTAGCAAACCAGAAACCCGTCCTTGAGAATGAGACGAATAAGATTCTCTGGGACTGTGTGAAACAAACGGATCACCTAATAGCACCCAGAAAATCAGATCTAGCGATAATTAACAAGAAAACAAAAAATATCTTGCCGTCTTGTGGATTTTGTTGTTTCAGCCGAACAGGGTAAAAATAAAAAAAAAAGCGAAAAGGGAACTAAAAAGTCAAAGAAACATAAGAGTGACGGTGATACCAATCATAGTTGGCGTACTTGGAACGGTGCGAGAAGTCTTGAAAGAAAGAATGACAGAATTGGAAATCAGAGGAAGAAATGAAAATGATGTCAATATATCAACAGCATTGTTGAAGAGACCTGGAGACATGAGGTAACTTGCTGTCATTCAGACTTCAATGATAGACCACCCACTAACATTGGTGTGAAAAGCTCAGAAGGACTGAAACAATAATAACCAATTTTTTGCATTTTGAAATGGTTTATTATGAAAATAGCGGATATTTCGAATGAGAAGCTAATTAGTAGAAATGATGTATATATATGTGTGTGTGTGTGTGTGAGAGAGAGAGAGAGAGAGAGAGAGAGAGCGCATTTTGTTTAATCTGTACTTCATATGACATGGTATCTTAGTTTAGGAAAGATTGTATTAATTAAACTGAACTTTAACATAGATGGTCTGGATACCGGAGGCATTATCTCCATAGATATTTCCATAGAGAAAACATGGGACGAGCTGTCTGACAAATATTGATCGGGTTATCGAACAAAGCAAAGACACACACACACACACACACACACACACTCACACACACACACACACACAGCGTGTGTCTGTACATATGTAGATATTTTCCGTCTTTACATATAGGCGTGTGTGGTGAACCGATAGATAAGTATATTCTATGGTATTTATGTCTCACTGTCCATATATATATATATATATGTGTGTGTGTGTGTGTGTGTGTGTGTGTGTGTGTGTGTGTGTATTCTTGAATCTTAATGTGTGTATATATTTATAAAAGATCGGTGACACAGTTAATGAATGTAGCAGACTTTTTCCACCGTTGAGGTGTGTCATCTCTCATGAAAAGCAATTTCTCTGCGGGTTGAGGGTGAGTCACAATTTACCTTTTGATTTGAATCGCACACTAAGTCCTGTATCCCAATCTAAGCCCACCCGCACAAGTAACACCAAAGTCTCCCTAAAGCGTTTTAACATTTCTAGTATTAGCGGTGTCGGTGTTGGTGGAGGGTCTTTGTGGTAATAATAGTGAATACAGCTAATTATCTACTAAGTTTGTATTAAGTGCAGAATCCTTCTCAGTGCATTGAGCTCTTTGGTTCCTCAGAGAGAAATCAGAAGCCAAATGCTTTAGCTTTCAATATACGACATTCGTAGAAGAATATATTTTCGGGGAAAGACAGATGTTTAAGATTTATTGATTTTTATAGAAGACTGTTTTGCACCAATTAAGTGGTAAGTTCCTTGCGTTCAATATCGGTATTCAAAAACCTGGCTTTAATTTGGAATCGAACACTGATTTCCCGCGTTTTAGACAAAATCAGGAACGCTTTACTCATCAAAATATATTGATTTGGTTGATAATGGCTCGGGCTGAGAAGAGTTATATGATATCAAGTCTTTTTATCAAATACCAATTATTTGCAAACAGTTATATCATATCAAGTCTTTTTATCGAATACAAATAATCTGTGAGCAGTTATAGGATATCAAGTCTTTGTATGTAATACCAATAATTTGCGAGCAGTTATAGGATATCAAGTTTTTCTATGTAATACCAATAATTTGCGAGCAGTTATAGGTTATCAAGTCTTTGTATGTAATACCAATAATTTGCGAGCAGTTATAGGATATCAAGTCTTTCAATCTAATATCAAACATTACCGCGTTTTAGAAAAGTCGGGAACACTTTATCAGCAAGATATATAGATTTGGTTGATAATAGATCAGGCTGAGAAGAGGCTAAGGAATCGCATTCATGATATATTTATCTTGTTACTAAGGGTGTTTTTTTGCACACAGTTATATATAAAGTTCTTCAATCTAATAACAATAAGGTGCATCCATTTAGTAGTAGTGTTACCGCCAAATCTTGAAAGAAAGCCCGTTTTATTTTATCGTATTGATCGGACATCCATATAATCGATAAACTATCGTTAGCAGTCCACGCCTTCGCTTGGCGTATATTAACATAACTTTCAGTAGATATTGCTGACCAGATACATGAACTTGTGTAATAATTTCAGTGGCCTGCCACTTAGAGTGGAGATGGCATAGACAAAAAGCTAGACAGGAACTACTCAAGAATCCTACGAGCTATTTTGAACAAATCCTGGAAGAAATAGCCCACGAAACAACAGTTGTACAGCTTCTCACATTTTATCTGTAAAACCATCAAAGTAAAACGAATAAAACATGCGGGCCACTACAGGAGGGGCAGGAGCGAACTCATAAGTGACGTTCTTCTATGGAGCCCTACAGGGTTGGCCGACCAGAAAGAATGTATTTACAAAAGCTCTGCATAGACACAAGATGTAGTTTGGAAGACCGGCCTGGAGCGATTGATGACATGGACGGATGGGGAGAGAGAGAGAGAGAGAGTGAGAGAGAATGAGACAGACAGAGAGAGAAACAGGGAAATCAGTGCTGTCAAGATGACGATTATGATGATGACCATAGGATGCACACAGTTATATGATATCAAGTCTTTATACATATTTCAAATAATTTGCGCTCAGCGAGAGGATACCAAGTCTTCTGACGTAACACCAATAATTTACACACAGTTATATGATAACAAGTCTTTTTATTGAATACCAATAATTTGCATACAGTTATATAATATCAAGAGATTTTATCTTATACCAATAATTTACACACAATTATATGATATCAAGTCTTTTTATATTATACCAATAATTTTCGAGCAGTTATAGGATATTAAGTTTTTCTATCTGATACCAATGATTTAAGAGCAGTTATATGATAGCAAATTTTTCTATATAACACCAATAATTTGTGCACGGTTATAGATTATTAAATCTCTTTATATGATACTAATAATTAGCACACAGTTATCTAATATCAAGTTTTTCTATAAAATGACAATCATTTGCACATGGTTATAGAATATCAAGTCTTTCATGTAATACCAATAAGCTGTGAACAGTTATAGGATATCAAATCTTTTATCTAATACTTATAATTTGCACATAGTTATATGATATCAAGTTTTTTCATCTAATATCAATCATATGAGAAAAGTTATATGATATCAAGTCTTTCTATCTAATATCAATCATACGAGAAAAGTTATATGATATCAAGTGTTTTCATCTAATATCAATCATATGAGAAAAGTTATATGATATCAAGTCTTTCTATTTAATATCAATCATACGAGAAAAGTTATATGATATCAAGTCTTTCTATTTAATATCAATCATACGAGAAAAGTTATATGATATCAAGTCTTTCTATTTAATATCAATCATACGAGAAAAGTTATATGATATCAAGTCTTTCTATTTAATATCAATCATACGAGAAAAGTTATATGATATCAAGTCTTTCTATTTAATATCAATCATATGAGAAAAGTTATATGATATCAAGTGTTTTCATCTAATATCAATCATATGAGAAAAGTTATAGGATATCGAGTCTTTTTATCGAATACAAATAATTTGCGAAAGGTTATGGATGTCAAATTTTTCAATCTAATTTGAATGTAACAATTATTGTCGTAAGAAATTGAATCGGCAATTCGATTTCAAATCCTGGACGTGGATGCTTGCATTTCCCTTGGCGCTAATGCCGTCCACATATGAGTGAATAGTTAGACAGACTTGCTTTTTTTTATATTCTTAGTTATGAAACCAGTCTATGAAAACGAAAACTCAGCTTTATTCTGTTTAACCCATTATAAACCAATATCCTAGTTGAAAGACAGCTAAAATAAACAAGAATATTTTATGAAATACTTACATTTTGGTTGATTTAATATATATTTTTCATTAATAGAATTTATATTTATATTCACAGTACTAAAGGTTAAATAGATATTTCAATATGTTTCCAATCCATTTTTATGTGTTTTCTCACAGTAACTTGACTATTAATCGGAATTCAAAAATTTGGCTGGTTGGTTGGATTTTATGGCATATCAACCTTTGTAGGTTATTTAACGCCAAATCCATTTTTATACAAATCAGCAGTTCGATTTCAAACGATTCAGTTTAGCATAAGTACACAGTTTGATTGTCAAAAACATTTCTATTTGAAGCTATTCAGTTTAGTTAAACAGTTATAATCCAAACAATTCAGTTCAGTATAAGTATAGTTTTTGCCCACTCATAGTAAAATGGCAAAACAGTTCTATTTCAAACAATTCAGTTTAGCGAAAGTACAGTTTTAATGTCAAAAACAGTTCTATTTCAAACAATACAGTTTTGCAAAAGTACGCAGTTTAAATGTCAAAACAGTTCTATTTCAAGCAATTTAGTTTAGCATAAGTACCCATTTTAGTTCTATTTGACTCATAGATAGGACCCTATTAGGTGCTAACTCTCCGAACCAGAGTGGACTTGGGAGCGATGGCAATGAAGGGGTACCCCGCATTCCCCAAAACGCCATCATTCTGGAACCTCACCGTCAGATTGTCTTGTGTCATATCCAGGACACTTTTTGGGAGAGGTCTTACTCCTCTGCAGAGGTGCAGTCAGTATATTCTACAGTCCTATTTGACTGAGCAATCAAAAATTTGGGTAATTTGGGTTAGAATTTGGTAAGTTATCACACCCGGACCATGGCTCGGTAAATACATACGAGAAAAAAGCAGAAAATTTCACATCCCTACCAAGAAGAGAATTACCTCGAGCAATGCAATTTTGAAGTTATTCCACTGCAGATCCTGCTCAACACCGAAGGCACATTGTTTGGGAAGTTTTTGTTTTTGTTTTTAAAATCTTCCGATAAATCACTAAAAAATTACAAAAAGGTCATTCTTGTTTTATTTTGGCCAAGAAACTACCAGCGTACATTGCTATCTTCCATTATTAACATATCAGCCGTTTAATTCTACAACCATCTTAAAATATAGTTAATTCAAACTATATTGATTTTTTTCGATTTTCCAATAAATTTGACAGTTGTGAATTGAATTACTATGACCAGAAAATCCAGCGAACACTTAAGCACGACATATGGAAACACTGGAGAGCCGTTTCGACATTATTAGGTCTCATCAGCAGTGTATACCGTGATCTCCACCACGAGAGATCGAACCTGCGATCACAAAGCCGAAACTCTACAACTGAGCCAACAGCTCTTATCGCACACAAGTGACGCCAAATTAACTAGTCATGGCAATTGCGCGGCAAATTAACTTGAATGTGTCTTTCAAGTTACATCCGTACTCTTTGCAGAGGATACGGTCACCTCCAGGGCCCCGTCTTCCCAAGAGGATTAGAAATACGCATCCGCGTAATTATTATGATCTCAAGGGCAAGGATATAGATGTATTTTTTTTCTGGTCATGGTAATTCAATTGACAATATAATTCCTCTACTAAAAAAAAGTGACAGTGTTATTTAATGCGATAGAATTTCATTCAGTTAAAAATTCATCGTCGAGATTTTACATAGTGACTCATTCGGAAAATTCATTTTTCGGTCGGTGTATTGACGTATCATTTAGTAAGTTAGTTGAGATTATCATTCAATTAACGATTCGTTGCTGGAAAGTTAAAAATGCAATAAAGAATAAAACATTTTGATCAGGCATTCCCATGATATGACGGAACAACAGCAAAGTTTGGTCGTTTGTTTTGTTTTTTTGTTTTTTTAGATACTGCCCTGGGCTTGTGGTACCTATGGTTTGACTACAAAATACGGCCTGACCCCGAGATCTTGGAAAAGAGCGAGATATTTTTTGTAAAGAAAGTGTCACGATCTAATCATTCCTTTCTTAATCATGGTTACACAACACAACTAGAATTGGCGAGGATAATAAGAAGAGTCCAAAAGATCTGATGAAAACTTTGTTGGCTACATATTTGCTTTTTTATTTGATAATAAAAAAAAATTACAATACGCTGAAGAATAAAAGTGTGGTTTATGTGGGGACAGAGATGAAACTATTACTCACATAAGCGAAAGCAGCTAACTGGCACCAAAGAAAGTTCTAAGTTGGCATGACTGGGTGAGAAAGGTAATCTCCTGGGAATTGCGCAAAAAACTGAAACTTGACCATGCTGACAAATGGTTTATGCACAAACCAGAACCTTTTCTGCAAAATGAGACGCATGAAATTCTCTGGGACATTGATACAAATGGATCACACCTATTCTTAAAAAAAAAAGACAGAAGAAAGCAAAGATACCTGGATCTTTCTCGAGAGCTGAAAAGTTTTTGTGGAACACGAAAGTGACGGGGATAGTTTGAGCTATTGGAACAATCCCGAGATCTTGGAAAAGAGAGAGGACGAACTGGAGATTAGAAAAAGAATTGCTACTACTGAGACCAAGTCTTGCATATTGACCTTTGACAGAGTCGTTAATCAGGGATTTCTGGGATAGGATGTTTCCGGCTATGTAAATAGGAAGACAGCTCGCGTGGATTAACAAGCATAAGCAGATCACGTGAATTACAACTGGAACTCGTAGGCGTTGTGAAATTATATATAAACTGACACCCACAAATTCACGGTCAGTCACGAGAGTCAGATGAGATTCGGTCAGTCACTGAGTTTCGGTCTATCTATTGGAGCTACAATCAAGTCAAGTCAAAAGCTACGTTGGGCGCCACCCGTAGAGGAGGGGGGTGGGCGACCCCAGCGTACCCCGGTTGAGACGTAAGGCCCTGAATATGGAATCACAACAATATAGTAGTTCTCCGCCTGTCTTCGTCTCCCTGTCTCTGTCTCTCTCTTACACTTACCGTTTCGCGAAATAATGAGAGAGATATTTTTTGTAAAGAAAGTGTTACGATCTAATCATTCCTTTCTTCATCATGGTTACACAACACAACTAAAATTGGCGAGGATAATAAGAAGAGTCCAAAAGATCAGACGGTTGACTGGTTGGTTGGTTAGTGTTTTAAAGCATATCAGCCTTTCTGGGTTGTTTTATGCAAAATCCTGTTTATATATATATATAATTGTAAGTGAATACTTTAGGGGTAACTGTTGGGACCAGTAAGAGGTCCGGAAGAAAGACACGAACTCGGGATTACGTGAAACAAGTATATTGAACGAAAGTATAAATACAGCATAGGTAAACGAGTGTTGAACGTCAGTCTGACTAAAAAAAGTGTTAGGCTGAAGATTAACTTAACTTTATTTCTTTGTAAGTACAAAGAAGGCACGAGGCCTTAAGGTTTTTTGGGGAGGGGAAGGGAGCGGTCTTGCTATTCTATATATTCTAAAGGGACCTAGCTAGCCACATTCGCCGACCCATTCAACAGTACAATATATAACCATTCATCCTTCATCATGCGCGCAGCAGTTACCAAAATACCGCATTTGCTCTATGAAGAAAACCTACTTAAAACCCAAAGGTGGTATATGATTTTTATTTACAAAACATGGTTTATGTACAATGAAATGATGGGAATGGGAGAAAGAACCCCGAAAAATTATATATACCAGAGAAACAAAGAAAAATTCCCCGTTTGGTTTCCCTCCCATCCCCCCGTCTATAAAATTGGAGGCCGACTGTTTTCCGGGTCGAAAAGAAACCGGAAACAAGCCGGACCTGCCCTAGGTGGGGCGGGAATACTAATCTACAGAGATAAAAGAAATAAAGGGTCGGGCGCGGTATGGGTCGATAGAAGTAGGTAATATGATTTTTTATATATGAATGTTCAAGATCTTCAATAAAAGCGGGCTGGAATTCAGGTTGGGGTACAAAAATAATAGGGAGGGGGAAGATCTTGAGAAACTAACGACTAGATGATGGGGACAATGACTCACAACATACTGCTAACTAGGTTACAAGGGAAAAAACAATTCTACTTACCAGGGATGGGGTCCCTAAGGACCCGTACCGTAGACGCCATGGGTAGGCAGAGGCGGGAAGGATGACTCCAACATTGCCCCCTTTCGTACGACCAAGCTCGCTGCAGTCACCCACCTTTTGCTGAATGTTATGCGATCCAAGCGTTTTCTATCGCATCTGATTTTGACCCTCAGCTGATGCCGAAAATACAAAACCAGATCACGATGAGAAAAGTTTGCATCGTCATACAATCCCTTGTTTCGCGTCGTCCAAATCACCATTCGGGCTACAGCTAGGATCGCGAGAAACACCACACGCTTCTCACCGTGATACGGAGGAAGAACGTTGTCTACGACGTAACCAACGTCGAGCAGCACGAGCTGTTTGGGTTCGATGCGAGCCGTCCACTCCCCGACGTGATCCCAAAACGGGCGGACTCGCTCGCAGTAGTAGAAGGCGTGCTCAGCCGTTTCTTCCAAGCCACTGCTGCAGCGAGGGCAATCAGGCATGTCTGCCAGGCCCGCTCTGAAGTTCAAGCCGCGAAGGGGTAACGCATTCCGAACAAGTCGCCAGGTGAGCGAGAACTCGGAGTTGTTCAAGAAGCTCGATCCTGGCGCCCAATTCCAGTGAGAGCGGATCTCCTCCGCCGTCCAGCCGCGCCGCTCGCTGAGAGGATCAGAAGCGGAGCCCACCACTAATTCCCGATACAGCTCCTTCCGAGGCCATGAAAGGTCACTGGACCCAAGAAGGTTACGAAGGGCCTTTCGGCACTCGCGGACAAACAGTGCTTCGCCCAAAGGCCTACGTCGACCTTCAGCCTTTGGGTCTGACTTGAGGCGAGGAAAAGTCCGACTCGCCTTTCGTCTCCACACTGAGTCCCCCGTCAAGACACGGCCCAGATATGCAAGTCTTTCAGCAAGCCAGTGGCTCTCCAGATCAGGCATACCCAGACCCCCGTTGCGTGTACGTTGGATACAGACCTGTCTACGGACCATCGGCCTTGCACCTCCCCAGACAAGTCTGGAGAGGGATCGTTGCAGCGCCAACCGATGTGCCTTAGGCAGGGGGAGTACAGCCAATCGGTAAAGGATCAAGGGGAAGACGTACGCGGCGCACGCCTCCGCCCTGCCCTTTAAGGACAACCTCCTTGAAAGCCAGATTCCCACCTGAGCATTCACCTTAGCATGTACTTCCGACCAATTTCGCTCCAGTTGGAGGTCGGGCCCAAACCACACCCCGAGGATGTGGATGGGTCCGTCACTCCAGCGGAAGGGCCCTGGAAGAGTATTGCTACCCCTCCAAGCACCAAGCCGCAAACCTTCGCTTTTGTCAAAATTGACCTTGGCCCCTGCAATCCGCTCATACTCGACAACCGCCTCTTTCACAGCCTCTATATCCTGGAGGCGGGATACGAAAACTGTGACGTCATCGGCGAACGCGGAAACCCTAGCCGCAAGGCGGCCAACGAATGGGATACCGCGCAGTGCCGGACTTGTCCCCTCATCCCTAAGCCTGCGCAGGAGGGGCTCCAACGCGAGGACATAGAGAAGAGGAGACAGGGGGCAGCCCTGCCGGACCGATCGCTCGATCGCGATCACCCCCGAACGCCTTCCGTTCACCTGCACCACTGCCTGAGGGTTGTGGTACATCATGCTAATCCATCTGCGGAACTCCGGTTTGAATCCGGCAGTCTCCAAAACAGACGCCAAGAACCGATGGTCTACCCTATCGAAGGCCTTGGACTGATCTAAACTGATCAGCGCGGATTCGGTGTCGTCTTTTATCCCCTCTAGGACCTCGCGAATCAAGTGCAGGTTGTCCTGGATCGATCTTCCCTTCACAGCAAAGGTCTGTTCGGGGCCGATCAGATCACTAATGACAAGCTGTAAACGATTCGCTAAGACCCGGGCCAAAATCTTTAACTCTGTGTTAAGCAGAGTTATGGGCCTGTAATCGTCTAAACCCTCCCAAACATGCCTGCCACCTTTCTTCAGCAATGTGATCACGCCCTTGGTAACGCTACCAGGGATGGCTCCCTGGGCGAACCAATGGTTGAACATATCCGTCAGAATAGGCACAAACATGTGCGACATCCTCAAGTACACTTCGTACGGCAAACCATCTAGTCCCGGCGACTTGTTGAGGCCGACCTGCTTCAACGCATCACGGACTTCGCATTCAGTAACCACACCCTCGCAGCTAGCCGCTTCAGCCGCCCCAAGACGGGGGAAGTCGGCAAGATAGCTACGAAACTCCCGGAGCGGGAGATCAGTGCAGCGGGCAAAGCGATCCCGAAAGTGCGCCCGAAAGGCGTCACGTATCTCACGACCTGATCGCAGCAGACGCCCGTCCGGGGTCTTGACAGATGCGATGTACCGATCGGGGAACCTTCGCACTTCTTCTTCACGCGCAGTCGCGTTCGATTTCACAGCTTCGTTGAGAACTCTTTTTAGCCTAGATCTAACTACTGATCCCTTGTAGCGCTCGCTACTCTCACGCTCAAGGTCCCTCCTAGCTAGCTCTACACCTAGGGAGTCCCCCCCAGCCACCGCCCGGGAAAGTCTATCATCTATAGATTTCGCCTCCGCGGTCCTATCTAAGTTGAGCTGTCGACCGTACTTGGTGGCGAAATCTCTAATCCTATGCTTAAGAGAAACCCACCACCTATTCCCGGTAACCGCCCCCACTAACGCCCGCTGAATTAGGGATTCCAGCCGGTCCCGGAAGTCCCGTATCTCCAGTAAGGAGGTATTGAACTTCCAGTAGCCGGCTAGACTAGGTCTATTAACTAACCGCAGACTGACTCTAATGAGTTTATGGTCAGTCCACGCTATCAAGTGGAACGTGGGACAACTAACAAAGTCAATGTCAGCTCTTCTCACTAACACTCTGTCCAAGTAGGAACCTACTTTGGCAGAGGGCGAGCTATCTAGCCACGTCCACATCTCCCGCCCTGGGTGATCAAGACGAAACCTGTCGACGAGACCGTGACGAGTCACGAAGCCGACAAGGCTGCTCTCACACCTTCCCGCACTACTAGCTCCCCGCCCGACCTTATCTATCTTGGGATCAAGGATCGCATTCCAATCACCCATTAAGACTAGCCGCTTCGTATCGTCCAGGAACGACGCCAACCGACGAAAAAAGGAAACCCTCTCCGCAGCGATATTGGGCGCATAAACCGCAACCAGATGAAACTTGAAACTTTTCACGGCAACATCGGCCACAACCAGCCGGCCCTCGTCACCTGCAAAAACAACGTCAACATCAGCATCAAGGCTGCGTCCAACTAGCAAAGAGACCCCAGCGCTGGTGCGGCTGCCGTATGCTGAGAAAACGTTAAAGTCGCTTTCCAGCACCCGACAGTCGGCACCGCAAGTGAAGTGAGTCTCCTGCACTGCAGCAACATCCACTCTGAGGTTCTTGAGTTCAGCAAGCAAGCGCGTACACTTGCTTGAATCCCTCAGTCCCCTCACATTCAAACTGGCAAGGTTTAAAGCCATCAATCCAACTTACCTTACTCAGTGTCGACTACGGGCCGGAAATCCTTCGGGGTGAGGATGCCGACGGCCTGACGCAGGGAACCGGTGCCGAGCTCAGTACTCACTCGGTCGTCCCTGCTAATTCCTCCGACATCCATGGGATACCTCAGTTTTAGGGACCTATAAAATGATGGGTGAACTAAAATCGGGACCCTGCCCGAGCAAAAAGGAAGCATTTTTTTGAGGGAGGGATGCTCCAATTCCGCCAGCCTTAAATTTGCACAGCTGGCTTCCTGAATGAAGCGCCACAGCTCCCTTGTACGGGTACCAGCTGCACGAACAAAGGTGGTCACCTTGGCTGCATCCCTAAACAAGTATGGGTTTGCTATGGATTTTTCATTGATGGATTTGAATGAATATAGTGGTTTCAGGATTGTCTTTAATTGATGATCTGTGATTTTAGATGGGTCTGGTTCTGAACAAAGGGTGATTTCAATTAGTGGTTTTCGGACTTCATTTGTGGCTGAATGAGTCCTTGTCTGTGTGGGTGACGGTGATGGTGATTGTCCAATTCTGTTGACTGATCTGGATCGGGAGAACATTTTGGGAGTAGTGATTGGAGAGAGAGAAGGAAGAATTGGTAGGAGGGGGGGTTCTTTTTGTATATGTTGAGCTGGGGAGTGGAGGATTTGCGCTGGGCGTTGTGGGTTATTTTGTATGATTGGTGATGGTTCTTGGATTTTTTCTGTGGGTTTCTGGGGTTGAGTGGGCATGGGTTGTTGTGGCTTTTCTATTTGTGGTTGTTGTTTCTTTGGTTTTGGTGTACACTGTTTTTTCTCCCCATCCTTGTCTGAATCCCCGCTGTCTCTTCTCCTTTTTAAATTATACGATGTTTCCATCTCTTCTGGTTTCTTTTTCTTTTTTATTGGTGTCTCTGTATTTGCTGGTACTGCTGCTGATATTTTAGTAGTTTCTGTTGTTTTTATTGGGGATGTTTTTTTCTTTTTGCCCCCTTTTACTAGAGTCCACCCTTCTTCTTTATCGGGTTGGACCCCTGTTTCCGTGTTGGTATTATTTTTGGCTGCTGTAGTAGTAGTAGTAGTCGTGGTTGTTTTCGTCGTGGTATTCGTTGTATCGTTGGCGGTGGTAGTCGTTTTGTTTGTGGCGATGGTGGCTTTCTGAGGGCAGGACCGCGAGAAGTGTCCTAATTGCTTACAATACCAGCAAAGCGGTTTCCTGCCCTCTACGATGACTGTCATTGTTGTGTCTCTGTACGATATGATATGAGGTATTGTATTGAACCCTCCCCTATCGAGTATCATCGTGAATAAAAAATCACCGTATGCCGTGCCATGCGCTGATTTGATTTGCATATAGTCTTCTACGCCGCCGTATGAACTTAGATAGGCGGCGATGACGTCTCCATTAAGTTGCATCGACACGTTGCATACGGTGACTTTTATTCTTCTTTTTCCTCTGTATTCTGGCTGAAGCCGGAAGTACTTCGTGGTTATATTTTGTGTGGCCAGTTTCTTGGCGATTTCTTCGGATGGGAGCAAGACATCCCAGGTTGCAAAACTCCTTCGGTAAAAATATTTACCTGGGATGCCTGCAGTTTGGAGCAATTCCTCAAATGATTCCTTTTTGAGGCCCGCCAGTCTCCTGGTCCTTAAATCTGTCACTACGAACGACAGAGTCTTAGGCTCAACAGCCTCTACCAATTCAGGTATGGGTAAAATTTCATTTTCTTTGAAATACTTTGCGTATTTCCTGACTCTGTCGTTCTCGTAGTCTTCAGGTGTTTTCTTCTTTTTTTGTAATTGCGACGACCAGGAGACTGGCGTTGCCGGTGGTTTTTGCGCTGGTTGTATGGCCGATGAAGATAATGATAAGTCTTCCGGCTTCGGGGAGGGTTCCGTGTTGATAAATATGTCCTGTGATAAGTTCATCTCGTTTGGAATCCGAGATGTTTCCCCCATAGTTGCGTTTTAAAAGGGCAACCAGGGGGAATGGTGTTTAAAATGCGAATGGACTTCAACGAGTGAAATAAATGTTCGATGAAAAAATGGCGGTCGTTTTGTTTTGTTTTAGTAAAACAATGAAGTCGAGTCGAGGTTTGACCCTCCTCACACACAAACAACAATAACAATTGTTTG
This sequence comes from Sepioteuthis lessoniana, assembly GCA_963585895.1. Lineage (NCBI taxonomy): Eukaryota > Metazoa > Mollusca > Cephalopoda > Myopsida > Loliginidae > Sepioteuthis > Sepioteuthis lessoniana. Next base: position 41,355,920 of record OY757910.1, read on the forward strand.
AGGGGGGGTCACAAAACAATAACTATAATATAACGATAACAATAATTTTCAACAATAACAACAATTTTTTAACAATATTAACTTACTTTTCTGTAGAAAATTAAACACAGTCCAAAACGGCTGGAGTTAACTTAACTTTATTTCTTTGTAAGTACAAAGAAGGCACGAGGCCTTAAGGTTTTTTGGGGAGGGGAAGGGAGCGGTCTTGCTATTCTATATATTCTAAAGGGACCTAGCTAGCCACATTCGCCGACCCATTCAACAGTACAATATATAACCATTCATCCTTCATCATGCGCGCAGCAGTTACCAAAATACCGCATTTGCTCTATGAAGAAAACCTACTTAAAACCCAAAGGTGGTATATGATTTTTATTTATAAAATATGGTTTATGTACAATGAAATGATGGGAATGGGAGAAAAAACCCCGAAAAAATATATATACAAGAGAAACAAAGAAAAATTCCCCGTTTGGTTTCCCTCCCATCCCCCCGTCTATAAAATTGGAGGCCGACTGTTTTCCGGGTCGAAAAGAAACCGGAAACAAGCCGGACCTGCCCTAGGTGGGGCGGGAATACTAATCTACAGAGATAAAAGAAATAAAGGGTCGGGCGCGGTATGGGTCGATAGAAGTAGGTAATATGATTTTTTATATATGAATGTTCAAGATCTTCAATAAAAGCGGGCTGGAATTCAGGTTGGGGTACAAAAATAATAGGGAGGGGGAAGATCTTGAGAAACTAACGACTAGATGATGGGGACAATGACTCACAACATACTGCTAACTAGGTTACAAGGGAAAAAAACAATTCTACTTACCAGGGATGGGGTCCCTAAGGACCCGTACCGTAGACGCCATGGGTAGGCAGAGGCGGGAAGGATGACTCCAACATTGCCCCCTTTCGTACGACCAGGCTCGCTGCAGTCACCCACCTTTTGCTGAATGTTATGCGATCCAAGCGTTTTCTATCGCATCTGATTTTGACCCTCAGCTGATGCCGAAAATACAAAACCAGATCACGATGAGAAAAGTTTGCATCGTCATACAATCCCTTGTTTCGCGTCGTCCAAATCACCATTCTAGCTACAGCTAGGATCGCGAGAAACACCACACGCTTCTCACCGTGATACGGAGGAAGAACGTTGTCTACGACGTAACCAACGTCGAGCAGCACGAGCTGTTTGGGTTCGATGCGAGCCGTCCACTCCCCGACGTGATCCCAAAACGGGCGGACTCGCTCGCAGTAGTAGAAGGCGTGCTCAGCCGTTTCTTCCAAGCCACTGCTGCAGCGAGGGCAATCAGGCATGTCTGCCAGGCCCGCTCTGAAGTTCAAGCCGCGAAGGGGTAACGCATTCCGAACAAGTCGCCAGGTGAGCGAGAACTCGGAGTTGTTCAAGAAGCTCGATCCTGGCGCCCAATTCCAGTGAGAGCGGATCTCCTCCGCCGTCCAGCCGCGCCGCTCGCTGAGAGGATCAGAAGCGGAACCCACCACTAATTCCCGATACAGCTCCTTCCGAGGCCATGAAAGGTCACTGGACCCAAGAAGGTTACGAAGGGCCTTTCGGCACTCGCGGACAAACAGTGCTTCGCCCAAAGGCCTACGTCGACCTTCAGCCTTTGGGTCTGACTTGAGGCGAGGAAAAGTCCGACTCGCCTTTCGTCTCCACACTGAGTCCCCCGTCAAGACACGGCCCAGATATGCAAGTCTTTCAGCAAGCCAGTGGCTCTCCAGATCAGGCATACCCAGACCCCCGTTGCGTGTACGTTGGATACAGACCTGTCTACGGACCATCGGCCTTGCACCTCCCCAGACAAGTCTGGAGAGGGATCGTTGCAGCGCCAACCGATGTGCCTTAGGCAGAGGGAGTACAGCCAATCGGTAAAGGATCAAGGGGAAGACGTACGCGGCGCACGCCTCCGCCCTGCCCTTTAAGGACAACCTCCTTGAAAGCCAGATTCCCACCTGAGCATTCACCTTAGCATGTACTTCCGACCAATTTCGCTCCAGTTGGAGGTCGGGCCCAAACCACACCCCGAGGATGCGGATGGGTCCGCCACTCCAGCGGAAGGGCCCTGGAAGAGTATTGCTACCCCTCCAAGCACCAAGCCGCAAACCTTCGCTTTTGTCAAAATTGACCTTGGCCCCTGCAATCCGCTCATACTCGACAACCGCCTCTTTCACAGCCTCTATATCCTGGAGGCGGGATACGAAAACTGTGACGTCATCGGCGAACGCGGAAACCCTAGCCGCAAGGCGGCCAACGAATGGGATACCGCGCAGTGCCGGACTTGTCCCCTCATCCCTAAGCCTGCGCAGGAGGGGCTCCAACGCAAGGACATAGAGAAGAGGAGACAGTGGGCAGCCCTGCCGGACCGATCGCTCGATCGCGATCACCCCCGAACGCCTTCCGTTCACCTGCACCACTGCCTGAGGGTTGTGGTACATCATGCTAATCCATCTGCGGAACTCCGGTTTGAATCCGGCAGTCTCCAAAACAGACGCCAAGAACCGATGGTCTACCCTATCGAAGGCCTTGGACTGATCTAAACTGATCAGCGCGGATTCGGTGTCGTCTTTTATCCCCTCTAGGACCTCGCGAATCAAGTGCAGGTTGTCCTGGATCGATCTTCCCTTCACAGCAAAGGTCTGTTCGGGGCCGATCAGATCGCTAATGACAAGCTGTAAACGATTCGCTAAGACCCGGGCCAAAATCTTTAACTCTGTGTTAAGCAGAGTTATGGGCCTGTAATCGTCTAAACCCTCCCAAACATGCCTGCCACCTTTCTTCAGCAATGTGATCACGCCCTTGGTAACGCTACCAGGGATGGCTCCCTGGGCGAACCAATGGTTGAACATATCCGTCAGAATAGGCACAAACATGTGCGACATCCTCAAGTACACTTCGTACGGCAAACCATCTAGTCCCGGCGACTTGTTGAGGCCGACCTGCTTCAACGCATCACGGACTTCGCATTCAGTAACCACACCCTCGCAGCTAGCCGCTTCAGCCGCCCCAAGACGGGGGAAGTCGGCAAGATAGCTACGAAACTCCCGGAGCGGGAGATCAGTGCAGCGGGCAAAGCGATCCCGAAAGTGCGCCCGAAAGGCGTCACGTATCTCACGACCAGATCGCAGCAGACGCCCGTCCGGGGTCTTGACAGATGCGATGTACCGATCGGGGAACCTTCGCACTTCTTCTTCACGCGCAGTCGCGTTCGATTTCACAGCTTCGTTGAGAACTCTTTTTAGCCTAGATCTAACTACTGATCCCTTGTAGCGCTCGCTACTCTCACGCTCAAGGTCCCTCCTAGCTAGCTCTACACCTAGGGAGTCCCCCCCAGCCACCGCCCGGGAAAGTCTATCATCTATAGATTTCGCCTCCGCGGTCCTATCTAAGTTGAGCTGTCGACCGTACTTGGTGGCGAAATCTCTAATCCTATGCTTAAGAGAAACCCACCACCTATTCCCGGTAACCGCCCCCACTAACGCCCGCTGAATTAGGGATTCCAGCCGGTCCCGGAAGTCCCGTATCTCCAGTAAGGAGGTATTGAACTTCCAGTAGCCGGCTAGACTAGGTCTATTAACTAACCGCAGACTGACTCTAATGAGTTTATGGTCAGTCCACGCTATCAAGTGGAACGTGGGACAACTAACAAAGTCAATGTCAGCTCTTCTCACTAACACTCTGTCCAAGTAGGAACCTACTTTGGCAGAGGGCGAGCTATCTAGCCACGTCCACATCTCCCGCCCTGGGTGATCAAGACGAAACCTGTCGACGAGACCGTGACGAGTCACGAAGCCGACAAGGCTGCTCTCACACCTTCCCGCACTACTAGCTCCCCGCCCGACCTTATCTATCTTGGGATCAAGGATCGCATTCCAATCACCCATTAAGACTAGCCGCTTCGTATCGTCCAGGAACGACGCCAACCGACGAAAAAAGGAAACCCTCTCCGCAGCGATATTGGGCGCATAAACCGCAACCAGACGAAACTTGAAACTTTTCACGGCAACATCGGCCACAACCAGCCGGCCCTCGTCACCTGCAAAAACAACGTCAACATCAGCATCAAGGCTGCGTCCAACTAGCAAAGAGACCCCAGCGCTGGTGCGGCTGCCGTATGCTGAGAAAACGTTAAAGTCGCTTTCCAGCACCCGACAGTCGGCACCGCAAGTGAAGTGAGTCTCCTGCACTGCAGCAACATCCACTCTGAGGTTCTTGAGTTCAGCAAGCAAGCGCGTACACTTGCTTGAATCCCTCAGTCCCCTCACATTCAAACTGGCAAGGTTTAAAGCCATCAATCCAACTTACCTTACTCAGTGTCGACTACGGGCCGGAAATCCTTCGGGGTGAGGATGCCGACGGCCTGACGCAGGGAACCGGTACAGAGATCAGTAGACTCTCTGCCGTCCCTGGAGATTCCGCCGACATCAAAGGGAAACCGCAGCTTTAAGGACCTATAAAAACAGGGATGAACATAAATCGGGACCCTGCCCGTACATTTATTAAGTAGATCTTTGTGGGAGGGGTGCCCCATTTCCGCCAACACTATGTCCGTCCGACTGGCCTCCTCAATAAATTGCCAAAGCTCTTTAGTTCGGACGCCAGGCGAACGGACAAAGGTGGTCACCATGGCTGCACCCTTGAATAGATATGGATTGGTAATGTCTTTTTGATCGATGTTTCTCATGGATGATAGAGGTTTGAGTGCTTTTTTAAGTTGGTGATCTAAGTTGGGTGATTCCATTAAATCTGAGCAAAAGTAGAAACCGTTCACGGCTTGCCTAAATTGGTTAGATGCGGATTTTGTTCTTTTCTTTTGAGATGTTGATGGTGACGGTGACGGTGATCTGGTTTCAGAGTGAGACCGGGTGAATTGTTTGGGAGTTGAAATTGGTGATAGAGAAGGTAATGTTGGGTGAAGGGGGGTTTTGGGATGTTTATCAGGTGTACTTTTGGGTTGTTGAGGGGGAGGAATTATTTGTGCTGGTCGTTGGGGTGGAGGATGTATGTTTTTTTCCGGTTGTTTGGGGTTTTGTTCCGGTCGCTTGGGTTGTTGTTTTTCTGCTGGTCGCTGGGGTGCTGGTTGCTGGGGTTGGAGGGTCTGAGGTTTTTGTTTTTCTGGTTTGGGGGAGTTTGTTTTCAGTTGTTTTTTCTCCCCCTCCTTCTCCGTGTCCCCGCTGTCTCTCCTCCTTTTTAGGTTGGTTGTTGTTTCCATTTCTTCGGTTTTTTCTTTATTTTTTGTTTTTGTTTCTTTTTTCCCTTTTCCTCCTTTTACTAAGGTCCACCCTTCATCTTTGTTGGGTTGGGATTCTTTTTCTGGATGTGTGCTGTTCTTAGCTTCCGTATTTGTTTCATTTGTATCGTTGGTGGCGGTGGTTGTTTTGTTGGTAGCGATGGTGGTGGCTTTCTGAGGGCAGGACCGCGAGAAATGTCCGAGCTGTTTACAATTCCAGCAAAGCGGTTTCCTGCCCTCTACGATGACTGTCATGGTTGTGTTTTTATATGTTATCGTATGGGGTATTGCATTGAACCCTCCCCTATCTAAAATCATGATGAATGAGAAATCACCGTATGCCGTGCCATGAGCTGACGTTATTTGGGTGTAGTCTTCGACGCCGCCATAGGAACTGAGGTAGGCGGCGATAACGTCCCCATTTAGCTCCATGGACACGTTACATACGGTGACCTTAATTCTCCTTTGTCCTCTATATTCTGGTTGAAGCCGGAAGTACTTAGTGGTAATGTTGCTTCTAGCCAGCTTCTTCGCTATTTCTTCTGTCGGGAGCAAGACATCCCAGGTTGCAAAACTCCTTCGGTAAAAATACTTACCTGGGATGCCTGCAGTTTTAAGTAATTCCTCGAACGTCTCTTTTTTAAGGCCAGCCAGTCTCCTAGTCCTTAAATCGGTCACGACGAACGACAGAGTCTTTGGCTCAACCGCCTCTACCAATTCTGGGATAGGTAGGATCTCATTTTCTTTAAAATACGCCGAGTATTTCGTGACTCTGTCGTTCTCGTAGTCTTTTGGGGATTTTTTCTTTTTTTGAAGCTGCGACGACCAGGAGACTGGCGTTGCTGGTGGCTTCTGGGCTGGTTGTATGTCTGAACAAGTTAAGTCTTCCGGCTTCGGGGAGGGTTCTGATTCGCTAAACATGTCTTGTGTTGGTAATAAATTTGTTTGAGTAGGTTGAATCCGGGATGGTTCCCCCATAGTTGCGTTTTAAAACGGCAACTAGGGGGAATGGCGTTTTAAAAATGCGAATTGACTTTGAGAAATGCAAATGACAAAATGGCGGTCGTTTCGTTTTGTTTAAAATAAAGCCGATGAATTCAAATCGAGGTTTGACCCTCCTCACACACAAACAACAATAACAATTGTTTGAGGGGGGTCACAAAACAATAACTATAATACAACGATAACAATAATTTTCAACAATAACAATAATTTTTTAACAATATTGACTTACTTTTCTGTAGAAAATTAAACACAGTCCAAAACGGCTCTTTAGGCTGGAGTTAATTTAACTTTATTTCTTTGTAAGTACAAAGAAGGCACGAGGCCTTAAGGTTTTTTGGGGAGGGGAAGGGAGCGGTCTTGCTATTCTATATATTCTAAAGGGACCTAGCTAGCCACATTCGCCGACCCATTCAACAGTACAATATATAACCATTCATCCTTCATCATGCGCGCAGCAGTTACCAAAATACCGCATTTGCTCTATGAAGAAAACCTACTTCAAACCCAAAGGTGGTATATGATTTTTATTTACAAAATATGGTTTATGTACAATGAAATGATGGGAATGGGAGAAAAAACCCCGAAAAAATATATATACAAGAGAAACAAAGAAAAATTCCCCGTTTGGTTTCCCTCCCATCCCCCCGTCTATAAAATTGGAGGCCGACTGTTTTCCGGGTCGAAAGAAACCGGAAACAAGCCGGACCTGCCCTAGGTGGGGCGGGAATACTAATCTACAGAGATAAAAGAAATAAAGGGTCGGGCGCGGTATGGGTCGATAGAAGTAGGTAATATGATTTTTTATATATGAATGTTCAAGATCTTCAATAAAAGCGGGCTGGAATTCAGGTTGGGGTACAAAAATAATAGGGAGGGGGAAGATCTTGAGAAACTAACGACTAGATGATGGGGACAATGACTCACAACATACTGCTAACTAGGTTACAAGGGAAAAAAACAATTCTACTTACCAGGGATGGGGTCCCTAAGGACCCGTACCGTAGACGCCATGGGTAGGCAGAGGCGGGAAGGATGACTCCAACATTGCCCCCTTTCGTACGACCAGGCTCGCTGCAGTCACCCACCTTTTGCTGAATGTTATGCGATCCAAGCGTTTTCTATCGCATCTGATTTTGACCCTCAGCTGATGCCGAAAATACAAAACCAGATCACGATGAGAAAAGCTTGCATCGTCATACAATCCCTTGTTTCGCGTCGTCCAAATCACCATTCTAGCTACAGCTAGGATCGCGAGAAACACCACACGCTTCTCACCGTGATACGGAGGAAGAACGTTGTCTACGACGTAACCAACGTCGAGCAGCACGAGCTGTTTGGGTTCGATGCGAGCCGTCCACTCCCCGACGTGATCCCAAAACGGGCGGACTCGCTCGCAGTAGTAGAAGGCGTGCTCAGCCGTTTCTTCCAAGCCACTGCTGCAGCGAGGGCAATCAGGCATGTCTGCCAGGCCCGCTCTGAAGTTCAAGCCGCGAAGGGGTAACGCATTCCGAACAAGTCGCCAGGTGAGCGAGAACTCGGAGTTGTTCAAGAAGCTCGATCCTGGCGCCCAATTCCAGTGAGAGCGGATCTCCTCCGCCGTCCAGCCGCGCCGCTCGCTGAGAGGATCAGAAGCGGAACCCACCACTAATTCCCGATACAGCTCCTTCCGAGGCCATGAAAGGTCACTGGACCCAAGAAGGTTACGAAGGGCCTTTCGGCACTCGCGGACAAACAGTGCTTCGCCCAAAGGCCTACGTCGACCTTCAGCCTTTGGGTCTGACTTGAGGCGAGGAAAAGTCCGACTCGCCTTTCGTCTCCACACTGAGTCCCCCGTCAAGACACGGCCCAGATATGCAAGTCTTTCAGCAAGCCAGTGGCTCTCCAGATCAGGCATACCCAGACCCCCGTTGCGTGTACGTTGGATACAGACCTGTCTACGGACCATCGGCCTTGCACCTCCCCAGACAAGTCTGGAGAGGGATCGTTGCAGCGCCAACCGATGTGCCTTAGGCAGAGGGAGTACAGCCAATCGGTAAAGGATCAAGGGGAAGACGTACGCGGCGCACGCCTCCGCCCTGCCCTTTAAGGACAACCTCCTTGAAAGCCAGATTCCCACCTGAGCATTCACCTTAGCATGTACTTCCGACCAATTTCGCTCCAGTTGGAGGTCGGGCCCAAACCACACCCCGAGGATGCGGATGGGTCCGTCACTCCAGCGGAAGGGCCCTGGAAGAGTATTGCTACCCCTCCAAGCACCAAGCCGCAAACCTTCGCTTTTGTCAAAATTGACCTTGGCCCCTGCAATCCGCTCATACTCGACAACCGCCTCTTTCACAGCCTCTATATCCTGGAGGCGGGATACGAAAACTGTGACGTCATCGGCGAACGCGGAAACCCTAGCCGCAAGGCGGCCAACGAATGGGATACCGCGCAGTGCCGGACTTGTCCCCTCATCCCTAAGCCTGCGCAGGAGGGGCTCCAACGCAAGGACATAGAGAAGAGGAGACAGTGGGCAGCCCTGCCGGACCGATCGCTCGATCGCGATCACCCCCGAACGCCTTCCGTTCACCTGCACCACTGCCTGAGGGTTGTGGTACATCATGCTAATCCATCTGCGGAACTCCGGTTTGAATCCGGCAGTCTCCAAAACAGACGCCAAGAACCGATGGTCTACCCTATCGAAGGCCTTGGACTGATCTAAACTGATCAGCGCGGATTCGGTGTCGTCTTTTATCCCCTCTAGGACCTCGCGAATCAAGTGCAGGTTGTCCTGGATCGATCTTCCCTTCACAGCAAAGGTCTGTTCGGGGCCGATCAGATCGCTAATGACAAGCTGTAAACGATTCGCTAAGACCCGGGCCAAAATCTTTAACTCTGTGTTAAGCAGAGTTATGGGCCTGTAATCGTCTAAACCCTCCCAAACATGCCTGCCACCTTTCTTCAGCAATGTGATCACGCCCTTGGTAACGCTACCAGGGATGGCTCCCTGGGCGAACCAATGGTTGAACATATCCGTCAGAATAGGCACAAACATGTGCGACATCCTCAAGTACACTTCGTACGGCAAACCATCTAGTCCCGGCGACTTGTTGAGGCCGACCTGCTTCAACGCATCACGGACTTCGCATTCAGTAACCACACCCTCGCAGCTAGCCGCTTCAGCCGCCCCAAGACGGGGGAAGTCGGCAAGATAGCTACGAAACTCCCGGAGCGGGAGATCAGTGCAGCGGGCAAAGCGATCCCGAAAGTGCGCCCGAAAGGCGTCACGTATCTCACGACCAGATCGCAGCAGACGCCCGTCCGGGGTCTTGACAGATGCGATGTACCGATCGGGGAACCTTCGCACTTCTTCTTCACGCGCAGTCGCGTTCGATTTCACAGCTTCGTTGAGAACTCTTTTTAGCCTAGATCTAACTACTGATCCCTTGTAGCGCTCGCTACTCTCACGCTCAAGGTCCCTCCTAGCTAGCTCTACACCTAGGGAGTCCCCCCCAGCCACCGCCCGGGAAAGTCTATCATCTATAGATTTCGCCTCCGCGGTCCTATCTAAGTTGAGCTGTCGACCGTACTTGGTGGCGAAATCTCTAATCCTATGCTTAAGAGAAACCCACCACCTATTCCCGGTAACCGCCCCCACTAACGCCCGCTGAATTAGGGATTCCAGCCGGTCCCGGAAGTCCCGTATCTCCAGTAAGGAGGTATTGAACTTCCAGTAGCCGGCTAGACTAGGTCTATTAACTAACCGCAGACTGACTCTAATGAGTTTATGGTCAGTCCACGCTATCAAGTGGAACGTGGGACAACTAACAAAGTCAATGTCAGCTCTTCTCACTAACACTCTGTCCAAGTAGGAACCTACTTTGGCAGAGGGCGAGCTATCTAGCCACGTCCACATCTCCCGCCCTGGGTGATCAAGACGAAACCTGTCGACGAGACCGTGACGAGTCACGAAGCCGACAAGGCTGCTCTCACACCTTCCCGCACTACTAGCTCCCCGCCCGACCTTATCTATCTTGGGATCAAGGATCGCATTCCAATCACCCATTAAGACTAGCCGCTTCGTATCGTCCAGGAACGACGCCAACCGACGAAAAAAGGAAACCCTCTCCGCAGCGATATTGGGCGCATAAACCGCAACCAGACGAAACTTGAAACTTTTCACGGCAACATCGGCCACAACCAGCCGGCCCTCGTCACCTGCAAAAACAACGTCAACATCAGCATCAAGGCTGCGTCCAACTAGCAAAGAGACCCCAGCGCTGGTGCGGCTGCCGTATGCTGAGAAAACGTTAAAGTCGCTTTCCAGCACCCGACAGTCGGCACCGCAAGTGAAGTGAGTCTCCTGCACTGCAGCAACATCCACTCTGAGGTTCTTGAGTTCAGCAAGCAAGCGCGTACACTTGCTTGAATCCCTCAGTCCCCTCACATTCAAACTGGCAAGGTTTAAAGCCATCAATCCAACTTACCTTACTCAGTGTCGACTACGGGCCGGAAATCCTTCGGGGTGAGGATGCCGACGGCCTGACGCAGGGAACCGGTACAGAGATCAGTAGACTCTCTGCCGTCCCTGGAGATTCCGCCGACATCAAAGGGAAACCGCAGCTTTAAGGACCTATAAAAACAGGGATGAACATAAATCGGGACCCTGCCCGTACATTTATTAAGTAGATCTTTGTGGGAGGGGTGCCCCATTTCCGCCAACACTATGTCCGTCCGACTGGCCTCCTCAATAAATTGCCAAAGCTCTTTAGTTCGGACGCCAGGCGAACGGACAAAGGTGGTCACCATGGCTGCACCCTTGAATAGATATGGATTGGTAATGTCTTTTTGATCGATGTTTCTCATGGATGATAGAGGTTTGAGTGCTTTTTTAAGTTGGTGATCTAAGTTGGGTGATTCCATTAAATCTGAGCAAAAGTAGAAACCGTTCACGGCTTGCCTAAATTGGTTAGATGCGGATTTTGTTCTTTTCTTTTGAGATGTTGATGGTGACGGTGACGGTGATCTGGTTTCAGAGTGAGACCGGGTGAATTGTTTGGGAGTTGAAATTGGTGATAGAGAAGGTAATGTTGGGTGAAGGGGGGTTTTGGGATGTTTATCAGGTGTACTTTTGGGTTGTTGAGGGGGAGGAATTATTTGTGCTGGTCGTTGGGGTGGAGGATGTATGTTTTTTTCCGGTTGTTTGGGGTTTTGTTCCGGTCGCTTGGGTTGTTGTTTTTCTGCTGGTCGCTGGGGTGCTGGTTGCTGGGGTTGGAGGGTCTGAGGTTTTTGTTTTTCTGGTTTGGGGGAGTTTGTTTTCAGTTGTTTTTTCTCCCCCTCCTTCTCCGTGTCCCCGCTGTCTCTCCTCCTTTTTAGGTTGGTTGTTGTTTCCATTTCTTCGGTTTTTTCTTTATTTTTTGTTTTTGTTTCTTTTTTCCCTTTTCCTCCTTTTACTAAGGTCCACCCTTCATCTTTGTTGGGTTGGGATTCTTTTTCTGGATGTGTGCTGTTCTTAGCTTCCGTATTTGTTTCATTTGTATCGTTGGTGGCGGTGGTTGTTTTGTTGGTAGCGATGGTGGTGGCTTTCTGAGGGCAGGACCGCGAGAAATGTCCGAGCTGTTTACAATTCCAGCAAAGCGGCCTCCCGCCCTCTACGATGACTGTCATGGTTGTGTTTTTATATGTTATCGTATGGGGTACTGCATTGAACCCTCCCCCATCCAAAATCATGATGAATGAGAAATCACCGTATGCCGCGCCATGAGCTGACGTTATTTGGGTGTAGTCTTCGACGCCGCCACAGGAACTGAGGTAGGCGGCGACAACGTCCCCACCCAGCCCCATGGACACGTTACACACGGCGACCCTAATCCTCCCCTGTCCTCTATATTCCGGCCGAAGCCGGAAGCACCCAGTGGCAATGCTGCTCCTAGCCAGCCTCTTCGCTATTTCTTCCGTCGGGAGCAAGACATCCCAGGTTGCAAAACTCCTTCGGTAAAAATACTTACCTGGGATGCCTGCAGCCTCAAGTAATTCCTCGAACGTCTCCTCCCTAAGGCCAGCCAGTCTCCTAGTCCTCAAATCGGTCACGACGAACGACAGAGTCTTTGGCTCAACCGCCCCCACCAACTCTGGGATAGGTAGGATCTCATTTTCTCCAAAATACGCCGAGCACTTCGTGACTCCGTCGCTCTCGTAGTCTTTTGGGGATTCTTTCCTTCTTTGAAGCTGCGACGACCAGGAGACCGGCGCTGCCGGTGGCTTCTGGGCTGGTTGTATGTCTGAACAAGTTAAGTCTTCCGGCTTCGGGGAGGGCTCCGATTCGCTAAACATGTCTTGTGTTGGTAATAAATTTGTTTGAGTAGGTTGAATCCGGGATGGTTCCCCCATAGTTGCGTTTTAAAACGGCAACTAGGGGGAATGGCGTTTTAAAAATGCGAATTGACTTTGAGAAATGCAAATGACAAAATGGCGGTCGTTTCGTTTTGTTTAAAATAAAGCCGATGAATTCAAATCGAGGTTTGACCCTCCTCACACACAAACAACAATAACAATTGTTTGAGGGGGGTCACAAAACAATAACTATAATACAACGATAACAATAATTTTCAACAATAACAATAATTTTTTAACAATATTGACTTACTTTTCTGTAGAAAATTAAACACAGTCCAAAACGGCTCTTTAGGCTGGAGTTAATTTAACACTGAGATGAATATTCTCCCGGTATTCATAATAATAGGAAGAGTTCATTATAGTCCGTAAGGTAGGTACCATAACAGTAACCTAATTCTTGAAAGGGATGTTAGAGCTCATTTGTCGGCATAAAATGGTTTCAAGTATTCCTATCTAACACTAATAACTCTATTTGATATTAATCAATTGTTTACACGCAGTTAAATAGTTTCAAGTATTTCTATATAACGCTAATAATTCTATTTAATGTAAATTATTTGTTTGAATATGGTTGCATGTTTTAATGTACCACTGTTTAACATTAGTAATTCTCTATATGAAATATAGCAACTTGTGTCGTCGAGAGAATCAGGTAGAAACATTAACTATCGTGTCTCTGGTGACTAAGCAACCATTCTTTCGCATGCAATCCATAATTATACAAGCGTAAGAGTAAAAGGTTATGGCGTTCAATCCGTTAAACTCTCTATATGATCACCATTGTCACCTTGTCAAATTCATCTGCCTGGAAGGGCTTCGTTAAGGCCAGATATGTCAATGAAAATGGCATGTAGTCGCTCGAAATAAAACGCCTACATTCACACTTAACCATTAAATTTTCGCAAACTCACAATTCACATTTAAAGCACAGTGAACAGATACAAATACACACACATATGCATATTCACAATGACACACACACACACACACACACACACACACACACACACACACACACACCTATATATATATATATATATAAATATGATGCTGTTTCCTATATTTATAAATAAAGAGTTCTCAATATCGGTGAAACTGTCTATGTAGATCTAAGTGTAGGATTGCTTAGACACAGAATAAACGTTGCTGGGGAAAAGACAGTTTCTCACCTGTGTGATCATCTGACCAAGGTGTTTCCACGTGGCGGGGATCCCTTTTTATGGGGCATTATGAGAGGGGCGATCTAGTTAATACCTCATAGCTATGTTTATTTTGTGATTTGATTTATTTAGTTTATTATGTTTAATCTATTAGTTTCTTTTATTATTATTATTATTATTATTATTATTATTATTATTATTATTATTATTGTTTACTCCTTTAGAGTTTTTCACATCAGTGTTAGCTGATGGTTTTTCACTGGAGTTTGAGTGACAGCAAGTCTCCTCAAGTCTTCAGGACTCGTCTCAGTATTCTGGCCGTCCTCAGCAATGCTGTCGTTTGGATAGTCTCCACCCGTCCACCAACTTCCAAGTCCTCCAGGCCTTTTAATAATCCTTTAGTTACTGTGCCTAACGCACCAAACACAATTGGCACAATCGTTACTTTCATGTTCCAAAGTTTTTTTATTTCTCTAGCAAGGTCGAGGTACTTGTCCTTTTTTTTTCACTTTCCTTCAGATTTATTCTGTGGTCCGCCGGGACAGCAATGTCGACAATTTTGCAGATTCTCGTTTTTTTGTTGATTATTATGAGGTCTGGTCTTCTGGCCGTGATTAAGTGATCCGTTTATATGTTAAAGTCCCATAGGAGTTTATGCGAGTCATTTTCTAGGACAGGTGCCGGGTTGTGCATATACTATTTGTTGGTATGGTCGAATTAAAATTTCCTGCACATTTCCCAGTGGATTACCTTGCCGACCCAGTCGTGTCTCGCCTTGTACTCCTTCTGTGCTAATTTGCTGCATTCGCTTATTATTATTATTATTATTATTATTATTATTATTATTATTATTATTATTCCGAGCGTTTTTCACACCGGCGTCAACTGATGGTTTCTCACTAGAGTTAGAGATACAGAAAGTCTCCGCAAGTCCCCAGGACTCTTCTCAGTATTCTGGTCGATCTTAACAATGCTATCGTCTTGATGGTTTCCACTCGTCCTCTTATTTCCTACTCCTTCAGTCTCTGTATCAATTTTTTGGTGACTGTACCGAGTGCCCCAATTGCAGCTTGTATCAGCGTCACTTTTATATTCCATAGTTTTTTGAGTTCCCTAGCAAGGTACATGTACTTATATCTTTTCGCTTAATTTCAATTTTAGCCTGTATTCTGCTGGGACGGTAAAGTCCACTATTTGGCGAGCTCTCTTTTTTTTTGTTGGCTATCACTAGGTCTGGTCGTCTGGCCGTCTGGCAGAGATTTGGTGACAATCTTATTAGTAGTATTGCTGTTGCTATTTCTTATTTCAGGTCTTTAGAGTCGTCAGTTTTCATGTCTTAGTAATATATATATATATATATATATATAGTATGATTTCAACAGCAGCAATATACTACGCGTTCAAACGGCATCAATTGCACGCGAAGAATGATTTCAATCAAAGATTTAATGTGATCACGTAAAACATCTTTTACTCTATGACGTGGTCATACTCACATACTCGACAATGATCATCGATGATCGAAAGTACAAATATTCGCTTTACAAACACAGAGATTGCTAACCTGTCTTCATGTGCAGTTATGACATCTCGCTCGTCAACATGAAACAGCCAATAAACTCAAAACTTAACACCAAATCCTTGTCTGTCATTTTAAAAAATATGCCAGCAAAACATCTGCCACCTAAATACAATATATATATATATATATATATATATATATATATATAGACGAACCAGACATGCAGGACACTGCTGGAGAAGCAGGGACGAACTCATAAGAGATGTACTCTTATGGACCCCCAAACATGGCCGTGCAAAAGCAGGACGACCAGCACGAACATACATTCAGCAGCTATGTGAGGATACGGGATATTGTCCTGAAGACCTACCTAGGGCGATGAACAATAGGGAGGAGTGGCGAGAGAGGGTCAGGGATATCCGTGCTACCAGCGTGACATGATGATGAGGATATGTATATATATGTATATGGCCTAAAACGAATAGATGGTTACTTATTATGTCTGTATGCATATTCTTGCGTCGTTTAAAAGTTCATGGCCAAATCCAGAAAGAAGAGTCATTTCTGTTGTGGCAATCCATTAAAAGTTCTTATAAAAGTAGAAAAATTGGAAAAACTAATACAGATTTCCCTTTTAATTTCTGTGCAGGTGAGGTTCATTCAAAGATGAGAAATGTCCGATAAATATAATATCAAGATGTGGCTTTAAATTTTATGGAAGACGCTTGTATGTATGTATGTGTGTATGTATCGATATCGCTTCATATCTATCTATCTATCTATCAACTACAAGTCTATTCATCATTCATGTATGTATGTAAGTATGTATGTATCCCTTACTCGGTTTATTCAATCTATCTATCTATCTATCTATCTATCTATCTATCTAAAAATACCATGGTTTAATAACCAGACGAATGGGATTTGAAAATTGGACGTATTCCCGATGATATAAATATCTTCAATAGTTTCAAATATTGAATTCTTATTTCATTTGACGTAGATGCATTTTAGGGCGTCTAGTTTATTAAAAACACTTTTAAAGTTTCCCGAAGGTCAAATATCAGAGAAGAAGAGATCAACAACGAGACGAGCAAAAGCAACACGAAATCAAAGAACCAAAGAGTTGAACATTGCTTGCAGACCATAGCAGCTCTTGTCGACTCATCGGAGTCTTGGTGAAGATCATAAAACCGGCGATCAAAGTGACCGTGGGGATAAATGCCGCTGACCTGATACATGGGGAGGATGGAGGTAAAAGCCATTTAAATCATTAGTGACTTATATGAAAATGTGCATGAATTTGTGCCGGCCGACAAACATTGGCATAATTGAATTATTTCTTACTCTTGCTTGGCATGGCACTTTGATCTATTTCATATGTAATAAAAAGATTTTTGACTTCATTTGCCACCAATGTATAGCTTAATATTTCAATACTGGTTTAATTAAAATCATTGCCAATTCAAAGTTATCATCATTATCATCATCATGAAGGCATGTTGACAGCACGGATTCCTAAGATGCTTCCTCACCGTCCATCTCTATCGGCTGTCACTCTTGATAAGTCCTCCAGACGTCATCCAGGCTATAGCTGTCTCAGTACTACGGTATAGTGGCTCCTGGAGAAAAAGCTAGATTGAAACTATAAAACGGTGCTGCGTGCTGTTTTGGACACAACGTGGAAATACCACCCGAAAAAATTGCAACTTTATTGCCACTTACCTCCTATCTTGAAAACAATTCAAGAAAGACAAGCAAAATATGCCAGGCACCACTAAAGAAGTAAAGACAAAAACATAACTGACGTTCTTAAATGGACTCCAACACAAAGACACGCCGGTGTTGGTCGACTAGGAGCAAAAAAAAAAAAAAAAAAAAAAGAAGAAATTGCCCTCCACCCCAGAAAAAAAAACAAAAATAAGATTATCAGTTCTCTATGGATATCTCACAAATCAGCAAAAAATTACATTAATTTTTACGGGCTGACCAACACTGGTGTGTCCTTGTGTTGTAGTCCATTGGAGAACGTTGCCTAGGCGTTGGCCTTTCTCTTCCTCGTCTTTCTTGGATGAATTGCCAGATGGGAGGCAAGTAGCTGTACAACCGCTGTACAGCAACATCCTTGTTTAGTTTCCGTCGAGCTTTTTCGCCAAAATTTTCGTTAGAGTTCAAATGGTGCAACCATACAATAATACTGACACGACCATAGCTTGGAAGAATTTTTGTTCTATATTATCAGAGAGATCAGATTTGCATATGATCGATAACCTGTCAATAGCTGTCCATACTTTACCAATATATATATATATATATATATATAATTCATGGAATATAGACTGCGACCCCGAGTTTCATGGAGTTTTTTGCGAAACAACAATCATCAGGCAGTTAAGAAGATGGAATGAATTGGAAATCGAAAAATACGAAAAAAAAAAAAAATAGACAAAACCGTTGGGATTTCGTTTATGTGTGGTTGTAAGTGTGTGAGTATATGTGGGTGTGTGCGTATGCGTGTATGTTTTATAGTTACGTATGGATGCGTGTTTTTATGACGTTAAGCCAGGCTTCGAACGCAGGGCGTTGAGAAAACGGAAATGAATTTGAGTGTATCTTAATAATTCGTTACACTCTTATAATGTAATATATATATATATATATATATATATTTATATGTGTGTGTGTGTGTGTGTGTGTGTGTGTGTGTGTTTAAGAAGCAATGTATGCATTAGTTGCTTAATTTGCCCTATCGGCTGGGGCTACAGAATACACCGTCTGCATCTCTGCAGAGGGGTTTAGACCTCCTCCAACGTGGGTCCTAGATATGATACGAAACAATCTGATGGTGAGGCTCCAGTAATGCTGAAGTTTTTGGGGAATGCGAAGTACCCCTTTTATTGCCATCGCTCTTTGGTGTACTTTGGCCCGGGGTGCTAGCACGTCATAGGATCCTATCTCTGGGTCAAATAAACTTAACTATATCTGCACATGCTAAACCGAACTGCTTGAAATAGAACTGTTTTTGACTTTGAAAGTGTGTATCAATGCTAAACTGAATTATTAGAAATAGAACTGTTTTGACATTTAAATTGCGTACTTATGCTAAACTGAATTGTTTGAAATAGAACTGTTTTTGTCATTGAAACTGTGTACTTATTCTCAACTGAATTGTTGGAAATAGGACTTTTTTGTATGATAAACGGAACTGTTTCAAATCGAAATATTTTTCACATTGAACCTGTAAACTTATGCTAAACTGAATTGTTTGTGTTGCATAGTGACCGCCGACCCAGCCGGGCTGTCAGATGAGAAATGCACCTGTGTAAATAACTGGTACATCCGGTCGAAGATATCGGGGGATAACATTGACTGTCGACGGACTGAATTGAGTGTGAATTGTGACGCTCGCAAGAAGTAGGTGGGTATCAAATTATTATATAACCCTGGCGACAGGAAGTTCAGATCAGTTGGAGAGAAGATGTTGGAGTGAGAACCAGCTCTCATCAGAGAGCTTGGCCCCCAGGCCCCCGGTTGTGCAACCCTGGAGAACAAGGAAGACGCACTGCTTTGGCCGGAGGAGCAGGGGGATCAATATGTTGCAGTCTTTGATCAGTCTCCAACTCACCTCTCACACACAACCATTTCGTATAAAGTGAGAGGTATATTTTTCTAAAAAAGTGTCCACTCGTCTTTATTGTGTCGCCGTTATGTTTTTGCATGTATATGTGTATAGTTAGTCATGGCTATACAACATTTGAAATAAAACTGTTTATATGTATAAAAAGGATTTGACATCATATAACCTACAATAGTTGATGTGCCATAAAATCAAACCAAACCAAACTTGTCCAGTAAAATTTATTTCATTCAAAATTAAAAATGTTTTTATTAAGATTTACATATTCATTTGAATTGTATCTTGTCGCATTTTAGAGAAACTCAATGTTTTCTGTCTTACCTATGGTCATGAATGCTTATTCAATTGTAAGAATATATCCCACCACCTTGAAAATTTGTGCCTCTTATACACAAAATTTCATTTACTCTATAAAACTTACCGACGAAAAATGGAGTAAATTTGTATAAACACAACGGTAAGCAAAAGCTCAGAACATTTAGGATTGAAATCTGGCTATGACAGAGAGACAAATGACGCCAATTATCTTTCCGTTATATTTTGCCCGCAGCTGAAGAAAGCAAAACCCATATTTACTCCATCTGCAGGCCAGCCCTATGTCAAAACTAACATCTTCGCCCAGGGTACAAGATTGAATGTGGCTGATTCTGTAGTATCACCTCCCTTACTAAGGTCAGTAAATGGGACAGTCAATACTACCTCAACAGAAATCTTGGTCCTTACTTCCACTTCGGCCAAGGAATGCTATCCCAGAATCCATCGCCTCTCACCCTTCTCTCTTCCCTTCTCTCTCCTTTTCTCTCTCGCTCTCCCTCTCCCTCTGGCCAATCAGCGGAGATAGTAGCAGTTGCCGAAGACGACCCAAGAACAGAAGAGGAAGCAGTTGCTGAAGAGATTCCAGATACGAAACACGTGTGTTGACCGCCGGACATTTTTCTAGCCAACACATGGCGTTGTATACGAAGAATAAAATTCTTCTTTTAAAGTTAATATTAGTACTTCTCCTTTATTATCTCAAATAACATAACCCAAGTACATATATTACAATTCTTTGGTTATACCTTGGCAGCATTATCTCTTGAGATGGATCCTTTGATACTGAAATGAATCTAAGGATAAAGAAAAGTCAACAAAATCTTCGGAAAGTTCAAAAAGCAAGCTTAATGTCTATGTATCTTGTGTTTAATCTGTCCTTTTATACACCTCTCATACTTGGACTGTAAGATCAAAACTTGGAAAGTATCTATTAAGATTGTCTAAGAAATATCTTAAACATTAGACGGCAGTTGTCTCGAATATCAGGCATCTATGTACTTCAGAGAGCTTATGCATTCAGTATTGAGAAATTTCTCTGACGTAATCAGATACAGGGAGTTGGAAACCTTGCTGGAGAATTTTTGTTTGCTTTGTTTTGGCTCAGTTTTATGGCATATCAACCATTGTAAGTTTTTAATGCCAAATCCATTTTTAGACACATCATCATCATCATCATCATGCCTTGCTGCTCCCACAGATTTTCCTAAGTCTCTTTCGTTTCCGTTTCTATTATCCATCGCTTCCGGCAGTTCTTTCAGGCAACATTCTGTGTCCATATAGAGCTGTTGTGGATAAGTCTTAGCTGGTCATCCAACACTTTCGTGTCCGTGTGAAGGGGTCCATAGGAAAACGTCGCTTATGAGTTGGTACTTGCTCCTCCAGCGGTGTCCCGCATATCTTGTTCGTTTAATTTGGATGGTCTTCGAAATGGGAGGTAGGTGGACAGTTCTATTTCAAACAATTCAGTTTAGCACAAGCTCACGGTTTAGTTCTATTCAACCCATTGATAGGACCCTATCATGTGCTACCACTCATGGCCCGAGTGGACCTGGAAGTAATGGCAATAAAGTGGTACCCTGCATACCCTAAAGTTCCAGCATTACTGGAACCTCATCATAAGAATGTTTAGTGTCAAATCCAGAACATATTGGTGGAGTCTTACTTCTTTGTAGATATGCAGCCGGCGTATTCTGCAGCCTTAGCCAAACCGAGCCAGAGAATTTGGGGTTACCTAAGCAGCTGTTTTATGAAGAGTTACAACGTGGTAAATATTCGAAATGTAAACCTTAGAAACCTCGTAAGGATGTCGTAAAAATATAAACTTCGGTCGCTTAGTGTAGATCTTGGTTGGTTGGTTTTTATTTTTGTGTTTTATGGTATATCAACCTTTCTAGGTTATTTAACACAAAATCCATTTTTATATAAATAATCAGTTCTATTTCAAACAATTCAGTTTAGCATGAGCTAAGACCCCCCCGAAGGAGGCTATTTTGTATAAGGCAGTAAACTACACCCAGGAGTGAAGAACCACTTCTGGATCTCAGGGAAGTGTGGAATATCCCTTCGTTGACGTTATTCTCAGGTCTGCTCAAAAGTATCACCAGTCATAGTTTCTATCCATGGGTCAAATAAAAATTTTTGTAATTGAATAAGAATACTTCTTTGTTTATTTGTTTGGATTCATGGCATATCAACCTTTCTAGGTTATTTAAAGACAAATCCATTTTTATACAAATAAACAGTTTTTTTTTTCAAACAATTTAGTTTAACATAAGCACACAGTTTAAATTTTAAAAAACATTTCTCTTTCAAGCTGTTTAGTCAAACAGTTCTATTTCAATCAATTTAGTTTATCATAAGTACACAGTTTAATTGTCAAAAACATTTCTATTTCAAGCTATTCAGTTTACTCCAATAGTTATAATTCAAATAATTTAGTACGGTTTAATTGTCAAAAACAGTTCTCTTTCAAACAATTCAGTTTTGCCTAAGTACGCAGTTTAGTTCTATTTGACCCATAGATAAAACCCTTTCAGGTTGTACCACTCTGGGCTAGAGTGGATCAAAGAGCGATGTCAATGAAGGAGTACTCTGCATTCCCCAAAGCTCCAGCATTACTGGAACCTTAACATCACCTTGTTTAGTCTCATATGCTGGACAATCGTTGGATGAATCTTACACCTCTATAGAGATGCTGTCGGCGTATTCTACAGCCCCAGCCGACTAGGCAAGTAGATCTTGGAGACTGGGAACTGATAGCAGAAAATAGATTTTAAAAAATCGACGATAGTTGTTAAGCATTTGAATTATGGAGAATCGAATATTCCATCTTGAAACGAAAACTTCGGAAATTGGAATCGATTGTGGCGATTGTGGAGACTTTACAGCTAGAACATATTCTTAACATCTGCAGTTGGGTCTTTTTCTCAAAAGCCGGATTTGCAAGTCATATGAGGTCACAAGGCAGCGAACAG
Organism: Sepioteuthis lessoniana; assembly: GCA_963585895.1. Taxonomy (NCBI): domain Eukaryota; kingdom Metazoa; phylum Mollusca; class Cephalopoda; order Myopsida; family Loliginidae; genus Sepioteuthis; species Sepioteuthis lessoniana. The sequence continues at coordinate 41,378,149 of OY757910.1, forward strand.
TTGCCGGCTGATTTTACACTGGTCCTTCCGCAGCAGCCAAGAAGTAACCCGTGTCAATTCCACGCCTGATCAATCTCTTTGGCAAATTCTCATCGAGAAAAGCACATACTGTCTTCTTCCATTAAATGTAAAATCTTGATCTGTTTCTATACATTGTGTGAATATTTCAGGTTATTTCAACAACAATTACCAAAATTATTGGCCTGCGAAATGATGTAAAATTTATTTGCAGAATATATATATATATATATATAGAGAGAGAGAGAGAGAGAGAGAGAGAGAGTTGAGAGACATTGTGTTAACATCACGACTTGATGATCCTATTTACCCAACCCCTCCGCTCGAGCAGGATATGACACAAGGTCATTTTTTAAGTTTAGCAGGTTTGAATTCAGAGTTTTCCTTCTCCTAGACTGGCTGCCTCACCAAGGCTGAAGAACCTAGTCTGCCCTACTATTTACCCATAGCTGGAGGAAGAATAATTGGATTCATACCTTTCTCAAGGGTATTAGTGCTATGTGAAATGCAATCAGTCTTGTCCAGGAATTGAACTCGTATCGCCGTGTCCATATCCTGTGACGATAACCATTACACCACGGGCACCTCCTCATCACGACTTGATGATGATTATGATGATGACGATTTATCATTTATTCCTATCTAATTTTCTTTAGGTGTTCTTTCTTTTTTTTATAAGTAAAAAAAAAATGGCCACTGGATAAGCAGAAATATAAAATGAAACAGGATTTTGTACTGCTTTGCTGATTTGTCGAAAGTTCGTGCAATTTCTTTTTGAAATTCGTTCATCTTAGACGCAGTTCAAAATGCAAGACAGTTGATTTTATTGACTGTAAAATGACCTTGGATTTGCCAAGCAAAATACAAAACCACCAATGCGTACATTTTAAAACTGTCAATTTATTCCAGATATGGACTGACAGTGATCTGTGCCCACAAGGCACAAAGGGGGTTTTGGCTTCTCAGCCCAACTAGCATTTCATATGTAAAATCTTAACAAACATTTTTTTCAAAAGTTCTATTTTAAAAAAATACTGAGGATTTTTTTTTTGTCGTAATCTTATTTGACGGAGTTTATTTTGATTCATATTGGATTTGACGGATTATTTTCTTTGGTTCTATTGTTCTTTGTTTAAGTTTCCTTTTGGTTTTCTTCTGATGTGGAATCGTCGTTTATTTGCTTCTTCCAATCACCAGATGTTCACTGCTGTCGTAGACTCAGCTGTGTCTTTATGATCAACGAGGACAATACTCAAAGGTAATGAACGAACGAAACACACTTGTTTATAAAAATATATCACTCATTTTATTCTCGAAAGGGGCCCACAGTTTGTTGTTAGTTTGAGAGATAGATGGAGAGACATATATTCAGAGAGAGGACTTCTTATTGTTTCATATATTCTTGCAGGAGCCAGGAGTCTCTGACGATACGGCTTGCAAGGGGGTGCCAGCGTTGGCACCCCCTTGCAAGCCGTATCGTCAGAGACGACCTAACCCTCTGATCGGCTGCGTGTCCCTGGCTCGACTCCCGATTCTCTGCCTTTGTCTAAATCTGACCGCGTGGTTATTGCATGGTCTCTTTCCGGTTATAGACCTGTTGGACCTGACTACCCTGACTCGCTGTCTTCCCCCTGTTTACTAATTACAACGTGACAGCTTGTCAAAGCACACGGGGTCTCAAGGAATGAACCGAAAATTCATGTTATATGTTATATAACAACTGCCCAAGTAGTTGATTTGCTTCTCCCGATCATCAGATGATCTCTCCTTGCTGTTGATTTGTTTCCCTTGACCAAGGGACGGTCACCCCACTAGTTATTGATTCGTTTCTCCGGACCCCAAGACGGTCACCACACTAGTAGTAATTTACTAAGATTTTAGTTGCTTAGATATGGCACAAGGCCGTATGGATGGGGCAGCCAATGCTAGTCTAGCCGTCTAACCATTTCACCACCTGAGGCGCCCCAGTCACCACACTAGTTGTTGAATTGCTTCTCCCGATCAGGGAACAATCACCTTATTATTTGCTATTTTGATTTTTGAGACCACTGGACAGTCATCCCACAAATTGTTGATTTGTTTCTCCCGATAACTTGACGGTTGCCTCACATTGTTGATGTGGTTCTTCCGATCGCTGCACAGCCACCCCACGTTGTTGATTTACTTCTTCCAATCACAGGATAAATAGTTGGCGACCGTAGTCGAGGGCGACCAAAAGGCTCCGTTTTTCAATAGCTACTACACTGAAGTGTTGAGGAGGGCGCTACTCCTTTCCCTGGATTGCTCCACCTTACCCTCGATACGTACCTTATATTGCTGAGTGCTACGCAAGGAGGTATCAAGTACCATTTTAAAAGTATTTGGTATGACACGACCTGGAATTGAACCCAGGTTTCCCGGACCATTGGTGAACACTCTCTAGTCACCCTATAAGTTGATCTGCTTCTTCTGATCACCAGACAGTTACACAATCTTCTCATCAGCCATAAAACGATCTTTCATTTAAAGCAATACTCTCTATCACATGATTTAAAGTAAGATGAGACGTCAACTAGACTGAAGAGAATATTACTGTGAACACAAAACTGAGTTTGTGGGGTTTAAAAGGGTTTTGAAGGTCAGGGGCTAAGGGCAAGGCTGTGTTGCCGTAAGATATCTGACTCCATATTTTGGTTATATTATTTTACCCCGGCGTAATGCCTTGTCCAAAGAAAGTTCAAAAGAAATATACAAAAAGAAAAGATAGAAACAGATAAGAGACGAAAACATTTCTCCCATACTTTCCTTTATTTACTTGGTGAATAGACTAACCAACGCTATGTCCCAAGACGTAGCGTGGTGCCCAAAACACCAGACAGCAAAATGATGTTGTTGGTTAGACGGACACTCCGTGACAAGATTCGGTTCACAGAAAACCTGAGTATTTATCTCTCTCCACCGGCTCCAAATTCGCCACTCCAAAATCCTTCTAATTTCGGCGCGACCGCTTCCCATTGGCTACTTTACTTTTTATTATTTTTCTTTTTTCTGATTTTAACCGGATGGATGCGTGGAGCCTTATGCGTGGCGACGCGTTTATACATTTTGTATGTGGCAGCCGACTAGTCAACATCCGGTTGGGAGTTTCACTGTTAATTCCTAAATCCCCACAAGTTACTAATTACAAGGGAGAGAAGAAACTAAAATGCAATCAAAAATAAAGTAATACGGAGCGGTCAGATCGGCAAAGGCCAGAATATGACGACTGTAACCCGATGAGTCGATGAACATCGCCGAATAAATTTATTAACCAGAAAAAAAGAACTGACCGAAATGGATTTTAGGAGAATAAAGCTTGTAAATTACAAAATTGAAAATAAATGAAGTAGATTTTAAAAGAATAAATCGAAGAATATTTTTTAAATCTCTTGATGAGAAAAAAAAACACGAAAAAAATGTATATTTTGACTGAAAGAAGAAGAGAAACTCTAGGCGAGATTGTTTTGTCTACCTAATTTTGAAGGAAATCATTATTTCAATCATCCACGGATGATGATGCGAGGTCAACGGTGGATTTGACCCAGCGGGTCAAAGCCTGTCAAACATGACATCTAGGTAGGCTGTCTGGGAAACGATTAAAATTTTGAATAACAATTCTTTTTTTAAATTCAAGTATTGAAAATTTTTGATTAACCTTAACGATTTGACGTTTATTGACGGCATCAAGAGAAGAGAAAAAAGACCTAACCCCTTTTCGGGTGGAGGTGAGAGGAAACCAAGCACTGAAGTTGGAAGGACCAGAATTAATTAATAGAACTCAAGGAGGAGGAAAAACCAGTACTTTAGGTCGTAGTGAGAGGAAATCGAATATTGAAGGCACAGAAAGTCGAAGGGGCGAAATTAATTATTGAAATCCAAATTAGGATAAAATTGATATTATCAATAGCTTTGCCAAATACCATTCTTCAGATGAGAGGACATGCGTAAAATACGATATTTTGGGAAACGAGCAGAGACCGGAGAAAGGCAGTGCCTAGACTTCATGTCGCTCTGAGTTCTTGCGTTGTGCCAGATTTCCCAGGGTGGAGAGGCAGAGAAAAGCCTCATACCAGTCTACAGAAGGTTAGAAGAGAAAAGCCAAAAAACTTATACAATAATTTGTTCCTGACTTTGAATTCTGAGAAATTTACTAACTGTTATTTAGGTCTCCGTCTATCACTACTAATCTCTGGGAAGGACGAATGTTTGTGCACTTTTAAAGACACATTTTAAAACTAAATATCATTATAATTACAAAGCCGTGCCCGGTTCTCTGTTTGTTGGCGTTCCACTTTTTTCTTTATTTTCTTAATTGTGCGGTCACATCTACCCACTCATCGACTGGCGACTCTGATTAGCGATTGATCAGCTGTCTGGATCAAAAACGCAACGTGGGCAGATAAGCTGATCGATCGTGCCATCCGATGATATAGCCAGTCAAGCAGAACGGTCTGCGGATTAAAAAAACGGAATCAACTCAGTGTTTGAGGAAAGCGGATGTACATTAGTGAAAAGAAACTTCAACTGAACCGAAGAGAATGTTACTTTGTGGTAAGCCTGAATGCGAACACTTAACGGTGAGTTACGAACTACAAGGAAGAGAAGAAACTACTAGAATGCTATCAAAAATAAAGTGATAAGGAGCGACCTGACCGGCAAAAGCCAGAATATGATGACATTAGAGGAATATTTCACTTAACCTGAAGGGTAAATTTCTTGACAGTTGTGTAACATGGCTGAGCAGGCAATAAGTTAGTTTTCCATTTCTTGTATTAAGCCGAGTATTGTAAGGCAGGGGTCTCAAATGATACAGAGTTATAATTTGAATCGAACTGGTCTTCCGAAATCAAAACAGGTTGCAGGTTTCGGGGTGGGGTGTTGATCTAGCCACGGGGTCCCTTTGTGCCTTTCAGATGTCAAAAGAAAACATCAACTTGTTTTAATGAATTTTCATTGTGTCAGCGAGTGATCTTATCTTTACGTTGTTTAACAGGAACCGAATGTCATGAATGCACAAACAAAAGTACGCAAGTCTGAAACCTGTTCGGCAAATGTATTAAGCTCAGGTGTCTCAAAATAGTAAGAGAAAAAATTAGAATGCAATAATAATAATAATAATCTTGAAGACACAAGGACAATTTCTGTCATTTTAACTTTAGTGAAAAACCACAAATTAAATCTTGCGTGAAAAACTCGCAATAAAAATAAAAAAAGACGCAAAAGAATAGCAAACGTAGATGATAGATACGAAAGGAGCAGCCAAAAATTAGTGATTGTTGAATATTAGCGCAAAAAGAATATAAGACTAGACTCTACTAAGTGGGCAGGGTGATCCAATGGGAATTGTGCAAGATATTTAAATTTGAACATAAGAACAAGTGGTATATGCACAACCTGGAATCCGTCCCGGAGAATAAGACATTCAAAGTTCTTTGGGATTTCGAGATACAAATGGATCACCTGATTTCGGCAAGACGACCAGACATAGTAATAGTCTAAAAAAAAAAAAAAAAAAAAAAGAATAGTGCATATTGCCGTACCGGCAAACTACCGAGTAAAATTAAAAAAAACAAAACGAACAGAGAGATAAATATGTAGACTTTGCCACTGAATTAACCCTTCACAAGAAAAAAAAAAAAAAAAAGAATGGAACAATAAGGTAACGATGATATCAAATGTAAATAGTGCACTTGGAACCATCCCCCAAATGGATTGATAAAGGGACTAGAAGACTTAGAAATCAGAGGACAAATAGAAACTATCCACACTATAGCATTACTAAGATCAGTCAGAATACTGAGAAGAGTCCTAGAGACTTGCTGCCACTAAAACTCCATTGAGGAACTAACGCTGGGGAGAAAAACTCTCAAAAGATTAAAATAATAATAATAATGCAGGTTTTTTCCATCAGTTTTGACTGATGACTTTTTATCGAAATCTGAGTGACAGCAGGTGTCCTCAAATATCGAAAAACTCTTCAATGTATTGTTGCTGAATTTAACAGTGCTGTGGTCTAAGGGGTCTTGATTCTTCCTGTGATCCCCAGTTTTTCCAGTCTTTCTTCTAGGTCTTTAGTAAACGTTCCAACGACACCATCTACAATTCTTATCACTGTCACCTTCATGTTCAACAACTTTTTCTGCTCCCTGATAAGATCCTGGTATTTAACTATCTTTTTGCTTTCATTCAATTTCACTCGATGATCCGCTGGAACAGTAAGATCCACAAGATAGCAAGTTCTTTTCTTCTTACTGTTATATACTCATATAATAGATATGGATATATACACATATACATGCAGAATACATATTGACGCAACAAAGACGAGCGAAGACTTCTTTAAAAAAATATACCTCTCACTTTATTTGAAAGTTTGCGTGTGTGAGAGGGATTTGGAGACCGAAGAGAACTGCAATATATTGACCCCCACTCTTATGGCCATCAGCGTTGTGTCTTTCTCGTTCTCCTGATGCTCAACCAGAGGCCCGGGGGCCCAGCTTTCTGCTGAGTGCTGGCTTTCTCTACCACAACTTGTCTCCAACTTCTCTGCTCTCCCAAACTCACTGACTTCCTGTCTTCCCTGAGTTATATAATAGTTCAATCGCCCTCTCAATATCTTTGGAATGGCATGTTTGATGGTCATAAAGCGGAAATAACTGTCATGCAGTTCATAGGTCACTCTCTTTCGGTGAATCAGTCTATGACTGTACCATGAGATTTTACCTTGTCCCATATTGTCAGCCAAGCTCGCCTACGCGATTTCTTCTCATAACTGCCATCGGAATGTATCACTTCCTTCCGGTGCATCACTTTGGAATGGCATGTGTGGCCGGGTCGAAAGTCAATATACAACATTACTAATTAACTCTTGGTTTAGCCTTCTGAACCTGGAAAACCTATTAAGCCAAATGAAAGTCGTACATGCATTTACTTGCCCTTGAGATGTATGTATTAAATAACCATTGAATTCCTATATCAAATAAACCGCTAATAACTTATGTGGATGCATCACCTGCCACCTCTTTGATCTGTGTGTAATTAGAAATCATCTAAACAGCCGTAACACTTGAAACCTCAATGCTCTAAATTCTTGTCAAAAATATCAGGATATTATGTTAGACCAATAGTAAAAATGAGGTTGGAAATACTCAAAGACTTAGATACCCAGCAAATCGCAGTACAATATTCTTTGGTTTGATTTAATGGATTTAAACGGCATGTCAACTCGTCTGGGGTTATTTTATGCCAAGAGTTTAGGTAATAGGGTTTGTTGTATGTCTACAATTACATGTTCGTAGTCAAAGGTCTTGATGACATTAGCATAGTCGGGAAACGTGTTGCAGGGTTTGTTTGTATGGCATTGATCAGGGTTATATTTGTATTTTATGGGTATAATTTCATTTCCTTCAAAAAGGACAGATTTTCATCTATATCGATATTTTCATATAGATCTTTTATATTATTCAATTTTGGATGGTATTGATCAGGTTTATATGTTTCGGTATAATTTTATTTCTTTCAAAAAGGACAGAATTTCATCTATGTTGATATTTTCGAATAGATATACTTTACATTGAAAAAGCGTTTTCTAACCTAAATGAAAGTTTTGCATTCTATGAGGAAGTGTTCAACAGTTCAGTGTGTTCGACATTGAATAAGGACAGGAAGTTCTGGTTTAGTTTCTTTGCTTATTAGCTTATCAACCTTAGTGGGTTATTTTACGTCAGAGTCATATTTGTAGAAGAACAGTAGTGGGACTATTAAACCCACAGCTTGCTGGAATAAGAGAGTTTATATCCTTCCCAAGGGGCATTTGTTCGAAAATCAACGTAATAGGATGACTGGAGTTCGAAATTGCTTATTAAGATGTTTCAGTCCAGCACATTTAACACAACGTTATGGGTACTTACCCTACCCGACAGAGAGAGTTCTAAATGTATTTAACTATTAGAGTTCTATTCTTTGCAATAACAGTTTTGTGAAGTCTTCTGGTACCAACACAATCTTTGATTGAGTCTTAGTCGTTATGCGAGATCAGGCAACTTTTCCATGTTCAATGCCAACTCCATTTAAAAAACAAATATAGGTTAAGTAGGTTACTTTACTTAATAGCAAATCAACGTCCGTAGGTGTTGGGGTTTCTGTGATCGGCGGTCGTACTGGAGAATTGGTAGAACTTACAGGGCACCGTAGAGACGAGAACAACTGGTCGACTACTGATTGCTGCTTATACTCCTTCTGTCTTTATTTTGTGGGCTCATATTTGCATAAGGACGTGTGTGTATGCAAATATGCATGTCAATAAGCCGATGGTGCCACTTCATCAAAACGTCCCCGAATCATTTCCCGCTACCACACAGTCGGCCTGAGCTATAGAATACGCCGACTGCATCTCTGCAGAGGAGTAAGACCCCGACTCTTAGATATGACTCGATCTGATGGAAAGGCTCCAGTCCTGCAGCTCGAGGGAATATGTCATTTCTCTCTGATCCACTCTGACCCAGAATGGTAGTATCTGTTAGGGTTCCATCTATGAGTAAAAAAGAATCGTTTAATCATTTTCTGTACATGAAACTGTGCAAATAAAACAATTAGAGTTCGAGAGAAATGCTTAAAAACCATTTAACAGTGAGGAAAAAAAAAAAAAAAAAAAAAAAGATCTGGTCTGTTTAAAAATTATTACCCACAAACAATTCGTTTACAAATGCTATTTTTAATAAATATGTATAAAAAGTATTAAGATAATTCACACGGGTTGATATGCCGTCAAATACAACCAACCAGCCAACCGACAAATCTTAGTGGATTATTCAATGTCGAAACGAACCTTGTATCAACCTTTATCTGGGAGGGAATAAGGGGTCTATTTTTTTGCAAGAACCGGTCCATTGGCCTAATGAGTAGAGTATTCGCCAATGGTCCGGGAGACCGGTGTTCAATCCCAGGTCGAGTCATACCAAAGACTCAAAAAATGGTATTTGATGCCGCCTTGCTTAACACTCAGCATCATAAGATGAGGATCAAGGGTAAAGTGGAACAATCCAGGGAATGGAGTCGCGCCCTCCCCTATACCACGGTGTAGTAGCTATTGAAAAGGGAGCCTTCCAGTCACCCTCGACTATGGTCACTAACAACTTTTTTGCAAGGGTATAAATGCAAAAGTTGATTTGGATAAAAAATGAAACGAAATAAAATTAAATAAAGAATAAAAGCAACAAACAAACAAACAACGTTCCTTTGCTCATTATTTTTTGCACCAAGTTAAATGGATGCACTTTTTTTTTCTAATACGAATAATTCTATTTACTATTAATCATTTATTTAAATGTTTTCACGTATTGCTTTTTAACACTAATAATTCAATTAGGCATCAGTCATTTGTTTACACACAGTTAAACGATCAAACAGTCCTATTTCAAACAATTCAGTTAACGGTTAGTGATTTAGTTCTGTTTTTGGCTGGTTCAATGTCATATCCAGGACACTATTGTGGGAGTCTTACTCCTCAACAGAGATACAATCAGTGTATTCTACAGCCCCAGCCAACCGGACTATATCTAAAATGGTTTAAGACCAAGAAAATTACCCTTGTTTAAATCCTAGAATAACAAATTGTACTGTCAAGGAAAATGTTCGTAAACAAGAAAAATTTAAATTCTTTATTTTTTGTTTGTTTTTCGATTTAACGAAACATACATTTGCGAAAAACCGACACCTATCTCTATATATATTTATATACACATATGCATATATATACGCACACACATTCACATACAAACACATATATAAACACACACACTCACACACACACACACACACACATATATATATATATATGTATATCACCTAAACTACGGCCCCACTTGTGGTTGGAGGCTGATGAGGTCAGGGTATCGCATGCGTTCTCACATGTTGTATGATAAAATTCAAAAATACACACACACACACACACACACACACATATATATATATATAGACATACATGCACACATATATACACGCACAAACACACGGAAATACTCATATATATATATATATATATATATATAGACATACACATATATAAACACAGATATATTCACATACACACGCATATCTATTAACACACGTATATACATACATATAAATATATATATTTATATATACATCTATATAGACACACACGTATATATGTGTATATATACACATACACTTACGCATACACTCACACACACCCACACACACACACACACATGTATATCTCGTAAAATATGACCATGCACGCTGAAAGATGGATTTCGTGACTTTTGACACTCGTTCGCTGCCAAATACCAAAGTTAAATTATTGATAATCGATTTTTCGATATCGATTTTCCTTACTTTCTGGCGGGTGGCGCTGTCATGCTTTGCCCTTGTCTGGTAGATTTAGCGAGTCATGCGTATCGAGAAATGTCCAAAATGCCGTCGAGCATCAAATATCGATCACGACTTTTGACCCGGGATCAATTAATATCTGGGAATCGAATCATGATGAACTAATTGCCATGTCAATCGTTCTGCGCATGTCAAACAGAAGATCGGTTTCCGGTTAAGTATTGAGCGCATCTCGTCTTGGGTTTTCTTATCGAATCAAGAATTGGTCAGTTTTAATGAAGGCAACATGGGTGATTCACAAGAAGCAATCAGATTCTAAAGTGACAACATTGTTGTATTGTCAAATGTTTTCAATGATTTTGAATGAACAGATTAATTCCGAGTGCATAATGTGATCTATCTATCTATCTATCTATCTATCTATCTATCTATCTATCTATCTATCTATCTATCTATCTCAGTCTGTTGATATCTATCGAATTATCTATATATCTGTATAAATCTATCTACCTATATCAGTCCGTCTATTTCTATCTTTCTACTTAAGTCTATCTATCTATCTATCTATCTATCTATCTATCTATCTATCTATTTTTCCTCAGTAAGTTTAACACTGTTTATTAATTATGTCTCTTAATATATTCATATTTTTTCTATTGCTTTTTTGTTTTCTCTACCTTTTTATCATTTTTGTATGTATGTATGTATGTATGTATCTATCTATCTATCTATCTCATATTATTTTTTCAGTATATTTAACACACTCTTTCTTTCTTTCTTTCTTTCTTTCTTTCTTTCTTTCTTTCTTTCTCAATATATTCATATATTTTCTATTTGGAACACATCCTGTAAAAAATGCATCCTGCGAGCTAGAGACGTCAAATCAACGGTTTTTTTAATTGTTATTATATCAGCTTCCAGGACATGTAATTTTTGTAGTTTCTTGTCTCAGTAATAAATCATTATCATATTAATGGGTTGTATCTATTTTGAGACAGTTTTGAAGGATTTTGTCACCAAATAAGTAGCGACATAAAATATTTTCCCTCTTTTATCCAAGGCATTGGGATTAGGGATTCATAGTTGTAAAAGTGTACTATCTTCAAATCTGAAACAAAAAAGAACACAACATTATTATTAGTAAAGTTATTAGCAGTCACATGGGTCCCATGTATAATCAGAGACCCTATATTAGCAGTCACATGGGTCCCATGTATATTGAGACATCCCATATTAGCAGTCAAATGGATCCCGCGTATATTGAAACATCCTATATTAACAGTTACATAGGTCCCATGTATATTGAGACACCATCGATCTATCTATCTCTGATAAGGTTGAAATTAACTGAGATCACTCAAAAAATAAATAATTGTCCCTTTTGTTATTTCTCTCTCTCTCTCACTCTCTCTCTCTCTCTCTATATATATATATATATATATTCTTCATAAATAGGTATACTCATAATCTTTTTTATAAAAAGTTTTTGTCAGATATCAATATATCATTATTATCATTATTATTATTATTAGAGCTGGAATATTGATGACATTACTCTAAACATACAATGAAACCATGTGTTCCGTGTGGCGAAAAACTCGTGAAATTGACTAAACCTTACATAGTTTGGCACATTGCCCTTAGCTTGCTTACGGTGCAAGTAATTCCAGACTAGTTACCCATTGAAGTTCTTATTCGTTGCTTAACCGGTGGTTTCAGTTAAACTTGATCTGTATGGATAACGCTTTCAATGATAACGCTCCTCGAAATTATAAAAGGCATCAATTCTTATACTCAACTAGAAAAAAATGTTGATTTATTCTTAGGTCATGTTGAAACCACCGGTTCCCGTCATAGACAAAGCATTGCTTCGCTCATCACTTAGATTAGTGACCATTTAGAACATGCAAGATAAAAAGCCTAAAACCTATTTGCCAAGTGGAGAAATTGTAGAATGTTCGAAATTGTAAACATGTTAATTATCTTCAAATGATTTTTAAAAAATCCTTTTTAAGAAAAACGACATGTTTGCTCGTTACGTGTTTAATATCAACATTTTTATGTTGATACAAGTTTCTGAGTCAAAAGTTTTACTCTATGTTAGTCGTACGTAAGGCACATTTCAGCAGCTTTGGATATTTTTGTGGAGGTCGTGAAGCTAACAAATTTCACTGGACTATGAAAGGCTGAGCTCGCCTGATACTCTCCGATTGTTACTCACCTGATTTAGCATTATCGATTGGAGCACAGCCTCGGAATAAACTTACTTTTTTTTTGCAACTCAAGCGAAATTTATTGAACCATCTAATTACTGTACTATGATCAACTGCATTTTCACCTTTCGCTCAACAAATGTGTTAGATTGCTTCCGCATCATTATGGCTGGGTTCGAACTTGTAAAGCATAAGTTATCGAATTAGACAACGTTGCACTTTCATTTGTGCAGCTTTTAAATCTCACACAGAGTAAAGCAAAGCACAACATATCAACTCACAAACTATCACAATACTACTAACCATTGCTGGTACTCGACCAGAGCTTAAAGCAATTCAGTCACATGATATAGGCATCAAAATATTTCTGAACTTTAGACAATAGGAGTTACACTCCTATATTCTTTAAATGGCCATCGATGACCACGTGGAACAAAAAGTTCTTGAAAAATAAGTTCCAGGACTCAGTTGTTTCCGAAACAAAATTAGTGGGGCGTCAGTAAATTAAATAGTTTCGGGAATCGGATTGGACAGCGTAGTCTCGTGCCGTGGACTTTCAACTACGTCCGTGCATTTCGATTTTGTCCCGCGCAAAAATAAATCTTGCGTCTGGAACCAGTCACGTGACATGTGTACCCATATAGTCTACGACTTCGAAAGCTTTTTTTCTCTTTCTCTCTTTCTCTCACGTCTGACTCCCAGCTTGACACTCTGTCATTTTCAGTTCTTCCCAGCGAGCGACTTGACGCTTCGGACATGCTGCCGAAAAGTGGAAGAACGAGCACCAAGCAAAAAATACTTTCATTGATGTCATGAAATTGGTGTATTTGCTACACTAAAATATTCCAAAATTTACATGGATATCAAAATCGCCTCAAATAAACAGATACACTCATTTAATAAGCGGCCAGGCTAATACTTCCCTGATATGCATCTTTTAGCACAGGTACACACAGATATTTTCAAACAAAAACACACATTCGTAAGGTATTTGTATCAGTCACATAAGATTGTTCAGTCGGTTGGGACTGTAGAATACACTGATTGCATCTCTACAGCGAGGTAAGACCCCTCTAACGAATGTCCTGGATATGGCAATATACAATCTGATGGTGAGGTTCCAGTAATTCCGGAACTTTGGAGAATGCGGAATACCCCTTCATTGCCATCGCTCCAAAGTCCCCTCCGGCTCGGAGTGGTAGCACCTGATAAGACACTCGTTAGGTGGGGTTTTACCCTTCTTCAGAGGTGCAGTCAATGTATTCTACAGCCCCAGCCGACTGGGCAAAAGACTCACCCGAGCATTTTTCATACGTTTCGGAGAAAGAGCCAATCATTTTCCGAAGCGATTTGATACTGGCCTGCTGAACCATTTGTGTCTTTTCTACATAGAAAGCTAACCTCAAACGATAGAACTGTTTCTTCAATTCTTTTTTTTTTTATATGTCTCTTTACGATTGTTGAGATCTTAGTAAAGAAACTAGGCTGAACCATTGCTTTGGTTACAAGTGAATCACTTACTTGAAATAAAAACTGGATGCACGAACGACAGATGACCAGTCATATTTGATTGATGAGAAACTTCACTTAAATCCCGTTCAACTACACCGAAAAAACCCTCAAAACAAAACCTAATTTTTTTGTAAGTGGCAAAAAAAAAAAGAAAAAAAGAAAAAGAATTGAAGAAACAGTTTTATCGTTTGAGGTTAGCTTTCTATGTTGAAAGGACCCAAATGATTCGTCAGTTCGGGTGTAACTTACCGGGTGCATCAGGTTAACTGACCGCACAATTACTATGACTAGTTAATTTGGTAGCACTTCTAAGCGATGTGGACCCGTAGCTTAGTGGTAGAGTTTCGGCTCTGCATTCTGTGGTCGCTGGTTCGATCTCCAGTGGGGGAGATCACGTTATATGCTGCTGATGAGGTCAAAAATGATAATACCTAATAAGGTCAAAATAGCTGTCCACTGTCCAGTAAGTCACGCGCAAGTGTCTGCCGGATTTTCTGGTCATAGTAATTCGATTTATAAAACCTAACCAGACGATTAAATCCTCCTAAATCTACATTATTCAATTTGAGGGAAGATATTTATCAACTCTGCAGAAATGCTAGGTTTGTTTAATGGTATAAAAACCTTTGTGGGTTATTTAATGACAATACCATATTTGTCAAAGAACTGTAGTGTTACTATTTAGCCCATACCAGGAAATATAAGAAGTTTCATGCCTTATTCAAAATGAACGTAATCGCACGACTGGAGTCCGAACTTGTTAACGACGACGTTGCAGTCGAATACGTTAGCTACCGCACCACAGGACTTCCCTTGAAAAGGAATAATTTCTAAAAACCTTATAGTTTTGCATGAATTATTAGTATCTAGTACAAATATCTGTAGCTATACAACTGCAAGCAAACAAACGAGTGCCAAAAAATCGCCATTTAAAAGAAAATGCAATGGAACATTGGAAATAATTATGGTAATGATGAAACATCAAATAACCCACAAGGAGTTGGAATGTCATTAAATAATTATAAAACTCTAAATGGAACTTAATATTATAATTGTACGTGTCCTATGAGTTATAATCCTGTTCTGCCATGGATAACAGGGACAGATTGATTGGTTGATTATTTGGGTTTTATGGCATATCAACCTTTTCCAACAATTCAGTTTAGCATGTCCACAATTTAATCGTTAAAAACATTTCTATTTCAAGCTATTCAGTTTAGTCAAACAGTTATAATTCAAATAATTCGTTTTAGCATACAGTTTCAATGTCAAACACAGTTTTATTTAAAACAATTCAGTTTAGCATAAGTACACAGTTTAAATATCAAAAGAGTTCTATTTCTGAGTGAACCTGGGAGTGATAGCAAAGAAGGGGTGCTCCATATTCTCCAAAGCTCCAGCATCACTGGAACCTCACCATCAGATTGTTTTGAGTCATATACCGGACACTTGTTGATGTGTTTGTGGGGAATCTTACCCCTGGGCAGAGGTGCAGTCAGTGTATTCGACAGCCACTGCAAACTAAGCAATATTGAGAAGAAGAAGAAGAAGAAGAAGAAGAAGGTTGGTCGTTTTGTTTTATGGCGTATCAACCAGATGGAGGGAGAGAGTCAAGTAAATCTGTGCTGTTAATGCGACTTAATGATGATGATAATGATGATGAGTTATAAATCCCGTAACTCGATTATACGAAATAAATACCAATTCGTATTTGATGGAGAAGTTTATTATTTGAAATAATATTTACGGATATTTTCTTTATTTTAATAATAAAAAAACAAACTTAATTTATTTAAATTCTAATTTGAAACAATTTATCTTAATTAAAAACAAATAGAACCATTGTTCTTAACGGACGTATTCCAATTGTTATTATTTTCAAATCTCCAAAGGGTCTTTTTAACGAAAATATTCCTCAGACCTATTTTAAATATATTTATTTTTTCAAGTCTCCAATGTCTTGATGTAAATCATAACATTAGACTGTTTATAGTAAGAAATCTCTTCTTTCGAAATGAATAAATTTTGGCAGAATTAAACTCTTTTTGTAACTAAACGAGTTTATGAAAAAATGAAAGGACAATGGGACTGAATTTTAAAAATGTGTATTTTGCTTCAACGTATTCTTACATTTTATTCATTTGAGAGCTTTTCACCATCAGCGTTAGCTGATGAGTTCCCATTGGAGTCTGGGTGACAGCAAGTCTCCTCAAGTCTCCAGGACTCTTCTCAGTATTCTGTCCGACCTCAACAATACTGTAGTTTCGATGGTCTCCACTAGTCCTCTTATTTCCAAGTCCTCCTGTCCTTGTACTAATCTTTTGGTGACAGTACTGAATGCGTCAATAACAATTCGTACCACGGTTACTTTCATGTTCCATAGTTTTTCTATTCTCTAGCAAGGTCAAGGTACTTATCTCTTTTTTCGCTTTCTTTCAGTTTTACCCCGGCAAGTTCTCTTTTTTTTGTTGACTATCACTTAGTCTAGTTGTCTGGCCGAGATTAGGTGATCCGTTTGTATTTTGAAATCATAAAGAATTTTGTGCATCTCATTTTCTTGGACAGATTCTGGGTTGTGCTTACACCATTTTCTTGGATAGATTCTTGGTTGTACATATTCCATTTTCTTGAACAGATTCTTGGTTTTGCATATACCATCTTTTCGTTATTATTACTCTCGGCTTTATATCCACGTACTTCCATTCAAACTGCTACCAATTTTTTCAGGATTATAAGATTCAGTAATAGCTACCATTGGAGGAAATCTTATGATATCAAACTCTGGTTGCCACGCTCTGCTCACAAGGGACGTGTGAGTGTATTTTATTGGTAAAAACAGACTCTGTCAGCATCTCCTTGTTCTTATCAACAACAAAGTATCAATGGCCTCTAATGACATTTTGATGGGGTTGCGTTTGTAATTATTAAGGACGGCCATAACAGTAATGATAAGATCAAGAATTAAGAGTGGGATATTGTGAGAAATACGCACACACATGCACACTTACATATATATATATACAGAGATAGAGAGATAGAGAGAGAGAGAGAGAGAGAGAGAGAGAGAGGTGCGTAAGGGAGATATATATAGAGAGATAGAGTCGGTTGGTTTGGGTTTTATGGCATATCAAAATTTGTAGGTTATTTAAAGGCAAATATATTTTTTATACAAACAATTAGTTCTTTTTCAAACAATTCAGTTCAGCATGATTCGACTGTCAAAAACATTTCTATTTCAAGCTATTCAGTTTAGTCAAACAGTTCTCCTTCAACCGATTCAGTTTAGTATAAGTGCAGATTTTGTTTACACACTGTTAAATCTCAAAACAGTTCTATTTTAAAAAAACAGTTCAGCAGTTTATAAGTACGCAGTTTACACGCCAAAACAGTTCTATTTCAAGCAATTCAGTTTTATATAAGAACGTAGTTTAGTTCTGTTTGACCCATATCAGGTGCTGCCACTCCGGGCTAAAGTGGACCTGGGAGCGATGTCAATGAAGGGGTACACCGCATTCCCTAAAACTCCGGCATTACTGGAACCTCACAATGAGATTAATTAGTGTCAAATCTAGGACACTCGTTGTTGGTGGTCATACCCCTCTGCAGAGGTGCAGTCGGTGTATTCTACAACCCCAGCCAACTGGGAGAGAGAGAGAGAGAGAGAGGGGGTGGGAGAGAGAGAGAGAGAGAGAGAGAGAGAGAGAGAAATAGTAACCGGATGCAAATTAGATATATATTAATACATTTTCACGCACATTCAAATCAAAGAGGAAAATGCTTTTGTTGTTGTTGTTGTGTTTGTGTGTGTGTGTGTTGAAGTGGTTTTGTATTTCACTCACAGCTATTTTCCCTCTTTGTGTGTGTGAGTATGTGTCTTGAAGATTTTTTATGTGTGTATGTGTGATAGTATGGTTTGAAATTTACAGGTAACTTTTTTTTTCTACTAATTTTTGTCTGTGTGTGTATATATATATATATACTTATCTATGTATGTTTGTATATATATATATATATATATATATATATATATATATTTGTATGTTTCCAGCTTGATGTTTTCGTCTGAGAGCATGTCTGGCACAAGGTCTAGTTAATGAGACTTGAACTTACTCGTGTTTGTTGTTTGAATCGTTTTTACGTATGTTTTTTTTTTTTTTATGAATGCTAGTCCTTCCTTTTTCTTCGAGTGTGTTTTTCTTAGCCTACTTTTCCCCTCATTTACTCTTGATATTTGATACGTTCTCTGTGTGTGTGTGTGTGTTGGTATGGTTACGGATTTTACTTATAGTTATTTTTTCTCAGTGTGTATGTTATAAAAAATTATTTCTAAGAAAAAAAAGATCAAGCTGACCACGTGCAGCACTTGATTTGGACTGAGTGGATAAGGGAGAAGTATTCCCAGACAGTGCGGCTCCAAAAAGCTACTTCCACTTTTTGTCAAGAACTACCATTCAGACCCTCAGTACGAATTCGGGGACCGAACTGTAAAGGCACGTAAAACTTAATCTAGCTGATGGGTTTCGTCACTCGCTTCTTGAATGGAGCTTAGCAAGAAATAAAATAAAATTAAACGAAAGTCGACTACTGAAATTCTACCAAGTTAAACAACTGAAAGAAAATTCAACCGAGAATTTATGCTGAAAAGAACTTTAAAGAAGACTCCTAATGTAATAAACTCTGAAACATTTTTACTAAACAAAAATAAAAACAAAAACAAACAAAAAAAAAAAGAAAAGAAAAGAAAAATACTCAAATTCAAACACACTGGAAACACACACACACGCACACACGCACGCACACACACACACACACACACACACACACATATATATATATATATATATACACGAACATACATAGATATGTATATATATACATAGAGGAAAATTATTAGAAAAAAATGTTACAAGTAAATTTCAAACCATACTAGCGCACATACAAAGACACACAAAAATCTCCAAGACACGCACTCACACACACACACAAAGGAAAAATAACTGTTTACACACACGCATACACAACGACAAAAGCATATCAAATATCAATGAGGGGTAAAAATAGGTACTAAGGTAAAAGAGAGGATGACCTCTATATAAACCCATAACCAACTGAAAATCATTCAAACCTCAAACACGAGTGAGTTCAAGCCTCATTGAGTAACCCATTAACATATATGTCCTCTGACGAAAGCAGCAAGCTGGAACATACACCTATGTAAGAGCAAAATAAATAAATAAATTCTAAAAAATACAAATCTCTTCGTGGAGCTACCTATTTCAATATATATATATATATATATAGAGAGAGAGAGAGAGAGAGAGAATGAATTTGGTGTACCGAAAAGAATGAAAGACAGAAGAGAAGAGTAAAAAGCATCGTGTCAGTATTGGAAGAAAAGCGAAGTTTACAGTAAGCTAAATAAATTTTTTGGCGCCATGGTTGTAAGCCTGGGAAAGAGGAAAGAAAAAATGTTGGTTGAAAGAACTAACAGAAAGATTGTCTCAAAGTAATCACAATCCAGATACAACAGTACATGCAGAGAGATGCGGGCTTAGCGTAACGGTTATAGTCAAAAGAAGTGGAATCGGCAACCCGAGTTCAAATCTTGGATGAGGCTGATTAACATAACTTCATGTTAATGTTCTTGGAAAGGCATGAATCCATTTCTTCTTCCTCTCATCTGCTATGAGTAAATAGTCGAGCGGACTTGCTTCTTTAGTCATGATTAGGTAACCAGTCGAGGAGAAGGAAAATTCTAAATTCAAACCAGTTGTACTTCTCTAAAACTGACCGTGTGTCACATTCTGTCTTTGGTGGAAAGATCGGCTAGATGCATACGCGAATAATTATTCTGTTTTTTTTATAAAGTGTGTACAAAAAGTATTGAGACTGAAACTTTAAAAAAAGATTTTACAATCTAATATTTAAATGAAGATATTAGTACAGTTTTTTGTTTTCTTTGTTTAATGGCATATGGATTTTCGTGGGTTATTTAATTCCAAAACCTTCCTTGTAAAAGGACGGTAGTGGTTGGTTGGTTGGTTGGTTGGGTTTTATTGCATATTAATGATTATTGGTTATTTAATCGCACATACATATATATAAAATATTGATATGATTTGTGAATACATTTTGTAGATAACATTTTAAAAGAGCCAGACATTTATTTTGGCACACAGTTAAATGGTTTCAGGTATTGCTATATAACTGCCACAATTTGATATCAATCCTTTACACACTGTTACATTTCACCCATCGATTGGACTCAATCAGATTCCACCACTCCGGGTCAGAGTGAACCAGGGTGCAATTCCCCATTCCCCAAAGCTAAAAAGCTGGTGCCTCACCATCAGATTGTTTAATGTCATATCCAGGACACTTGTTGGGCGGAGGCTTTTTTCATGCAGTCGGTGTATTCTACAGCCCCAGTTGAGTGGGCTATGATTTGTTGGATTGGGCTATTATTGTATAGCCATGACCAACAATACAAACACATATGCATGCAAAATCATAACGACGACACAATAAAGACGAGCGACACAGTTCTTTAGAAAAATATGCCTCTCACTTTATTGAAAAGGTTGTGGGTGAGAGGGAGTTGGAGACCGAACAGAACTGCAACATATTGACCCCCACTCTTATGGCCATAAAAGTGTTTCTTTCCCGTTCTCCTGGGCTGCTCAACCCGGGGCCTGAGGGCCCAGCCTCTCTGGGACATGGTATTCATTCCAGCATCTTCTCTCCAACTGATCTTAACTTCAACTGCTCAATCGGGGGTCCTGAGGGCCCCCTCTGCTGGGTGCTGGTTTTCTCTACCGCATCTAATCTCCAACTGATCTGACTTCCTGTCTTCACTCGGGTTATATAATTGTTCGTCGTCCACCTTCTTCTTGTGGGCGTCACAAATCGCACTCATTCAACCCGTCCACGGTCAAGGTTATATTCTGATATTCCTCGACCGGATGCACCTGTTATTTACTCAGGTGCATTTCCTATCTTGACAGCTTGGCCGGGGTCATGGTTTGTTGGATTCCAAACGAAATATTTTAAAAGATCCGGGTCGTTTTTGTTACATTGGGTTCCTTTATTTGATGATTCATTAATCATAATATTGAACAGTATACATTTTCAGTCTGCTTCTCTTTTTGTCTGTTTGTTACTTCTACTATGATCAGCGTATAGTATCTGTGTGCTCTGCTTGGTTTAAGATCTTCGCCTCACGGTCTTCCGTTTGGGGTCACCATATTATATCTCTTCCTTTTCCAAAGTCTTGTTCTCGTTTTCGGAATCAACGCAATAAAAAGAATGCTGCGTTTTGGAATGAGTTTGGTTCTGAAGGTTCCGACATCAAAGCAGCACCTTCCCATTTCGCTATTAGACTGGTGTCCGAGTAGTCTGGTGCTGCCACAGGGTCTGACTAGACTATGTGTATTTTTCCAGTTCAGTGGTCTTGTTGTGATATTTATTAAACTTAACGTAACCTATTACAAAACGGTGATAAGAGAGTCCTCAATGAGGATCAATCGTTTTATATGCGAAACATAAAATAAGTTCCTATTTGACAACGGATCAAGGCTTCACAAGCTGTTTATCAAACTTATTAACCCGCTCTTGCTTCTTGCGTTGATAGTTTTTCTTCCGTTATTCCTTGTTTTGTTTCCAAAGTTCTTTCTTTCTTTCTTTCTTTCTTTCCATTCAGCCATTGTTCTCTTTTTCTCTTCAGCTTCTTTCTTTCTTTCTTTCTTTCTTTCTTTCTTTCTTTCTTTCTAGCAATTATTCTTTCTTTCTATACAACCGTTGTCTTTCTTTCATTTCTTCTTTCTTTCTTTCTTTCTTTCTTTCCATTCAGCCATTGTTCTCTTTTTCTCTTCAGTTTCTTTCTTTCTTTCTTTCTTTCTTTCTTTCTTTCTTTCTTTCTTTCTTTCTTTCTAGCTATTATTCTTTCTTTCTATACAACCGTTGTCTTTCTTTCTTTCTTTCTTTCTTTCTAGCAATTATTCTTTTTTTCTATACAACCGTTGTCTTTCTTTCTTTCTTTCCATTCAGCCATTGTTCTCTTTTTCTCTTCAGTTTCTTTCTTTCTTTCTTTCTTTCTTTCTTTCTTTCTTTCTAGCTATTATTCTTTCTTTCTATACAACCGTTGTCTTTCTTTCTTTCTTTCTTTCTTTCTTTCTTTCTTTCTTTCTTTCTAGCAATTATTCTTTCTTTCTATACAACCGTTGTCTTTCTTTCTTTCTTTCTTTCTTTCTTTCTTTCTTTCTTTCTTTCCATTCAGCCATTGTTCTCTTTTTCTCTTCAGTTTCTTTCTTTCTTTCTTTCTTTCTTTCTTTCTAGCTATTATTCTTTCTTTCTATACAACCGTTGTCTTTCTTTCTTTCCTTCTTTCTTTCTTTTCATTGTTCACTTTCTTTCATCATTTGTTTTCAAATGCTCCCTATAGAACATGGGACCGCATCTGCTGTTTCACCATCTGACCGCTTTTTACTGGATTAAATTGTCAACTCCCGGAAATCCTTCATTCTTTACTTTCTATTCACTTATTTGTTTCCTTATTTGGGTTGCTTTTATGCTCTGATAGAACTGCAAGCATTTATATATTTTTTAACTCAGTCTCCTTCCATTGTGGTTACCAAGGTTACAGAGGCAAATCAGTTTTGCTGCTGGAGGAAGAATTAATGGATTCCTATTTTTATTCCGGCATTTTTCGTCTTTCAAAGTCATGTTCTTTCTTTCTTTCTTTCTTTCTCTATTCTGTCGTTCTTTTTTCTCTTTTGTATTCCGAAATTCTTTTATTTATCTTTCAATATCAGTCTTCTTCTCTTTTCATATCTTCTCCCTTTTCTTTTCCCCACCCCATAACTTTTCCGTTGTTATATTTCATCTTTTGTTGATTGGGCTATTTTATTCGTTTCACTAATTCTTCATTTCTAAACCCCAACTTCTTTCTCGAAGGTATCACTTCAAATCCCCCTCCAAGACTCTCTGAACATTCGTTCTGACAAACACCAACCCACCGACTAATCTGTTCATTCTTCTTCACCCTTCACCCTCCCATCTCCCGGCGTCTATTTCTTCCGCTCGATTCCTCTCAACCCTGACAGACACAATTTTCCCACACCCATTAACAAAACAGATAGACAAATTACAATGTCATCGGCCAGAACGTGTAAGCTTCGGGCAAAAACAGTAATTATTCCTAATTCTGAGATCTGAAATCAGGAATAACATCACAGATGGTTACTCATCACCTTTGAAGCGCACTGAATGTAGGAGCCTGTTTGGATTCAAGCTTTTCTAAGAGTTGCGGTTGGAACCAGTTAAGCAGCTTATAAATGTGTTAACAATGATAAAGCGTGGGAAAGAGTGAATGGAAAGCGTAAAGAAAGAGAGAAGGACGGGTGTGTAGTTGTATAGAGGCTAAGGGCGGTGCAGATTAACACGCACACAGCGGGGCTAATGTCTATGGTTCATAGATGGGGAACCATTTTCTTGATTCCTCAGGAAGTCGAAACCAAGTCAAGCCGTTGTGGTTAGCCGGATGTCTCACCTTTAAAAATAATTTTGCCTCAAGTTAAAGAAAAACTTATCTGGCGAATCTTTAGTTGGTATGTCTCTGTACCATTGCAGTTGTACCTCAAGGATCCCGTTGTGACCCTGCCGCGGTAAAAGTTGACGAACACAAAAAAATATTTTTAAACTATCCAAAAGTTTATTTACTACAACTACTACGTGTAGGAAGCCGTCGGCAGAGAGGAAAAAAGTATGGAAACTGAGATGGCCGCGTCAGCTAGACAAAAAAGGTAACATATCCTGGTGAGAAAAAGATGAGCTGACTCAGATCTTGAATTTTTTTCCTAGTTCTAACATGCTTGTCCGCTGGGTCGCGTCTAAGGTCTCCTTTGGAGCACCCCCCCCCAAAAATAGGGCTCGTAAACGTTCGTCTCTACATCTTCCTGACTGGTGTTCAACTTTACGTTTTTACCTTATCATGTCTGGCCAACAACTGCTATAAAAGCCACAAGTCGTCCCTTCACTCCCGCCTGTCGTGTCGGGGACAGAAACACCCGCTGCTGCTCGCTCCGCACATGCGTAAACGATATTTGGACCTTCAGTTTTTCCAAGTCATCTTTAATTACCACGAGTGCTTTTGCCTGGTTATTATTTATTTATTTATTCAATTTCAATTTTCTATGAACCATACCATTACGTCAGTCTCCAGTATTAATCCCATCGAAGCTTGGGTTTTGAAATATAAGATTCAACGGAAATCAGGTTTCACTCTTACGTCAAAATCTATTTAACACCAATCAAGGAGTTAGCCCCACCATCCATACCTTAGTGGGTTGGGAAAGTAAAGGAAGGTGAAATAGAGCAAACTGATGTAATGTTTTTACAAAATCTAAATAACGAAATCTGATTCACGGCTATCTGAGTTTGACATTGATAAAATTAAAAATCAACTTTAAAATGTTATACTCTGCAGTCTTATCTCTGGAATGACTACGTGTACCTTCCGACTTGATGTTTTGTGAGTGCTTTCTGAGCTCAAACTGTTTTTTTTAAAGATCCATGGATCGGACATAAATGTCATCGTAGTCGGAGCTTCATTTGACGAATCGGGAGTTTAGTAAGAATTTATAGCCGAAGACGTTGACAACTCCAAGGATGAGACAACTTTCCATTAACCATAGCAATATATTTTTTTATTACAATATGATTTTGCAAGTATATATAATTGTAAAAGAAAATTTTATGCAAACTAGGAAGGGGAGAACGATGACGGTGAGTAATTTGGTTGTCGTTTTTACTTTGTGCTAATTTTAGCATGGAGTTTTTCAGCTGAAAAGATGATTTTACTGCTATCCGAAGAACATTAGGAGTCTGAAACTTGGTTATTTCTTTCCTCGGAGTTTTCTTCTAGCAGTAAGATGTTCTTTTAGCGACAGAGCTTCTTGCCGGTAATTTTAGAGGGTTGTCTTCTCTTTTAATCTCTTGTTATAACAGCCTCGGAGTATATTCTACATTCATATTCACATTTTATAGAAGAAAACTGTTGACCTAAATGCCTGATTAGTCAACCAATTACAGATTATTTCATCACATATTCTTATTGGCCAGCCAATCGGGATACTGCCATTACGAACAGAGGTTGAGGGAGGAGCAAAAAACTAAACAAAACAAAAAAAAAAAAAATGCACCTTTTCCAACTGAACGTTTTAAAACAAAACGCTGAAAACGGGATTTCTTCCGAGCAGTAGTTTTGTCCATACTACTATATGGATGCACCACATGAACTCTAACAAGACACAGGGAAAGAGCTAGATGGGAACTTCTCGAGAATGATGCGTGCTATCTTGAACAAATCCTAGAAGCAACACTCCGCAAAACAGGAGCTGTACGGCTGCCCGCTTCCTATCTTACAAACCATCCACGTAAAACGAACAAAACTCGCTGGACACTGCTGGAGAAGCAGAGACGAGCTCAAAAGCAGCGTTCTCTTATGGACTCCAACACATAGACATGCTGTTATATAGTCATCTACAGCATCACAACGACACAATAATTAAACAGACGCAAGGACAAAGACGTAAGAAGAAAGGACGCAGGAATAAAGGACGCAGGAAGACTTCTTTATAAAATATTTTACCTCTCACTTTATTTGTAAGGTTTCGAAAAAGGTTACTCAAAGTTTGCGTGTGAGAGGTAGCTGGGGACCGAACATTACTGAAATATTTTGACCCCGAAGTTGTGGCCGTCAGCGTTGTGTCTTTCTCGTTCTCCATGGTTGCTCAACCGGACCCTGGAGTAAACTCTTCTGTGTGCTTGCTTTCCCTACTGCATCGCGTCTACTTCCGTCTTCCACTGTACTGCTTGCCCTCCTTCTCGCCTATCTCTCACTGTCCTCAATTCGTCGGCCTTATATTACCTTCAAACTCCCACGCAGTTATATAGACACGCCTAAACGCCTACGCAACCTCTTCCGATTTCCAGCGACCGGGATGTGTCACTTCCTTTCGGTGCACCACCTTGAATGGCATTTTTGGCCGGGTCAAAAGGTCAAAACATAACAATGCCAGTGTAGACCGATTTGTAAACACTTATTTACATCAGGTCTGTGCGGACACAAGGTGCAGCCTAGAAGACCAGCCAGGAGCAATGGACGATAGGAATGAATGGCGAGAGAGAATCAAGTAATCCATATTGTCTGCGCGATTTGATGATGATGATGAAGATACATATTCAGAAAGAAGCATTTTTCCGTGCTTAATAAGCTAGTTTCACCGATCAATTACAACTGAGTAGTGAAATCAATCCTCACTAGCCACCCTCTACATGCACCCTTGTGTCAAATTTAAGGTCTACTTTACACTTTCATGTATGGGCGTCTCATGTCAAATAAAGGTTATAGGGAACTCATAATTCTGACCTCGTGCCAAACTAAGCAAAAAAGTTTGTAAATGACTAAATCATAAAATGGGGAAATAATGAAAAGCTAGTGGGATAAAATTTTTTTACAAATTCAGAAACTGTTATATATATATATATATATATATATATATATATATATATATAATATTATGACAAGAAAAAACCCAATTTATTTCCATCCTGTTAAGAACATTGATATGAATCAAATACTCTAAAATAATTTTTTACAGAACTTCATCAGATGTAATTAGAAAATAAAATGATATACTGGACTGAAGAATACCTATATATATATATATATATATATATATATATCCGAGAGTCAGTTGAAAAGTTACTTAGAAAGACTCATGGAATGAGAGATAATGAGGTTTATTTTTCAACAGTTCCCCTATGAGGTGCACTCACTTCGGTGTTGCAGTGCTTGAAAACCATTGGTAAAAATTAGTCATCAATAGCTGATATGAAGCTATGATATGAACTTTCCCGTCCTTCTTAAATATGAACGAAACATTTTTATTTCAGATTTTCCCTACAAGACGCCGTACATCAAGCTAGTTCTTATACAGAAATTGTCCATTATATATATATATATATATATATATATATATATATATATATAGTTTTATTCATAGGGGTATAACTAAACTCACATATTTATATAAGAACTCTTACCCACTTACTCATTCATACGCAGAAAAAAAAAGAACATGCATCTAAGACTAACCCACTTGCACAGACACCAATCCACACTCCTACACACACACACACACACACACATACGCATATGTTAAGTTGCTGGGGCCTTTTTCATTTTCATTGTTGGTATACAAAAGTGCAAAGATCAGAGGTTAGCCATTGAGTTGGTGCTGAATTCCAAACATTGTGGCGGTTTGAGGTTTGTCATTAAGGTCAGTTGTTCAGCTTTCTCCCAAAGGTAAAAGAAATATGCAACGGGGACTCTCAGTCTAACAAGAATGTCTGTCAATGAATTGTTGGCATGGTGATATAGGTATACATTGTGAAGCACTGCTCCTTTTGGTACAGGTATAATGCCCCGTCAATGTGAAAGAATGAATAGGACAGTCGATATATATATATATATATATATATATATATATATATATATAGCACTCATATATGTAAGTGTGTGTGTATGATTGGAACACCCTCAATGACTCAGTTACTTGTGATTTTCTCATAAGACTGAGTGGTCTGCATTTCAAGCAGAGTTAAACACCGAACGTTGATTTTCAAGGCAGGAATATGCTTCTTATTTGGGAGATTAGATCAGCAAAATCTTTTGACACATTTTAATTTGGGCTGGCACGAAAATAAAATAAGTAAATATCCATAATATATATTAAATAAATCATATCATATCTATCTATCTATCTATCTATCTATCTATCTATCTATCTATCACATACTGCGAATATCTATACTATGCTATTCACATTTATCCATCTAATGCTTTTCTTATCTATCTATCTATCTATCTATCTATCTATCTATCTATTTCAATCTTCTCCTATCAATCAGTTGGGAAAATTATGGCTGATTTGTTTTTCATTTAAACATCGTATGAAAATGGATATTTCATTATATTCAACAATATTTGTGTCTGTTGAGTCATATGGTATAAATCAACTGGGTCACCTATCTATCTATCTATCACATACTGCGAATATCTACACGAAACTATTCATATTTATCCATCTAATGGTCTTCTTATCTATCTATCTATCTATCTATCTATCTATCTATCTATCTATCTATCACTCAGTTAATACCAAATTTGCCCTGTTGGCGGGGCTTAGAATACGTTTTTTATCCCCCGCAGAGGATTAAGACCCCCACCACAAAAAGAGTGTCCTGCATATGACACGAAACTGCTTCTGATAGTAAGGCTGTAGTTCTGAAACTCAGATGGGTGAAGAGTAGTCGTTAATTGTTATCACTATCCGTTCTATTCTTGGTTGGAGTTGTAGTACCTGTTAGGGTCCCATCTATAAAGCAATTAAATCTGTTTGAAAATTGTTTGTACAGAGTAGGAATACTTGAAATCATATGTGAGTAAATAAATGATTGTTGCTATTTAACGAGAGCAGTTGCATAATTGTAAGCAAATTATTCGTATTAGTTAAGAATACTTGATACCATATCACTGTGTGCATACAAACGATTATGATCATCGAAAGAAAATGCGATAAAAAAGTTTGCAGTGCAAACTTGAAGGAGTAAATAGTTATGATAATAATGAAACATTTACAATAAAAAAATTTCGGCATTAGATAACCCATAAAGGATTGGCATGCCGTTAAATCAAGCAAACTAAACTAAACCCAACCAACCATCAATAAAAAAAAATATAGTTCTTATTTGATAATTTGTTTAAAATAAATTCATAGAAGGTATTTACCCATTCTCTTCACAAGATCAATTTTTCAGCGGAGTATTACTTGACTGAATTCAGAGTTTCCTTCTCCTAGACTAGTTGCCGTACCAAAGTTAAAGAGCCCAGTATGCCCTTCTATTTGTTCAGAGTTGGCTTTATGCTTTTCCAAGGGGTATTATGATGATGTGAAATACAAACAGTGTCGTTCAGGATTTGAACTCGGGCCGCAGTATCCATTTCTGACGACGATAACCGTAACGCTACTTTAGAACTTTATGTTGTAGACAATGAATGATTTTGTCAAGGAGACGTTAGGCATGCAGGTTGAATTGAATTTCTGTTTTTCTGTATAGAAAATGTTTTTATTCAGCGCTATGGCAGAGCTAGATACTGATTTGCAAACATCAACAGGCACATCTAGTGATCACTTCGTGTTCGCGTCGGGTGTGTGGTATCAAGTTGATCGTCAGGTCCTTGACTGCCCACATTCCTAGGTTGAGTTTATGGCTAGGTGCATGAGGCGACCCTAAAAATGAATTCCGCAGAGACTAAGCATTTTTGTGACGGATACAGATGAGTCTCAATTCGTGCGTTGTACTCACATTCTAAAATGTCTTGAGTCAAATCTGGCCTGGTAGGAGGTTGGATGAATCCATGCAGTCTATAATGGAAAAGCATTGTCTTCTAATTCTGAGAACTAAGCTCTTTGATATATATATATATATATATATATATATATATATATATATATATATATATATATATATATATGTACGAGGTGCATACAATAAGTTTCCAGACTTTTTCGTATGTGCACTTTTATTGAGAGTACACACATGAAACTCTAGTCCCCTTCGAAGTAATCTCCTCCATCTGCAATGTACTTGTTGTACCGTTCCAAAGACTTCTGGACGGCCCCATGGTCGTCCTCTTGTGTGAGCATGTCGATGACCTTCGTCACAGCCTCTTTCATCTCCTCAATTGTCTCATAACGACAGCCTCTAAGTTTTTCCTTGAGCTTAGGGAATAAGCAAAAGTCACAGGGAGCAAGGTCTGGACTGTAGGGAGCCTGGGGAACTGTTTTGATGCCCATCTTGGTCAAATAGTCTGTGACAAGGATGGAGTTGTGGACTGGTGTATTGTTCTGCTGGAAATGCCACTGACCCGATTTGAAGAGTGCTGGCCTCTTCCCTAGGAATCTCTTCCTGATCTCCCTTAAAACCTCAACATAGTAACCCTAACCCTTTGACCAATCAACTCTGGTGTATTGACTTCCTTACTCCTCCCACACCTCTCATCATCCCTAACAGACTCCCTACCTTCCTTGAATCTCTTATGCCACTCAAAAACTGATGCTCGGTTCATGCAAGATGGTCCAAACGCAGTCTGAAGCATTCCATACGTTTCTGTGGCATCTTTTACAAGTTTAAAACAATTGTAAAATAAAATCAATGGTATCAGTATTACTGTTGGTAATATTGGTGATGTATTGACGGTAACAATAATAATATCAATAATAATGATAGTAATAATATTTGACCATACAACCAAATGGTATATACACAACCCAGTATATGTCCTTGAAAAATGACACACATAAACTCCAATGGGATTTTGACTTACAAACGGGTCACCTAATCTCGGTCAAACGACCATACCTTATAATAATCAACGACAACTAAAAAAAAAGAACTTTCAGAAATGTAGACTTTGCTGTCCCGGGTGACCACAGAATAAAAGCGAAAGAAAGTGAAAAGAAGGATATGTATCTGGACCTTGCTAAGGAATTGAAAAAACTGTGGGACATGAAAGTGACGTTTATACACCAAATGTAATTAGTGCTCTTGGTACAGTCAACGAAGGGCTGGTAATGAGACTGCAGAAATAACAAACAAAGCGGAGACAATCCAAACTACTACATTATTAAAATCGGCCACACTACTGAGAAGAGTGCTGGAGATTTGAGGAGACTTGCTGTCACTCAAGCTCCAGTGAAAGACCATTTGCTAACGCTAATTTGAAAAACTCTCAAGGAGTTAATAATAATAATAATAATAATAAATTAGCAATAACTGTATTAATAGTTACCTTTTATTATTAGTAATATGATTATAAATGAATGATTATCATAATAATATAAATGATTTTAACGGTAATTACAATGGCAATATTTAGAATAAAAAATCTACAAAAATATTAAGAAATTGAATAAAGACTAAATTTCAATCTTAAATAGAAATCAGATAAAACCTTAAAAAATGTTCTAAAAAAGTTAAGTTCGATATTAATAATTAAATTTATCGCCACATTTTCGTAAATGAATAAATAAGCACATAAATAGACAGTTTTTTTCTTAAAATGAAATAGGTTGATTTATTGACAAGATTTCATTTACTGAAGGTTCTGTGAGTCTGGTTAAGAGATCTTTTGGATACATAAATATACGTGACACCAGACAATGACATTACATTAGGTTTTGATACCAACTTCATATCATTCTCCTTCCCCCTCTTTCTTTCTTTATCCATTAATTATTTTTTTTAAATGCGCAAGAACCCATTGAAAGAATATTTTTAGGAATTTTTTCTCTCCATTGTGTGATGGCCATCTGAAGAGGTAGGTTCCTCGGCTGAAATAAATTTATCATAGCCAAATGACGGTCTTATTAGTTTTTCCAATTATATATATATATATTATTTATTTCCTTCATTTGGGTTTTAAAAGTTTGTTTGCCATTCGATAAAAAAAATAGGAGTGAAAAAGAAAGGGAAGTCAAAATTGATACATCTTCATGCAAGAACTGAATGTTATTTGTCAACCAGACAGGAAAAACAAATAGCCTGGTCTTTACATAAAAAAAAAAAAAATGAAATTTGGGTTAGGGAGATAGGGTAAGCCGGAATTTTGTGGTTTTTTTCTAAATCACCATAAGAATTTTCTCATTATTTCTTTGTCTGAAGATGCAGATTTAACATTTTTAAAATATAGGGTCCGCTAAAAAAATATTACAAAAAAAATATAAGTAATTTTTAAAGATTTTTATATGGTATATATATATATATATATATATATATATATATATATATATATATATATATGTGTGTGTGTGTGTGTGCGTGTGTATGTGTGTGTGTGTCTGTGTCTGTCTGTGTATTTGGCATTTGTGACGTTTGATAATAGGTAGAACAGCTATTTACTTTTACTGCTTTCTTGGGAGGTGAATGATTTCCCCAAGTGTCTACTTAACGATTCTCTTTGCCGTCAAGCATCGTTGCATAAGAGTGACGAGACATTCAATCTAGATGTCTGCCGATGGAATAGAACACAAAGAAGTGAATTCTTGTCTTTGCAACGCGGCATTAGTTTTCAGAGTCTTAAAGCAGCCTCAGATGGAATTCGAATTCGGTGCGTTTTATTACTAATATCTTTCCCGCTAGGTCCCAATCTAAACTACCTACCTCCCAACTTAACAACCAACACTCACCACACCACTGCTCCCATTATATATATATATATATATATACTTTCTTTAAGAAAAAACAACGAAACCGGTCACATAGGATTATAAATTTATTTCAATCCTGTTACGCATTTTGAAATTCCAAAAACACGAAAAAAATTAACAGGACTTCTTCAGATCTTTTGGATAAAAAACATACCTTCAGAGTCAGGAGAAATATACCCAGGTTTAACTAAACAGATCATCTGACTAAAGAAGGTTGGGACCTAAACTACATTTTATCGATTAAAAACCACTCGAAAGAATAAAATTAGCATAAAAAATAAATATGATAAAATTAAATCATAATTTATCAACCAAGTTGCCAACTTTTCTTGTCACAAAGATACATATATATATATATATATATATATATATATATATACGTGTGTGTGTGTGTGTGCGTGTGTGTGTGTGGTTTAAAAGAAAAGAAAAACATGCATGAATTAAAAATGAAGGTGGAAATTGTCCGAAAAATTCGGTGTTTCTCAGACTTTCGATTGTATCAAGAGACCTTTTCAAGAATGGCAATATTTATTTGATTATTCAATAGAATAGAAAAATCATTTAATAATTCAATAGAATGGCATAAATTTGTTTAATAATTCACGTGGTTGATTTTAATTGTCTCAAGTCAGTATGGTTTGCACTGGCTTTTTTGAGAGATTTGTTTTTGTCTAATTCAAATACACTTGTGGACATCATTCACCTGACCTGATTCAAACGATAATGGTGGTGGTCACTGGAGATCCAAAATGACGTTACACAGCAGTTAAAAGACTCAATGATATATGTATATATATATACATATATATGTGTGTGTGTGTGTGTGTTAAGACATTACCGTTGCTAATATATATATATATATATATATATATATATATATATATATATATATATATAATACAACTTCAGCAGAAGCATGTATATTAACTGATCAATTCGACAATTCTATCATACAAATTGATGCAAAATGCCAGGCAATACTTTTCCAAATAACAGAAATTTTCGCGCCGATAATTCAAACTTACGTTTTATAAACACGCGACTAGCAAAGGCATGGACAGCTATCGATAGCCTATCGGTCATATTGAAGTCAGACCTGACCGATAAAATAAAACGCTGTTTTTCCAAGCAGCAGTCATGTCAGTACTGCTATATGGATGCACCACATATGCGCCAACTTAATATATGGAGAAAAAGCTTGATGGTAATTACACTAGAAAGATGCGTACTGTATTGAACAAAACAGCAGCTGTACGGCCATCTACAATCCATCACGAAAACTATCCAAGTTAGACGAACCAGACATGCGGGGCACTGCTAGAGAAGTAAGGACGAACTCATAGGCGATATACTCCTGTGGAACCCTTCACATGGACGAGCAAAGGTAGGTCGACCAGTTAGAACCTGTATACAACAGCTCAATGCTGATACAGGATATAGCCTTGAAGACCTCCAGGGAGCAATGGACGATAGAGACAGGTGGCGAGAGTGGGTCAGGGAGATCCGTGCTGGCAGTGTAACATGATGATGATGATGATTTTAAATGATAAAATCTAACAATAAAAACAATATAAATATAACAAGAACCTGCGTACTAAAAGTACTGAATAACTTTCATTTTTTCACTCTGTCCTTCTCTCTCTCTCTCTCTCTCTCTATCAATCTATCTACTTCTGTTTATACTCGCGAACTTTTGTCATATCATGAACAAATGTCGAACGAAATTTTAAAAACTTAACGGCCAATAATGGTGGAAAGCAAATGGGAATAAAAATTAGGAAATTTTTTTCACAAAATGCCGAACCGAATTTAAGAAATCTCGCCTGAAGATGAAAAATAAAAAACAAAACAAAACAAAAAACAAGCAAAAAAACAACTTTAAGTTCACATGCATATTCTATTGCAAATTTTACAAGAATATAAATTTATTTTAATTCTAAAAAGCAGGCACTCATTGATACACCCTCAAATATATATATATATATACATATATATATAATCTCTCAGAGTTTAAGAACGTAGTTTATGAACTTCTAAAATCTGTAATATACACATTATTAAAATATCAGTCGCCCTAATCAGAACTCCTTATCCCATACATTCAGTTGTGGACAAAAACCATTTGATTGCCATATCAAAATCTCATTGCCTCATGATTTTTCGTTTTCTTGTTTTAGTTGCTTATTTTACATACACACGCTTTGACGACAGGTCACCATCTTATCTCTCTCGCTTTCTCTTTCTATCTTTCTTTCCTTTTTTTCCCCTCTCTTCTGGCCTGCAGAATGTTTTGTGTCCCTTTCTGTCAAAACAAGTACAATTAAGTCAAACAAATTTTATCTCTAAATGACAGTAACCTATTTCCTCGACAAGAATTTTAAAAAATTATTTCAACACCAAAGCTGATAGGTTTATTTCAGTATATATATATATATATATATATATATATATATATATATATCCAAACTGACGAAAAATCTTTTGAGTCTTTTTGGCTATCTTAAATAGATAGCTATATAAGCGTCACACGATCGAGAGACATTTTGTAAAATTGCAAGGAACACTCGATCTCAATTGATATATATAATAACCCACAGACGGACAGTTCTGTTGTATCACAACTCTTAAGTGTGGTCAGGCAAGCGAGATACTTCAAGCTGGGATCGAAATCCGATTAACTTTACGTTAGTTTGATTACAGACCTCACAGCCAATTGCAAACGTAAGGTAAGTAAGGAAACTTAACGTATATGTATTAACTTCCGTTTGTTTAAATTTTCCGCTATCGGATACCGAAGTCCTCATTTCGTTAGAAGAACTATATATATGTGTGTGTGTGTGTGTGTGTGTGTGTGTGTGTGTGGTCTAAATTTTAAGCTGATCTAAATCTTTTTAAAAGTTTCTGTTTTTTCTCTTTTCTTCTCTCTGTCAATCTTTTTGTCTGCCCTTCTCTCTCTCTCTCTCTCTCTCTCTCTCTCTGTATATATATATATATCTATATATACAAAGAAACCAAACCGATCCAAACCAAACTGCTCTTGTTGATAACCACATTCCCAAATTACAATCAGAATGTTGTATTATGGCACATCGATTATTCTGCAGTGGTCATGCATTAATTTCTTAATGATTTCATGGTATGTCCAATTTGTTATAGCACCTGTCCTTGCCATCATTTTTCAAAGAAAAGAATCTAAGATTGTGTTTCTGTTGAGATGATTAAATATTGTCAAGACGAATCGATGTCGCTTTGACCAAAAAATATTAAGACCATTTTGACACTTTTGGAAGAAAGACTTATACCAGGTTTGGTTTGGTTTCTTTATTTAATGGCATATCAACCTTTCCGTGTTATTTAATGCCAAACACTCCTTGTAGAAGAATAGTATTGGTACTATTTAACCCATATTTGAAGAGGATAAGGGGGTTCACACCTTTCCCAAGCTTTTACATGTAAAGTAACTTTCATTCTCAACACATCAAAATCTGCTCTTAATTTTCATGTTTCTCAAACTGAAATATCATCTCATGGATGAGATTTGAAGACCTGGAGGAAGACACTAAATGAAATAAGGTATTCCAGCTTCATACGATTTTAATAAAGTCTCCGAGATGCTTTGACCAATATAAAACTCCCTGGACTGAGTATGTTTAATGACAAGGGTAGTATTTTGAAGAGATCGTTTAATTCAATATCCATTTATTTCTTCGCAAATACAGCTAAAGTAGTTTTAAGCTTTTTCTGAAATACCACTCTTGATAAAAACATAAAATTTTCTTCTTTTATTTTTAATCCATGAAAAATAAACTAAGCAGAAATCTGTGAGGAAAACTTATTTTATTTAATTGTGAAACTTTTTGGTTTCATAAAACACATCTCAGATGAATTGAAATAATCAATGTTAAAGACTTTTTCAACAGAAGACAGAAGAAGAAATTATGGAATCACTAAATTGTGAGAAAAAATTATGGAATCAGCAACAAAATAATTCCCTATCCAGGGAATCTACATGCCAACAGTGGAAGACCTTTCATATATTCTTGTTGTTTAAACTGATCTCAACTTGATAGCATCTCAAGGACAAAAAAAAAAAAAAAAAAGAAAAAAAAAAAAAGAAAACAATAATAAAAAGATTTCTTTTCGGTAGTTGACAAATAAATCTTCTGGTAAAACTTCTTCGCCAGTCAGAACAATAAAATTAGTCCCCAACATTCTTCTATTCTACAACACGGATCTAACTTTAGTAAAGGTTATTATTGCGAAATTCTTAAACATTCAAGTAATAATCGCATTTTATAAAAAGGTACCCACTTTAAATGTAGATATAAAAGTTGGTTGATTGGTTCGTTGTGTTTTATGTCTTATCAACACTTGTAGGTTATTTAATGCTAAATCCTGTTTTATATATTACCGGCTCATTGCCCAGTGGGTAGAATGTTCGCCAATGGTCCATGAGATCGGAGTCATACCAAAGACTAAAAAAAAGATACTTGATACCTCTTGATACTCATCATTATAAGGTACGTATCAAATGTAAAGTGGAGCAATTTAGGGAAAGGAGTAGCGCCCTCCCCTACACTTCGGTGTAGAAGCTATTGAAAAGGGAGCCTTCGGGTCACCCTCGACTACTGTCTCCAACTTTACTTTATATATATATATATATATATATATACGTGTGTGTAAACGAATTGGTTGTAGGTAACATTATTTTTAAACGAGCCAAAGATCACTTGTTCGCACTCAGTAAAATGGTTTCAACAATTGCTATTTAACACTAATAATCCTATGCAACATTCTGGAGGTGCCCGTGGTGTAATGGTTATCGTCGTAGGAAATGGACTCGGCGACACGAGTTCAAATCCTAGACAAGGCTGATTGCATTTCACATGGCACTAATACGCTTGGGAAAGGTATGAATCCAATTATTCTCCCTCCAGCTATGGGTAAATAGTAGTTCTTCAGCCTTGGTGAAGCAACTAGTCTAGGAGAAGGAATACTCTGAATTGAAACCTGTAAAACTCCGCTTAAAAAATTGACCTTGTGTCATATCCTGCCCAAGTGGAGGAGTTGGTAAATATGATAATCGTTTGTTTACTTACAGTTTAATGACTTCAAGTATTGTAAATGATTTAGTAGTTCTATTTGACCCATTGATGGGAACGTAAGTTCGGGTCAAAGAGGACCAGTGAGCAATGAAGGAGTACTCCACACTCCCCAGGTTTCCAAAACTGGAGCTTCACCATCAGAAACAGTTGAAAGTCGTATCAAGGAGCACCCTTTATGGAGGGACGCGGTATTACTCCTCTGTAGAGGATACAGTCACGGTATTCTATGACTCGCTGAATAGGTGAGTTTAGGAGTTGGTGTTAAACAGTAAATGGTTGGTTGGTAACCTTTTTGTTAGGATGTGCACTGTTTCTGCCTCAATGTGCCCAATGAATCGAATGAACACATTCTTCAAACAGAAAAAAGTTATATAATGAAATCTAATCAAAAGCGTCGGTTGTTGTGAAATAACTACTTCAAAGTCATTTGACTGATTATATTAAGAATGGACATTTTTCAAGTGACGGGACATTGTAGTCATTCTATGTTGCTCAACAAGAAGTAAGGTCAGCTATACGAGTCTGTATTCATGTTGTTTATGCAAAGTACAGCTTCAACAATAACGTATTTAGTGGATACAATTTCCTTCTCGTTCATTCGAATTGCCAAATTTTCTTTGTTGATCGTAATTGCATTTGCAGATAGTTTCACTTGGAATTACCATTTGGAATTTGTCTGAATGATACCAGATTATTGCCGGCATTAAGAGCATTATTAGCAAGAGCTTTCGTGCACAAGAAAACAGACAAGAGGGAGAGAGACAGACAGACAGACAGAGACAGAGACAGAGAGAAGTTTAACATATAAATGTTATTATTTTATTTGTTATAGTCTCATAATTTTTTTCAGGTTTTCATTTCGCCCCATGGCGTCTCTCTGGACAATAGTAGAATTAGTTGTCGATGTCCAATTTCTCTCCAAGTAACATTAAGCAGGTTGTACTAGGTTACATGGTACCAGATTATTGACGGTATTGAGAGCATTATTAGCAAGAGCTTGCGTGCTCAAGAAAACAGGTAAAAGAAAGAAAGAGAGAGAGAGAGAGACAGACAGACAGACAGACAGACAGTAGTTTAACATATAAATGTTATTATTTTTAGTATATGTACCGCCGAAAATTAATTTTTTAAAGTCTTCATTTTGTCCAACCGAGCAATTTCCCTCCAGGTCGTCTCTCAGGACAATAGTAGAATTAGTTGGCGATGTCCAGTTTCTCACCAAGTAACATTCAGCAAGTTGTACTGTGGTAAATGCTACCAGATTACTACCAGTATTGAGAGCATTATTAGCTTGCGTGGACAAGAAAACAGGTAAGAGAGAGAGAGAGAGAGAGAGAGAGAGAGAGAGAGAGAGAGAGAGAGAGAGAGGGGGTGAGTGAGAGACGGAGAGCCAGAAACAGAGACAGAGAGATGTTTTACATATAAATGTCATTATTTTATTTGTTTTTGTCTCATTTTTTTCAGGTCCTTTTTACCCTCATGGTGTCTCTCAAGACAATAGTTGAATTAGTTGGCGAATTTTCAACTTCTCTCAGCAGGTTGTACTGGGTTACATGGTATCAGTAGTAAAGAACGACCGCCGGACATGTCCTGTGGATAGGATTTTGAATAAGCTGACGGTATCACCTACAGAAGGTTAAGACTCTCCCAAAAAAAGGAGTGTCCTGATTGAGACACTAAACTGCATATGGCGGTGAAGCATCACTCTAACCTAGGATGGCAATACCTATTAGGCTCCCATCTATTGATCAAATAGATCTGTTTAAAAATTAAAGAGTATTCGACAGAACCATATGAAAACAAAAGCTTTTAAGAAAGATCTAAACAAAAAAGTCAGTATGACCGTACATTGAACGCAATTCCCTAACTTGTAGATATAAAACAACTTCAGACGGTTTGACATGGAGTTAAAAATCAATCAATCTCTCAACCAATCAATCAGTCAATCCCTG
Organism: Sepioteuthis lessoniana; assembly: GCA_963585895.1. Lineage (NCBI taxonomy): Eukaryota > Metazoa > Mollusca > Cephalopoda > Myopsida > Loliginidae > Sepioteuthis > Sepioteuthis lessoniana. Next base: position 41,417,652 of record OY757910.1, read on the forward strand.
ATCTGATTCAATACAAACTGACCATACTAACAAATGGTGTATTCACAAACCAGAATCCGCCTTAGAAAATGAGACGCATAAAATTCTTTTCGACTTTGAGATATAAACAGATCCCACATATCCTAGCAGATAACCAGATCTATTGTTAAGTATCAAAAAGACTCTTTAATGTTGACGGATGCTCATCGCACAGGTTCGTGTCAGATCACCGATGTTATGTAGCGGTGACTAGGTTCAATTTTGAAATTGGTCATAACCTTGAAACAGCAGATACTGTATTTTTTTTTTTACCCAAACACTCCTTCATGGTGGCTCAGTTGGCTGGGGCTGCAGAATAAACCGACTGCATCTCTGCTGAAGGCTAAGACCCCCCACAAAGAGTGTCCTGAATATGACATAAAACAATCTGATGGTGAGACTTCAGTATCGCTGGAGTTTTGAGGAATTCGGGTACCCTTTTATTGTCATCACTCCCAGGTCCACTCTGGCCTGGAGTGGTAGTACCTGATAGGCTCCTATCTATGGGTCAAATAAGAATAAACTGAGTGCTGATGCTAAACTGTATTGTTTGAAATAGACCTGTTTTTACATTTAAATGTGTGAAAACAAAAAACTATCCTTATGCTAAACCGAATTGTTAGTAATAGAACTGTTTATATGTATAAAATGGATTTGGTATTAAATAATCATCAATGTTTGATATGCCCGTGGTGTAGTCGTTATCGTCGTAGGAAATGGACACGGCGACACGAGTTCAAATCCTGGACCTGACTGATTGCATTTCACATAGCACTAATACCCTTGGGAAAGGTATGAATCCAATTGTTCTCCCTCCAGCTATGGGTAAATAGTAGGACAGACTAGGTTCTTCAGCCTTGGTCAGGCGGCTGGTCTGGGAGAGGGAAAACTCTGAATTCAAACCTGTTAAACTCCACTTAAAAATTGACCTTGTGTCATATCCTTCCGAGCGGAGGGGTTGGTAAATAGTATCAATGTTTGATATGCCATAAAACTAAACCAAACCAAACCAATCAATAAACAAACCTTTTTCAGTGGCTGGAGGTCAATTTTTAAGTGAAGTAAAGTTGAATTCAAAGTTTTCCTTCTCTTAGATTGGTTGCATAATATAGACAAAAGAACCCCATCTACCCTACTATTCACCCATATTTGGGGTGGGGGAATTGTTGGATTCTGAAGAGCATTAGCGTGATGTGAAACGCAAACAGCCTTGTACTGTGTACGAACACGAATCGCCGATTTCATTTCTCAGGACGATAACCACTACGCTAGGGGTGCGTGATGTAAGCAACCTGACCTCTGTGTGGCAGTCTTGGCAAAGCTAAGAAAATATAACCTGTTTTTTTTTGTTTTAAAGGCATATCAACCTTCTTGGGTTATTTAATACCAAAACCATCCTTATTGAATAACATTGGTGGTACAATTAAACTCATACCTTTGGGGATAAAGGGGATTAATACAAAAGTGAACGAAGTACCGTGACTGGAGTTCCAACTTGCTCCCTACAATGTGGCAGTAAAGCACGTTAACCACTTCGCCACGGTGACTCCCTTAAAAAAAAAAAAGATATCCTCAACGAAAAACGATGAAAATCGTATCGTAACCAATGGGAAGAAATGAATTTGAAAAAAAAATGAATAAAGACAGAAAAGAAGAATCCTGTCATAGTCGTGAGATATTTAATCGTTTTGCAACCAAGAGTTGTCACCCTTGAAATTTTTTTATGGTTTCGATGCTGAAATTCCTCTCGGATGTTAGTCGATTTCAATTGACAGAAAACATAGACGGAAATGCAATATGACACCTGCACATTTACACTTAAAATTTCTTGAAGGCAATCGACAAATTAGAAAAAACGGTGGAAACTATATAGTTTTGAAGCTGATTGTTTCATTAAATTTTATGTAAAGCAATAAATTAGTTTTCGAATAGAATTGGTTCGGGTTGGTTTCGCTGTTTAATGGCATGGTTGGTTGGTTGGTTGGTTTGGTTTTTTATGGCAAATACACCTTTCTAGGTAATTTAACGCCAAATCCATTTTTATGCAAATAATCAGTTCTATTTCAAACAATTCAGTTTAGCATAAGCACGCGGTTCAAATGCAAGTACAGTTTAATTGTCAAAAACATTTCTATTTCAAGCTATTCAGTTTAGTCAAACAGTTCTAATTCAAACAATTCAATTTAGCATAAATATGTAGTCTAGTTCTATTTAACCCACAGATATGGTCCTATCAGGTGCAACCATTCCGGGCCAGAGTGGACTTTGGAGCAAAGGCAATCAAGAGATACTCCGCATTCACCAAAGCTCCAGCATTGCAGGAACCTCACCATTAGGTTGTTTAGCGTCATATCCAGAACACTGGTTGGGGGGGGTTTATTCATCTGCAGAGATGCAGTCGGTGTATTCTACAGCCCCCGCCGATTGGGCAAAAGTTATAATTGTTTAGTACTGATTATTATTAGTTACTTGAAATAATATAACCGAGCACCAACAAGTGATTATAATTTAATTGAAATCATCATCGTGTCACGCCGCCAGCACGGATCTCCCTGACCCTCTTTCGCCACCCGACTCTATTCCAAGCTACATACTGTATCGGCACAGAGCTGTTGAATATAGGTTCTAGCTTGTTGTCCAACCTTTGCTCGTCCATGTGAAGGGGTCCACAGTAGTATATCGCTTATGAGTTCGTCCTTACTTCTCCAGCAGAGCCCCGCATGTCTGGTTCGTCTAACTTGGATGGTTTTCGTGATGGGTAGTTGGTGGCCGTACAGCTGCTTTTTTGTGGGGTGTTGCTTCAAGGACTTGATCAACATCGCTTGTGTAATTGTGTAATTCTTGTGTAATTGACGTCAAGCTTTTTTTTTAAAACCATATAATTATTAGTGTTAGATAGAAATACTTGAATCCACGCAACTATGGGTAAATTATTAAGATAGGAATGCTGTATTTACATAACTATTTGCAACAACCCTAACCCCCCTCAAAACTCTTCAGAAACAACTTCACAAGAATTGGGAATATGAACGCACAATGTACACGATTCTCAAGCCTCTTGGCATAAATTAATCCTAAACAGGTTGACATGCCATTAAAATCAGTCTATAAGAATGTTTGCAAGGCCGGAATATGATTATTAAAAGATACAATGATGAGCGAAGTTTGAGTGAAAATATCATTGAGGAAAAGGTTTCTAATAAATTTATCAATTAACTGAAAACAAGAAAAGCAGATTATTTAATGTTTTCAATTTAATTTTCTAAGTTTTAGAAATTCACTTGAAAGAAATCCGAATGATTTAATTTGTCGAATACAATAAGCACAAGAATAAAAATGAAAGAATAACAAAAATAATCACAAAAACAAAATAAGGTTAATGAGAAAGATGGAACTGATTTTTTGATTCTTAAAATGTCGCTGCATTCTTTCAAGATTGAGTAGCCAATTATTTGAATGTACTTCAAATGCTCATCACATAAATTGTCCTCAGTATTTTGATTCGATGTACTTCGATTTAGGAAAATGTTTGCTGACATAAGTAGGCTGTGCTAAAAAACAACAAAAAAGGAAAAACAAAACAAAACAATAAAAATCCATAAGCCAATTGCTTGCATTTGGAAATTACTCCGTTTGGAAAGATTTTTTATTTATCTATTTAAAAAACAAAACCCCGCCAAAAAAAAAACAAAAACAAAAAAAAACAACAACAAACAAACAAACAAACAAACAAAAAAACCCAAAAAAACAAAACGATCAAATATGTCTGTAAAACTTGGGCTTATCATGTGTTGTTTTTTAAACAATTCGTGTTAATTGTCTGAACGTCTCATTGGGGAATATATTTAAAATTACAACGAGCAGGATAAAATCTTGTAGCGAACCTTTCGTGGCCCGCGGTTTGTAGTATAAAGTTTTCAATTTAAATGGAGTCGGATAAAATGAAGAAATTACCCCCAAAATTGCCTAGTTAAATGTGTCCGCGTTCATTTGAAATAACAGTAAAATGTTAAATAAAATAATGACTTTTGGTTTTGACATACATGTATTTATATGAGTTTTTTCAAGAATCATTAATGAATAAGAAAATAATCAGTGTTAGATACTTGATCCTTTTAGTCAGGACTTCCGCGAATAAAAATCCGAACAAAAACATTTTTTCATCCAAAACAAAAAAAAAAAAAAAATGAATTAAAGAAAATAGATAAATCAAATAATAATTTAACAGGAATAACTAATGTTTCTCACATTATGATATTTTAGCATTAGTACACAGTTTAGTTCTATTTGACCCACTGATCAGTTGCTACCAATAACTGCACATTTTGTCCATAACGGCACTTCTGAACATTGATGGTTTATTGGTTTATTGGGTTTTATGGCATATCAACCTTTGTTGGTTATTTAATGCCAAATCCATTTTTATGTAAATAGTCTGTTCTTTTTAAAACAATTCAGTTTAGCACAAGTACACAGTTTAATGATCAAAAACATTTCTATTTCAAACTATTCAAGCAGTTATATGTAACAATTCAGTTAAGTGTAATGTCGAAAAACAGTTTTAATGTCGAAAAACAGTTTTAATGTCGAAAAACAGTTCTATTTCAAATAATTCAGTTAAGCATAAGCACTCAGTTTAAACGTAAGTATGGTTTAATTGTCAAAAACATTTCTATTTCAAACAATTCAGTTCAGCATTAGTATGCTGTTAGTTCTATTTAACCCATAAATAGGACCCTATCAGGTGCTACCACTCCGGGCCAGAGTGGACCTGGGAGCGATGGCATTGAAGGGGTACTCTGCATTCCCCAAAGCTCCGGCACTGCTGTAACCTCACCATCAGATTGTTTAGTGTCATATCAGGACACTCGTTGTGGGGGGGGTCTTACCCCTCTGCAGAGAAGCAGTCGGTGTATTCTACAGCCCCAGAACATTGAAGCCAGAGTCATATATGTAGATGTTGAAGTTTATGCTATCGGCTGCTTATCGTATTCATGGAAAATGGTGGGTGAGAAGAGAGAATAATATCATCTATTTTCTGCTGTAATCTTTGGTCATCATTTTCTCCACTAAACTGCTTTGTGATTTAAAACCACTGAACGGTCCCAAAAAGGTTCTAAGACAAAGAGGAAACTTGTATTGAGACGGGATCGTTTATCAATTTAGTTGCTATGTGGCCTGTTTTGTACTACATCTGGGTGATAACAGTAGCAGACATATATTTATTTAAAAGTCGTGTTCATTTTTGCGCTGTGCTAACAAACTTAATGTTGCATAGCCGTAATACATATACAACCATACACATATACATGCGGAAGCAAAATCAACAATAATGACGAACGAACACACTTCTTTAGAAAAATATACTTCTCATACATTATTCGAAATGGTTGCTAAAGGGTTGCTAAAGGGTTTTGTGTGAGAGGTGAGTTGGAGACTGAACAAACTGCAACATATTGAATCCCAGTTCCTTTGTCTTTGGTAGCACTTCTTTCTCATTCTGCTGGCTGGTCAACCGGGGGCCCTGAGGGCTCATAGCCCTCTGCTGGGTGCTGGTTCTCACTACAGCATCTTATCTCCAACTAACTCTACCTGTCTGTGGCATCGGGTTATATAATTGTTTGACATCCACCTGCTTCTTGTGGACGTCACATCTGCACCCAATTCAATCCGCCCGAAGTCAAGGTTATACCCTGATATCTTCGACCGGATGTACCTGTTATTTACACAGGTGCATCTCTTTTTTGGCAGCTCGGCTGAGAGTCAATATGTTACATTAATCGATGAGTTCCAGATTCGAATTTTGTATCCGAATATTGTTTTTTAAATTAAAAAAGATAATTTTCAATATTTCAGATAAGATAACGAATTTTTATTTGTTGATTTGAAAGTGTACTTCTCATCAGTATTTCTTTTTTCTTTTAAGGACGAATGCTTTCCGTAAAAATATCGAAATCCTAGAGCAAGCAATAACAGCTATTGGCTATTAAGATAATTTGTGAGAGTCGGTGTGATTTGTGGGATTGTGGGAAGTACTTACTGATACTAGATAGTTTATAAGAGTCAGTGTGTTTTGTGTGTATTGTGGGGAATACTTACTGATAAATTATAATTTGGGAGAGTCAGTGTGTTTTTTTAGGGATTGTGGAAAGTACTTACAGATACTTGATAATTTGTGAAAATGTGTTTTGTGAGCTTGTGGGGAATACATAAAGATGAATTATAATTTCTGAGAGTTTGTGTGTTTTGTAAGATTGTAGGGAATACTTACTGATAAATTATGATTTGTGAGAGTCAGTGTGTTTTGTGATATTAAAGGGAATACTTACAGATAAATTATAATTTGTGAGAATCGGTGTGTTTTGTGGGATTGTGGGAAGTACTTACTGATACTAGATAATTTATGAGGGTGTGTTTTGTAAGATTGTAGGGAATACATACAGATGAATTATAATTTGTGAGAGACAGTGTGTTTTGTGTGATTGTAGGGAATACTTACTGATAAATCATAATTTGTGTGTTAGTGTTTTTTTTTTGCGAGATTGTGGGCAATGCTTACTGATAAAGTATAATTTGTGAGAGTCAGTCTGTTTCGCGAGATTGTGGGGAATGCTAACTTATAAAGTATAATTTGTGAGAGTCAATGTGTTTTGCGAGATTGTGGGGAATGCTTACCGATAAAGTATAATTTGTGAGAGTCAATGTGTTTTGCGAGATTGTGGGGAATGCTTACCGATAAAGTATAATTTGTGAGAGTCAATGTGTTTTGTGGGATTGTGGGAAGTACTTCCTAATATTAGATAATTTGTAAGATTCAGTGTGTTTTGTAGGATTGTAGGGAGTAGTTGCTGATGCTAGATAATTTGTGAGAGTCTGTGTGTTATTTTTTGGTTCTACTGATGCAGTAGAAAGAGACGGGGAGTGACATAAACATTTTGTTCATACTTAACGACAATTAACAAGTCACTCTGTGTAATTGAAACTAACATAAAAGCGAAAGTTTGTAATTACTTATCCGATGAAATTACTACGTCAATTTTTCACCAAAGGAAAAGATGACAGGCAAACAAAAGAAACTTTCATCTACTGGAACAACGTCAGAACTCTTTACTAGAAAAGGGTTACGCAGTTCCATTTTACCGTTTTATTTACTCGTTACAAGTCTTCAATGACAAAAAAAAAGAAAAAAATGGATAAAAAGGAAAGGAAAGAAAAGAAAGGAAAGAAAAGAAAGAAAAATAAACAGAACGCTAGGAATGTCAGAAATTGGTTCCTCATCACGTGATGCCTTCGTCTCTCTATGAGGTAAACAACAGCTTGGAAGTTATTTTGCTGGTACATCATACGACTTACAAAATCTTCATCATTATCTTCGACATTTTCTAGTGGGGATCTCCTTGGTCGGTTGCTCAGTTGGTTTTTATCTAATTTCACGCTTTAAAGGGTTATTTCATGCTCTTTTAACGCAGGGTTATCGGACTTTCTTGAACATCGTGAGAGAAATAAAAGTTAGATGAAATTTTAATGTGTCTTCTGATCCCTCCACCTCCCAAGAAGGTCACTGCCAGTGTTTTGCTTCGCAGATGTGAGCAATGCAACACAATGAATTAAAAAAATCCTTTCCATGATTTTAAACTTTGCATCTCCGTTAAAGTCAATTACTTTTGAGCGGAAGTGTTATTCATTGATTGTAGTTTATCATAGTCTTCAGATTTGATTCTAGGTCTGTAGGTGTTTAATTTATTAAAAAAAAAAAAAAAAATGACCTTTCTAACTTCCACATTTATTGTTATAAGTAGCATATGTAATCAAGTAAATAAGTTAGATTTTTACTTGGACCCAGTCGGCTGGAGCTGTAGAATACACCAACTGCATTTCTGCAGAGAGATAAGACCGCCCCCTACGTGAGTCCTGGATATGACACTAAACAATCTAAGGCTCCGGTAATGCTGGATCTTGTGGGAATGCGGAGTACCCTTTCATTGCCATCACTCCTATGTCCACTCTGGTAAAATGTGATAGGGTCCAATCTATGGGTCAAATAGTATTAAACTGTGTGCTTATGCTAAAGGGAATAGCTCAAAATAGAACTGTTTTCGCGTTTATACTGTATACTTATGCTAAACTGAATTCTTTGAAATAGAACTGTTTTGACATCTAAATGCATGCAAGCAAAACTGTACTTATACTAAAATGAATTGTTTGAAACTTTTATCAAAATGACTTAATTCGGTGTTAAATGACTCGAAAAGGGTTGATTTGCCGTAAAACAAAACCAAGCAAGCAACATTTTGACTTAATGATAAGAACGTTCTCATCGGCTAATACGCCTCTCCCGGACATTGCAAGAAAAATAAAGATTAGTTAAACTTTTAGCTAAAATTCTGGGTTTTCTGTTCTCTGTCTTTCCCAATGGGATTACCATCACCAGTGGAAACAATGCAACGAACAGAACTATTTTGACTAAGCTAATTTGTCATTAATTTCTTCCTAAAACTTTTGCAGAATCACTCTCATGATCTAATTGACCGATCTTTAATTCACAAGAGAAAATATTGTGCAAGTTTCAGCTTATAATATCTATCTTTATTAAAGTATTGATAATAATTTGTTTGGGGTGTCATGTTTTATCATGTAAACAAGTGAAGTGAAACAAATATTCATTGGTCAGTCGGTTGGGGCTGTAGAATACACCGACTGCATCTCTGCAGAGGAGTAATACCCCCACCCCCACGAGTATCATGGATATGACACTAAACAACCTGATGTTGAAGCTCCAGTAATGCTGGAGCTTTGGGGAATGCAGGTACCCCTTTATTGCCATCGCTCTCAGGTCCACTTTAGTCCGGAGTGGTAGCACCTGATTGGGTCTTATCTATGGGCCAAATAGAACTAAACTATGTACTTACAGTAAACTGAATTGCTTGAAATGGAACTGTTTTTGTATGCTAAACTGATTTGTTTGAAATAGAACTGTTTTTGACATTAAAACTGTACTTACGCTAAACTGGATGGTTTGAAATAGAGCTGTTTTGACATTTAACGGTGTTAAACAAAATTATTCCTATACTAAACTGAATGGTTTAAATTCGAACTGTTTGACGACAATTAAACTGTGTACTTATACTAAACTGTATTGCTTGAAATAGAACTGTTTATTTGTATGAAAATGGATTTGGCATTAAATAAACTACAATGGTTGATATGCCATAAAACTTAAACAAACCAATCGAAACAAATATTCATGAATGAATGAATTAAAGTGGTATAAGCCGAAGAAATACATTTGATTGTCATAATATCTCATAGAATTGAATAGATTATTATTTTATCATTTTATAGTTAGGTTGATTGTTAGGAGGCAAGGTTATAAATTATCATTTTGTATTAGATCCATTGTTACCTGGAAATTTTATGAATTATTATTTTATGATTATGTCGGTTAAGACCTGGCAATAGTCGGATAGCCAGCAGCAGACTAAGCAAATGACATAGCACTTTGTGCAAATACCCCTACCCCTGCCGAATCCCGAATGCATAGCCTGGAGCAGATAGTAGGAAGCATTGGCCTCCATTTCAACTCATACAAAACGGAGTACATTTATTTTAATCGATAAGGAGCCATCTCCACTCTAAATTGTAGTCCCCTGAAGTTAGTCAGTAAGTTCACGTACCTCGGCAGCAGCGTCTCATCTACTGAAAGCGATGTCAATCTGCGCCGAGCGAAGGTGAGGACTGCTATCGATAGGCTATCGATCATATGGAAGTCTGATCGATGGGATAAAATAAAACGGAATTTCTTCAAAGCGGCGGTTGTGTCAATACTTCTGTATGGATGCACTGCATGGACGCTGATAAAACGCACATAGAAAAAGCTAGACGGGAACTGCAAAAGAATGTGACGAGCTACATTGAACGATTTCAGGAAGTAACACCCAACGAATCAACAGCTGTTCGGCCACTTACCACCCATCTAAAATCAGCCAAGAAGCAAGGACGAACTAATAAGTGACGTTATTCAATGAACACCTACACATGGACGTGCCAGCGCTGGCCGACAAGCAAGAACGTATTTACAAGAGCTCTGAGCGGGCAGAGAATGTAGTTTGGAAAACATGACAAGAGTGATGGACGATTGGGACGGATGGAGAAAGAGTCACGGAAATCCGTGCTAGCAGTGCGACTTGATGATTATAATTATGTTAGACGTTACCTAGCAACGTTTTAATTTATCATTTTATAATTCTGTAATTATGTTGGTTATTACTAGGCAATGATAAGAATAAACAACCCAGTCGGCTGAGGCTGTAGAATATACAGACTGCATCTCTGCATAGGCATAAGACCCCCCCCCACAACCAATGAGTCCTATATATGACAGCAATCAACCTGATGGTGAGGATCCTGTAATGCTGGAGCTAAGGGGAATGTGAAATACCCATTTATTGCCATCGCTCCCAGGTACATTCTGGTCCGGAGTGGTAACACCTGAAAGAGTCGTATCTATGGGTTAAATAGAACTGTTTGACATTTAAACTGGGCGCACATTAATGACTTATGCTAAATTGAATTGTTTGAAATAGAACTGTTTGATCATTCATCTGTAAGTAAATAAATGACTGATGTGTAATTGAATTGTTCGTAATACATAACAATACTTGGAACTATCTAACTTTGTTAGCTTATGTTTACAAATCATATATATCTAATATATATGTTTAGCCGAATATTTTGAGCGATAAATTTGTTTGTTTGTTTATAGCGATAGAATATATAGTTATCGTTGAGCGAGGAAAAGTTGTAACGTGCGAGGGCTTGTGTTCGCCGTAGTTTAGCGAAAGCCATATTGCCGTTGGAGGAAATGAACTTTGGAGTCACCGTGAGTTTTGTGTGTCTGGTGGAGAGGTGTGCGTTGTGTCCATTAAAGTGGCCCAGAGGTGATATGAGAGCTAGGTGTCGAGAGCGGAATAAAGGCATCGCATCGACATAGCCAATTTTGGGGGTGACAGTTATTCCTGTGGTGGCGTATTGAATGTATCTAATTCATATTCAACTGGGATTCCTTGGTCTGAGATAGACGCAAGGAATCCATAAATTAGATAGGTTCCTTCATGTGTCCATGCTGCTGCTGCTATTAAAGAGCTGCCAGTGAGACGTCTGCACTGGGCGGCGTTGTCCAGCTAAAGAGACTGTGTTTGGCAGCCCACCTAATTTCTGCTGCCCGGAAAAGGAGATACGGACTGAATAGGATAAGTCATCCTGATTGGGTAAAATTATGCGTCGAATTAAATTGCGCGCCAAACTAAAATACCTTCTGCTACATATGGATAAATAGGACATGGCATTAAATAACCTACAATGGTTGATATGCGATAAAACCAAACCAAACCAAACCAAACCAAACCCGAAAATTATCATTTTATTATTTTATAAATATGTTGATTGTTACCAGGCAACGTTAAATTCTTATTTCATTATTCTATGTTTGTTGTTACGTAGCAATGTTATAAGTTTTCATTTGCACAGTCGGCTGGGGCTGTAGAATACATCGACTGCACCTCTGCAAAGAGTAAGACCCCCAAACGAGTGTCCAAGATATGACACTAAACAATCTGATGGTAAGGTTCCAGTAATGGTGGAGCTTTGGGGAATGCGGAGTACCCCTTTATTGCCATCGCTCTCAGGTCCACTCTGGCTTGGAGTGGTAGCGCCTGATATGGTTCAAATACAACTAAACTGCGTACTTATGCAAAACTGAATTGTTTGAAATAGAACTGTTTTTGACATCTAAACTGCAGCCAATATTCTAAATTATCAGTATTTTTTTTTTTTTTTTACATATTGTTGGCTGTTACGAAGCAACTACAATTAATCGTCTGCTCGGAGCACGTATACGTAAGAGTAGAGAAAATACTTACTGTGTTTTGAGAGATCAGGGGCAAGCCAAAATTTCCATTAAAAAAAAGTGAGTTGAAGACAAAGAAGCAGAGTATACAAAGAAAATACAAAGAAATTTCAAAACGTCAAATACAAAAGATTACAAACATTAAGAAGTTAACGAGAATTTCAGGGTCTAATTGCTTTCGTATAAGATTCTTGGTTTTAGAAGCGGATAAGCACCAATATATATATATATATATATATATATATATATATATACTTGCAAACACACACACAGACATACACACACATATATATATATATATATGTGTGTGTGTGCGTGCGTGTGTATCTCCTGTACACATATTTACACACACTCATACATATACATACATACACGTGTACGCATATATATCTATATGCACCCCCCATATATATATATATATATATATATATATATATATATATACAAAAAGGGTTTTCGTCTGTTGTGATTTAGTTTAGTGATTCTTCAGAGGCACTTTACTGGAATTGGCTGATGTTGACAATTGTTTTATCTAACGTTTGTCGGCGTCACTTTCAAGATTCTTCAAACTGTATTTATCTACGCTACCGTTGTGATTAGCCATTCTTACACTGACTCGACTACAAACAACTCTCTTTAGAACATAGCGATAATTACCCAGCCAATAAAGTAAATGCAAAGGTATAATTCCACTAATTTACAGACTTGTAACTAATATAATTAACTTACACAAGCTAAAAAAAATACTAAAATATACTAAATATACTAAAATATACAAAATATACTAGAATATACTAAAATATACTAAAATATATTAAATATACGAAAATATGCTAAAATATACTAAATATACTAGAATATACTAAAATATACTAAATATACTAGAATATACTAAAATATACTAAAATATAGTAAAACTACTAAATATACTAAAATTTACTAAAATATACGCAAATATACTAAAATATACTAAAATATATTAAATATACGAAAATATGCTAAAATATACTAAATATACTAGAATATACTAAAATATACTAAAGATACTACATATGCTAAAATATACTAAAATATACTAAATATACTAAAATATACTTGAATATACTAAAATATACTAAATATACTAGAATATACTAAAATATACTAAAATATAGTAAAACTACTAAATATACTAAAATTTACTAAAATATACGCAAATATACTAAAATATACTAAAATATATTAAATATACGAAAATATGCTAAAATATACTAAATATACTAGAATATACTAAAATATACTAAAGATACTACATATGCTAAAATATACTAAAATATACTAAATATACTAAAATATACTTGAATATACTAAAATATACTAAATATACTAAAATATACTAAATATACTAGAATATACGAAGATCATTAAATAAGTTTCCTGACTTTTTTCGTATGGGCACTTTTATTGATAGTACACACATGAAACTCTAGTCCCCTTCGAAGTAATCTCCTCCGGCTGCAATCTACTTGTTGTACCGTTCCAACAACCTCAGGAAGGTCCCAATGGAAGTCCTCTTGTGTGAGCGTGTCAATGGCCTTCATCACAGCCTCTTTCATCTCCTCAATTATCTCATAACGACAGCCTCTGAGCTAAGGGAATAACCAAAAGTCACAGGGACTATAGGGAGGCTGAGGAATGGTCTTGATGCCCACCTTGCTCAAATAGTCTGTGACAAGGATGGAGTTGTAGACTGGTGTATTGTCCCGGTGGAAATGCCACTGAGCCGATTTGAACAGTGCTCGCCTCTTCCGACGGAATCTCTTCCTGAACTCCCTTAAAACCTCAACATAGTAACCCTAACCCTAACCCTTTGGCCAATCAACTCTAGTGTATTGACTTCCTTACTCTTCCCACACCTCTCATCATCCCTCACAGACTCCATGCCTTCCTTGAATCTCTTATACCACTCAAATACTGATGCTCGATTCATGCAAGATGGTCCAAAAGCAGTCTGAAGCACTCCATACGTTTCTGTGGTATTTTTTCCAAGTTTAAAACAGAATTTTATTGCATATTGTTCTTCTAAAGTGTCCTCACGTCCAGATTTCATTTTTGAAATTCACCAGCTGTGACAATCAGGCTTTAGTAGGGCGTATTCCAATTCCTGCTGTAGCTGTTGATTTGAACCTGGAATCATAAAAATTGGTCTGTCAACTCAGAAGATGTATAGCAATAACATAGAGAATTTTCAAGAGTCTACGGCAATTCTAAATGCCCATGCAAAAAAAAGTCTGGAAACCTATTGAATGCACCACGTACTAAAATATACTAAATATACTAGAAAATACAAAAATACACTAAATATACTAAAATATACTAAATATACTAAATAAACTAAAATATATTAAATATACTAGAATATACTAAATATACAAAAATATACTAAATATAAAAAAACAATATACTAAAATATACTAAAATATAGTAATATATACTAAATATACAAAAATATACTAAATATATTAAAAAAAACTATATACTAAAATATACTAAAATATACTAAAGAACAATATATTGAACCAAGTTATATAACGACTATCTGTCCCAGTTCGTACACCCCTTCTCACCACTTGTATCGAGTACTAACATCTTTTTCTGATTGGAAGTTGGTTTGAATTACTCCTTCTCGAATAATAATTTGGGCACAGTTAAACTTTTTCAAGGAGTTTTATAATAAAAATAATTTGCACACAATTATACGGTTTTAAGTATCTTAATCAAAAGCTTGACGGCAACTACACAAGAATGCTACGAGTAATATTGAACAAGTCATGGAGGCAGCACCCCACAAAAAAGCAGCTGTACGGCCACCTATCACCCATCACGAAAACTATCAAAGTTAGACGAACCAGACATGCGAGTCACAGCTGGAGAAGTAAGGACGAACTCATAAGTGACGTACTCCAATGGACCCCTTCACATGGACGAGCAAAGGCCGTACGACGAGCTAGAATCTACATCCAACAGCTCTGTGCCGATACGGGATATAGCCCTGAAGACCTGCCTGACGATAGAGAAGGGTGGCGAGAGAGGGTCTGGGATATCCGTGCTGATGGCATGACGTAACGAAGATGATGAAGTATTTTAACTGGTTATATGATTTCGAGTCACTAACAACAATGATCTTTTGTAAATAGAGCTTTAAGTAACAATTCTTAATACAAATAATTCGTACACTGTTATACGTCTTCAAGTATTTCAAACTAATTTTTAAACAGATTTTTTTTTATCAATATATGGGACCTCAACAAGTGCTACATCTCAGCGTAGGACTTGGGAATAATGACAATCTATGGGTACTCAACATCCCTAACATCTCCAGAATTTGAGCCTCACCATCAGATGCAGTTTACTTCGGAGGTGCCCGTGGTGTAATGGTTATCGTCGCGAACATGGACACGGCGACACGAATTCAATCCTGGTCCTGACTGATTGCATTTCACATAGCACTAATACCCTTGGGAAAGGTATGAATCCAATTATTCTCCTTCCAGCTATGGGTAAATAGTAGGGCAGACTAGGTTCTTCAGCTAGTCTAGGCAACTAGTCTAGGAGAAGGAAAACTCTGAATTCAAACCTGTTAAACTCCGCTTAAAAAAATTGACCTTGTGTCATATCCTGCCTGAGCGGAGGGGTTAGTAAATATGATCAGATGCAGTTTAGTTTCATAACCAGGAAACCTCTTTTTCTTTTAGAGAGTCTTACCATACTGCGGATCTGGCAGGTCAGACGATTTTGATTATAGTTTGTTGTTTTTTGTAGCAAATCAACATTTGTTGGCTATTTAATACCAAATTCTATTTACATAAGTGATATACTCCCGTGAACCACTTCACATGGACGAGCAAAGGCAGGACAACCAACTCGAACCTACATACAGCAGCTGTGTGCCGATACGCAATGTAGTCCTGAAGACCAGCCGGAAGCAATGGACGATACGGAGGTGGTGGCGCGAGAGGGTCAGGGATATCCGCGCTGATGGCGCGACATGATTATCTATCTATCATAAATATATATGATTTGTTAACGAAAACTTCGTAGGAAACAATTTCTCAACGAGCCAAAGCTCATTTGTACGGTTAAATAATTTCAAGTATTGCGAACACTAATAGTTCTAATGGCAAGTAGTAAAATCATTAAAGGTTTTCGGAGTATTGTCTTCATCTTTATTGTTATTTCTACAACGTTTCGGCCAATATGTCCTCCGGCCTTCTTCAGGTGTTTGTCGAACTCGGGAACCTTCACGGAACTTCGAACTACGTCCTTTATTGAAACCATGGGGTCTCCTGTTCTGATTCCGTTAGCCATAACCGGGTACAAGCGTTAAGTATTCCTGTTTTGTTACTCGCCTGTAGTGAAGATTGAACCTGCAACCTACAGATAATTGTCTCCTTAGAAGCTTTGGGAACCAACGCCTATAACCGTTACGCCACGTGTCCTGCTGGACAATTCAGAGTGATGTTTTGAAGTAATTTTATTTGCGCACAGTTAAATGGTTTCAAGTATTGCTATCAAATACAAATAGTTTTATTTGT
Organism: Sepioteuthis lessoniana; assembly: GCA_963585895.1. Taxonomy (NCBI): domain Eukaryota; kingdom Metazoa; phylum Mollusca; class Cephalopoda; order Myopsida; family Loliginidae; genus Sepioteuthis; species Sepioteuthis lessoniana. The sequence goes on from OY757910.1 coordinate 41,434,149, forward strand.
ACACAGTTAAATGTTCTCATGTATTGCTATCTAATACCAATAGTTTTATTTGAACACAGCTAAATGGTTTCAAGTATTGCTATGTATCGTTAATAATTTTATTTGCATTCAGATGATTTCATGTATTGCTATCTATCGTTAATAGTTTTATTTGCACACAGTTAAATGGTTTCATGTATTGCTATGTATCGTTAATAATTTTATTTGCATACAGATGGTTTCATGTATTGCTATCTATCGTTAATAGTTTTATTTGCTCACAGTCAAATGGTTTCATGTATTGCTATGTATCGTTAATAATTTTATTTCTATACAGATGGTTTCATGTATTGCTATCTATCATAAGTAGTTTTATTTGCTCACAGTCAAATGGTTTCATGTATTGCTATGTATCGTTAATAATTTTATTTGCATACAGATGGTTTCATGTATTGCTATCTAGCGTTAATATTTATTTGCACACAGTTAAATGGTTTCATGTGTTGCAATATCGTTAATAAGTTTTTTCGTGAATATTAAATGGTTTCAAGTACTGCTGCATAACAATAGTAATTATATTCAATTTTTTTCCTTTGTTTCGGTTTCTTTGTTCGATGGCATATCAACCTTCATGGGTTATTAAATGCCAAAGCAGTGATGCTATTTAACCATAGCTGGGAGAATAAGGGGGTTCATAACTTTCCCAATGGTCTTTGTCCGAAAGTGATCATAATAGCTCGGTTTGGAGTTCGAACTCGCTTACTACGATTCCGGAGTCCAGCACTTTAACCATTGCACCACGAGGACACCCTCTTTTTCGTTTGTGCACAGTTAATTGGTTCCAAGTATTGCTATGTGACACTAATCATTCAGTTTAACAGTCATGTGTTTAGACACAGTTAAGATCTTTCAAGTATAGAAAATGATTGAATATTTGTATTTGTCCCATTAAGGAGACCCTAACAAGCACGACCACTCCGGTCAAAGTGAACCTGGGAGTAATGGCAATGAATGTGCTCTCGGCATTTCCCAAAGCTCCGGTACTAGGGCCTCATCATCAGCTTTGCGTCATAGCCCGGACGCAGGTTGGATAGTGGAGGAGCGTTATCCCTTTGCAAAAGTACAGTAGGTGGATTCTAGAACTGTAGCAGACAGAGAAGAATCATTTTTGACGGGTATTAGTAATTAGAAAGAACCTATACGTAAGGCGACAGACCCGGAAGTTCAATCTGTAGTTATTTTTCAGATATTCTTCGAGAGAGAAGAAAAAAAAAGAATTTAACATCATGAAAAGTCGTTAGCTGAATGTCTTTTTTTTTGGGGGGGGGTTGATGTGGGGGGTGTTGGGGGCAAGGTCGGTGCTTCTAATTAGCGAGCGACTTCAGCCCAGTAGGCCTTCATGAAAGAGTAAAAACTCGGAAAACAACGATGGAAAAGAAAAACAAACACCCGAAGTTTTGATCGTCAGAAGACGAGACGAAGATGAAACTAAAAAAATCTTTCTCTAAGAAATAAAAGGCTAAGTGACTCACAAAAAAACATTCAATTGGAAGATAATCAGAAAGATCACAAAACAACAATACTCATTGCGATTAAAATAACAAAGTGTTTGGGTTTCTTACTTTAAATGATTAGTGCGTGACACTAAATGCAAGCGTAAATATATATATATATATACATATATATATACGGGGATGAAATTACCACCAGCACTTCAGAGGTTGATCTTATTTATTTCAATAAATATAATCATCCTCCGATGATCTTGTCCTTTTTCATCCCTGTACATTTTCCCATTGTCGTATTTATTTCCAGTTTTTGCTATATATATATATATATATATATATATATATATATAAAGATGGTTGTTGTAGGCCCAAAGAAAGAATAAGGATATAATTTAAAATAAGAAGGTCTACGAAGTGATTTGTATTTTTTGAATTTATTCATTTTGTTCTTACATACGTGTTATATATATGTATGCTTCCAGCTTGTTGCTTTCGTCAGAGAACATATGTGGCAGAAGGCCTTGTTAATGGGGTACTAAATGAGACTTGAACTCACTCTTGTTTCCAGTTTAAATAACCTTTGGTTGGTCAGGTTGGTTTATATAGGAGTCGTTCTCTCCCTTTCCTGGAGTGTGTTTACTTTGGTCTGCTTTACCCGTCTTTGATATTTGATATGTTTATAGTCGTGTGTGTGTGTGTGTGTGCGCGCGCGCGTTGGCATTGGAGTGGTTTTGGGTTTCACTAACAGTTTTTTTTGTGGGAGTATATAAATATATATATATATCTTTGGTAAAGGTATGCATCCAGCTATTCTCCCTCCAGCTATGGCTAAAAAGTAGGGTTGACAGAGCTCATTAACTTTGGTATGGCAACCAACCCAAGAAATGAAAAACTCTGAATTCAAAGCTGCTAAAATCCCCTTAAAAATTTACCATGGGTCACATCCTGTTTATACGTAAGGGTTGCTACACGCACACACACACACACATATATATATAGAGAGAGAGAGAGAAAGAGAGAGGGAGAGAGAGGAATTTATTATTAGTGAATTCGATACGCAATATATATACTTGAAAAATTAAAGCAAGGTAAAAACCTCATAACTCATCTGGTGGCTTGTGTATCAATAAGTCTGGCAGATGCTTTCTTTATTAGGCTGTTCTGTTCCTTCCATTGTTTCTCTTTACTTACTTTTCATTATTAGTTCGGCGCATTTTTCCATGCCAAATTCCATTCCTATATTCTAAGTGTATATTCCTACATTCTACTCTACATTTTTCTGTGCCAAATAACATTCGTATATTCTGGCTATATATACAGATGTTCTACAGCACATTCTTCTCTGCCAAATTCCATTCCTATATTCTGAGTGTATATTCGTACATTCTACTCCACATTTTTCTGTGCCAAATAACATTCTTATTTTCTGGCTATAGATTCAGATGTTCTACAGCACATTCTTCTCTGCCAAATTCCATTCCTATATTCTGAGTGTATATTCCTACATTCTACTCCACATTTTTCTGTGCCAAATAACATTCTTATTTTCTGGCTATAGATACAGATGTTCTACAGCACATTCTTCTCTGCCAAATTCCATTCCTATATTCTGAGTGTATATTCCTACATTCTACTCCACATTTTTCTGTGCCAAATAACATTCTTATTTTCTGGCTATAGATTCAGATGTTCTACAGCACATTCTTCTCTGCCAAATTCCATTCCTATATTCTGAGTGTATATTCCTACATTCTACTCCACATTTTTCTGTGCCAAATAACATTCGTATATTCTGGCTATAGATTCAGATGTTCTACAGCACATTCTTCTCTGCCAAATTCTTTTCCTATATTATGGCTATATATCCCTAAATTCTTGATGCAAATTTTTCAATGCAAATTCCATTCCTTTGTTAACTTTGTATATTCCTAAATTCTACTGCACATTTTATTTATGCATAATTCCATTCCTATATTCTGCTTGTATATTGATATATTCTGGCTGCGATTTTTTCTCTGCTTATTTTCCTTGCGGTATTCTGGCTGTACATTCCGTTATTCTGGCTGCACATTTTCCAATGCCAAATTCCATTCCTATATTCTGGCTGTATATTCTTATCATTTGCATCAGTTTCTTGTTCTTTTTCATTTCAGGCAATTATTATTTCTCTTATGTGAAATTTTCACATCAGCGTTAGCTGATTCTTCTTCACTGAAGTATGGATGACAGCATGTCTTCTCAAGATTCCAGGACTCTTCTCAGTATCCTGGCCGATCTCAACTATGCTGCAGTTTGGATGATATCCACTTGTCCTCTTATTTCCAAGTCTTCCAGTCCCTGTACCAGTCTTTTAGTCACTGTACCAAGAGCACCAATTACAACTGGTATCACTTTCACTTTCACGTTACACAGTTTTTTTTCAATTCCCTAACAAGGTTGAGGTACTTATTCTTCTTTTCGCTTTATTTCAATTTTACTCTGTGGTCAGCCAGGACAGCAAAGTCCACAATTCTGTAAGTTGTCTTTTTTGTTGATTATTATTAGGTCTGGTCGTATGACCGAGATTATTATTATTATTATTTTACTCTCTTGAGAGTTTTTCACTCTAGCGTTAGCTGATGGCTTCTCACTGGAGTTTGAGTGACAGCAAGAATTGCTAATGCATATAATTAACATCTTCTAAGTCTGTTGAATACATTTTATATTTTTCTGTAATTTTTCAGCCAGAAAAACCAGATCAAGTGGTTCATGGAATTTGGCCCTTTAAAAGACTGAAAATAATATTGGAATTTATTAAATCTATACCCTAACTAAAATTATTTGCAAAATGGTTAAATTCATCATTTCACCTACCGAGGAAGCAGCATCTCATCAACCGAGACTGACATTAACACGCGACTTGTAAAGGCATGGACAGCTTACGATAGTCTATCGGTCATATTATTTGTCCAATAAAACGCATAGAGAAAAAAGTTTGACTGGAACTGGATAAGAATGCATCGAGCTATCTTGAACAAATCCTGAAAGCAACATCCCACGAGAGAACAGCTGCACGGCCACTTATCTCCCATCTCTAAAACCATCCCAGTAAGATAAACAAGATATACAGGAAACTGTTGGCGGAGCAAGGACGTATTCATAAGCGACGTTCGTTTATGGACTTCTTCACATGGTCGTGTCAGTGTTGGGTGACTAGCAACAACTTACTATCAACAGCTCTGATATTCTTTGGAAGATCTGCTGAGAGTGATGGACGATAGTGACGAGTGGAGAGAGAGAGACAGAGAGAGAGAGAGAGAGAGAGAATGAAAGAGAGAGTGAGAGAGTCAGGGAAATATGTGCTAGCAGCGTGACTTGATAAATCATCATCATATTGTCGTGCCGCTAGCACGGATATTCCTGACCCTCTCTCGCCACTTCTCCCTATCGTTCATCGCCTCTGGCTGGTCTTCAGGGCTACATCCCGTATCCTCACATAGCTGCTGAATGTATGTTCGAGCTGGTTGCCCTGCTTTTGCCCGGCCATATGTGGGGGTCCATAGGAGTACATCACTTATGAGCTCGTCCCTGCTTCTCCAGCAGTGTCCTGCATGTCTGGTTCGTCTAACTTGGATAGTTTTCGTGATGAAAGGCAGGTGGCCGTATGATGTTGCCGCCAGGACTTGTTCAATATTGCTCGCAGCATTCTTGTGTAATTGCCGTCTAGCTTCTTCTCCAGCCGTTTTGTTAGCGTCCAAGTAGTGCATCCATACGGTAGTATCGACACGACCGTTGCCTGGAAGAAACTGCATTTCATTTTATCGGTCAGGTCTGATTTCCATATGATCGATAGCTTATCGATAGCTGTCCATGCCTTCGTTAGCCGTGTGTCGATGTCTTTTTCGGTTGATGAGACACTGCTTCAGTTTCATATATTTTCTAAAAAAGTAGAAAACACAATTGTTAAATGTAACTTTAATGGATAAAATGGACGGCCAGATGAATGGTAAATACTAAAAATTTCTGGTTCGATACAGTGGAATAAATTATTTCTCAGCGCATGAGCGGAAGTAGTCGAGAGAGGGGGACCAACAAACAAACAAACAAACAAGAAAACAAAAAAATAATGCAACCTTTCTTGAAGGTTTGGTTTCTTTGTTTAATGGCATATCAACCGCCGTGGGTTATCTAATGAGAAAGCCAACTTGACAGAAGAACAGTAAGTAAGTAAAGTTAGTAACCTAAGTCGAGGGTGACCTGAAAGCTCCCTTTTCAATAGCTACTACACCGAGGTGTAGGGGAGGTCACTACTCCTTCTCCCTGGCTTGCTCTACTTTACCCTTGATCCTTAACTCATGGCATCAAGTCTTTGGCGTGACTCTACCTGGGATTGAACCACGGTCTCTTGGACCATTGCCGAACACTCTACTCATTAGGCTAGTTGTGGTACTATTTAACCCCTAAATGGGAGTAGATAAGGGAGTTCATATCCTTACCCAAGTATTAGTCCAATAGTGAATGTAATACCTTGACTGGAGTTCGAACTTGTTTATTACACTGTCACAGTCCAGCACGTTAGGGAGGGTGTCCTCGTGGTGTAATGGTTAAAGCGGAATCGTAGTAAGCGAGTTCGTACTCCAGTCGCGCTATTACGTTCACTTTCGGACAAATACCCTTGGGAAAGGTATGAACCCCATATCCTCCCAGCCATGGGTTAAATAGTACCACTACTGTCCTTCTAGGAGAATAGCTTTGGCATTAAATAACCTACAAAGGTTGATGAAAGAAACCAAACCAAACCAGCACATTAGCCACAACGTCACGAGGAGTCTTCCTTCTTGAAAAAGTTCCCCTCAATCCGCATAATTTTTTGGGAACAAGATATTGGCTCATAAATATCATATTTCTTTATTTCCTTTTCTTCTAAAGAAAAATGATTTTTTTAAATTAAAATAAAAAGATTTTACATCAAGTGGACCTCATTGCTGCGATAGTCTGCGTTAATTACTGAAAAAACAAAAACACCCCCCTAAAAAAAACAAAACCCGATAATTACCATATGATTTTTTTTCTCAATCCAGTCCATAAAATGGCGTATTCTTTAAAATCTTAGAGCACTTGGCAAACTTTTTTTTTACTTAATTTATTATCGTATTTTATAATTGTATAGAATTCCTTTGCACCCAAAACAATACTACCAGGTGGTTCTTGACATCTGATGAGTATGGAGTACATTTCATGGTCATTACTCCCAGATCCCCTTTGATCTGATGGGTCAAACACATTTGTTAAGAAATTATTTCTATTGGATAAGGACACTTTAAACCATATAATTGTGTGCAACCAAATGAATACTAATAAATAAAAATAATTATGAGAAATCATAACAATTGTGCATAAATTATTAGAATTTGATAGGAAGACTTGAAAACCTAAAACTGCATACGAATAAATGATTACAGACAAACAAAAATGTACAGATAAAAAGGAATGATCAGAAACATTGAAAATAGAATAGTTATAATAATCAAACATTTACAAATGGATCATAATTCGGCATTAAATAACTAATAACAATTTGATATACCGTTAAACCAAACCCGACTCCTTAACAGTTATGTCTACAAAGAAACATTTACAAATGAATCATATTTCGGCATTAAAAGTAAAGTTAGCGATCTTAGTCGAGGGTGACCCGAAGGCTCCCTTTTCAATAGCTACTACACTGAGGTGTGGGGAGGGCACTTTTCCATTTCTTGGATTGTTCCATTTTATCCTTGATGCTTACCTTATAATGCTGAGTGTTAAGCAAGCCATCATCGAGTACCATTTTTGAGTCTTTGGTATGACTCGACCTGGGATTGAACCTAGGTCTCCCGGACCATTGGCTAACACACTACTCATTAGGCCAATGGCCCATAACGAGTTGATTTGTTGCTAAACAAATAAATTTCTAAAAAGTTAGGATTATTACGAAACACAAATTTTGTCAAATTTTGTCATTAAATAACCCATAGCAAGTTGATATGTAGTTAAATAAATAAGCAAAACTAAATCAAACATTTTTTCTTCATTTCAATTCGGACTTTATACCGTGATTTAATATTTGTTTTTTGTTTTTTTAAATGGTCTTTGTCAAGGTTAGTAACTTTCATTGACGTTTGGGTGAAACTTTTTGAATGTATTTTAAAATTAGAGTAAGTGTATGACAGTTTGAAGATATCGTGTAATATCAATAAAGAACAAAAAAATTGGAAATATTGACACGTTTTAAAGAAAAGGATACCGGAAAAAAAATTTCTAGTTAAGAATGGAAAGAAAATTGAATCAACCATTTAAAAGAAAAATATATATATATATATATATATATATATATATATATATATATATATATATCAAAAAGAAAAAAGTGAACAAAATGGAATTTGCCATTTTGAGGGTTTAATAAGATTTTAAAAAAGAAATGAAAAGATGCTGAAAATCGAAATTTTCTGACAGAAAAATGATGGAAATGATTAGAATTTGGATGGAAGTACATTAAAAGAAAATACAACCAGACAAAGATATAGACCATCTGTTATAAATAATAATAATAATAATAATAATAATAATAATAATAATAATAATAATAATACTGACCAATATGTTAAAGTAAAAATAGATAAGATGCAACAAAATATTAAATGTAGGTTATGTGGCGATAGAGACAAAGCAATCACATTATAAATGAATGCAACAAAGCGAGTATAAGACTAGGCACGACTGAGTGGGGAAAGTGATCCACTAAGAATTTTGCAAGAAACTGAAATTTTACCATACTACCAAATGGTATGTGCAAAACGGGAGAATGATGTACACAAAAAAATCTCTAGGATTTCGAGACAAAGAGATCACCTAATTCCGACTAGTAGACCACACCTAGTGATAAAAACAAACAAACAAACAAACAAAACAAAAAAAACCGGAGGTTGGGGGAGAAAAAAGAAACTGCCAAATAGTGAGCTTTTCCGTCCCGCTAGGCCACTGAATAAAAGAAAACAAAAAGAATGGTAAGTACTAAGACTTTGCCAGAGAACTAAAAAAAAAAACTATGGTAAATGAAGGTGACGATGATACCAATTGTTACTGGTGCGCTCCGTACAATCCCGAAAGGCTTGATGATGAGACTGAAAGACTTAGAAATCACAGGGTGATTGGTTGGTTGGTTTGTGGAGTTTTATGGCATATCAACCTTTGTAGGTTATTTAACACCAAATCCATTTTTATGTAAGTAATCTGTTCTATTCAAAACAATTCAGTTTAGCATAAGTACAGTTTAATTGTCAAAAGTATTTCCATTTCAAACTATTCAAGCAGTTATATGTAACAATTCAGTTAAGTGAAAATACAGTTTTAATGTCGAAAAACAGTTCTATTTGAAATAATTCAGTTAAGCATAAGCACGCAGTTTAAATGTAAGTACGGTTTAATTGTCAAAAGCATTTCTATTTCAAGCTATTCAGTTTACTCAAACAATTCACTTTAGCATAAGTATGCTGTTAGTTCTATTTAACCCATAGATAGGGCCCTATCAGGTGCTACCACTCCGGGCTAGAGTGGACCTGGGAGCAATGGCAATGAAGGGGTACTCCGCATTCTCCAAAGCTCCAGCACTGCTGGAACCTCACCATCAGATTGTTTAGTGTCATATCCAGGACACTCGTTAGGGGGGGTCTTACCCCTCTGTAGAGGTGCAGTCAGTGTATTCTACAGCCCCAGCTTACTGGGCAAATCACAGGGTGAGCAGAGAACATCCAGACTACATCATTGTTAAGATTGGCCACAATACTAAGAAGATTCCTGGAGACTTGAGGAGACTTGCTGTCACTCAAACTCCAGTGAAAGACCATCAGCTAACGCTGCTGTGAAAAACCCTTCAGGAGTAACAATAATAACGACAACAACAGCAATAATAATAATAATAATAATAATAATAATACTTTACAGCTGAGAGATGACATACATACACTCGATGTGTCAAGAAAAGGAGGAAGAGGATTCATCAGCATGAAGTGTTGCACCGATGGTTCAAGATATACACTAAAAAGAGCTTGGAAGATTAATAACAGAAATTGCAAAGCAAGAACAAGCAGAAAAGCAACAAAACAACTAGAAAACAGAAATGGGAAGAAAAACAACTATATGGATACATCAAATGACAAATTGGTGTGAATTCATAGAAAATGACTGGGATATTGCTAAGAAAGGAAAACCTCGTAAGAGAAAGTGAATCTGTTTGAATCGCAATACAAAATAATGCCATAAGGACAAATCAAATAAAATCTAAAAGGGATAATACGTAACAGAATAACAAGTGTAAGTTATGTTGAGATTGACTAGGTTTGTTTGGGTTTTCTAGGTTATTTAATCCCAAAACCATTTTTATATAAATAAACAGTTCTATTTCATACAATTCAGTTAAGCATAAGTACACAGTTTAATTGTCAAAAGCATTTCTATTTCAAGCTATTCAGTTTAGTCAAACAGTTCTAGTTCAAACAATTCAGTTTAGTATAAGTATAGTTTTTGTTTACACACAGTTAGATGTCAAAACAGTTCTAGTTCAAACAATTCAGTTTAGTATAAGTATAGTTTTTTCCTTGCCGACGGTTATATGTCAAAACAGTACTATTTCAAACAATTCGGTTAAGCATAAGTACACACTTTAAATGTCAAAACAGTCCTATTTCAATCAACTCAGTTTAGCCTAAGTACGCAGTTTAGTTCTGTTTGACTCATAGATAGGAGGTACTATCACTCCGGGCCAGAGTGGACGTGGGAGCGACGATAATAAAGGAGTAGTCCGCATTCCCCAAAGCTCCAGCATTACTGAAACCTCAGCATCAAATTGTTTAGTGTGATATCCAGGACTCTCGTAGGTTGATGGGGTCTTCTACAGCCCCAGGCTACTGGGCAATTGGAGACTGAGATGACTCAGTTAATCACATTATAAGCCAATACAAGAAACTAGCACTTAAGGAATACAAGATTAGACACGATTTAGGGCTAAGGTAATAACTATTGTCTATTGGACCATATTTTTCTATCAGTCCCTGAGAATAGCTCTTTTTGCTTCTGTTATAGATATGTTGTAACTTAAAATAGGTTACTGAATACGAAATAACCAACACGGCGGTTGGAAATAAAATGGCAATCTTTACAACATTAAAAAAATACAATACTTGATAGAGGCGTGAAGAAGTTAAATAACTGCTAGTAGTGTACAACTTAGTCCGCATATTAACGTATTTGTTGCACACCCCCATAAACGGTTAGGGCTTTTTTTAAAGGTGGGTCCAGGCGCAGGGCTGTTGCCTAGACACGCCCAGCAGCTCCAAAAATGCCTGGGACCCCGTCGGCATTCCCCTAAAAAGGTGTGCCTTAAATGTCAGGCGATAAATCTATCCCCTTAAAGGAAAGTTAGGGCCTGGTGGGGGGACGGCTACCTGAGGCTCGAGGAGGGTCGGCCGCGTGACGTGAATGCTGGGCTTACTCGTCACCCACGTCAGGCAGCCTCGACCGAGCAACCTCTGACTTAATCATCGTATTAACCCCCTCATAATAGTGTCCAACGTATTTATGAAGAATAAGACACACCCATTAATGTTCAGAGGAACGGTATATAACAAAACACCAAGTAGAACCCATAACGGAAGTATTGGTTCCATTATTGGTTCCGGTTTGTATTTATACCATTTTTCTCAATCCAATATTCCATCCTATTAATTTCATTATTATTTTTCCTTGAGAGTTTTTCACATCAGCGTTAGCCGATCGTCTTTCCCTGGAATTTTAATGACAGCAAGTCTCTTCAAGTCTCCAGGACTCTTCTCAGTATTCTGACCGATATCAATAATGCAGTCGTTTGGATGGTCTCATCTCGTTCTCCAGTCCATTTATTATTCCTTTGGTGATTGTATCAGGAGAACCACTTACAATTGTTATAAACGTCACTTTCATGTTCCGCAGTTTCATCAATTCCCTAGCAAGTTCAAGGTATTTATTCTTTTCATTTTCATTTAATTTTACTCTGTGGTTAGCTGGAACAACTAAGTTCACAATTTTGCAAGTTCGCTTTTTTTGGTTGATTATTATAAGGTCTGGTCGTCTGGCCGAAATTAGGTGATCTGTTTGAATGTCAAAATCCCATGGGAGTTTATGTGTGTTATTTTCTAGGACAGATGTTGGGCTGTGTATATACCATTTGTTCGTATGATCAAATTTAAATTTCTTGCTCAATTCCCAGTGGATCACTTTGCCAACGCGGTATTATTATTTTACTCTTTGAGAGTTTTTCACATCAGTGTTTCCTTGTGGTTTTTAACTGAAGTTTGAGTGACAATAAGTGTCCTCGAGTCTCCAGGACTCTTCTCGGTATTCGAGCTTCTCAATAGTTTAATAGTTTGGATGGTCTCCCCTCTTTCTTTTATTTTCAAATCCTCCAGTCCCTGTACTAATCCTTTGGTGACTGTATCAAGAGCACCAATTACAATTGGTATAAAAGACACTTTTATGTTCCACAATTTTTCAATTCCCTTGCAAGGTCCAGGTATTTATCCTTCTTTTAATTTTCTTTCGGTTTTACTTTGCTGAGACAGCAAAACCCACAATTTTGCAAGTTCTCTTTTTTTGTTGTTGATTATTATAAGATCTGATTGTCTCGCCGAGATTTGGTGATCTGTTTGTATATCAAAATCCCATGGGAGTTTATGTGTCTCATTCTCCAAGACAGCTGGTGGGTTGTGCATGTACCATTTGTTCTTATGGTCAAATCTAAATTTCTTGCACAATTCCCAGTGGATCACCTAGCACACCCAGTCGTGTCTAGTCTTATACTATTATTATTATTATTATTATTATTATTATTATTATTATTTAATTCCTTCCAAGGTTTTCGAACCAGCTTTTGTTATAATTATTATTATATTATTACTCCTTTAGAGTTTTTCACATCAGCTGATGGTTTTTCACTGGAGTTTGAGTGACAGCAAGTCTCCTTAAGTGTCCAGGACTCTTCTCAGTATTCTGTCCGTTCTCAATAATGCTGTTGTTTGGATGGTCTCCGCTCGTCCTCCAGACCCTTTAATAATCCTTTACTTAGTGTGCCAAAAGCACCAATCACAATTAGTACAATCGTCACCCTCATATTCCACAGCTTTTCAATTCTCTATCAAGGTCTAGTTACTTATTTCACATTCTTTCAGTTTTATTCTGTGATCAGCCGGGACAGCAAAGTCGACAATTTTTACAAATTCTCTTTTTTTTTTTTTGTTGATTATTATGAAGTCTGGTCTTCTGGCCGAGATTAGGTGATCCGTGTGTATGTCAAAGTCCCATAGGAGTTTATGTGTGCCATTTTCTTGGACAGGTGCTGGGTTGTGCATATACCATTTGTTCATATGGTCAAATTTCAGTTTCTTGTACATTTCCCAGTGGATCACCTTGCCAACCCAGTCGTGTCATGTCTTGTACTCTTTCTGTGCAAACTTGCTGCATTCGCTTATAATGTGATTTATCTTTTCTTCTCTATTACCCCATAGCCTACATTTGCTATTTTGTTGCGTCTTATCTATTCTCGCTTTGATATGATTGGTTCTTACGGCGTTGTTTTGTGTTGCTATTAGGAGAGATTCTGTTTCTCAAAGTTTCCTTTTCTTAGCCATGTCTTGGTTTTGTCGTGTGAGATGTTGTTTATTAGTCGTTTAAAACGCCCATAGAGTTGTTTTCCTTCCCATGTTTGTTTCCTAGTTATTGTCATTCTATTGTCCCTCGTGTTATCCGTATCGTTTCTGATGGCTGTAATGAGTCCTCCATCGTGTTTTTGCATATAGTCTTCGAGTCGTTGTATTATTATTATTATTATGATTTAATTCCTTATAAGGTTTTCGAACCAGCTTTTATCATTATTATTATTATTATTATTATTATTATTATTATTATTATTATTATTAATTATAATCTTATATAACAGGATGGCAGCTATGATGGTGTTGCTACATGCAGACATCCGGGTGTTAAGGTCAAGTGAAGATTAGCGTGGGAAGGAAAAAAGTTAATGACGATGGAAGAAAATCTATTATAGGCTTCAGACCAGGGATGATTGGTAAATATAGATAACGTGGTAGAGTCAGATCATTCTTGCCAGTCGGCTGGAGCTGTAGAATACACCGACTGCTTCTCTACAGAGGGGTAGGAGTCCTCGCCAAACAAGTGTCCTGCATATGACACTGAACAATCTGATGGTGAGGTTCCAGTAATGCTGAAGGTTTCGGTAATGCGGAGTACCCCTTTATTGCCATCATTCCCATGTCAACTCTTGCCTAGAGTGGTAGCACCTGATAGGGTCCTATCTATAGGTGAGGTCAAATAGAACAAAAATGTGTACTCATGCTAAAATGAATTGCTTGAAATAGAACAGGTTTGAAATTTAAACAAAGTACTTATGCTAAACTGAATTGTTTGAAATAAAACTGATTTTTTCATGGACCCTCTGTACTTAAGTTAAACTGAATTGATTGAAATAGAACTGTTTTTGACTTTTAAACTGTGTAATTATGCTAAACTAAAATTGTTTGAAATAGAACTGTTTATATGTGTGAAAATGGATTTTGCATTAAATAACCTACAATGGTTGATGTGCCATAAAACCCGATCAAAATCAGATCACCTGATGGGGGCAACAGATAAGAGACACAAAGACAGGATGAGTCGGGCCTCGACTGCTTACGAGAGAACCCCGTAATTCACTCAGAGTTGAATATCACCGCCAACATATAATTGCATATCAGTTAAAGAATAAAATGAAATAATACAAAGACCCAGAGATAGAAATTGAAAAAATATAGCACCTTAAACTAACATTGTATCAGTAATAAGCATTTGATACAGAAAAGGGCTGATAAAGAATCAATACACACATTAAAAAGAGACTTGGCAGTCCTAACCAAAAATACAAAAAAAAAAAAAAAAAAAAGAAAAGAAAAAAGAAAAGAAATTGCTCTTTGTGGAACTGTTAATCTCAATGTGACTGAAAATGTCTCCCAAAAGAGAAAGTAAAAAACGTAAATACATACAGGGCGCCGAAGCAAAATTCGGAATATTCTTGTGAAATAATAAACGACTCTATTATAAAACAATATTAACTTTAGTTTAAAAAAATAAACAACAAAGTAGACACAAAAACAAGATAGACACAAAACAGTAAATTTACTCAATATAGCCACTATTTTTTTCAAGTTGTATCGACACGTCTTCGAAACGATTTGCATGCCTTCACAATAAATAATAAACTACTCTATCATAAAACAATATTAACTTTAATTTTAAAAAATAAACAACCAAGTTGACACAAAAACAAGATAGACACAAAACAGTAAATTTACTCAATATGGCCACTATTTTTTTTTTCAAGTTGTTTTATCGACACGTCTTCGATACGATTTGCATGCCTTCCCAATAAATTCTTCGGACATCTTATTCCATTCTCCTCAATAGCACTCTTAAGCGAACCAATATTTGGATGGAAAGTTGCATGTGTTTTGTTTTCTAAAACGTCTCATATAGCGACAAAGATGAAATGATTAATCGCATAAGGAGCGAATGCTGCAGACGAGCACAAAAGGAGTACAAGACAAGGCACAACTGGGTGGGAAAGGCTAACGACAGAGAATCGTGTAAGGCATTTGAAATTTGATCATATTTATAAATGCTGTCCTAAAAAATGAACATTGATTCTCTGGGATTTTAAGATAAAAACTAATCACTTAATCCTGGACAGAAGAACAAACCTAGTGTTAATTGAATATCAATCCTTGTAGGTTATTTAATGGCAAATTATGCCTATAGACCCACACGAGGTACATACGATAAGTTTCCAGACTTTTTTCGTATCGGCACTTTTATTGATAGAACACACATGAAACTCTAGTCCCCTTCAAAGTAATCTCCTCCGGCTGCAATCTACTTGTTGTACTGTTCCAAAAACTTCTGGAAGGCCCCGTGGAAGTCCTCTTGTGTGAACGTGTCAATAACTTTCGTCAAAGCCTCTTTCATCTCCTCAATTGTCTCATAAAGACATCCTTTGAGCTTAGAGAATAACTAAAAGTCACAGGGAGCACGGTCTGTACTATAGGGACGGTGAGGAACTGTCTTGATGCCCATCTTGATCAAATAGTCTGTGACAAGGATGGAGTTGTGGACTGGTGCATTGTACTGGTGGAAATACCACTAACCCGATTTGAAGAGTGCTGGCCTCTTCAGACGGAATCTCTTCCTGAACTCCCTTAAAACCTCTGTGTTGATAGTAACCCTAACTCTAACCCTTTGGTCAATCAACTCTGGTGTATTGACTTCCTTACTCCTACCACAACTCTCATTATCCCTCACAGACTCCCTGTCATCCTTTAATCTCTTATGCCACTCAAAAACTGATGCTCGATTCATGCAAGATGGTCGAAAAGCAGTCTGAAGCCTTCCATATGTTTCTGAGTTATTTTTTCCAAGTTTAAACCA
The DNA here is from genome assembly GCA_963585895.1 of Sepioteuthis lessoniana. Taxonomy (NCBI): domain Eukaryota; kingdom Metazoa; phylum Mollusca; class Cephalopoda; order Myopsida; family Loliginidae; genus Sepioteuthis; species Sepioteuthis lessoniana. Next base: position 41,450,165 of record OY757910.1, read on the forward strand.
GAATTTTATTGCATATCATTCTTCTAAAGTGTCAGATTGCATTTTTGAAATTCCCTAGCTGTGAAAATCAGGCTTTAGTAGGGTGTATTCCAATTGCTACTGTAGCTGTTGATTTGAGCCTGTAATCATAAAAATTGGTCAGTCATCTCATTAGATGTATAGCAATAACACACTGAATTTCAAGAGTCTACGACAATTTTAAATGCCCGTTCGAAAAAGTCTGGAAACTTATCGTATGCACCTCGTATGTTACATATGTATGATTTGTGAACCCATCTGGAAGAGATACCATTGTCGAGGGTGACCCAATGGCTCCCTTTTCATTAGCTACAACAACGAAGTGATGGGGAGGGCGCTACTCCTTTTCCTGGATTGCTCCACTTTACTCTTGATCCGTACCTTATAATGCCGAGTGTTAAGCAAGGAGGCGTCAAGTACCATTTTTTGAGTCTTTGGTATGACTCGACCTGAGTGAGATTGAACCCCGGTCTCCCGCACCATTGGCGAACAGTGTACAATCATTGTATTTTAAGTCCAGATCGGGCGGTGTCTATTAGATCCAACCTAAATTACCTTCTGTAGTCTTGAGATATCTGGGATGTGTATGCAATTAATCTCTTATGAACAACAAAAATATTGACTCACATTTCACCGTCATTTCCGTTTAGTCTTCTTGACTTATCGGTTACAGATTTAAAATTTTCAAACAATTCCGTTTAGCATAAGTACGCTTTTCAATATCAAAATAGTTCTATTTTTAACAATTCAGTTTAGCATAAATACGCAGTTTCAATATCAAAATAGTTCTATTTTTAACAATTCAGTTTAGCATAAGTACGCAGTTTCAATATCAAAATAGTTCTATTTTTAACAATTCAGTTTAGCATAAATACGCAGTTTCAATATCAAAATAGTTCTATTTTTAACAATTCAGTTTAGCATAAGTAAACTGTTTAGTTCTATTTGACCCATAGATAGGACTCTATCAGGTGCTACCACTCCGGGCCAGAGTGGATTTGGGAGCGATGGTAATACAAGAATAAAAGAGTATGCCGCATTCCTCAAAGCTCCAGCATTCCTTGAGTATCACCATCACACTGTTTAACGTCATAACCTGGATACTCGATGGGCGTGGGGTCTTACTCCTCTGCGGAGATGCAGTCGGTGTATTTTACAGCCCCAGCCAACTGGGCATGAAACCATATAGCTGTGTGTAAATTGTACGTATTAAATAGAAATACCTGATTAATTATAATACACCGACTAGAACATAAATGCTACCTTAGAATCCAATTGTATACATATTTGTTGGTTAATTAATTGATTGATCTTAATGGCATATCAAATCATCTAGGGTTATTTTATTACTAGGTGTTAAAGAATCACGTTCATTCTCCTTTCATATTAACAAATTTTTGAGTAGTTGTTTCTTACGATATTTTTTATACACGGTTTGATCTGAGAAGAATAATTTTTAAATAGATCTATTTGACCCCTAGATAGGACCCTTACAGATAATATTACTCCAGGACAGAGTGGACCTGGGAGTAATAGTAATGAACGATTCCTCCAAAACTCGAGCTTTATCATCAGATGCATTTTACTGACTGAACCAAGTCACTCATTTTTTTGAGTGGGTTCGAGGGGTCTAACTCCTCTGCAAGAACGTTTCTAAGCCCTTCCGACAGGGCAGATAAATATTTATGTTTATAAATATCTTCCTACCAATGGAATCATCTTTATATTCTAAATATTTTCCCGATCAGCCTATTCCTACCGTGTGTCGACTCAAGTAGCTTTCCCCTTAGCCATTCTTGGAGACAATTTTTTGGAATCCGACCAATGTGCTTTAAAGATGAAGTTAATACTCTTTTTAAAGAATTTTTCTACCGCAAAATCTTTCCATCCATTTTATGTTTTTGGCTTTGTTTCAAACCGCTTTTCTTTTAAAAGGGAGACTTGCACTAGATAAGGTTTAGTCAATATAGATCTGCGTTCAGATTTATCGTTCACCATTATAGTTGGCCACGTGATTTCTTCTTTTGTTTTTAAAGCCAAAGAATATGTGAATTTTTCAATCGATCTTTGTGAAGATATGGCTACAAATAGGCAGATCTGAGAGATTAAGTTCTGGTAACTGTGTGGCAAAATTTCATAACGGTTTGCCCAGTCTCGGCGGTTAGCCGATGTCTCCGTTCACCCCCACATTGTGATTGTTTCAAAATCGAGATCTATCGGACACAGGGTTCTGGTTATGGGGCTTTTTTCTTACCCCATCTAACTCATTGGCGTCTTCTTTGTCTGTGAAGGCGGCAAAATAATTATTAAAGGAAGGAAAAAAGGAGACGAAGATACATTTTAAATTTATTTTGGGGTTTAAAAAGGTTACTGTGTATAGAGGAAATGTCTTCCTAGACTATTAGGAAACAGTAAAATCTCCCAAACAGGCCACAAGACCCGATCAGTGCAAGTGTTCGTTGGTAGCAGTCGAGTGGAAAAGCGCCTTACAAGTGTGAGGGGTACCGCTTAGGTGAGGTCAAATTTTTCTTCAGTGCAGGGAAGGACATTTCTTTGAATATACGCCTCTCCCACTTTTTGTCCGGGGCGTCAGAGAATCGCTACCTTTTGAATTTATTTTATTTTACTACTCATTTTATTAACCTCAACATTGTCGAAACCGTACTAACTACGAATCCATTCCACGAGGTGTGAGCGTGTGGGGGAAGAAACAAAAACAAATTCCGAGAAACCCGTGACGTTTATTTAATTACTCTTAAGTTTATCCTAATGTGAGGAGACGGGATGTAGTCCAGAAGACCAGCCAGAGGCGATGAACGATAAAGAAAAGTGGCGAGAGAGGGTCAGGGATATCCGTGCTACCAGCACGACATGATGATGATGCTGAAGTTTATCCTGTTGGGAGGAGGCACCTGAGACCTCGCAATATGAACTAGGGCACTGTCCTCTAACAAATGAGATAGGGTTCGGTGGACAAAGACTGACATTTCTTATACCTTTCTGTCTAAAGATTGCTATTTTCAGTTATTTGAAACAATAGAACTGTGTTCAAATTGTTCGTTTACAAACAGTTAAATGATCAAACAGCCCTATTTCTTACAATCAGTTTGGCATAAATCAAAATTGAATTGTTCCAAGTATTGCTATGTAAGACTAACAATTCAATTAAGCATCAGTGATTTGTTTACACGCAGTTAAATGATCAAGCAGTTCTATTTCTAACAATTCAATTAAGCATAAGTCAAAGTTAAAAGGTTCCAAGTATTTCTATGTATCACTAACAATATTGGAGAGTGAACTTCTTGTGACTAATAATCCTCGATGGTACCACTAAAGAAAGAAACCATACAAAGCCATTAAATATCAAACCATCGTGACCAACTATGGGTAGGTGAGGGAATAATAATCTCGGACTATAAAATGCTATTCCACTTAATCACTCCAGACTTTTGTGGAGGGTGCCCTCGTGGTGTAGTGGCTATCGTGCTAAACTGTGACATAGTAGCATGTTCAAACTCCAATCGCGCTATTACGTAAACTTTCAGACTAATACTCTTGGGGAAAGGCATGAACCCTCTTATCCCTCTAGCTATAAATTGAATTGTACAACTATTGTTCTTCTGCACGGTTGGCTTGGGCATTAAATAACCCACGAAGTTGGATATGCCATTAAACAACGAAACCCACACAGAATATACTTTGCACATCTTTTTAAACCCCTCTGACAAAAAAGGGAATTCTATATATATATATATATCATCATCATTACCATGTCACCCTGCTATCATGGATTCCCCTGACACTCTCTCACCACCCATCCCTATCATCAATCGCACTCGGTAGGTCTTCCAGGCAACATCCTGTATCAGCACATAGCTGTTGTTTATAGGTTCTAGCTGGTCGTCCTGCCTTTGCTCGTCCATGTGAAGGGGTTCACGGGAGTACATTGCTTATGAGTTCGTCCTTACTTCTCCAGCAGTGTCCCACATGTCTGGTTCATCTGGCTTGGATACTTTTCGTGATGGGTGCTAAGTGGCCGTACAGCTGCTGTTTAGTGGAGTGATGCCTCCATAACTTGTTCAATACAGCTCGCAGCATTCTTGAGTAATTGCCGTCAATTTTGTTCTCCACACATTTAGTTAGCGTCCATGCGGTGCATCCATATAGTAGTATTGACACGACCGCTGCTTTGAAAAAAACTGCGTTTTATTTTATCGGTCAGGTCTGACTTCCATAGGACCAATAGACAATCAATAGCTGTCCATACTTTTGCTAGTCGCGTGTAGATGTCATTCTCGGTTGAGAAAACGCTGCTTGTCCACTAGTTTTATTGTATTAATTTAGAGGGCTATTTTATTGTATTAATTTAGAGGGCTATTTTATTGTATTAATTTAGAGGGCTATTGCAATGTAAAATAATAACTAAATATTCTAAATAATTTCAAAGTAAAACTTCTTCATCAGAGACTTCTTTTTAATGAAAACGGTATTGGATGTTCAAATTTATTTTTGGTGTCAAGTGGGGTGTTAGAACGCTATGTTGAGTGTTGTAACCATGGTGTCACGTGGGGTGTTTAAACGGAATAGACGTGACTTCAGTTGTCCTAATCAATTTTATTTTATCTTTTATTGCATTGTCATTTTTTTTATTTTGTTAAACTCAAATGTGTATTCAAAATGTACAAGTTAATTAATGATATATTCAGTATTTAATTTTAACCTACTATTAATCTGAGGGTGTAACTTAGCTATTAATAAAGCCTTGATTATGAGATAACCAACATTATGTACTATTGCTTCTATTTTGATGGAAAAATTTTTGTCATTATTTTTGCATTTAATTGAATATTTATGGAATGAGGATGCACATGTGGTGAGGTGTTCTTTATTTCTGATGCGTTCTAACACCCCACGTAACACCATGTTTACAACATCCTAAAAAAAAAAAAAAAGATTAAACATCCCTCACCCTTTTACTTTGGCATTAATTAGACTCAAATAATTATTATTTCGCATTGCAATAGCCCTCTAAAATAATACAATACTATAAGATAAAAAAAATTGTGCAATGATCCAAGCAAATTACAAAATACTTATATATATATATATATATATATACACACATGCTGGCCCGTGAAGAAGGATAAAACAATAAATGTTTTTTCGACTCTTCCCATTAGCCTTATGACTCAAAGTTTCATGAAATTGAAAAAAAATTGCAATCTTCAGATGAAACATATTTCATTCGAAAAATTGAAAGCATATTTCCCAAATACCAGAAACTTTCAATTTGGAACCTGACATAGATTGAGGAAATTTTTTTTTAGTTTATATATATATATATATATATATATATATATATATTTAAGAAAAATTGATATCATTTCGTAATTCGATAGCTTCACAATTATCCTCCAATTGATCTCAAAATTTAACATCCTGCGTAGAAACAACACAAAACTTTATGTTTAATGGTTTTACTTTTCATCTATAGAAAATACATTAGCTGGAAACGAAAAGGCGTTTGAACACAAAACAAGTATTTTCAATTGTTTCTACTCATGTTGTCAGAATTTGAGATCATTTGAACAAGAATTGGGCAAGTTGTCGATGACATAGCGATACTGGCAAATACACCCAACCAAGCCAAAACACTACTGCATAGTTTGGGACGAGCCGCTGTAGGCATTGACCTCCATATCAATGTACACAAAACGGAATATATGTGCTATAATCAAACAGGCGACATCACCACACTAGATGGAACCCCTCTTAAACTAGTAGACAAATTCACCTACCTAGGAAGCAGCGTATCATCAACAGAAAAGGACATCGACACGCGGCTAACGAAGGCATGGACCGCTATCGATAGGCTATCGATCATATGGAAATCAGACCTGACCGATAAAATGAAACGCAGCTTCTAACAAGCAGCGTTCGTATCGATACTGCTGTATGGATGCACTACATGGACGCTAACTAAACGGCTGGAGAAGAAGCTAGACGGCAATTACACAAGAATGCTGCGAGCAATAGTGAACAAGTCCTTGCGGCAACACCCCACGAGACACCAACTATTCGGCCACCTGCCTCCCATCACGAAAACTATCCAAGTTAGACGAACCAGACATGCAGGACAATGCTGGAGAAGCAGGGACGAGCTCATAAGTGATGTACTCCTATGGACCCGGACCCCCACATATGGCCGGGCAAAAGCAGGACGACCAGCTCGAACATACATCCAGCAGCTATGTGATGATACGGGATGTAGCCCTGAAGACCAGCCAGAGGCGATGAACGATAGGGAGAAGTGGCGAGAGAGGGTCAGGGATATCCGTGCCTTTGGCACGACATGATGATGATGATGCTGATGACTAGATAACGAAATAATGTACATTTTTCTAAATCACTCAGTACATCTCAACAAATATAATTTTTAAAAAACTCACTGTATATTAATGTTTATGTATGTATGTATGTATGTATGTAGTTGCGCTGGGTGGGTCACCTCGTACGTATGGGTGTCGGTCGCCTACCAAAGCAAACTCTTCTATAGAGAACTTGCGAGCAGTAAGCGTCCACAGCATAAGCCCTGAAAGCGTTACTAGGATGGCTTCAAAAGCTATATGAAGGATGCGGATATGGATGTCGACACCTAGGAAGCAACAGTGGTTGATGGTGGCGCTTGGCGGGAACTGGTAAAAACTGGCTGTGGTTCTCTTCAAGTCAAGAGGTTGGCGTGTGTAAAGCTGAAAAGAGCACTTAGGAAAGAAAACCTAGAGAATTTGCCATGTGACTATGCAAATTACTTCTGTGAAACGTACGGACGTGTTCTTTTGAAGGCAGGATATGTGAACCATATGAAGTCTCACATTGACAGACCATCGTCATCCAGTGTTCTGCCACGACCTGATAGCATAGTGTGTGTTATATGCGGTAAGGTATGCAGGTCTGCATCTGGACTGAAAAAGGCAGATGGTTGTCCACAAAGACAGCATTTCTCATGCGGATCCAATCAACCCGGTTAAGACTTTGACTTTTGTGTGTCCTTGTAAATCAGCAACCGGCCTTCAGAGCCACCTGAGGGGCTATTTGATGCAGAGCATGAAACTTGAGACGGCAATCATCTGAGGAGATGCAGCAATCATCAGGTAGGTTTGTATGTATTGTTAAGTGCACTAATAAATAACTTTTGGTTAGTTAGAACGAAGAAGTTAAGCATAGAATTAAGTAAATAAAATATTCTTGAACCGAAGAGTTTGAAAAAAAAATTGCCTAAAACAAAATTGAGCGAGTGATTGAGGTAAAGATTTTCACGGTTCTTTTTTTTTGCCAAGGATATAATGGACTTTCTTTGCCAACACTCCAATAATAAACAGATTTGAGAGCCATGAAACAAAGATCAGGACTTTGATAAAGTTTTAATGTTTTTCTATCTTCTTAAAAAACACAACTTTTTGAATGAACCATTGAATGATATTTGCGTTGGTCAGACATGGAAATATTTAAAGAGTATAAAAATGTGTTGATTTTCTTAAGCTCTCTGTGATAAAATAAAATTGAAAATCTTCTAGGGTGTAGTAGTGCCAGTACTGCTGTATGGGCTGCACCACAAGAACTGTAATGAAACGCTTGAAAAAAAAAAAACCTTGATAGGATCTACACAAGGATGCTGCGCGTTGTTTCAAACAAATTCACGAAGCAGCACCCGACAATACTGTTGTACGGCCATCACACAGACCATCCAAGTTGGACGAGCAAGACATGCTGGGTACAGCTAGTGAAGTAAGAACGAACTCAAAAGTGGGGTAGTCCAACGGACAACTACATATAGACACACTAGCAAAAACTTACATTCATCAAGTCTATGCTGACACTGGATGCCGTTTAGAGGGCATATCAAGAGCGGTGAGAGAGCGAGAGAGAGAGAGAGAGAATCAGAAAAGTCCTTGTTATCAAACTCAAAGGAATCTGTGCTGTTGGCATTGATGTATTCAATTGCAGATCAGAACATCAAATACTCTCTCCATTGTATAAACCACTTTGTCTTAATATCATTTATCATGAAAACAAAAGAAATATTGTTTACAAAAAAGAAACAAACACACAAACAAATCAGAAACTTTTAAATTGCAGAGAATAAAATTAACATTGCAATCAAATTAGAAGAGGCCGTGTTTTCACTATTTTTGTTTAATTATGCTTTTTTTTTCTTTTCTGGCTTATCAACCCTCGGAGTTTATCTAATGCCAAAGCTCTGCTTGTAAAACAATAGTAAAGGCATTTCAATCATCGTGGGTTATCTAATGCCAAAGCCATCTTTGTAGAAGAAGTGTAGTAAAGGCATTTCAACCTTCGTGAGTTATCTAATGCCAAAGCCATGCTTGTAGAAGAACAGTAGTAAATGCATTTCAAACTTCATGAGTTATCTAAAGCCAAAGCCATGCTTGTAGAAGAACAGTAGTAAATGCATTTCAAACTTCATGAGTTATCTAAAGCCAAAGCCATGCTTGTAGAAGAACAGTAGTAAATGCATTTCAAACTTCATGAGTTATCTAAAGCCAAAGCCATGCTTGTAGAAGAACAGTAGTAAATGCATTTCAAACTTCATGAGTTATCTAAAGCCAAAGCCATGCTTGTAGAAGAACAGTAGTAAATGCATTTCAAACTTCATGAGTTATCTAAAGCCAAAGCCATGCTTGTAGAAGAACAGTAGTAAATGCATTTCAAACTTCATGAGTTATCTAAAGCCAAAGCCATGCTTGTAGAAGAACAGTAGTAAATGCATTTCAAACTTCATGAGTTATCTAAAGCCAAAGCCATGCTTGTAGAAGAACAGTAGTAAATGCATTTCAAACTTCATGAGTTATCTAAAGCCAAAGCCATGCTTGTAGAAGAACAGTAGTAAATGCATTTCAAACTTCATGAGTTATCTAAAGCCAAAGCCATGCTTGTAGAAGAACAGTAGTAAATGCATTTCAAACTTCATGAGTTATCTAAAGCCAAAGCCATGCTTGTAGAAGAACAGTAGTAAATGCATTTCAAACTTCATGAGTTATCTAAAGCCAAAGCCATGCTTGTAGAAGAACAGTAGTAAATGCATTTCAAACTTCATGAGTTATCTAAAGCCAAAGCCATGCTTGTAGAAGAACAGTAGTAAATGCATTTCAAACTTCATGAGTTATCTAAAGCCAAAGCCATGCTTGTAGAAGAACAGTAGTAAATGCATTTCAAACTTCATGAGTTATCTAAAGCCAAAGCCATGCTTGTAGAAGAACAGTAGTAAATGCATTTCAAACTTCATGAGTTATCTAAAGCCAAAGCCATTCTTGTAAAAGATAAGTAGTAAAGGCATATCAACCTTCATGGGTTATCCGATGCCAAAGCCATTCTTGAAGAAGAACAGTAGTAATGGCATATCAACCTTTGTGGTTTTTTTTAATGTTTATGCCAAGAAGAATAGCAGTGATACTGTCTAACCTATAGCTGGAGGGATTAGAGGGTTCATATCTTTCCTAAGGGTATAAGTCCAAAACGGACCGTAATGCAGCAACTGGTGTTCGAACTCACTTTTTACAATGTCACAGCCAAGCACGTTACTCACTACACCTCGGGGACCCTCTCTACTGTTGTTACGTCTGACCTACTGTTGTAGATTTAATTAATATTTTGGTGATCATTCCCACTAGTTGAATTGTGACGGAAGATTACAGAATAATTTTTGAGTATAAAATAAAATAATAATAAAAACCCGATAAAAGCTTCACGTTGTCGATTCTCAGGTGGGCAAATATTCAACAAGTCTAACGTAAAACCATACAGTAAATTTTCAGGATTCGAGTAATTTTTCGAATTAAAGATCGTAGTTGGTAGTTAAATGCCACCATGAAAGTAATTGTTTACTTGATAATTTGGCGCCAGTTGAACTACGTGACTTAATATGTCCACTGCATAAGAGTCATGTGAATAAAAAAAAAAAGAGTATATATTTAGTCAGTGCATTGTCCCGTGGTGTAATGGTTAAAGCGCTGGATTGCCGAATCGTAGTACGCGAGTTCGAACTTCTGTCGCGCAATTCCGTTCTCTTCCGGACAAATACCCTTGCGAAAAGTATGAACCCCTTACAACTGTTATTCTTTAAGAAAGGGTGGATTCGACATCAAATAACCCGAGAATGTTGATATGCTATTAAATAACAAACATGTTTATTCACTGGGATCTAACTGAGAGTCAGCTGTGTCTAATACTAGCTCACCAGAGGATCAATAACGTGAAATTCTGCCTTTGGCATAATGGTTAGAGTGTTCACCAATCAATTCAATTCCAGTTAGAGTCATACCAACGACTCAAAAATCATGCTTGATTCCTTCTTGCTTAACAATCAGCATTATAAGGTACGGATCAAGTGTAAGTGGAGCAATCCATGGAAAGAAGTAGCGCGATCCCCAACATCACGGTATAGTATCTATTGAAAAGGGAGACTTCAGGTCACCTTCGACTACGGTCGGCCAACATATAATTATTCTATTTTAAGCTTGAAAAATATAGAGACATTGATTTGCGTGTTTGTGCATAGACCATTTGAAAAACTTTACAGATTAAAAACGCTTTTAGAGTTCGATTTTAATCATAAATATACCAGGGAGCAATGGCAATAAAGGGGTGCTCCACATTCCCCAAAGTTCAAGAATCACTGGGCAATTGGTTTGGTTAAGTTAGGTTTTATGGTATATCAAACATTGTAGGTTATTTAATGCGAAATCATTTTTATACACATATATATATATATATATATATATATGATACATATGATTAACCGGACATTGGCCTAACGGTTAGAGTGTTCGCCAATGGCCCGGGAGACCTCGGTTCAATCCCAGGTCGAGTCATACCAAAGACTTTAAAAATGGAACTTGATACCTCCTTGCTTAACACTCAGCATTATAAGGTACAGTTCAAGGGTAAAGTGGAGCAATCCAGGGAATGGAGTAGCGCCCTACACCTTGGTGTAGTAGCTATCGAAAAGGGAGCCTTCGGGTCACCCTCGACTATGGTCGCTAACTTTACTTTACATATGATTTGTAAACGTTAGTCAACAAAGTTAAATGGTTACTATGTATGACAAACAATTCAATCAAGCATCTGTCATTTGCTTACACACAATTAAATGATCAAACAGTTCTATTTCAAACAATTCAGTTTAGCATAAGTCTAAATTGAATGGTTCAAAGTATTGCATTGTATGACTAACAATTCAATTAAGCATCTGTCATTTGTTTACACACAGTTAAAGGATCAGACAGTTCTATTTCTAACAATCTTATTTAGCATAAGCCATTTTTTGTACTCAGTTTAAATGTCAAAATGTTCTATTTTACCCATAGATAGGACCATATCAGGTACTTCCACTCCGGGTCAGAGTGGACCTGGGAGCGAAAGTTCCAACATTACTGGAGCTACACTATCAATTTGTTTAGAGTCATATCATATCGTTGGAGAAGTTTTAACCCCCCGCAGAGATGCAGTCGGTATATTTTACAGCCCCTCCCCCGCCGACTAGACTTGGAAATGTTCTATAAGAATTATTTTATTTTAATCCATTGAGACTGTTTGTGTTGTTATTCCGTCTATAGTAAAATGGTCATCTTGCTTTACGAATAAATTGTTTTTGGCAGTGTGGCAAGTCAGTTAGTAAATTACATTTTTGCTTCAGCTGTAAGATTCGTGGTAAGATTTAAAGTTTCTTTTATAGTTATGAAGCTTGCGAATGAGGTAGCTGACTTTAGGTGTTTACAACATAGGCTGTTCTTAATATTACTAGGTTAGCGTGGGTATATATATGTGTATACATTTACCCACCCCACGCGGGCAGGATTTAGCATAAGGCTAATTTTTAAGCAGAGCAAAGCGGATTTGAATTCAGAGTTTTCCTTATTTTAGACATGTTTCTAAACCAAGGCTAACGAACCCAGCTTGTTCCACAGATAGATTCATGTCATTAGCACGAAGTGAACAGCAAACAGCTTCGTTCAGGTTTGAACTCAGGATCGTCGATTCCATTCCTTACGGCGATAACTATTATGCTACCGGGGTGTGGGTGTGTTTACCAACCCCTCTGCACGGGTAGGATATGACTCACGGTCAGTTTTTAACAGGTATCAATTCAGAGTTTTTTTTTTCCTTGACTGGTTCCCTGACCAAGGCTAAAGAACCCAGTCTGCTCAACGATTTACCCATAGCTGGAAGGAGAATAGTTAGGTTCATATCTTTCTCAAGGGTATTTGTGATAAGTAAATATCTCAAATGAAATCAGACATCGTCTTGGATTTGAACTCGTGTCGCCGTGTCCATTTCCTAGGACAATAACCATTACACCACGGGAGGGGCACCGTTGGTGGCATAAGAGCTTGCAAGCTAGACTAGCAAACCTTGACGAATGGGTTTGAGTCTCATGAGGAGCCTCATTCATTCGGCCTTGTGCCACATACCACGGATACTTCCATGGTGTGTAAGAGTATATGTGTATGTGCGTGTTTGCGTGTGTGTATGTATTAGTGTATGTGTATGTGTATGTGTGTCTCTGTGTGTATATGTCTGTATATGTTTATGTTTGTGTATGTGCATGTGTATCTGTGTGTGTGTGCGTAAATTAAAGTAAAAATAAAAGAGACAATAATTGTATTAGAAATAAGAGAGAGAGAGAGAGAGAGAGAGAGAGAGAGAGAGAGAGAGAGGTGGGGGGGAAGGAGTGTGCAACTGTTGCAATTCTTATTTGGAAGAAGCTCCGTCCTAGGTCTAAGAACACACGCGTCCTGGTTTGACAGGTGAAGCGCTTCAAAGTTGAACAACGCCAGGGAGGGGATGCTGTTACGAACAATTCGTTGGGGGACGGACTCAAAGCAGCCATGTTGGTGAGGATGGTGGCGTTTATCACACACGTTTGTGGTTACGACTTGTGGGCAGAAAGCCAGGCCAGAGGGACACGGAAATCGATACCAAAAGTCAGAAGGAAAAAAAAAGAGAGAAGAAGAAGAAGAAGAAGAAGAAGAAGAAGAAGAAGAAGAAGAAGAAGAAGAAGAAGAAGAAGTTTGCCTGTCCAAGTTGATGCTTCAGTGGAAAGACGTTGGGTAAATGTAATCTCATGACTGTAAATTTGTTAACGATAACTTGTATGTGACTGTATTACGGTTCAAACTAAAGTGGTTCTGGTTGTTGAAAGGAAAACAAATAAACAAACAAACGACTTAGTGAGTGTTAACTAGAACTGGGTTGGTACAATTTAAAAGCCTTTTTTTTCTTTTGATATGAACGCTGCAATATCAACGATTTTACAAGTTGTTTTTTTACTATTAAAAAAACAGATTTTGTGTTTCATATTCAGAACAGATATCGGCTCGTAAAAAGGCGAACTGCGATTGTTATTTAAAAAATGCCAAACAAGAGAGATGATTTTGATACCTCGGCTCAAAATTCTTAATGGCCAATACAAATCTTCGAGGTGCCCGTGGTCTAATGGTTATCGTCATAGGAATGGACACGGGGACAACGAGTTCAAATCCTGGGCGAGACTGATTGCATTTCTCATAGCACTGAATTCCCTTGGAAAGGTATGAATCCAATTATCTCCCTCCAGCTATGGAGGGAGATAATTGGGTAAATATGGGTAAATAGTAGGGCAGACTAGGTTCTTCAGCCTTGGTGAGGCAACTAGTTTAGGAGAAGGAAAACTCTGAATTCAAACCTGTTAAACTTTGCTTAAAAATTGACCTTGTGTCATATCCTGCCCGAGCAGAGGGGTTGGTAAATATGGATACAAATATTCGACAATAATAACAGATGTGAAACTATATGCTTTTGTAACACGATGTAGGTGTCCACCAAGCAGACGATCCCTTTGTCTGTTTTGGCGTGAAACCAAACAAAAGCCTGAGCCCGTGATCTCGACGTGACCGGAAGTAGGAAGGGAACGCCAGTCGAGAGTTGGCCAAAGGGACTGATGAAGTCAGTTGGCGAAGGGTGACGTGAGTGGCCAGTCGACACCGGACAGCAGAGAGACCAGTTGGCATGAGAGAGAGAGTCCAGAGCAGTGAGGGAAGACCGGTCAAGATAAGTTGGCATTCCTAGGAGCTTTGTAGAAATTTCGCTAGAAATCCACGCTAGCGTTAGTCTACATATACACAAGGGAATGCAATGTTACATAACTCCTCTTCTTGCACCTTGAGTTAACCCAAGTATTTTGTTCGTTTGTTCTCTTTCCTCCCACTCCCTTGATTGGATTTCTTGTAGCTATGAAGAAATGTACGATGCTCCTGTCGGAACCACTAGTTAATCACTGGTCAAGATGAGGGAAATGGTTTCGAAGAGGTTGACGTATTTGGGGACCTGAGTGGGTATCGTCACACTTTTATGGTTGCACAGAAATGTAATAATGCATATACGTGAAGTTACAAGCATGGCTATTGGCAAAGCATGAAGCTCATTCAGTAAATTAGGAAAATTAATTCTAATTTCAGGATTTTTTTCCCTTAAATGTTAAGGCTGCTTTGTTTGGAATTGGTTTTTAGCAAAAATTATTTTGATCTCACCGAGAGGTTTGTCGTCAAATTTTTAGAGGCTGAGATATGCATATTTTTTGAAGAATTTGTGATGTGTATGGAAAAGCATATTTTAGTCAAAAAATATTCACAAATTGGTTAAACATAGGTTGGCTATGACGAGTCTGAGTCGAAAAGCCAGTTAATAAAGTGGAAATACACTTACTCTCTGCTAAAGAAAAAAAAGTTCAATATGCTATAAAACCCAAGCAAAACCAAATAATATATATATATATATATATATATATATATCGGATTTTGCATTATATAACCTATGTTTGATATGTCATGTCATAAAACCCAACTAAACCAAATCATATATATTTGATATAGATGTATAAAGAGGATTTGGCATTAAATAGCCTACAATGATTGATATGCAACCAAACCAAACCAAACCAAACCTCAATAATAATAATAGTTATAGAGATGTGCGAGAAATTTTACCTTGACCATACGAACGAATGGTTTATGCACAACCCAGCATCTGTCCTAGAAAATGACACGCATAAACTCCAATCGGACTTTGACATACAAATGGATCCCCCAATCTCCGCCAGAAGACCAGACCTTATAATATTCAACAAAAAATAAATAAATAAAATAAATAAATAGATGGATAAATAAAAACAAAAAAATTAAAAAATAGAACTTGCGAAATTTTGGACTTTGCTGTCCGGCTGACCACAGAATAAAACTGAAAAAATGTGAAAAGAAAGATAAGTACCTTAACTTTGCTAGGGAATTGAAAAAACTATGAAAGTGACTATTATACCAATTGTGATTGGTGCTTTTAGTACAGTCACCGAAGGGACAGGAGTACTTGGAGGTAGGAGGACAAGTGGAGATCATCCAAACTACAACATCATGGAGAACTGTCCGAATACTGAGAAGGGTCCTGAAGACTTGAGGAGACTTGTTACTCAAACTCAAGTGAAAAGCCATCAGCTAAAACTGTTGTGAAAAACTCTCCAGGAGAAAATAATAATAACTTGAATTAAAAGTGTTCTTTGGACAGTTCCTATTACTATTCCTAGAGAGAAAAAGGAATTTAAAGCTTAAAGTATAAGATTCGACGGAAATAACTCCTTCATCTTAAATTGTCTCCTCTGTGGTGCAAATAAAGTTAGGCAAGTAGTAATGGTGGCTCCATTTAACTAATGTCTAACTATTTTTTCATATACGATCAATTATGATCATGGCTTGGACCGATGTACATCTCGCGTGGGCGGTTGAAACGATTTTGTAAAGACTGGTGGATTGTTATTTCCAGTGCTTTTCGTGTTTATTTCATATTACGTCGGATTGATGCTGTTCTGGATAGAAAATCGATACTGCAATGGTTTGAAAATTTCTGAATAAAAGCCATTAATTAAATGAAATCAATAAGAACTCTTTATTCAAACATCAGTGAAATAATCTTTTCAATGTTAGTTACCTTGGTCCTTTTGTCAAACTTTTAAAAACACGGCTGGTTTAAGGCCATGTTCGAAACTGATCCAATCTGAAAAAAAAAGCCCTACAAAAACAACAAACAAAAGAAAAATAACAAAGTCATAAAACATTAGCTAGATGGAGCTATCATTGCCACTTGCCTAAGTTCCCTTACACCACACTGGTAACAGTTTAAACGTGGGATGTATTTCTGCTAAATCCAGTAGATAACGGGGGCAAGTGAGAGAGAGAGAGAGAGAGAGAGAGAGAGAGAGAGAGAAGGAAGAAAAACGTAGTCCCCCGCACCCGGCAAAATAAAGTCAGAAAGGAAATTGTTGAAGACATAAAGGTAATGTTTCAAGAAAGTTATAGAAGTCAAAACGTGGCGATAAAATTGAGAGGCAGTGATAGACACAACAGTAGATAGATAGATAGATAGATAGCCCAACAGACTTATATATATATATATATCCGCACACACAGAGATCAGATAAAGTGTGTGTGTCTCAGTGTGTGTGTGTGTGTGTGTGTGCGTGAGAGAGAGAGAGAGAGAGAGAGAGAGAGAGAGAGCTTGGGTGAATGATCTCAACAAAGCTAGACAAAACACAAAGAAATCGTAAATAGAGCATGGAAAGAACAAGTAACTCACGCAGAGCGAATTTCGTATGGATTGTGATAACATGAAAAGAACAGATAGATAGATAACCCAATATATATATATAAATATGTATGTATATATGTATGTATAAAAGCTCTATCATTGATATTGAGCACTATTTAATAGTACTGCAAGGTTTGAGAGAGAGAGAGAGAGAGAGAGAGAGAGAGAGAGAGAGAGAGAGAGAGAGAGAGAGAGAGAGAGCTGTAGGGTGAGTAATCTCAACAAAGTAATAGGAAAAAATAAAGAGACAGTTTGTGAATGAAGCATGGGAGGAAATAATTATGCACGGGTCTTGATAACATGAAAAGAACGAAAAGCTTTTAAGGGGAAGGAAAGAAAGAAAATGACGACAAAAGAGCGGAAAATGAATATAAGAGGAAAATATTAGAAAAAAAAAAAAAAGAATGAAATTAGTTGAAAAAAGACAGCGAAAATAGAAAGTTGGAGGAAGAAGACAGAAGTGAAACGGTTCAAAAAGAGATCCTATTTACCAACCCCTCCGCTCGGGCAGGATATGACACAAGGTCAATTTTTTAAGCGGAGTTTGACAGGTTTGAATTCAGAGTTTTCCTTCTCCTAGACTAGTTGCCTCACCAAGGCTGAAGAACCTAGTCTGTCCTACTATTTACCCATAGCTGGAGGGAGAATAATTGGATTCATACCTTTCCCAAGGGTATTAGTGCTATGTGAAGTGCAATCAGTCTCGTCCAGGATTTGAACTCGAGTCGCCGTGTCCAATTCCTGCGACGATAACAATTACACCACGGGCACCTCCACAAATAACAAAAAGAGATAGATTGGAGGCGTTAGTGGTGTATGGATTACCGTTTTAGGAAATTAACACGATAACCTGAGTTCAATTCCTAGACGAGGCTGTTTGCATTTCTCATTGCGCTAATGCCCTTGGAAAGGTATGAATCTAAATATTAGGGCAAACTGGGCTTTTCAAATTCGGTATAGGGACTGGACCATGAGAAAGAAAACTCTGAATTGAAACCTTTTAAACCCTGCTTAATAAAAATTGATCTCAAGTCGATTCCTGTTCGTGCAGAGGGAATGGTTAAAATAAAGGTAGATATTTATTGCTAATAGTTGCATTTGATATTTACCACAGGGCTCTGATGTTTTATGGGGAGAGTAAAGGGAAGTGGTATTCAGTGCAATTTATGCTATTCTAGTAAGTAAAATTGGTGACCTTAGTAGAGGGTGATTCGAAGTCTTCCTTGTCAATAGCTATTACACCGAAGTGTAGGGGGAGGACGCTACTCCTTTCCCTGGATTGCTCCACTTTACTCTTGATCCTTGCCTTACCTTAAAACGCTGAGTGTTAAGCAAGGTGGCATCAAGTACCATTTGTTGAGTCTTTTGGTGTAACTCAACTAGGGATTAAACCGCAGTCTTCCGGACCATTGGCGAATACTCTACTCATTTGACCAATGTCCTGGTATTCTATGCAATTCTATGTTAATATTCATTTACCTCAATCATTGACCAATTCACTCAAACAATACTGACCATAATCTGTTCCGTTCGTACCACAGGAACCAAAATAGTTCAGTTACCTATGCAAGAAAGCCTTCTAAGAAATATTACCCAAGTTAAAATTTGCCCAGTCAGCTGGGGGTATAGAATTCACCGACTGCTTCTCTGCAGATGGGTAAGACCACCACTCAACGAGTGTCCTGGATATGACACTAAACAATCTGATGGTGAGGTTCAAGTAATACTGGAGCTTTGGGTGAATGCGGAACACTCCTTCATTGCCATTACTTCCAGGTCCACTCAAGCCCGGAATTGTGGCACCTGATAGCTTAAAATACAAATGTTTTTGAAAATCAAACTGTGCTTACATTTAAACTGTATGCTTATTATAATCTGAATTGTTTGAAATGAAACTGTTTTTGACATTGAAACTGTACTTACACTAAACTGAATTGTTATATATAGAACTGCTTTGACATTTAACTGTGTAATCTGTACACATACTGTGTAATCTGTACTTATGCTAAACTGAATTAGCTGAATTAGAACTGTTTGAATAATCTGAATTGCTTGAAATAGAAATGGATTTGACAATTAAACTGTACTCATGTTAAACTGAATTGTTTGAAAGAGAACTGATTATTTACATAAAAATGGATGTGGCGTTAAATAACCTATAAAGGTTGATATGCCGTAAAATACAACCAACCAACCTAGTTAAAATGATGAAATAGTGTAGATGATGAAAATGTTAAAAAATTCATGATAAATATTCACATAATAGAGTGAATTTAGAAAAATATATTTACAACACTAAAAGAAAATCACTTAGTAACAAAACAAAATGTTCGGGGAACGTGAAACGTTCCTAAATTGATAAGCTTCGTTAATAGAGATTAAAAAAACAACAACATGAGTAAAGAGTGAGGAGAAACAATAACAAAAAAGTTAAGCTTACAGTGGGAATAGGAATTTCAGTTGGAAAAAAATGAAAGAAAGAAAAACAACTTCTACGGACAATATAAATAGTTGGTGTATGTGTTTATAATCAAGTTAAATTAGTAGTTAAATTTTTGCTTAATCAAATGTAAATTTCCTGTTTGGACGTGCGTTGAAGCGAGCAGAGATTGGTATTTATTACTTTTTGAATGTAGAGTAGTAAACGGATATGGTTTGTTGATGTGATCGCTGGTTTAGCATTTCTTTTTTGAAAGGACTTAAATATTTTTAGAAATTAGAAATAATTTTCAGGTTAAGCCATTGAAATTGCTTATTCGGAATGCGGGGAAATAGATGAATAAATAGGAAACTCATCTTTCTCTGCACAATCCTTGGGATGGTTAACTTATTTAATCAAAGTAAAAAAGTTGGCGACAGTCGTCGACGGCGACCAGAAGACTCCCTTTTCAATCGCTACTACACCGAGGTGTAGGGGAGGGCGCTACTCCTTTCCCTGGATTGCTCCACTTTACCCTGAATATGTACCTTATATCGCAGAGTGTTAAGCTAGGAGGTATCAAGTACCATTTTTAAAGTCTTTAGTATGACCATTGGTGAATACTCTACCCACTGTGAGTTGCCATATAATTTTGACTGGTAGCATACATATATATATATATATATATATATATATATATATATACGGAATACATGTGCTTTAATCAAAGAGGTGAAATCTCCACACAAAGCGGTAGCTCTCTGAAACTCGTAGGCAACTTCACCTACCAAGGAAGAAGTTTCTCATCAACCGAGACTAACATCAACACGCGATTAGCAAAGACATGAACGGCTATCAATAGACTATCGGTCATATGGAAGTCAGAACTGACCAATAAAATGAAACTCAGTTTTTTTCAAGCAGCAGTCGTGTCGATACTGCTGTATGGATGCACTACATGGACGGTAACTAAACGGCTGGAGTAAAAGCTTGACGGCAACTACACAAGAATGGGGTGAGCAACATTGAACAAGTCCTGGAAACAGCACCCCACAAAGCAGCAGCTGTATGGCCATTTACCACTTACCACGAAAACTATCCAAGTTAGACGAACCAGACATGCGTGACATGGGAAACTGCTGGAGAAGTAGGGACGAACTCATAAGGGACATACTCTTGTGGACCACCTCACATAGAGAGAAAAGGTAGGACGTCTAGCTAGAACGTATATACAAAAGCTCTTTGCCGATACAGGATGTAGCCCTGAAGACCTGCCGGGAACAACGGACGATAGAGAAGGGTAGCGAGAAAAGGTCAAGGATATCCGTGCTGGTGGCGTGACATGATGATATATATATATATATATATATATATATATATATATATATATATATATATATATATATATATATTGAGTATAATTTGTTAACACACAGTTTGTAGATAACACTTTTTAACGAGCCGTACCCCGTTTGTTTGCTCGCATATAAATAGAATGCTTTCAAGTATTGCTATTTAATACTAGTGATTCTATTTACCACGATTCTTTTACTTGCATACAGTTAAATGATTTTAAGTATTGCTATGCATTACTAATAATTCAATTTTTGTACAAGCTTCGGGTAGAGTGTTCGCCAATGGTCCGGGAGACCGGGGTTCAATCCCAGGTCGAGTCATACCAAAGACTTAAAAAAATGGTATCTATATCTCCTTGCTTAACACTCAGCATTATATGGTACATATCAAGGGTAAAGTGGAGCAATCCAGGGAAGGGAGTAGCGCCCTCCTTTACACCTCGGTGTAGTAGCTATTGAAAAAGGAGCCTTCGGGTCGCCCTCGATTACAGTCGCCAACGACAAATGTCTTAGTATTTCTATCTAACACCCATAATTTATTTGCCCACAATTAAATGATTTCAATTATTGCTATAAATCATTAATAATTTAATTTAACAGATATTTGTTTGCTCATAGTTAAAGGGTTCTGTTTGACCCCAAGATGGGACCCTAAACAGTACAACCACTCCGGGCCAGAATAGACCTGGAGGTAAGGGCAATGAAATGGTACTTCATATTCCTCAAAACTCCAGGACTAGAACCTCACCATCAGCTGGTTTAGCGTCATAACAGGACACTCGTTGGTAGAGGGTCTTACTCCTCGGCAGAGATGAAGTCCGTGTATCTAACAGCCCGAGCCGACTGGGCTACAGACAAGCTGAGTGAAATGATATACTTGGTTGGGTTTTATTGCATATCAACTATTGTAGCTTCTTTAATGCCAAATCCTCTTTATATATATATATATATATATATATTGTTGCCGTCAAGCTTTTTCTCCATACCTTTAGAGAAAAAGCTTGACGGCAACTATACAAGAATGCTGCGAGCAATATTGAACAAGTCCTGGAGACAGCACCCCACAAAGCAGCATCTGTACGGCCACTTACCACCCACCACGAAAACTATTGAACTGGGCATGTGGGACACTGCTGGAGAAGTAGCGACGAACTCTTAAGTGACAAGCTCCTGTGGACCCCCTTCACATGGACGAGCAAAGGCAAGACAACTAGGTAGAACCTACATACAACAGCTCTGTGCCGATACAGTATGTAGCCTTGAAGATCTACCGGAAGCGATGGATGATAGAGAAGGGTAGCGTGAGGGTCAGGGATGATATATATATATATATATATGTGGGTTGGTTATGTGTGTGTATATATGATTTGTGAACGTATATTTTGTAGATAATATTTTTAAAGAAATATGAGCTCATGTGTTTACACACGGTTAAATGGTTTCAAATATTTCAATTTATCGCTAAAAATTCGATACAGCTACTGATTCTCTGCAAAGGGGTAAGACCGCCCCCCAAATGATTGTCCTGGTTATGACATTAACAATCTGATAATCTAATGTTAAGGTTCTGGTAATGTTGGACCTTTAGGGAAAGCGGAGTACCTCTTCATTGCCATCGCTCCCAGGTTCATTCTGGCCCAGAGAGGTAGTACCAGATAGGGTCCTATCTATTGGTCAAATAGTTGTAAATTGTGCGCTTATACTAAACTGAATTGGTTGAAATAGAACTGTTTTGTATGCCTAAGTGAATTGGTTGAAATAGAATAGTTTTTTGATATTGAAACTCGGTACTTATGCTAAACTGAATTGTTTGAAATAGAACTGTTTTGACATTTGACTGTATGTAAACCAAAAACTATACCTATATTAAACTAAATTGTTTGAACTGTTTATATGTATAAAAATGGATTTGGCGTTAATAACCTACGATGGTTGATGTGCCATAAAACCAAACCAAACCAAACCAAACCAAAACTGAACTGTTTGAAATCGAACTGTTTTTAAATAGAACTAAACTGAGTACTTATGCTAAACTGAATTGTTTGAAATTGAACTGTTAAATGACCCAGAAAAGGTTGATACGCCATAAAACAAAACAACCGACCAATCCAAATATTGCTATGGAATACGAATAATTCAATTTTTGCGGACAGTTTAACGGTCTCATGCATGGATCCAATTTTTGCTATGTGACTCTTAACAATTCAATATCTGCCATTTGTTTGTACACAGTTTAATGCTTTAAAATTTCAATTTGACTCATAGATGGGAACCTAACCAGTGCGACCAGAGTGGACCCGGGAGTAATGGAAAAGTTGGGGTATTCCACGTTCTTCAAAGCTGCAGCACTGGAGTCTCATCATTAGGTGGTTTAGTGTCATATCAGGACACTCGATGGAGGCGGGACTTACGCCCCTGCAGAGATGGTTTACGTGCATTCCACAGCGGGAGCCAACTGGGCTGAGTGAATGGAGGTAATAGAAGAGGCTGGAAAGTATAAAAAAACATTACGGAAAAAGAGATTGATGTGACAACGAGAAATGAGAGAGAGAGAGGGGGGAGAGAGGGAGAGAGAGAGAGGGGGGAGGAGAAATGAGTTTAAAAAAGCGTCGGTTAACAGAGTATGAGAAAGAGTGGGAAAAATGAAAATGAAATGACAGCTGAAGGTTTCTCGTGGTCTTCAACATTTTTGGAATTTTTGACTTGTAACCTTTGACCTTACGCCGAGTTGCAATTCTATCATTTTCATTGATTCAAAATTCTGGCCCCGATGCCAAAATGGGAAACATGCATTGCCGAATAGAAGCACACCCAATCCTATTTAAACATCTAAACTTATTTACGAAGCCTAGTAAAGGCTGGTATAAGACTTCAGCAGAGGAGCGCTTGACTAGGTGCTGTCTTAACTACACTAAGAAAGTGATCAACTACAATCCACCCTGTAATACTGAATAAATTCTCTGATTCTCAAACGGTAGGCAATTGGCTCTTAGACGATAACAATTTGTCGGTAGATCCAAGGATACACTGGCTGTATCTTTCTGCAGAGGTGTGAGACCTTTCCTTTCAGAAGAGAGGGGTTCTGTGTATGAGACTAAACTTCATGAAATGGTGAGTCTCAAGTTTTGGAATTCTGGGGGACGTGGAATCACCCTTTAATTGCCATTACTCCCAGGGGGTCTCTGACCCGGAGCAGTACCTGTTAGATATTTTATTTATGGGTCAAAAAGACTTGTTTCCAGATTATTAGAAGCAGTTAGTAATACTTGAATCCATATGATATAGTGCTGTTTCGCTTTTAGGGAGAACAACAGTTATATAATGCCAACGCAAACCTTGAAGAAAAACTGGCAGTAGTACTATCTAACCGACAGCAGGGAGATGAATGGTTTCTTACCTTTCCGAAGAGCATTCGTCCAAAGGTGAACTTGATAGCTCGACTGGAGTTCGAACTCGCTTACAACGACGTCGCAGTCCATCACGTTAGCCACAACGCCACAAGAAAAAAAAAAGGAGTGTCCTGAGTATGAAACTAGACGGAATGCATTGGTGAAGCTTGAGTTCTGGAAACCTGGGGACTGTACAATGTGGAGTACCCCTTCTTTGGCATTACTTTTTGATTCACTTTGATTCGAAGTGTTAGTACCTGTTAGGGCCCTATCAATGGATCCAATAAGTCTGTTTGAAAATATTATTGCTTTAGATTGGAATATTTGAAACCATATAATCATCATCATCATCACGTTGCGCCATCAGCACGCATAACCCTGACCTTCTCTCGCCAAACCTCCCTATCGACCATTGCTTCGGACAGGTCTTCAGGGCTACATCCTGTATCAGCACAGAGCTGCTGTATGTAGGTTCTAGCTGGTCGTTCTGCCTTTGCTCGCTCATGTGAATGGGTCCACAGGAGCTAGTCTAGCTTGTTAATGTAATTTACTAAGCTTTTTTGGCTTAGATGTGGCACAAGGCCTTATGAAGGGGGCTCCAAGTGAAACCTGAACTCACTCGTGAGGGTTTGCTTGACTAGCTTATTAATTTAATTTACTAAACTTTTTTTTGCTTATATATGGCACAAGGCCGTAGGAAAGGGGCTCCCTGTAAAACCTGAACTCACTCATGATGGTTTGCTAGACTAGCTTATTAATCTAATCTACTAAGCTTTTTTTTATTTAGATGTGGTGCAAGGTCATCTGTATGAGGCACCTAATGAGACTCGAATGCACTCTTGAAGGTTTGCTAGACTAGCTTGCTAATGTAGTTTGTGATTTACTTAGCTTTTAGCTAAGATGTGGCACAAGGCTGTATGAATTGGGCACTTAATGAGACTCACTTGTGAAGATTTGCGACTCAAGTTTGCTGACCATTACAACACCAGAAGCGCCCAACACACAGATGTATGGTAATGGTTTTTACTGTTACATAGCATCGCTTATAGTCTGCAGAGATTGAATTATAAATAAATAAATAAATAAATAAATAAAAAAACAAGATAAAATGATCGAGATAAACAAAATAAACATATAAAAATAAATGAAAACAGGGAGCATATGAAAGGAAGGACAGTCTACGCATGCCTGAAAAATGGACTTCCTGGCGCCAAAAAGAAACTCCTTCTAAAATCACTCAGACAGCTTGACCCGGAGCACCGGTTAAGCCCCGCTATGAAATAGTAACAAAAATAGAATAAATGTTGAGTTTGAAATTATCCCTGTCAGTTTTCCGTAATTCATTTCATTTTCACCCTGAACAACTTTCAAAAGACGATAAGTGAATGGGGAGAATAATTCATAATTTTCCCAACACACCGAAACCTCTTATGCCCCATAATTTAAAAGCGCAATCAGAGAAGCTAGATGCTAAACTTCTTTAGTTCTTTAGAACTTATCGATAGAGTTATATATATATATATATATATAGTGTTCGCCAATGGACCAGGGTTCAATACCAGGTCGAGTCATACGAAAGACTCAAAAAATGAACGGTACTTGATGCCTTCTTGCTTAATACTTAGCACTATAAGCTACGGATCAAGGGTAAGTAGAGTAATCCAGAGAAACGAGTACCGCCCTTCTCTACTCGTCGGCGTAGTAGCTATTGAAAAGGGTACCAGAAGGCTCCCTCGATTAATGTCGGCCAACTTCAGTATATATATATACATATATATACCTCCCACACAAAGACCCCCAACCATCCTACACACGCGTATATTGTGAGGAATTGAGCGAGTCGGTGAGAGAGGAGAATATATTGGGAGTTCGTCCTGAACGTTTTGGATATAAGTTATAATTATTACTTCGTTTGATGTCATGTTTAATTAATTTGAATCAAGCAATAAATGGTCTTAAAAAAAGTCGGTGACTTAAATTGATGGGAAAATAGCACGCAAAAAAGGGGAGCTAATCTGTCCGAATACGTCTCATGCTTTTGCTAAGATTCAGTATGCCTCATATTAAGATCAAGTGAAATAAATAAATAAATGAAAGAAAGTCAATGAGAAACCTATTAAAATGCATTGCACAGGATGTCTCAATATAATTGGGACTCCTGTGACGGCTAATAACTCTATTAATAATAATGTTGTATTTTTTTTTTGTTTCAGATTTGAAAATAGTATGCAATAACAAATATTATTCCTCAATCACAATGCCTTGGACAAGAGAGGAAAAATATTTTGCGTCACAACTTATTTGGAGACAAAATCATTCAAAATTGTCTCAAAATAGATGCAACCCATTAATATGATAATGATTTATTTGTGAAAAAAAAAAACACAGATTGCATGTCCTATAAGCTGATACAATAATAATTTAAAAAACAAACAAACACTGATTTGATGTTTCGAGCCCAATGGATGCATTTTTTACTGGACGTGTTCTAAGTGACCGCCATTGCGCTTATCTGAGTAATAAATTATTACCATATTAATGGGTTGAATCTATTTTGAGACTCGCAGTATTATAACGTATTAAAAAACTAAAAACAATTCTTTTTTATTTTAGTGCTATTTAACTTACAACTATCGATTTCGAGTATACTCGCTTTTGACAATTTGGTTTAAGAATTTTGAGACAAAGAAGTGTCATGCATTGTATTTACGCCTTGTCGGAATGTTCTGCAAAGGCATAATACCTTCCCCATAAAAGGGAATGTCCTGATATGACACTAATATGCTCCTGATGGTGAGGCTCTACTTCTGGAGATTTGGGAGTGGAGAGTATTCCTTCTATACTATTACTCCCATATTGACTCTGCTCTGGAGCCGTAGTACCTGGTTGGTCAAATCTATGGGTCAGACAGATTTTTAAAAGTATCTGTATTTGATAAGACTGTATGCAAAATAGAAATTAAAAAAAAAGACTTAAAAAAAAACAACTACATAAAAATGTTAATAGGAACATACAATGAACGCACTTCCATTATCTCATGTCTTAGAATAGCCTCAGACGGGGTGACATGCCGTTAAAAGCTATCAATCACTTATCTGTCTTTAATGAAACTATTTTTATATTATTTAAATTGGAGCTTCTGATTAGCTTGTGGACTTCGCTGTTTCAGTCGACAACAGGGTGAAATTAAAAGAAAATGAAAGCCTGGATGGATAACTCGACTTTGTAGCGAACTATGGAATAGAAATGTAATGGACATGCTATTTACAGAAGGAGCCCTCAGAACTGTCTTCAAGTGCAAACCATAACACTTTTAAGATTAAATAAAATACAGAATAATAAATTCATATGGTGGGATTTGATCTTTTGTCCATCGCGAATTTTTCGTAGTTTTAACTGTAAAACAACTATAATGAATGAACAGACACCCGAGCGCAAAAGGGGTGCAAGTAGAATCAAGTAAAATTGAGAAAAAAGTAAAATATGAAATACTATTAAAGATAAAGGGAATTAAATACAACGCATGCGCGCACACACACACACACACACACACACACACACACACACATCCATATATATATATATATATATATATATAAACAGCATGTAAATATTATTGAATATAGGAGTAATTCTAATTATAATACTATAAAATAGTTCTTTTTCCGTATTTCGTTAATATCGTAATGGCTAAAGTGCTGGATTACAGCCTCAAAGTCAACGTGTTCGACTCCAGTCGCGCTTTTACTTTCGTTTTCCGACCAGTACACTTAGAAAAGGTATGAAGCTCTTTATTCTCACAGTTATGGGTTAAAAAGTTACACTGTTGTTATTCTACAAGGATGACTTTGGCTTTAAGAAACCACGAAGTTTGAAATGCCATTAAACAATCGAACAAAACCAACCCAATTACTTTATCAAATTACTTCTAAATCGTTAGAATAAAGATTATTTAAACGAGATTTATTAATTATCAATAAATTATACTTAATTTGACTAGTTTCAATAGGTTTCCAAAGGAAATGTTTCTCTAAACTACGTTTTTATCGCAACGAAATGTCATTTTCTCTCATTAAACAATAAAATAAGAATAAGAATATATTTTTTACTATAAAAAAAGACAAACAATATTTTTAAACACTCAAATATGCAATCTTTTAATTACAAAAATCTTAGATTAAAAAAGATTTGGTTTTGTTTTGTTTGGTTTTATGGTGCATCAATGATTGTAGGTTATTAATACTAAATCCATTTTTATACCTATAAAGTGTTCTATTTCAAACAGTTCAGTTTAGCATAAGTACATAGTTTAAATGTCAAAAACAGTTCTATTTGAAACAATTCAGTTAAGCATATGTAGGCCGCTTCAATATCAAATACAGTTCTATTTCAAACAATTCAGTTTAGCATAAGTGCACAGTTTTTATATAAAAAACAGTCCTATTTAAAATAATTCAGTTAAAGCGATTCAGTTTAGTTCTATTTGACCCATAGATAGGACCCTATCTGGCACAACCACTCCAGCTCAGAGTGGACCAGGGAGCGATGCCAATAAAGGTGTACTCCGTTGGATGTGACCGTGGTGTAATGGCTATCGTCGTAGGAAATGGACACTGCGACTCGAGTTTAAATCCTGGACGAGAATGGTCGTATTTCACATAGCACTAATGAATCCAATTATTTTCCCTCCAGCTATGGGTAAATAGTAGGATAGACTTGGTGAGGCAACTAGTCTAGGAGAAGGAAAACTCTGAATTCAAACCGGTTAAACTCCGCTTAAAAATTGACCTTGTGTCATATCCTGCCCGAGCGGAGGGGTTGGGTAAATAGGACAAAGGGGTACTCCGCATTCATAAAAGCTCTAGCATTACTGAAGCTTTATTATCAGATTGTTTAGTGTCATATCCAGAACACAGTCGGTGTATTCTAAAGTCCCAGCCGACTGGGCAAATTAAAAAAAGAAAATGTAAAAAAAAATAGGTTTCCTTTAAACCGAACAATTGGTATAATTGTCAGAGTGTTCGCCAATTGTCTGGGAGCCCGAGATTCAATTCCGGGTCGAGTCATACCAAAGACTCAAAAAATGGTACTAGATTCCTTAACACTCAGCACTATAAGGTACAGATTAAGGGTAAAGTGGAGCAATCCAGGGAATGGAATCGCACCCTCCCTTGCACCTCGGTGATGTAGCTATTGAAAAGGGAGCCTTCGGGTCACCATCGACAACAGTCACCAACTTTCCTCACTTAAAATACGTTATGAGAAAATGAAAAATAAAAAAAAGAAGGTATAATGAAAGAGTAGTGACAAGAATGGATTTGGCATTTAATAACTTAAGGCATTAAATCACCCATGAACGTTAATATGCCATTAAACAAAGAAACCACACCAAACCAAATTGTTCACTGTCTTAACGTCGTCATCTTCTTGTCTGATTTAAATATTTTGCCGATAAATAAACCTTCTTTTGTTGAGCCCATTCGTATACGAAGGAAAGTTACTGATGCTACAAAGGGTTACATTCTGAGGTTAGATTTTTATCTGGCATTGCCACAATGTGACAAAAAAAAAAAAAAACAACAGAGAATTGTTAGGTGCGGTACCCCGGGTTCGAGTGTGACAGAGTTGACTGACCTGCTGCCGATGTACTACTGATTGCACTGTACCTGCTTTGTTGCACTGTGTAATATTTTACTGCACTGCTATGTCAGACCCAACGTTCTTGCATCTTGCAGATGCGTCACACAGTGCACACTTTCCAGGAAACTTCGTTGTCACAAAAGACAAACAATCTTTCGATGCAGTGAACAGGAAGTCTTAAGACCTTCAGATATCTCTGTTCCTCTTCCTTGGCGTGGGACGTGTTATATTATGCCGATAAATAAACCTTCTTTTATTGAGCTCATTCGCATAAGATGGAAAGTTGCTGATTTGAACTCGTGTCGCCGTGGCCATTTCCTGCGACGATAACCATTACACCACGGGTATCTCCAGATAATTATAATTGTGAGAATTTAACTGAGTAACTCAAAAGTCACTTATCGTTTGAAAAATTGAAAAAAAAACATAAGAAAAAACAAAACAAAACAATGATATCCCATGTGAAGCAAATCATATTCTTTGAATAGTTCCAAATAATTTTTATGGGTCAAAACATAATAAAAAGAAAATTTTTGATCATTTTTATTCCAAATTTGTTAAATTATATATATGATCTTATTTTAGTTCGGTATCGACCATAAATAAGAATACTCTGAATTTTCTTTCTAAAAAAAAAGTTATATTTTTTATGCGATTTTTTACAAGGAATTGAAGATAGATTATAATTACCTATCCTCTATGTCCAAAGATAAAACTTCGGCTTTGAAGATTGACTAAATATATACTGTGTTGACATAGCAATCCACTTGCAGGAAATGGCTTTTAGCAGAAGTTAAAATTATCATGTTTATCTGGGCGTGAACCTCTTACTGCTTTTGTCTGTCATCTGTTAAGAGAAAAGCCATTCACAACATGTACACGCACGGCATTTCTCGAATGCCTGTTCGCATTTCCGTAAATAAACGAATCTCTTGCTTTTTCATACTCCCCTGCCCTCACGATTTTTTATTATTCATTGTTTCTTTCATAAATTGCGACTGAGCGTACTTCGTGGATGTACTGTTTGCATTATTATTTATTCATATTTTTGCCGGCCTTGCTTTCATGTGATTGTTGTTTTCTTTTTGTTTCACACCCATCAAGTCATTTTTATATATTTGCAACCGGTAAGTAAGTTGTCTCCGACGATGATTGAATTCGCAAACCGTATTCTTGGGAAGGAGCATGTTTAACATGAGCAACGCTTTCAAGAATATGAAATGCAGGAACAGGTAATGATTATCAATCTACAATCTCCTGAGAATTAATTTCTTTTTTCTGGGTTCTCTTGCTTCTTTAATGGTGGGTAGAATATAAGACACTTATAAGCAACAAACACAAGATAAAAGAAAGACCTATGAAAAATAAAATTATTACAAGGTCCGGTTTTTGCCAGAATTCATTGCTTCCCCAAAAGCTTTCTAAAGGGACTGGAAGAGTTGGAAATAAGAGAACTACTGGAGACCATCCAGACTACAGCATTATTAAGAGTGGCCAGAATACTGAAAAGAGTCTTGGAGACTTGAGAAAATTTGCTGTCACTCAAACACTATTGAAAGACCATCAGCTAATGCTGTTGTAATAAACTTTCAAAGGAGTAAAAAAAAAAAAAAAAGAAAAAAAAAAAAAGAGAGAAATGGCCATACTACCATGGTGCTTATCTGTGACTACTGGTTTCATGCCGTCTTTATAGGAAAATCATCAGGCAGGAGAAGCCTGAAAAAAAGAAGCTTTTTCTGCCTGATGATTGTCGTACAAAGACAGCATGAAACCAGTGGTCATAGATAAGCATCGGTGCTATTGAATATATATAAAAACTAATATATATTTATTTATTATTATATAATAGCTCTATCACAGATATTGAACACTCTTCAAATTATACTGCATTTGGTCTGCCACAAACCCACCAAGAGAGTTGTGACGATACACTGTTGTAATATATATGAAAAAGTTGTCGACCGTAGTCCACGGCGACCAGAAGGCTCCCTTTTCAATACCTACGATACCGAGATGTAGGGAAGGGCACTACTCCTTTCCCTGGATTATTCCACTTTACCCTTGATACGTACCTTATATTGCTGAGTGTTAAGTAAGTAGTTATCAAGTACCATTTTTAAAATCTTTGGTATGACACGACCTAGGATTGAACCCAGGTCTCCTGGTCCATTAGCGAACAATCTACTCACTAGGCCAATAAATATATATATATGAATCTGTTCTAGAGAATGAGACGCATAAACTTCTCTGTGATTTTGAGTCACAAACGGATCACCTCATTTCGGTCAAAAGATCAGACCCAGTGTTAATTAAGATAAAAGAAAAAAGAAAAGAAAAAGAAAAAAGAAAATTTGCGGTTTTGCTGATCTTGCCGTTATTGCAGACAGCACAGTGAAAATAAAAAAGATGCGAAAAGATGGACAAATTCTTGGACATTGTCAAATAACTAAAAAATCTGTAGAACATGAGGGTGACGGTGATACCAATTATAACTGGAGCAATAGGAACGGTCTCCAAATTTATGGAAAAGGGCCTGAAAGCGTTAGAATTCGGAGCCGAGACACTCCAAACTCCAGCATTGTTGAGATTGACCAGAGTACTGAGAAGAGTCCTGGAGATCTGAGGAGACTTGCTGTCACTCAGGCTCCAGTGAAAGCCCATCGGCTAACGCTAGCGTGAAAAAAAGTCGTAAATAGTAAAATAGTAATAATAAGAAAGTGTAGCTTATGTGGAGACAAATATGAAACGATTAATCACATAATCAGTGAATGCAGTAAAATAACACAAAAGGAGTACAAAACCAAGCACGACAGGGTAAGAAAGGTGATCCCCTGGGAATTGTGCAAGAGTGTACAATTTGACAATACTAACAAATGGTATATGCACCAACCAGAATTCGAGAATGAAACGCATAAAATTCTCTGTGATTTTCAGATACTAACAGATAATATAATCCCAACCAAAAGACCAGACTTAGAGTTATTTAACAAGAAAAAAAAATGACTTGCCATCTTCTGGGTTTTACCGTTCCGGTAGACCCCAGTGTGAAGAAAAAAGAAAATGATACGATCGGCAAATATTTGGATCTTGCTAGAGATCTTAAAACATTAGATTTAGTTAGAGAATTAATTTTTATTTTATTGCGGACTTTTTGTCCTCATCTTGGTAGTTTTCGTGTTGTTTCTTCTTTCACTACGTTTCGGCCAAATTTCACCTCTGGCCTTCTTCAGGTGATATACCGCGACCTCGGATAGGGATGCTGAGTCTTGTAACCGTATCCCCAGTAATTACTGCCTTCCATAGTTGTTGTCTATCGCACCACGTTTTTGACCAAGTACACCTCTGGCCGGCTTGGGTAGGATTTGAAACCGCTATCTTCTGACTATGCTCACCTGGAATCGTAGAGACTCAACGCCTCTATCTGCTGCGCCACGGGCCCTGAAGAAAAAACACAACGAAAACTACCAAGACGAGGACAAAAGTCCGCAATAAAATAAAAATTAATTCTCAGATTAAGAAGCCTCATCTCAAAATGATTCCAATTAAAGGTTTAGTTAGGTTTGGTTTTATGAAATATCCATTGTGGATTATTCAATGCCATATCCTTTTTATACATATGTATTAAATATATTATTTCCAAATACATTTTGTAGATAACATTTTTAAACGAGTCTGAGCTCATTTTTTCTCACACAATTAAATGGTTTCACTTACTTATCAAATAAGAATTATTCTATTTACAATTAATCATTTGTTTGTATACAGTTTAATATTTTCAAGTATTGTAATGTATCACTGACAATTCAATTAAACATTCGTCATTTATTTACACACAGTTAAATGATTGAACAGTTCTATTCTAAACAATTCAGTTTAGCATGTCAACAAAATAAAATTCTTCAAAGTATTGCTATGAATCACTATTAATTCAATTTAACATTAGTCATCTGTTATGCAGTTAAATGATCAAATAGTTCTATTTCATACAATTCAATTTAGCAAGAGTACACAGTTTTTTTGTTTACACACAGTCAAACGTAAAAAAAGAACAATTCTATTTCAAACAGTTCAGTTTAGCATAAGTTTGAATATCAAACAGTTCTATTTGATCCTTAAATAGAACCATATCAGGTGCTACCACTCCGGGTCAGAGTGAACATGGAAACGATGGCAATGAAGAGGTACTTCGCATTATCCAAAGCTCTAACATAACTGGAGCTTCACTATCAGATTGCTTTGTGTCATACACCGGATATTCGTCTTACCCTTCTGCAGAGATGCAGTTGGTGTATTCTACAGCTCCAACAGACTGGGCTAGATACATTAAAGTGATGCTGATATCAATACAAAGTGATACGCATGTAATGGGTCCTCAAAGGCTTAGAATAAAAAAGAATACACAGATTCAATACCCTAAAAATGTTCCATTTAAAACAATTCAATTTAACATAAATACACAATTTAAAAGTCAAAAACAGTTCTATTTCAAACAATCTAGTTTAGTATATGTACACAGTTTTAAGTTAAAAACAGTTCCATTTCAATCAATTCAGTTTAACATAAATACATAGTTTCAATGCCAAACCCCCCCTGCTCCATTTCAAAGAATTTAGTTTAGTATAAATACACACTTTAGTTCTCTTTGACCCATAGATAGGACCCTATCAGGTGCTACCACTCATGGCCAGAGTGAAACTGGGAGCGATGGTAATGAAGGGAATCTCCGCATTCCCCAAAGCTCCGGCATTACTGGGACCTCACCATCAGATTGTTTAGTGTTATATCAGGACATTCATGAAGAGTGGGGTCTTACCCCTCTCCAGAGAAGCATTTGGCGTATTCTACAGCCCCAGCCAACTGGACAAAATATAACAATGATGAAAACAATATGAAGACTCACGATTCAGAATTTCACATAACCGATCCTCCGATGTACAAGTTTTCTACGCACACACGCGCACACGCACACACACACACACACATACACAATGGCAAGAAAGTGGTGCTCTGCATTACTGGAGCCTCACCATCAGATTTTTTAGTGTCATACCCAAGACACTCGTTGGTGTGTGTGGCGGGGTTACCCTTCTGCAGAGATGCGGTCGGTATATTCTACAGTCCCAGCTGACTGGGCCATATACATTAGAGTAATGGTGATATCAATACTAAGTAATAAGCATCGAACGGATTCCCACAGGCTTAGAGAATAGACTAGGAATTTGAGATCAGAGTAAGAATTGACGCCATCCTGGCCACAGAAAGGTTACGATCGGTTATTCTCTTGCACTGAAAAGACTCATGGAGACCAGAGGGTTGGTCTAGTTTGCTATGGTTTGTTTTTAAGGCATATAAAACATTGTAGGTTATTTAATGCCAAATATATTCTATTTCAAACAATTCGGTTTAGCATAAGTCCGCATTTTCAATGTCAAAAACAGTTCTATTTCAAATAATTCCATTTAGCATAAGTACGTAGTTTCTATGTCAAAAACAGTTCGATTTCAAACAATTTAGTTTAGTATAAATACAGTTTTTTGTTTACACACAGGTAAATGTCAAAAGCGTTTTTTCAAACAATTCAGTTTAGCACAAGTACAGAGTTTCAATGTCAAAAAACATTTTCCATTTCCAAGAATTCCGTTTAGCATAAGTACACACTTTAGATCTATTTAACCCATAGAGAGGACCCTCTCAGGTGCTACCACTCCAAGCCAGAGTGGCCCTGGTAGTGATGGGAGTAAAGAGGTACTCTGCATTTCTGGAGCTTAATTATCAGATTGTTTAGTGTCTTACCCTTCTGCAGAGATACAGACGGTGTACTTTACAGTCCCAGCAGACTGTGCTAGAAACATTAGAATAATAGTGATATCAGTACTAAATGATACGCATAGAACAGGACCCAAAAGGGTTGGAAAAAAGACTACGAATTGCAGAACAAGGGAACTCTTGATGCCATCCAGACCACAGCAAGGTTAAAATCAGCTATTCTCCCGAACTGAGAAGAGTCCTGGAGACCAGAGGAGACATGCTGTCAATCAGACATCAATGAAAAGTCACCAGCTGAAGATGGTGTAAAAAAAAAAAACTCGCAAAGAGTGATTAAAAAATGATAATATAGTCCTGCAAATTTAGATAATTGAATGTCTGAAAATGTTCAAAATATCCATAATAGTCATAAAGCTATGGGCAACTGGAAAGTATCTTGTACGTCAACCTCAAAGCCAAGCTTTAGATTATATATATATATATATATATATAGTATTGTTTTAATCTTTACAAATAAATGTTGGCATTTGCGGGGATGCAATAGGCTTAGTGATAATTGTACCAGCGAGTTTATCAGAAAATATTTATGTTTTCGTTAATTATTCGCAAACGTGAACGTAAAGATTACCAATTACCCGGGACTATGGGATGCTGAGCTCGTCTGAAACTCTTTGAGTGATTCTCGCTGGATTTGACTCTATGGCTTGGGGCATGTCCTTGAAATCCACGGTTTTTTGGCCGAACTTATCCTGCTTGGTTGTTTAGGTTCTTGCAACCAGTGTAAAATTTCTTGAAACTTCTGGTTACTGCACAGTCATCAACTGTGTCTTCTCCTTTCGTACAACGAATATTTTTGGTTGCATCCGTAAGGTTATATCTTAGTTTGAACTCGTAACGGATAAGTTCTCGAATCAAACAACACAGCACATTCATCTGTGTCGTTTTCAAATTATACACGGAGTGAAGCAAAGCACAACGTATCAGCTTACCAATTACCAGGATCACCACACACACACACACACACATAATGGCAAGAAAGTGGTGCTCTGCATTACTGGAGCCTCACCATCAGATTTTTTTAGTGTCATACCCAAGGCACTCGTTGGTGTGTGTGTGTGGGTCTTACCCTTCTGCAGAGATGCGTTCGGTATATTCTTCACCCCTTGCAGACTGGGCCATATACATTAGAGTAATGGTGATATCAATACTAAATGATACATATTGAACGGGTCCCCCAAGGCTTAGAGAATTGACTAGGAATTTGAGATCAGAGGAAAAATTAACGCCATCCTGACCACAGCAAGATTAAAGTCGGCTATTCTCTTGACTTGACTTTAACTGCTTCACTCACGTGAAATACGGTTCGAAAACTAGCATATAAGTAAGTAAAGATGGCGACGGTAGTCGAGGGTGACCCAAAGGTTACATTTTCAGTAACTACTACTCCATTCTCTGGATTGCTCCACTTTATCCTTGATCTGTGCCTTATAATGCTGAGTGTTAAGCAAGACGTCATCAAGTACCATTTTTTAACATTTGGTATGACTCAACCTGGAACTGAACCCTGGTCTTCCGGGCCATTGGGGAACACTCTACTCATTAAGTCAATACTACTACTGTAGAATACACCGACTGTACTTCTGCAGAGGCGTAAGAGCCCTCCACCACTAGCAAGACCACATGTAGGTCGTGGGTGGCGACTTGTACTGCTTGAAGACGGGATCCTAGTAACTGAGTAGCCTGTCGCACAGCAAGTGAAGTGTTCACGTGACCTGCAACATTTCACTTTGGCTCTTACTGGGCTAAACGGGCGGTCGAAGAGGTTCGATGCAATCAATCGACTGGTCATACCAAGCTCAACACCAATAGGTTTGTCGTGATAATATTCTTTAATTTACTTTTATGGCAAAACAAAAACAAAAACAAAAAAAAACTACCGAACCTTATTTTATCTAGAAGGCAATTGCGCTGAAATAGCAATACTTGAAACTGTTCAACTGTTTGTAAGCAAATGATTCCTATTGAAATAAAATTATTAGTGTTAGATAGGAATACTTAAAACCATTTAACTCTGTGCAATACTTGAAACTGTTCAACTGTTTGTAAGCAAATGATTCCTATTGAAATAAAATTATTAGTGTTAGATTGGAATACTTAAAACCATTTAACTCTGTGCAAATAAACCCGTTTAAAAATAAAATTACCGACAACTTATTTGCTTACAAATCCTGTATATTTATATGTGAACAGGATTCGGCTTTAAATAATAAGTGTTGAGATGCCATTAAACTAAATAACCAAGCGAATAATAATTAATTTGTTGTGTAACCTGATAAAAAATATTTATTTTACACAAGAAATATTTATTTTTCAACATAATCTCTTTCATTGTAAATGCAGGCAATTCGTGTTCAGTAACAGACTAACGGATCCGCCCTCATATCTATCTATCTATCTATCTGAAACTGTTCGTATATATATATATATATATATATATATAATCCTAACATCTTCAACAGTGCACGTCTTGCCCGTATTATTTGAGAGATGGGATGTAAATGGCAGTACAACTGCTGTTTTGTAGGGTGTTGTGTACCAGGATTTCTTACAAATAGTACACATCATGTGTTGTTCTAGCTTTTTCTCCAAGCATTTCGTTAGAGTTCAAGTAGTACAGCCATATATTAGTACTGACACAGCCGCAGCTTGCTATAATTTCCATTATATTTTATCAGAGAGATCAGATCTCCATATGATCGATAACCTTTCGATAGCAGTCCATGATTTACCTATCTGTACGCTGACATCACTTTCTGTAGATGAGATATTGCTACCGGGGTATATGAACTGTTCTATTAATTTCAAAGGCTTGCCATTTAATTAAGTAATCACACCA
The DNA here is from genome assembly GCA_963585895.1 of Sepioteuthis lessoniana. NCBI lineage: Eukaryota > Metazoa > Mollusca > Cephalopoda > Myopsida > Loliginidae > Sepioteuthis > Sepioteuthis lessoniana. The sequence goes on from OY757910.1 coordinate 41,488,337, forward strand.
TCTTGATTAAAACACATGAACTCAGTTTTATCTTGGTTTACGTTGAGACCAATGCCTCTTCTTGCTTGCTACTCCAGTGATACGGCACCTCTGGTGGTGTAATGGTTAGCAAGTTAGACTAGCAAACCTACACGAGTGAGTTCGAGTCTCATTGGGTGCCCCATTCATTTGGCCTTGTGCTAAATCGAAGTAAAAGACCTTCGTAAATTACTACTCCAGCGATACGGCTTGATAGATTATATTTGCAAGAAGATGAGGATCATCTACGTACACTGCGTCAGCAATAATTTTTGCGAAATATCATCTGCTTTATGAATTTTGTAGTGTGAAACTATCTTTCTTTGCTATTTTCCCCATATGTGACTTGGTTGTTAGAATTAGTCAAGTTTAAACCGCTAAATTAATTACGAGACAAGACGTATTCCATCAGGTATTGTAACTGAGAATACTAGATTATTTTACATTGGTTTTAGAGAATACAAGAGACATAAGTAGAAATATTGATATTTCATTTTGGGTAGGAACAGCTAATGAGAGAATAATACAACGTTGATTGTCAGGAATTTTGCCCCAGGGATGGGAATATTTAACGGGGGACTTGTAATAGACACGCAAATGTCATCTGCGGCGACAAATTAAGAAATTTGGTGAAAGAATGGTATTAACATCAAATCACGCTGACAGCAGGGGGTTCCCTGACTTGTCATCCATCGCTTCTGGTAGGTCCTCCAAACTACATCAAGTGTCCGCAATAGAGCTGATGTATCATTTAGAGTATTCGGAATACTGTCTTCATCGTTATATTCACAATGTATCGGCTGAGGCATTCTTTCGATTTTCTTCAATTACACAGTTTAAATCTTAAAACTGTTCTATTCCAAGTAATTCAGTTTAGCATAAATACGGAGTTTAGTTCTATTTGACCAACAGATAGGATCCTATCAGGTGGTACCACTCCTGGCCAGAGTGAACCTGGGGGCGATGGCAATGAAGGGACACTCTGTATTCCTCAGAATTACTGTTTTACATCGAACTCATGCCTACGCAAAAGTTCGAATACTAATTCACGAGGGAAGATTATTTGTTATTCCGTTAATCATAACTAGTGTGACGGCAAATTCTTTAAAATCCCATAACGGGACTTTATTTTTGCACGTGTTAAGACTTGGCAGGTTGGCACTTGATCCCTTGTAGAATAAGTCCTCGTTCAGAGTTTTTTCTCAGGCATATAAGAACTGGCATATTATGTGGGGGATTAATTTATGGCCAGACTGACCGCCGCTGGCAAGGGGTTCCAAATTTCACTCTATACACACACCCACCAAGGCCGCTAGACTTCCTCCCCTAGAACAATGGAAGAATGGACCTCTAGGTTTAGTCGTAATAATATTAATTAGAGTTGTCGGCAATTCCGGTTTCCCGTATAAGAATTTATAGGAATTAATAGGACAATTTTAAGCCAGATAACATAAGGCGACATGAAGCTGGAAAAGAAATATGACATAACAAATTCGTAGAAGACACTGCAAATAATAACTTCGACCACGTGGGAACATTAAAATATATCAATCTTTTACTACACATAAATATACACCTTCAACGTGTCAAATATATCATAAATGAATAGTCCATGAACATAAATGTCTTTCTTCTTTTCTTTTCTTTCGTTTTTCTTCAAATTGAGAGAGAGAGAGAGTATATAAAATTGGGTATAAGGAGAAACAGTTACTCATCTTATTTAGATGGATTCCTGTGGAGAATATTTCCTCTTTTACGGGCTAATAGATTTTATGCTATTTTTAACACTGGCTTGAAGAAAATGGCTTCTTCGTGTCCGAGATATTCTTCGTCTTCTTTTACCCGGAGTACTTGGCTTTGGTTCTGTCCCCCACGAACCCTGTCCAATAACTAACCTTTTCTTTTCCTTTTTTCGCTGACGGGAAGAAGGTGCCACTTCCGTTTTAGGGTTCCAATCGTTTGGCTTCTACCTTCTTCCTTCCCGTGTCAGGCGACCCGAGTGAGGTCACCAAGTACAAACATCTGTTCTTAAGGGTCATTCTTTGCTACTGTTAATTCGAACACGAGGATAGTGGTAATCTTATTTCTATCATCTCAGTGGGACACCACGTGACACTAGGTAGAAAGAATTATTCGTTATTTGCCTTTAGTCAGGATTGAACCAAGAACTACTAGTTGATTTCATTTTGAAACTATTTAACCACACACCTATATCCGTTACACCACGTGTCCTACTGGACATATCCGACTGAATTTTTGAGACTTTTAAACCTAATGTCTCCATCAAACTATTAGATACTACCTCTACTACTTCTTCCTCTTCTTGTTCTTGTTCTTCTAGTTGTTGTTGTTGTTGTTGTTGTTGTTGTTGTTCTTCTTCTTCTTCTTCTTCTTCTTATTATTATTATTATTACTTAAGCTTATACTGCCGCTGATTTCTTCCATTTTTCTCTTTTTCAGACAACAGGTTAATTAACAACTAAGAATACTTACAATAGCTTAACACTTGTAGCCGTTTATGGTGAACGAAATTAAGACAATCCACCCCCATGGATTAAATGAAGGGTTCGGTTCAGTTCGACGTTCCGTGTAGGTTCTCAAGTTTAACATAAAGAAGGCCGGAGGACATATCGGCCGAAACGCTGTGAATATCACAGTAAAGATGAAGACAACAGTTCGAATGGTCTCATCATCAACATATCAGGCCATCAGCACAGATATTCTTTCTCGCCACCTTTCTCTATCGTCCATTGCTTCCGGCAAGTCTTCAGGGATACATCCTGTATCAGCACAGAACTGCTGTCTGTAGGTTCTAGCAAGACGTTCAGCCTTGGCTCGGCTATGTGAAGGGGTACACAGGAATACATCACTTATGTGTTCGTTCTTACTTCTCCAGCAGTGTCCCGCATGTCTTTATCGTCTAACTTTGATAGTTTTCGTGATGGGTGGTAGGTGGCCGTACAGCTGCTTTTTTGTGGGGTGCTGCCTCCATAACTTGTTCAATATTGCCCGCAGCATTCTTGTGTAGTTAAGCTTCATCACATCAAGAAATTTTGGCAAATAAGAATTCCATAGAAGAACGTCATTTATGAGTTCATCCTTGCTTCTGCAGCAGTGTCCCGCCTGTTTTATTCGTCTTACTTGGATGGCTTTTTAGATGCGAGGTATGTAGCCGTACATCTGCTTTTCTTTGGGGTGTTACTTCCAGGATTTGTTTTAAACAACACGTAGCATTCTCGTGCCCTTCCCATCTAGCTCTTTCTCGACGTATTTTGTCAGCGTTCATGTGGTGCATCTATACATTAGTATAAACACAGCCACAGCTTGGTAAAATTCCGTTTGTTTTTTTTTTCGGATAGATCAGACTTCCACATGATCGATAACCTATCGATAGCAGCCAACGCCTTCTTAAGGGGTATGTTGATATTACTTTCAGTTGATGAGATATTGCTGCCGAAGTATGCGGACTTAAGTTTCTCTCAGGTAGAGTATTTACAAGTTATAGTCAAACATTTGGCCGTTTTTTTTTCACATCAGTTTTAACCTATAATCAGAAAAATGAAAAAAGAGATTTTTTTTTTATTTACGAGCTGCATACGATAAGTTTCCAGACTTTTTTCGTACAGGCATTTAAAATTGTCGTAGACTCTTGAAATTAAGTATGTTATTGTGAGATGACTGACCAATTTTTATGATTTCAGCTTCAAATGAACAGCTACGGCAGCAATTGGAATACACCCTACAAAAGCCTGATTGTCACAGCTGGTGAATTTTAAAAATGCAATCTGACACTTTAGAAGAACGATATGTAATAAAATTATGTTTTAAACGAGGAAAATGTGCCACAGAAACGTAGGGAATGCTTCAGACTGCTTTTGGAGCACCTTGCATGAATCGAGCATCAGTTTTTGAGTGGCATAAGAGATTCAAGGAAGGTAGGGAGTCTGTGAGGGATGATGAGATGTGTGGGAGGAGTAAGGAAGTCAATAGACCAGAGTTGATTGGCCGAAGGGTTAGGGTTAGGGTTACTATATTGAGGTTTTAAGGGAGTTCAGGAAGAGATTCCTAGGGAAGAGGCCAGCACTCTTCAAATGGGGTCATAGGTATTTCCAGCAGTACAATGCACCAGTCCACAACTCCATCCTTGTCACAGACTATTTGACCAAAATGGGTATCAAGACAGTTCCTCACCCTCCCTGTGACTTTTGGTTATTCCCTAAGCTCAGAGGCTGTCGTTATGAGACAATTGAAGAGATGAAAGAGGCTGTGACGAAGGTCATTGATACGCTCTAACAAGAGGACTTCATGGGGCCTTCCAGAAGATGCTGGAACGGTACAACAAGTGCATTGCAGCCGGAGGAGATTACTTCGAAGGGGACTAGAGTTTCATGTGTGTACTATCAATAAAAGTGCCCATACGAAAAAGTCTGGAAACTTATCGTATGCACCTCGTAGATCATTATGAAGCTCATTCTCTTATAAATTTGTATGTCTTCACTTTCTGTCATATATTTTTATGATTGTTTTATGTAAATTTATGTGTGTCCTTGACTAATATCATCTGTTATAAATTTGCGTTATGTAAATCTTTGTGTGTCCCCACATTCTATTCTTTATTACTTATTTGTATTATATAAGTCAATGTGTGTCCACCACTCTTATCCGCATGTGTAAGTTTCCCTAAGGTGCATCTGTGCGCGTCTTCAATTTCTATATTCTAATTTATATCTATGTCATGTAAATTTGTCGATGTCCCCACGGTCTATCATCCATTGTACATTTGCATTATGCAATTTTGTATCTGCCAAGTAGGTCGCTTGAAGGCTGAGCGGTAAGATACAAAGTCTAACGTAAAATTGGGCGTGTTTCGATCCCAGCTTGAAGCGTCCTGTGTGTCTAGCTACACTGAAGACTTGTGAATCAACGAAACAGTCTGTCAACTGAATTGTTTGGAATAGAACTGTTTTGACATTTAAACTGCATACCAATGCTAAACTGAATTGGTTGAAATAGAACAGTTTTTGTATGCTAAAGTGAATTTTTTGAAATAGAACTGTGTGAAAACAAAAACTATACTTATACTAAACTGAATTGTTTTAATAAGACCAGTTTGAGTAAACTGAATAGCTTGAAACAGAATTAACCGAATCGTATGAAATAGAACTGTTTATTTATATAAGAATGGATTTGGCATAAAATAACCTACAAAAGTTGATACGCTATAAAACCCGTGGTGTAATGGTTATCGTCGCAGGATGTGGACACGGCGACACGAGTTCAAATCCTAGACCTGACTGATTGCATATCACATTGCACTAATACCCTTGGGAAAGGTATGAATCCAAATATTCTCCCTCCAGCTATGGGTAAATAGTAGGGCAGACTAGGCTCTTCAGCCTTGGTGAGGCAACAAGTCTAGGAGAAGGAAAACTCTGAAATCAAATCTGTTAAAACCCGCTTAAAAAATTGACCTTGTGTCATATCCTTCCCGAGCGGAGGGGTTGGTAAATATGATATAATAAAACCCTAACAAACAAGCGAGACCAAACTTATGTTTGCCAAAAATCTTTGGTTTCGTTTCTTTTCTTTTTTTAATGGCACACCAAAGAAAAGAAGTCGAACTATTCGACCCTTTACTGGGAGGGATAAGAATGTGGATATATTTCCCAAGGAGATTAGTCCGAAAGTGAACGTAATAGCACGACGGGAGTTCGAAATCGGATACTATAATATCGCAGTCTAGCTCGTTAGCCACTAACCCGAGGGGACTCTGTGAATCAGTTATGATTATAATTCTACATTATGAATATAAATTTGCATAAATGTTTAAAGTTTCCACTCAAATTATTTTTTTATAACAGTGATAAGTGAAATCTGATTCATCTTTAACGTTAACGATTTCATAAATATAAAAGAAGCTGATTGGCTTATTCTTTAACCAATCAATTAATATATACGTCTTTGCATGACAAAAATTTGATGAGGTATTATTAGCAAGATTCTAAAGTTAAAATAACACCCTGACCTTTAGACATTTATAATTTAATTAGAATAAATAAAATTAGGTTTTAAGTCTCAATACTTCTGGAACGAAATATTTTTGCAGAAAAATAGAATTATTCCAAAGTAAAACTTATATTTGTTCGCAAGTGAAGATAATAACGCAACGGAAATTCGAACTCGCGTATTACGATGTTGCAGTTCAGCACTTTAGCCACAACGTCAGTTTGTTCTTTTATCTATTACAAAATAGAGTTATGTAAATTTCTGTGTGTCGTTACCTTCTATCATCTCTTATATACTTGTCCAATGTAAATCTATAGTTTACGTAAATCTCTGTGTATCCCTAACTGCTTTCATCTATTATATATTTAAGTTATGTAATTTGTATGTTCCTTCATTCAATCATATCTGATAGATTTGCAAGTCGCTGTATATGTCCTCATATTTCATCTCTAATAAATTTGTGCAATGTAAATACGAGTTCGTCCCCACCTTTCAGTCAGAATGAAACAATGTACATTTTTAATACGTAAATGATACTTCCGTACTATACTTTATCAGGAATTAATTTATTCATGATAATGCCATAGTGTTGGTATTTATCTAACACCTTTCAATGAATGAATGCGACTCAAAGTTGGTTTCAAATGGGGGTGGGCTCGCCGGAAGCAAGCCCTCCTGAGGAGGAACAGTTTAAAAAAATTTTGTACCCCCTGATATTTTCCTTGGGATGTGCCTCATGCACCTAGCAATGAAATCAGCCCTTACCCCGGTTTGGCTTGGAGACAGATGCTGCCTTTCGGGAAGGCCCCCACCAACTGAGCTGGTAATTTTTTGCACCACAAAACATACACACATACGCACACACACATATATATGTCTCCTTTTTGCAAGTTCACCTACCTCGAAAGCACCATCTCATCTACTGAAAATGACATCATTATGCGACTTGCGAAGGTATGGACTACTATCGATAGGCTATCGGTCATATGGAAGTCAAACCTATCCGATAAAATATATCGAACCGCCTATACAAATATAGTCAAGATGAATTTAAAATAATATTCATATACCAAACTAATGACTACATGCTACTTTAATAAAAGCAAAAAATATTTTAAGAATTATAAAAAAATTAAGATAAATTTAAACTAAAGTTGATTAAAACATACACACAGACAAATGGACACAAACTTACACAGATATGTATATATATATATACACACACACTAAAAAATTAGTAAAAAATTATTAACAGCAAATTTCTAACCATACTACCACACACACATACACAAAATCTGATGACACACACTCACACACAGAGATAGAAAAAAATAACTGTAAGAGAAATCCGAAACCAGTCTAACACACACACACACACACACACATCAAAAATCAAAACCAATGAGGAGTAAAGCAGGCTAAGGTAAACACATTCTGGGAAAAAGAGAGGAATGACCTCCATATAAACCCATAACCAACCGAAAACTATTCAAACTGCCAACACGAGTGAGATCAAGTCTCATGGAATACCCAATTGACAGGGCCTTGTGCCATATATGTTCTCAGATGAAAGCAACAAACTGGAAGCATACACGTATGTAAGAACGAAATAAATAAATAAATCATAAAAAATATAAATCTCTTCGTGGATCTATTCATTTTAATATATATATATATATATATATATATATATATATATATATATATATGTCTGTGTGTGTGCTCGGGCGCGAGCGCGCGCGTATCTTTGTGTGTCTTTGTGCGTATTTGGGCAGAAACCCTTTATTTTAGTAGGTTTGATTAAATAATAAAGACACATGTTTTCAATGTAATCTTATAAGGATTCTTTGTTGTTAATTTTTCTTTTTACAAGGCTACACCGATACCTTTATATGTCAGCATCGTCGTGAGCAGCAGGATCCTGTATTTTAGAATATGTGGCAGGAATCCTTTCTTTAAGCAGGTTTGTTTCAATTAGAAAGACTCATGTTGTCTCCATAATTTTACAAGGATCTTTTCAAGTTTACTGTTCAAATGAAGGACTGCTGCCAAACTATACATATTCTGAAATACATGATCCTGTAGGTCACGACAATGCTGACGAACGGAAGTATAGGTAGTGTCTTGTAAAAAGACAAATTAACTACAATAAAGAAAAACATCAGAAAATTTGAAAGGATCCTAATAAAACATATCTATATATATATATATATATACACACACACACACACACACACACACACACACACATATATATATATATATATATATACACAAATGGTTTCAAGTGTTGGTATTTGACATTTGTATTTCTGTTAATCAAGTACTCCAATCTAAATTAAGGTAAGACTATTCGTTTGCACACAGATGAATTGTTTCATTGTGAGGTCGAAAATTATTTGTATTAGATCGGAATACTTGATATCATCTCACTCGGTATAAATTATCTGAATTGATAATTCGTTACTTGAAGATGTAGTTGTTTATTACGGGTTATTATCATTATTAGACACTCGAAATCAACGAATTGTGCACTCCGATATCCGGTAACACAAAATGTAAACAATCAAAAGCTAATATATGATGCATTATGATTCCCAAGCTGACGTAGGTCACCTGCCGGCGGAGCGGTATGATACTAAGTCTAACGTAAAGTTGGGTGAGTTTCGATCCCTGCTTGAAGCGTTCTGCGTGTCTAGCCACCCTGAAGAGTTGTAAGACAATGAAACAGTATATCTGTGGATGAAATATATATATATAAACAGGGTTTGGCATTAAATAACGCACAGGAGTTGATATGCCATAAAACGAAACCAAACTAGCCAGTCGTTTTTAAATAAAGAAAATAGTTTTTCTTGTTACATGGTATATCATTCTTCGTAAGAAGTTTTATATATACATATATACACAGGTATACCTGGGGTTAAGTCGTTTCGAATTAAGCCGTTCTCGGTTATACGTTGTTTTTAAAAAATTTTTTTGAAAAATAAATTTCAAGTTTAAATCATTTTATTCGAATTGAAGTCTATCCACCACAAATATTGCAATCATAATATCACCAGAAGGGAGTTAAAAACACAAAATCATCTTACCGTACAATAAATTAGAATAAAAGACTAAAAATCATATTAAATTACGTACATTTACAGTAAATGCTAATATAATCATTATAAATCCTAGAGAACGAAATATGAAAACATCTGTGACTGTGTTGTCTTATTTAGTGATCTTTAACATAAATTAGTTTATTTTCTACAATCAGAAAATAATTCTTATAACTTTATTTGTTATTCATCCTTACAAAACCATTTTATTTTATCATGTCCAGGAGCAAACCGCATTCACAAATAAAAAGTCCGCGATATACTGTACAGATTGCCAAATTGTAAACATCTAAATTTTTTCTTTTTCTGTTTTCTTTTTCTTACCCCTTCTGATTCGAAATTTTCTCGAGGTACAGATATAACGCATGATTTCTACATAATATTCTCCGAAACTCGCAGAACAATTTTTAAAAACAAACAGTGCTATATTGTTATAATGGCCAACTTTTCCTGATATGTAGGCTTTCCCTTGTTTTTTGAATATACTTTTTAAACATCAATTCTTGATTTAACATATATTATTATTATCCCTCCCATTCCTGTTGATGGTTCATTTGAACCGAAACGCCTTAGTGTCAACTTTGTATTCCAATAAATATCTTCTTCTGCTTGGTTTACCGTGTTATCAATTTTTCTCCCCACCTCTCTCTCTTTCTCTCTCTCTCTCTATATGTGTGTGTGTGTGTGTGTATAATTAAGAACAAGAAAATGAATGAAATATACTCCAGTATAAATATAAAATATTGTCATGTGATATGCCACTGAGAGGGGAGAAGTAAGATTTAATCTCCCTTCCCCTTCTGTGTTTCAACTAACTGCCCAACGACTGACCGCTGAGACAGTTGGAAAAAAAGGTCAAACTACCGGCACTTCATAACCGGGTGGACGGAGAAGGAATCTAGGTCATTGAGTAGCATGACCGGAAGAGGATGAGAAGGAGGAAGGAGCCAAATGATTGGCCGAAGCCTTAGCGCCGGAAGTAGTACCCTTTTCGTCAGAGAAAATAGGGATAAATAAGTCAGTTTTTAGGACGGAGGTCGCCGTGAGAGGACGTGCTGATCTGATGCCAAAAAAAAAAAAAAAAACAACAAAAAACAAAACTCCGGGCTCGCTCGCCCGTGAAAGAAATTCAGTTCCGGGACAGCAGTCGGCGTGACAAAATGTATTGAAACTGTCGCCGAAACTCCGGGAAAGAGCGGAAAGAATTTTGCACAGAAGATAACCGGTGCCTTCCCGCCAAATTCTACAAAACACCGCTCACCCGTAAAAGAAAGGAATCTAGGAAATGAATTCCTCGAAAAAAAGATAGGTACATCTTAAACTGTTTTTCTTCCTAACCTTCTCAAATATTGGAACTTTTATGTATTCAGAAAGGGAAAGAAATAAACTGAAAAAATTCGTTTCATAAACTGTAAACGAACGAGTGGACTTAACTACCTTTCCAAGTTTTAAAAGTAAAGAAAGAAAGAAGAAAGAGAGAAAAGAAAAAGAAAGAGAGACATTTGTGTTTAAGACTGTTGCTGGTAATATAGCCGGAACCTTAAATATTTGTTTGGTTCTCACGTATAAAAACCTTGTTATATCTTAAATGTCCCCTCGTGTCGAAATATATTCGTTATGTTGTTTATCTGTCGAGTTGCCTCCTTTTGAATATATCCTTTTTCAGCTTCATTCGCTTCAATTTATTCTTGCTGAAGATCTTATTCGCCTTTAAAAACCTTACACGGGAAATTGGAATTGCCGACCACAGGGAATAATATTTTTTTCTTAACCTAAAAGTCCGTGTTTTCCGTTATCCGGGGGAGTAGGAAAACGAAGTGGCTTGGGAGTGTGTGTGCAACGTGAAATTTGGAAACCCCCTTGCCAGCGGCGGTCAGTCTAGCCCCAAATTAACGCCCACATTATTTGCCAGTTCCCATATGCCCGAAAAAGGAATCTTATTTTGAGAGGGGTCAAGTGCCAGACTGCCCCGACGTCACAAGTGCGTAAAACAAACTCCCGTCCTGGGATAAATATCTATGCATCGTCACAATATACTCAAAATTTATTCCACTCGTCTATTGACCGGCTCTTTAGATAAATTTCCTTTTTTTGGATTATTCTATTGGATTATATATATATATTATAATATGAAGGTCCACGAAGAGATTTGTATTTTATTTATTTATCTATTTATTTTGTTCTACGTGTTATATATATGTATGTTTCCAGCTTGTTGCTTTCGTCAGAGAACATATGTGGCACAAGGCCTTGTTAATGGGGTACTTAACGAGACTTGAACTAACTCTTGTTTCCAGTTTAAATGACCTTTGCTTGGTCAGGCGGGTTTATATAGGGGTCCTTCTCCCTCTTTCATGGAGTGTGTTTACTTTGATCTGCTTTACCCCTCATTGATATTTGATATGTTTATAGTTGTGTGTGTGTGTTTGTATTGGAGTTGGAGTGGTTTTGGGTTTCACTAACAGTTTTTTCCTTTTTTTATGTGGTGTGTGTGAGTGTGAAGTTTTGTGGTTTTAAATTTACTGGTAGTTCTTCCTCTTTTTTTTGTATATGTATACACATGTCTGTGTATATATGTGTGTGTGTGAATGTGTTTTCAGCTTTTTTCCTTCGTCTGAGGACATGTCTGTCATAAGGTCTAGTTAAAGGGTATTTTAATTTACTGGTGTTTGTAGTTTAATTGGTTTTTACTCACTTATGTTTGTGTATATATCATCATCATCATCATGTCCTGCTGCTAGCACGGATATCCCTGACCCTCTCTCGCCACTTCTCCCTATCATTCATCGCTTCTGGCAGGTCTTCAGGGCTACATCCCGTATCCTCACATTGCTGCTGTATGTATGTTCGAGCTGCTCGTCCTGTTTATGCTTGGCCATATGCGGGGGTCGATAGGAGTACATCACTGATGAGTTCGTCCTTGCTTCTCCAGCAGTGTCCTGCGTGTCTGGTTCGTCAAACTTGTATAGTTTTCGTGACGGGAGGCAGTTGGCCGTATAGTTGGTGCCTTGTGGGGTGTTGCCGCCAGGACTTGTTCAATATTGCTCCCAGCATTCTTGTGTAATTGCCGTCTAGCTTCTTCTTCAGCCGTTTAGTTAGCGTCCAAGTAGTGCATCCATATAGTAGTATCGATACGACCGCTGCCTGGAAGAAACTGCATTTCATTTTATCAGTCAGGTCTGATTTCCATATGATCGAGAGCCTATCGATAGCTGTCCATAGTTTCGTCAGCCGTGTGTCGATGTCCTTTTCGGTTGATGAGACGCTGCTTCCTAGGTAGGTGAATTTGTCTACAAGTTTATGAGAGGTTCCGTTTAGTGTGGAAATGTCGCCTGTTTGGTTATATCACATACATTCAGTTTTGTGTGCATTGACATGGAGTCCAATGCCTGCGGCGGCTCATTCCGAACTATGCAGTAGTGTATATATATATATATATTTACTGACCGACATGTCAGATGGATTTCCTTGGCGATTTTGCCCTCTTTTTTGGATTATATATATATATATATATATATATATATATATATATATATATCAGTGGCGACTCTAAATAATAAAGATTATTTTTTGAAAATGTATTCAAATAAACAAATTTAAGTTACAGAATGTAATATATGCAACATTCATTAAAGAAATAGAGATCTGTTAGTGAAAAAACGAATTAAAACACACCGTTTAACCAACATTTACCATAGCGATGATGATGACGTCGGGGACGGCTATAATCTGCTATCCCCCTCTCTCTCTCTCTCTCTCGGTCCCTCTCCGTCTTCCCAAGACAGCTGTCAGCAGTCAGAATGTGCTAAGATTTTTGAGCACGGTGTTTGGGTTGCTCTTGCTATTGGCTACAGACAACAGCGGATTTCTCTAACATTACTGTTATTATAAGGGTCTAGTACTCGGCACGGATTTGCGCGTGTTCAACATTATAGCCGATTTTATGGGATGTTCAATGAATCTGACGGTGGCCGGACAAAGACCATCCGTTCAAAACAGCATCGTTGTATTATTCCCAGATATATTTATGAACTTTTGGCTACTTAGTTATCGAAACTTGAATAGATAAGTAATTTTATTGAGATCAGACTAAGTATGTTTGCTTGAAATTAATGGATGATTTTTAATCCATTTTGAATAACATTGACCGAGTTATTGGTCGTGCCGGGCACGAGTAGCACTAGTCCCGTCTCCGCCCCTGATATATATATATATATATATATATATATATATATATATATATATATATAAAGTAAGGGAGTTCGAACTCCAGGCGTACCATTAAATTTATCTTCGAACTGTGATACCCTTGGCAAATAATAATGATTATAATAATCCTAAGTAAACAATTTATCTTCCGAGCTATTGGTCAAATTATACCACTAATGTTCTTTGGGCCTTGTGCTCAATTGTATTAGGGGTGTCCTCGTGGGGTAATGGTTAAAGCGATGGACTGCAGAATCGTAGTACGCGAGTTCGTACTCCAGTCGCGCTATTACGTTCACTTTCGGGCAAATACCCTTGGGAAAGGTATGAACCCCCTTATCCTCCCAGCTATGGGTTAAATAGTACCACTACTGTTCTTCTAGGAGAATAGCTTTGGCATTAAATAACCTACAAAGGTTGATATACCATTAAACAAAGAAACCAACCAACCAACCAATTGTATAAATTTATTCAATAAATAATCTCGTATATTCTACAATGATGGCTTTGGCGTTTAATAACCTATGAATTTTGATATATAACAAAGAAAACAAACCAATTATTCTTTGTTAAATATCAATGGTTTTCCAGCAGATCTATTTGACCCATAGCTTGGTTCTAAAAAAGTGATATTAGATTAGGTCCGGGAGAAATGGCCACGAATGTGTGACCCAGCACTTCTGAGGACCTGAGTCTCACCACCAGATTCAATTTTGTTCAATACCCGTGCATATTTCTCTATTTTTATGTGCAGCTCGAAGAGTTTCCATAAGTGTTTAGTCGTTCGATGCACAGCTGGTAGAAATAATAAACATTATTCAAATTTTGTGCATTTCTCTTTATGCAGTGAGAGCTGCAGGAGATTCGAACACCTGGAGCGATTCCCAAAGTTCACTTGGTTCATTTTGAGACTTGCAATGTTTATCAAAAATGCTAGGTTATATGCCAAGTTTATCTACTGCTTCTCACTGTACTGATTGTTCTCTTTGTTTCAGATCTAAATATCTTCAGTTAAACAACAAGACGTACCTAGCCACCTGATTAGTTCTCTGCAGTCTCACTAGGGTGCAATTTATAACGCTTTGTTCCTTCTTCCATTTAGTTCTTTTCTTTAACTCTTTTTAGGGAGTGGTAGTTTATATACGAAGCGTGTCCAAAAATTCTCGATACTGAAGCTGTATTTAGCCAGACGGAAATGGTGCTGATGGCGGGGTCTAAGTAATAAAGTAAAGTTCACGACCATAGTCGAGGGTTACCCGAAGGCTCCCTTTTCAATAGCTACAACACTGAGATGTAGGGGGGCGCTACTCCTTCTCCCGGATTATTCCACTTTACCCTTGATACGTACCTTATAACGTGTTAAGCAAGGAGATATCAAGTACCATTTTTTAAGTCTTTGGTAAGACGCGACCTGGAACTGAACCCGGGTCTCCCGGGCCATTGGCGAACACTCTACCCACTGGACCAATGAGCCGGGGTCTAGGATAGTCTAAATGTTTCCCTCTGAAAAAAGAGGTGTCCTGTGCATGACTCTAAAATGCATCTGATACAGTTCTGGAGACCTGGGAAATGTAGAGTTACCCCTTCATTGCCATTACTCTCAGTTCCACTGTCGTAGAGTGGTAGTATCTATGAGAAATCTGTTTTAAACTCATTCGTATTTGATAAGAATACTAGATGTTATATAAGTAAAAATTATTTGTATTAAGAATTGTTACCTCGAGCTAAAATTGTTTACTAGGGATTATTATCTACTTGAAACCATCTGTGTGCCAACAAATGACTATTAATAAAAAGAAATGATTAAATTGAACCCATATAATTATTGATATTAGATAAGAATACTTAAAACCTGTTGTATAGTAGCTCGTACCACGTGACTTCTGGTATCGCGGAGATATAATAGAAGTCATGTTTCTTAAGCACAAGAATTCTGCAAGATCGTTTTACCAATTGTTTGCTGTTGTTTTTCCTGGCGTCTGGGACGCCTCCATTGGGTGAATGCCGACGGGGCCGAAGGTATTTTTGGATCTTTCCGGACGTGTGGGCTGTGGCCCTGCGTCCGGACCCACTTTAAAAAAGCTTTGTGCCGTACTTGTCCGGTGGTGGGACGGAGAACAAATAAAGTTCTGTAAGATCTCGGTCAGTTTTAAGACCAACTTCGGACGTAACACCAACAGCGCGAGAATATTTGTTGGACTGTACCACTTCAGTTATTAAATAATCAACTCCTTATTTCACTGTGTATCTCTTCCTTACCACGATACAACAAAACCATAGAAACGTGCACAAATTATTTATATTAGAAATACTTAATATATAAATAAAGATTATTTATATTAAGAATTGTTACTTTAAGCTATAACTATTTCTATTAATGGTTATAATCATTGGAAACTTAAAACCATACAACTGTGCGCAAACAAATGACTATTATTACATATTAACTAATTACTTGAAATTATGTAATTATTAGTATTAGATTGGAATACTTGAAACCATGCAACGGTGTGCAAATTATTTTTATCAAATTGGAACATTTGACATAAATTCAAAAGAAAAAAATCTTAGAAAACAAATGCATATTAATTTTTAATATTAATCTATAATGAAGGCGATTCCCTAACTTCAAGGCATAAAATAACCGTATACAGACTGACATACTGTTAAAATTAATCAGTCAATCAATCATTCAGTCATTTAACTAGATAGAAATGAACAATAAATTAATTTTTTATTCAAAATCGTTCTCTTGGTATTCAACGCTTTTATTCTACCGAGGTTTCTCCGAGTCGAAGTACGACTGAAACAACTATTTTAGATTTCTGTGAAGCTTCCTGGGATTTAACTGATTTCCCACCAGACCGACTTATGACGCAAAGTCGTTTAATCCCGAGTGGGGACACGCACAAATAGAGACTTATGCGTGACAATTTCTAAAAATGCTTGGTCTATTCGGCATTCCTCACATTGGAGCGCATCCAGCGCCAAGCCATAGACTCAGCCCTGTAAAGCAGGTATTGAACTGGAAGGACGTCGCCCTTCCCCACTGGGACCAGACGATTTAGCTTAATAACATTCACCCGAGACGAACACTAGGCAGACTCATTTTATTGCGCAGTTTCATCGTTAATCTCCGCTGCCTTATCAAATATCTGGCTTGAGAGGAATTTTTCGTTAAGGAAACAAAACGTCGTATATTAATGCTCTCGCAGAATTCAGCGTTTCACCAAAAATATTTCGTCCAAAATATATCGTTTCAAATTAGCTCTGACTTATTTTGTCTGAAATAAAGAAAGGAAGTAGATAGCAGCTGTGACGCCTTCAAAAACTTCATTAGATGATATCACTGGGGTCAGGTATTAGGTCGGGACAAACGCCTCATTTCTATTAACCCCGAGCACTCCAGTAGAATTTTATGATACCACCAAACCTTTTTTTTTTAAATTAGAAACGCTCATCAGAATTAATTCAATGGCATTTCAAAGAAGCAGACCCTCAAGAGTAATTTTTTTAGGGAGGGCAATTTTTCTTCAGGTTATTAAATGATGAACCAAAAAGCTTCCAGCTAATTCAAAAAATTTTTCTCGAAAAGTTATTTTGTTTAATTTTCATGGGCGGTCCAATTTGCAATCTATATTCATCTTAAAATAGACTCTGACTTTGTGTCCGATGTCAGACTTTTATATTACCTTTTAAATACCGCCTACATTCTACTTTTCAACATTTTTGGGGATAAGCAAAATCTTTGAAAAAAGAAAAAGGAGAAATAACACGAACAAATTTTTGTAATAAATTAAAACAAAAATTAGAAGGTAGAGGTTGGAGGCAGTTGTTCCGAACTCCGCCCAAAAGTCAAGTAAAAACCTCCTGTTGTAGATCTTTGAAATAATGTTACTGTATAATCCATTTGCTTGTTTTATGTCAGGGGGTTCCCAACAGACAGATTTTAATGTTTCTTGTTTTCTGGTTCTCTCTTGACGATATTGTTGACATCAGAAATTTACACTGAGTCACGTCATTCTCTTACATAAAAAAGGAGAGAGAGAGAGAGAGAGACAGACAGACAGACAGAGACAGAGAGACAGAGGGTGGAGGAGGAGGAGAATTTGATAGTGAATAAGGGGAGCAGAAAAGCCGAAGAGATTAAAAAAAGCAAACAATCCATGGGAATGTCAGCCAAAACGTTGGGTTATAAATACAGAACAAATGATATCAGATTTCTTAATTCAAGATCTGTTTACGGAGTCACTCGGGTAGGTTTCTTGACGTTAGAAAGTTGAAAACATAAACATGTCATTGATAACGAAGGATCAAGGAAGGACAGTCATCATAAGCGTCCTGCGTGTCAAGCCACACTGAAGAGTTGAGATACAACGAAACAGTCTGTCTGTAGATGACAATATGTACGCTCCCCTGCGGGGGTTGAGCACTTTGGCGAGTGAATTAATGGCTGCCTCTAGCATAATGCAAAGCTCTTTGAATGAATTGAGCACTCTGGTATCCGGTGAGGCAAAAAACGTAAACAAACGAAAGCTACTACATAATGCCGTTTAATTCTCGAGCTGGCGTGGTTCGCTTGCTGGCTGAGCTGTATGATACTAAGTCTAACGTAAAGTTGGGTAGGTTTCGATCCCAGCTTGAAGCGTTCAACGTGTCTAGCGACACTGAAGAGTTGTGATACAACGAAACAGTCTTTCTCTCTCTCTCTCTCTCTCTATATATATATATATATATATATATATATATAAATAAAACATGATGGTGCCCCAATGAAAAATCTATATGATTTTTATAAAGTACTAACCTTTAAAAGGCACGTGTCAAAATTTGAACCCAGTCGTATTATTAGTTTATAAATTAAAGTTATTTAAGTGAAGCTATTGTTGGAAATTTTCGAAACAATGGGAAAATCTGAATTTCTAGTGTTGATAAAGCATTGCTTTCTGATGGTAAAAAATACTGTTCAAGCAAAGCAATGGCTTGATAAGTGTTATTCAGACTCTGCTCCGTCAGAAACAACGGTTAAGAGGTGGTATGCTGACTTTAACACGGCCGTACAGATACAAATGATGCTGAATCCTCAGGTCGCCCAAATTCGGCAGTTGTCCCGGAAAACACCAAAAAAACTCCACAAACTCGTTTTGGCCGATCGTAAATTAAAGTTGTATAAGATAGCAGAAGAGTAGAAGATATCAGAAATCAGTGTATTCACCATTTTGTATGAACATTCGTCATTATGTAGATTTAATGTTTTATCATTGATGATATTCATTAAATGAATTTCATCACGTTTAATATTAGTACTTTGTTTTAGTAAAAACTTTTCTTCATTTGCCCTGTTGAAATTAGGGTTCGTCTAAAACACTCATGCATCTAATATGCTATCAAATTCGGCACGTCTTTCTAATCTAGTAAGTATTTTCCAGGATATTCTTTTTCAAAACAACGATCTGCTTACTGCCTTTATCACCGCTGGTACTACGATGACTGCCTGAAGAAAAGGTTCGATTATTTATCATTTGAAGTTGAAGATGAAACTTTTTGTAGCTTTTATGCTGTGTAAAGCTCGTAGAGTAGATGTTGTCAAGCAGATAGGATTAGCAAGACACCGGTTGATATTGGGAAACTCTTTTTTGGGTGAATCTAATTTATATTTTCGATACTACATCTCCCTGAACCCGGAAGGACGTATTCCCTTGGTTACTCTCGTGCTTTTACTGATTATCTTTGGAAACTTGTGTCATTTTCATTCAAGCCTTTCATGCATTTTTTTTCTAATAGGGGATTTTAATTCAAGTTTGTTTTCTTTGTCAGTTTTATTTATTGGTTTATTATCACTTTCTTCCATATCCTGCCGTTTCACTGTCGAAATCAAGCCTCTTCCTACTCTTCATTCCACGATTCCTCTCCCATTTCTACGTCTTTGGGTCCAATTCTGGATCAAAACGGATCGAACCTAGTCGGTTGCAGCTGCAGAATACACCGACTGCATCTCTGCAAAGGGTTAAGAATCCCCATTCACTAACGAGTGTCCAGGATATGATAGTAAACAATCTGATGCTGGAGCTTCGGAGAATGCAGAGTACCCCTTCATTGCCGTTGATCCCAGGTCATCTCTGACCCGGAGTTGTAGCACCTGACAGTGTTTTATCTATGGGTAACATAGAACTATTTGACCTTTAAACTGAGTACAAACCAAAGACGTTTGCTAAATTGAGTTATTAGAAATAGAAGTATTTGATCATTTAACTGGGTGTAAACGAAAACTGATGTTTAATTGAGTTGTTAGTTATACAGTAGCGTCCAAAACTAAGGGACAACATTTTAAAACCTAATATTTGTTAGAAATAACAACTGTGAAAAGACTGAAATTTTGACAACTGGTAGTCGTTATCATCCATAATAACATACTAAAATTTGAATCATTTGCAAAGGATAGAAAAAGAATTATAACAATTATTTATTTATTTTCAAATTTGGAACGTTCAAAAGTAAGGGACAAAATTGAGAAAAACAATGTAAACAGTATTCTATATTCAAATTTTTTGATTTCCTCAAAAGAATAAGTCTTACTTAGTCATTTGTAAACGTTGCATCAGCCGACACCATGGCGAAACGCCCAAAACTTGATTACTCTGTGAGACAAGCTATTGTGAAACTACACGAGGAAAAGCACACCACTAGAGAGATTTCAGAGAAAGTGAAACGTTCCAAGGGTGTTGTAGGTAGGGTTGTTAAATCCTACAATGACACTGGCAAAATCGTTAGTGCTTTTAAAACCGGCAAACCCCGCAAAACCTCGGCAAGAGAAGATCGAATAATGCAGCGTATGTCATAAAAGGACCGTTTTAAGTCTTGCACAGAAATTAAAAGGATTATGAATTGTACCTCATGTGTTAATGTGTTAAGAAAGACTGTTTCTAGACGACTGCAAGAAATAGGGCTGTTTAATCGAACTCCAAGGAAGAAATCACTTGTTAGTTCGAAGAATAAGAAGAAGAGATTAGAGTTTGCAAACAGGTATGTAATTTGGACATATGAAAATTGGGCAAAAGTATTTTTCAGTGATGAAAGCAAGTTTAATTTATTTGGAAATGATGGAAAAAACAATGTAAAGAGACGTATTGGTGAAAGATTAAGTGCAAAGTGTAATAAGAAAACTGTAAAGTTTCGGGGCGGAAGCGTCAGGGTATTTGGAGTGTTTTCTAGCCAAGGTACAACGCCTTTTGTCCAGTTACAAACTCGTGTAAACGCGCAGATCTATAAAAACATTGTTCAAGATCATGTTGTGCCAATCATACAGAATTCAGGTTCCGATAGGCCTACCTTTATGCAAGATAATGCCCCATGTCACAAGGCAAAGGTGGTAATGAGTTACCTTAGCGATCAGGATTTCGAAATTATGGATTGGCCACCGCAAAGTCCTGACTTAAATCCAATCGAAGATCTTTGGAAGACCTTAGGAGTGAAAGTTATGGAAAGAAATTCCACTAATACGGAGGATTTGTGGGTGAAGCTTCAAGAAGAATGGTTTAAAATTAGTATCGAGGATTGTCAAGAACTGATTCGTTCTTGTAGTCGAAGATGTGCAGCTGTCATTGAGAGCAAGGGCTCATTTACTAAATATTGATTGTACATGTATTTTATCGTTTTTTGGCTGTTTACATTGTTTTTCTCAATTTTGTCCCTTACTTTTGAACGTTCCAAATTTGAAAATAAATAAATAATTGTTATAATTCTTTTTCTATCCTTTGCAAATGATTCAAATTTTAGTATGTTATTATGGATGATAACGACTACCAATTGTCAAAATTTCAGCCTTTTCACAGTTGTTATTTCCAACAAATATTAGGTTTTAAAATGTTGTCCCTTAGTTTTGGACGCTACTGTAGATAGCCATACTTCGAACCATTTAACTGTGCACAAAAGAATGAACTTAGGTTAGTTTAAAAAGTAATAAAATGTGTGTAGAAATCAGATATATTTAATATATATGTATAAACAGGATTTGGCATTAAATAACCTATAACTGTTGATATGCCATAAAACGAAACTAAACCAAGCCAAAACTGGTCCGCATAGGAAAGAACGTGTTGCCTATTTTTCTCTAATATCTGCGTATTATATCTTTTTTATCATAGGAATTTTGCTTTTTCTGCATTCGATTCCCTATCTTTTCATTCCCAAAGATTTTCTTTTGTTGAAAATGACAGGATTATAGGGCTTCTGATTTATCTTCCCATTAATACAGAAAGATTTTATTTTCATCCTGCATGTGGAATCGTTCAGTAACTTAAGAGCAATTTGGGTAGGTAGGATTCTAAGCTTTCATTAAATGGGGAAAATGCCTTGAACCCTATTTTCAAAGTTTACACCATTCTTTCTGCAAGCTCATTAGATTGCGTGTGGTACGGTAGTACCTTATGTAGGAAGCACCCAATACGTTTTAGCTATAAACATAGAATCTCATCGCTAAATTCTGACACAATGTCTTTTTACTATTTTTTCGGGTGCTCCTTCTCTTTAGAAAACTGTTTTCCGTACTTGCTTTACAGTGCTGGATTATCTCTCCATTTCTTTGATTACCTCAAGCAATCCTGAAAATAAAACCATCGGCATTAAGAATAAGCTTAGTAATCCTTTTACATTTGCATGATCCATGAGGACCCTAATCCACGGTTCTTTTTCTTTGATCCATGAGTACACTTTGATTCGTTTTCGACTAGGTTTGCAAATTTAACCTTCTCTGTGTTGCCGTTACGCAATAATGTCCATCATCGTGTAAACTTTTTAATATGTCCTTTCTTAAGGTTTTCAGAGGTACTAATATGTCTCCATTGGACACTGTTTGCATTTGATCACGAACTTGATTGTGTTCAAGGTCTCATGATAGACTTTTCGTTGGTTGAACTCTTTAATCAATTCTAGTTGTAAAAATTCTATACTTGTTTCTAAAGTCACCTAATTTATTTTGTATGTATGTGATGTGTTCTGCATGCCTTCTATTAATCTGAAAAGGATTAATTTATCCTCTTTAGTCATGTATTTTGTTCCTAATTTTTTGAATTTGCAATATCTACATGTTTCCTTTAATCTGTGCACGTATTATATTATTGACTCGTAAGGGTCCTGTCAAGTGTTCATGAATTTGGTTCTCTCCACAACAACTTTTTTTGATAATTCTAACCATCTCTTTATTTGTAGAATCTTTTAATTATCTTGAATGAGCGACTGTCTAAATTATTATCTTAGCTTCACACCCTGTTGAAGCGAGAAATAGGTCTGTGATTTCATTCTCTTTTTCACTAGCTTTTTTCGCCTTCAAATTTCTTAGTTCTTGTCGACACTGCAAAACATCTGATTCATGTTTCTATATTTTTTTGTTCGTCTTGCGTATTTAAAGTTTCTATCGGAGATATTATTGTTATGATGAGTATATCACGCAGAGTAGATGTTGACTGACTATTAGCATTAAGGAGACACTGGTTGGTTTTGGGTAACTGCTTTTATGGGTGCATTTAATTTACATACCAGGCCATTGGTAGAGTGTTCGCCAATGGTCTGAGAGACTGGGGTTCAATCCCAAATCGAGCCATATCAAAGAAATCAAAAAATGGTACTTGATATCGCCTTACTTAACACTCAGCATTATAAAGTAAAGATCAAGGGTAAAGTGAAGTAATCTTGGGAATGGAGTAGCGCCCTCCCCTACACCTCGGTGTAGTAGCTATTGAAAAGGGAGCTTTCTGGTCACCCTCGACTAAGGTCACCAATTTTACTTTACTTACTTAATTTACACACGATACTAGAATGACAGTAAATAAAAATAAAACAATACAATAAGTGAAGCAAGTGTAAACATGAAAATAGGACAGAAACCAGTATAAAGAAAAATGACTTATTTTAGTAATCAAGATTATGTCACTTTTTTTGTATCTGAAATCACAGCGTTTCGGTTTTTATGTGTCGACCCACCAAAACAGAGTGTGACACAAGGTCTTTTTTTATGGAGGGAGTCAGGCACGAGCAGAAGCTTAAATGCACGGCGGACACAAAACTACCTTGGACTCGTCTGCATTACCCCAAAACGGGCTGCCTCAAGCGCCAAGCAATAAACCAAACCCTGCCGAAGTTGGTGAAAGCCTGTAGACACTGGTCCTTGAGACCAAGGAAGTTGTTGGTCTTAGCCCTCCAACACGAATCCCAGGCTTCTCTGGCATGCTTGTCATGCAACCTTGACCATGCACCCAAGTCATACGAACCGGCACGTGTAGCGATTAACACTGCCGGCCGAAGTGTGTCGCGTTGAAGTGAGATCCCACTATAGCGTTTCGGAATAAGCGCCCTTTCTAAATTGATCTAAATTTTTTGTTGAAATTTTCTTCTGATTATTAAATCATGAACCATGGACATTCAGAGGAAATAAAAAAAGAAACAAAATGAAAAAAAAAACCTTTTTGGAGAAGACTATGGTAAATAACAGATATAGGGTGTTTAAGTGATTAGTCTCACTGGTTACAAAGATTAAGCTAACGTAAGAGCAATGACGCATTAGCTTTAGTTTATGTTGTTCAATCAAATGGATTGACTTTAGAGATAGTTAACGTTAAAAAACAAAAAGCAAAACAAGGTGAAACGAATAGAGAGAGAGAGAGAGAGAGAGAGAGAGAGATCCCAAATTTTTTGTCTTGTGGGAAAAGAACAAAAAATGTGCCATTACGATGAATCAATTGAACAAAAAGATTTGAGAAAGAATACTTTTACTCATACACACGCCCTGGCACACACACACACACACACACACACACACACACAGAGAGAGAGAGAGAGAGAGAGAGAGAGAGAGAGAGAGAGAAGAAGGTGGTTGCGAAAAATAAAAATGAACAGAAAAAAGTAAGGCTAAAGAGTGAGAGAGAAGAGGAGTTGTGAAAATGAAAATGAAGAAAGACAAAAAGAAGGAAACAGAGCGAGTGGGAGAGAGAGCAAACAAGAGAGAGAGAGAGCGAGAGGAAGAAAGAAGGGAGCAGAAAAGAGAAGAAAAGAGAAGTGAGAGAGAGAGAGAGAGAGAGAGAGAGAGAGAGAGAGAGAGAGAGAGAGGAAGCTAAGAAGGAGAAAGGGTAGAAATGAATGGATAAATAAAAAAATAGGAAAAAAAATCAAAGTAAAAGAAAGAACGACAAAGAAAAAAAAAAGAAGGAAAAAGAGAAAAAAGAGGCATGTAAGAATAATTATATTATATTAATAAACATTACGTAAGGGAATTTTGGCAAGAAAGAAATCTGTTCCAAGTTATAAACTGATAGATATTTACTAAGCTTTGAAATCTGGCCCGAAGCCAGACGTTTTACCGATTGCCCCAATGATACGCCCTTAAGTATCAATATTATACGGGACCTGCAACAGACAAATTCCCAAGAGTAATGGACACAAACACAGGTATCTCGTGCGATTAATTTTGGTTGATATAGCGAAAGAGTTTTGGTCACTAAATAAAATCAAACTTAGTAAATGTTTGATATCAATCGTAATGCTGCATTACTTGTAGTTATTATTGTTGTTACTGCAGCTGATTAATTTTACGGCGTATCAACTTTTGTTGGGTTATTTAATACCGAATTCACCATTTTTGCTAGTAAGTATATGGTTTTCAAATAGGTATCCTCCCAACCCCTTTACAACATGCCGGATGGGATACAAGGTCAATCTTTAAGCTGATTTGAATGCAGAGCTTCTCTTCTTCTAGACTGGTTGTCTAGCCAAAGTGAAACAACCCAGTCTACTCATTTTTGGTGAGAGAACATATGGATTTATTCCCTTCCCATGGATATTTTGCATAAAGCGAGACGCGAAAAGCCTTTTCCAGGAATTGAACTCTGGTCACCGATTCCATTTCCATCGACGATAACCGTTACGTTACAAGTGCCTCTTTTCAAGTGATAATTCCTATTGAACCTTTTGATTGCACGGAGTTATATAGTTTCAAGTATTCCGAGTTAATACAAATAATTTGCACACTTTTGGCCAAGTCGGCGGGTGGGGGGCTGTAGTATACGCCAACTGCTTCTCTGCAGAGGGGTAAGACCCACCCCCAACCAGTGTCCTGGACATGATACCAAACAATCTGATGGTGAGGTTCCAGTAATCCTGGAGCTTTGGGTAATGTGGGTTACCACTTCTTTGCCATTGCTCCCAGGTCCACTCTGACCCGGATTGGTAGCATCTGATAGGGTCCTATCTATAAGTCAAATATAACTAAACCGTCTATATGCTAAACTGAATTGCTTGAAATAGAACCGTTTTGACTTTTAAGCTGCTTACTTCATTTAAACTGTGTGCTTATGCTAAACTGAATTGTTTGATATAGAAGAGTTTTGAAATTTAACTGCATGAATAAAAAACAAAACTATACTTATACTAAATTGTTTGAAATAGAAATGTTTTTCAAAATTGAACGGTGCACTTATGCTGAATTGAATTGTTTGAAATAGAATTGTTCATCTGTATAAAAATGGATTTGGCTTTAAATAACCTACAAAGGTTGATATGCCATAAACCCAAACAAACAAACAAATAATTATATAAGTAAAGTAAAGTTGGCGACCGTAGTTGAGGGCGACCAGAAAGCTCCTTTTTTCAATAGCTACAACACCAAGGTGTAAGGGAGGGCGCTATTCTTTTCCCTGGATTGCTCCACTTGACACTTGATACGTACCTTATATTGCTGAGTGTTCAGCAAAGAGGTATCAAGTACCATTTTTAAAGTCTTTGGTATGACTCGACCTGGAAGTGAACCAAGGTCTTTCAGACCATTGGCGAACACTCTACTCATTAGTCCAATTGGTGGTAACTATTATAGTTTTAAGTAATTCAGTTTTTTTCCTTTTATTTATCCCCATATCAACTTCTTACGTCTCATTCAATACAAAAATGATTCATTTGTAAACGTTTGATTCTAATCATAATTTTTAACGTACCATCGCAATATTTTTAATCGGATTTCATTTATTTGCCTATCATAATTTGTTTGCACACAGTTATATAGTATCAAATATTCCAATCAAATACAAATAATTTGCATCCAGGAACGCCATTGCCAAACCTTTTGAGATAAAACAACCTTAGACGAGTAGACATGCCATTAAAATCAATCAATCAACAAAATTCCTATGCTGTGGAGTTTGGGAATGAATAATATCTAATAACATCCGTGTAATATTTCAATTGGATTTGGAAAATACTGATATGTTTAATTTACGAGAAAATAAACTTTTTTTGAAAAAAAAATGGTATGTGATACTTTCTGTATATTTGAACAGCTGAAAAGTTCATTGACTGACTAATATACACTTAAGAAATGTGACCAATGATATTTAT
>OY757910.1:41517547-41575047 GCA_963585895.1 Sepioteuthis lessoniana
TAATTGTCCATCAATAGCCGTAAGTATCGAGCACTCATATTGCATACTCCTACACATTAGATTTCCTCCTTGGATCATATAAAGAAATATATATATATATATATACGGAAGATAATATGGATCTGAATCCAACAGTATGAAGTAAGAAGAAAAAACAGAATAATCCAAATTAGATGAATTTATTTTGATGAACGTTAAACATTTCGGTTTTTATAACCTTCATCAGGACTTTGATATAATGAGAATTGTTCACACAGGGATTGATGTTTGTCAAGATAACAGGAGCGAATAGAATGAATATGAGGAGAAAGATATAAACGTGCATTTAGCGTTTTTATTTTAAAAGTATTAAGTACGTGTTTGTCTCGTGGAATGATATGGGAAAATGTTGCTTTTTTTTAAAGAGATCAGAAAAACTCTCCCCGTTTTAAGATAAATATTCAAATTTAAACATAAATTCCTATTGTCAGTTTCATATTTTCCTCATTATATTTGGCGATTGTGACAGCTGAAAACCTTTGTAACTATTATTACATATTCCCTGTATTCACTGGATATATATCATAGAACCCAAAATCGACAACATACTTAGAAAAAACCAAAATGGCTTCCGAAGAAATAGATCTACGACCTCACAAATATTAACCATCCGCAGAATCCTTGAAGGTGTACGGGCAAAGAACCTACAAGCGACATTAATATTTGTCGACTTTACCAAGGCTTTCGACTCCATTCACAGAGGAAAGATGGAACAAATCCTACTAACGTACGGCATACCTAAAGAAACCATAGCGGCAATAACGATTCTCTATAGAAACACTAAAGTAAAAGTACGATCACCGGATGGAGACACAGAATACTTTGACATTGTAGCAGGAGTACTACAAGGGGACACGCTGGCCCCGTACATCTTTATCATTTGTCTAGACTACGTACTTAGAACATCGATTGACAAAATCAAAGAGAATGGCTTCTAACTGACGAAGAAAAGAAGCAGAAGATACCCCGCAACAACAATTACCGACGCCGACTACGCCGATGACATAGCGATACTGGCAAATACACGTGACCAAGCCGAAACACTTCTGCATAGTTTGGAACGAGCAGCAGCAAGCATCGGCCTCCATGTTAATGCACACAAAACGGAATATATGTGCTATAACCAAACGGGGGACATCTCCACTCTAGAAGGAACCCCACTTAAACTAGTAGACAAATTCACGTACCTAGGAAGCAGCGTCGAATCAACCGAAAAGGACATCGAAACGAGGTTAACGAAAGCATGGATAGCTATCAATAGGCTATCGACTATATGGAAATCAGACCTAACCGATAAAATGAAACGCAGTTTCTTCCAGGCAGCGGTCACATCGATACTGCTATATGGATGCACTACATGGACGCTAACAAAACGGCTGGAGAAGAAACTATATGGCAATTACACAAGAATGCTGCGTGTAATCCTGAACAAGTCCTGGCAACAACACCCCACAAGACACCAACTGTACGGCCACCTGCCCCCTATCAGGAAAACTATTCAAGTTAGACGAACCAGACCTGCAGGACACTGCTGGAGAAGCAGATATGAACTCATAAGAGATGTACTCTTATGGATCCCCACACATGGCCGCGCAAAAGCAGGACGACCAGCTCGAACGTACATTCAGCAGCTATGTGAGGATACAGGTTGTTGTCCTGAAGACCTACCTAGGGCGATGAACGATAGGGAGGAGAGGCGAGAGATGTTCAGGGATATCCGTGCTACCAGCACGATATGATGATGATGATGATGATGATATATATATATAGAATTAACTTAAATTGCTAGTCGAAAATCTTCTACTAAAGTTTCACCTTAACGGATCATCAGGAAGTTTACTCTCGAGGGTAAACTTCCTGATGATCCGTTAAGGTGAAACTTTAGTAGAAGATTTTCGACTAGCAATTTAAGTTAATTCTATAATTGGCTCCATTGTTTTATGTTGAGCACTTTAGTAATTGTAGCATTGCAGCATTCGCGGAGGGTTTTTTTGGTTTTCTTTTGGCCACTGACTAAGTACCCCTTGATTTTTTTCAAGGAGTCGGACGAAGTTGGTCTTTTCTTTCTTTTTTACCCCCAAAAACTTTTTTCTTTTTCCTCTGGACCGTGATTCGAGATATTTTTATCTCTTGTTCCTGGCCAGGGTTTTTTTTGTTTTTTTCTGGTACCGTGAATACTGGTAGATATTAGATTAGTATATATATATATATATATATATCATCATCATCTTGTGCCGTCAGCACGGATATCCCTGACCCTCTCTCGCCTCTCCTCATCGCTTCCGGCATGTCCTCAGGGCTACACCCCGTATCCTCACAGAGCTGCCGTATGTAGGTTCGAGCTGGTCGCCCTGCTTTTGCTCGGCCATGTGAAGGGATCCATTGGAATAGATCACTTATGAGCTCGTCCCTACTTATTCAGCAGTGTCAAACATGTTTGGTTCATCTAACTTTTATAGTTTTCAGGATGGGTGGTAGGTGGCCGTACAGCTGCTGCTTTTTGGGGTGTTGCCTCCAGGACCTTTTCAATATTGCTCGCAGCATTCTTGTGTAGTTGCCGTCAAGCTTTTTCTCCAGCCGTTTAGTTAGCGTCCACGTAGTGCATCCATACAACAGTATCGACACGATCGCTGCTTGGAAGAAACTGACTTCCATATGACCGATAGCTAATTGATAGCTTTACATGCCTTTGTTAGTCGCGAGTCGATGTCTGTCTCAGTTGATGAGACACTGCTGATATATATATATATATATATATATATATATATATATATTAGATTTAATTTTGTGGGTGGTGAAGCAAAGTAATCCAGAGAGTTGGATATTGGATGGGGAATGACAAAAGGAGATGTTATTAGCTCTTTATTATTCATTATTTATATCAGACATCTATAAATATCATTCGTTCTTTTTCCAATAACACAAACTTTTCCCCTTGCAAGGTAGGAAGTTCGATATAAAATATATAATTCATTATATAACACCCAGGTGAGACTAAGCGGTAGTGGCAGTTAATTTTAAAATATTTATATTACGCAAATTGAATAAAATTTGTTCTATCTATTGTGATATAAACAAGCCTCACTTTGGTGATAAAAACAAAACAAAATAATTGTTTTCTTTAAATATTAAACAGTTTTATTTAAGAAAAAAACATACACGTTATCTTGATAATGGTTCTGATAAGAACTGAAAGTACTCGGTTTACCATAAATGGTTCCTTTGGAGGATTTATTAATGAATTTCAAGACTGTAACATAAAAAAAAAATTGACTCCAAAAAAACAAAAAACAAACTTCAAATTAACAAGTATTTCATTTTATTTAACCAAACCTGTTTAAATGAAAAGATGGAGCCGAAAAACAACTTTTTCACACACACACACACACACACACACACACACACACACACACATATATATATATATATATATATATATAAAGGATTAATCATTAAATCTCCTTCAAGTGTTGACGTGCCATAAAACACAACCAAAGCAAGCCAAACTTTCTTTCTTTCTTTTTTCTTTTTTCCCCCTTTCTTTTTACTTTCTTTCTACATAATTAGTTAACAATATGTATAAAAACACACCCACCCACACTCGCTTACACATCCATGAATACATATGTATATGTATGTACATATATATATATATATATATATATATATATATATATATATGCGTGTGTCTGTGTCTGTATTTCTGTGTCTGTGGTAGGTTCTCTTTCATGTTATTTTATATTAGCAATTATTTATAGTGAAATATAGAATTAAATTTAACAGCGTATCTTACTAGAGGGTTAGGTGCCTAAACTGCTTCCGGTGTGAGAAGGTTTTTTGTAAAATTTCTCATCATGTAGGCTGGAAAATCTTGGCTCAGTCCTGAGTCAGCAACCAACCAAAAATTAACCATTTGAAACACTTGCGTAAAAGATAACCCCCTCCTCCAAAAAACTAAAACAAAACAAAAAACTAAAACAAAACAAAACAAAAAAAACAGAAAAAAAAAACGCGGGTAGGCGGCTATCCCACTCCCTAATAACACCCCAGACCACACGTATGTTCACTATTCCCAAATCACACACGCACTCTATTTCACGCATGCGCACTCATATGTTGATACATAAACTTATTTTTCAGCTTCCTCGTTTCGTTTCGTTTCGTTTCGTGTCGTTCCTGTCGATTTTAATGGGTTGACCGCTAAAACTGATGACGTTCACACGAATCTAGTCTTTTTTTTGTGGTCAGCCGGTAGAAAGAACTAAGGTGTGGAAAACGGAAGTTGAATTAAGGGAAGTCGGTATTGACAATAAGGCGCTAAAGAACACACACACACACACACACGCACACACAATTTTCTATATACAGGGTGTCTATCATCTTTTCCTGTGAATGGTATTTTTTCCTTGAAAAAACAAAAGATCAAAAAAAGTCAGACATAGAATTTTGAGTTATTTCTACACCCGCTGTTCAAATTAATTAACATTTGAACAACAATTGGTAAAGTTTTTAGATTACAAAATGATATCAATTTTTCTAAAACATATAGAATACACATTTTTTTAGCCTTAGAATAATCAACTCCAAAACATACATAAGAACATTGTTGAAATTTCAGGTCAAAATCATATTAACATTGAAGTTACACTTTTATATTTTTCAACCTATTAGCTAAAAACACAGAATAAGAACATTCTAGAAATTTTGGATCAAAATTGCATTAACATTGAAGTTACACTTTTATATTTTTCAACCAATTAGCTAAAAACAAAGAATAAGAACATTCTAGAAATTTTGGATCAAAATTGCATTAACATTGAAGTTACACTTTTATATTTTTCAACCTATTAGCTAAAAACACAGAATAAGAACATTCTAGAAATTTTGGATCAAAATTGCATTAACATTGAAGTTACACTTTTATATTTTTCAACGAATTAGCTAAAAACACAGAATAAGAACATTCTAGAAATTTTGGATCAAAATTGCATTAACATTGAAGTTACACTTTTATATTTTTCAACCAATCAGTTAAAAACACAGAATAAAAACATTTTAGAAAATTCGTCTCAGAAACTAATCAAAAGAAAAATTTTTAAGCTCCAAATTAATAAGTAAACAATCTGATTGGTCAAGAAATGTCTGCGCACTTGGAATTTAGGACCCGCAATAAAACCTAACAAAATCCTATTTTTGATTCACTTTAGTTACCCCTAAGAGTATAAATAACGAAGAATTTAATTAACAAAGGTATTCCACTACCAAAAGGCATTCCACTACGAGAGGTCAGGACGGACAGCAGAAAGCAACGCCACAAGACACAAAGTGAAGAAGCATGCGACTTTCTTTTGCCAACTACTGGAACGCGACACATTGTCGCCAAAGATCATAAAAAACGCACGTGTGGACTTAAGAAGACAAAAGGCCCATACTTACAGTCCTTCACATATATATACACACACACACACGCATACACATGTATGTAAGTAAAGTCAATTTTTTATCCTCTTTACTCCAGACAACGATGGACACATTGACTCAAAATACTTTTCTCAACATGTACACACGCACACACGAGCGAACAAATAATATTTTATTTAACTGGCTATAGCTGTATTTTCTACATACACACATGCACATAGAATGAACATTTTATTTTTAATTATTTTGATCCTGTTTATTCTTCTTATTAAATTGCTTGTTTCTTAATGTTCGTTGTTGTCACATTCCATTTGTTTACGCGCTTGTAAAATTTGTGTTGTATTTGTGGAAACTAAACCTGAAAGTAATCCCGTTAATTACAGAAGGTACTCAGTACACCACAAACATCCTGCCCATCTCCATATATGTAGTGCATAGTACCTTGTTGTGAGGTAATTGTTAGCAAGTTCGTATTGGATTTATTGAGAAGCAAAGTTGACACTATAGTGTTTCGCCGTCACTTTCATGTTCCATAGCTTTTTCAGGTTTTTTTTCTCTAGCTAGGTCTGCGAACATATCTCTCTAATCGCTTTGTTTCAATTTCACCCGATGATTACCAGGAACAGCAAAGTCTACTATTCGGCTGGTTCTCTTTTATTGTTGACTATCACTATTATTATTGTTTTACTCTTTAGAGTTTGTCACATCAACATAAGCTGATGGTCTTTCATTGGAGTTTGAGTGACAGCCAGTCTCCTCAAGTCTCCAGGACTCTTTCCGGTATTCTGGCCGATCGCGACAATGCTGCAGTCTGGATTGTTTCCACTCGTTTTCTTATTTCCTCTTACCAAACATTTGGTGACTGTACCAAGTGCACCAATGACATTTGGTATAACAGTCATTTTCATGTTCCACAGATTTTCGCTTCCTTAGCAAGGTCGAGTTCCTTATCCTTCTTTTCGCTTTCTTTCAATTTTACTCTGTGGTCAGCCGAGACAGCAAAGTCAACAATTCTGCAAATTCTCTTTTTTGTTGTTAATTATTATAAGGTCTGGTCGTCTGGCCGAGATTAGGTGATCCGTTTGTTTCTTAAAATTCCAGAGGAGTTTGTGCGTGTCATTCTCCAGGATAGATTCTGGGTTGTGTATATATCATTAATTCGTATGATCATATCTCAATTTCTTGCACAGTTCCTAGTAGATCACCTTGCTCACTCTGTCGTGTTTAGGTTTATACTCCTTCTGTGACAATTTACTGCATATTATTATTATTATTATTATTAAGTAGGAAGAGTTATTTTCACCCGTATAATTGTGCATAAAATATTAGTATTAGACAAGAATTCTTTAGTCTATAAAGTTGTGAGCAAATAATTTTAAAAGATAGCAATACTCGATATATATGTCAGAAATTAGTTTTTCCCTCAAAGAAGGGAATGAGCAGATGATATATCCAAGAACTTATTGATAACCCCCTTGAAGATGAAATAAATCGGGAATTCTTTCAAGCTGTAGTTGTGTCTAAATTATTCTATAGTTGCACCACTTATACTTTAACGAAATATTTGGAGAAAAAGCTGGATGCTGAGTGTTATTTTGAACAGATCCTGGAAGCAGCAGCGTAAAAAAAAACAGCAGCTGTACGGCTACTTACCTCCTATCACACAAACCATCCCAGTAAGACGAACTCATAAGCGGCGTTCTCCTGTGGACTCCTACTTATGGACACACAAATGTTGGCTGACCAGCAAAAAACTGTCATTCATCACCTCTGTGAAAACCCTGGGATCCGTCTACAGCACTTGCTAAGTGCGATGGCTGATAGGGACAGATGCTGAAATTGAACGAGGTTTGGTTTGTTTTGGTTTGGTTTGATTTTACAGCACATCCACCATTGTTGGTTATTAATGCCAAATCCATTTTTATACATAAATTCTATATCAAACTCTTCAGTTTAGTATAAATATGATTTTTTGTTTACACACAGATAAATGTCAAAACAGTTTTATTTCAAACAATTCAGTTTAGCAGAAGTACACAGTTTCAATGTCAAAATAGTTCTATTTCAAACTATTCAGTTTAGCCAAAATACACATGATCAATATTAAAAACAGTTCTCCTTCCAATAAATCAGTTTAGCTTAAGTAAACAGTTTCAATATCACAAAACAGTTATATTTTAAACCATTCATTTTAGCATACAAAAAAAAAACAGTACTATTTCAAGCATCTGAGTTTTGCATAGAACACTGTTTAGTTCTATCTGACCCATAAATAGGACCCTATTAGGTGCTACTACTCCTGGCAACGGAGCGATGGAAAGGGGTAATCCGCATTCCTCCAAGCTCCACCATTATTGGAGCCTCACCATCAAATTGTTTAGTGTTATATCCGGAACAGTCATTTTTTTTTGGCGGAGGGTCTACCCCTTCCGCAGAGAAGCAGTCAATTTATTCAACAGTCCCAAAAATTGAGAGAGAGAGAGAGAGAGAGAGAGAGAGAGAGAGAGAGAGAGAGTAAAAGAAATCCGAGCTCTCAGTACGCCTTGATGTTGATGATTGATGTATATATATATATATATATATATATATATATATATATATACACAAACACACACACACACACATATATATATATATATATATATATATGAAATACATGGGTATTTGATTGGCGAGTTTGGCGTCCAAACAACTGTTGCATGGTGAGACGGACCCGTTGCGTTCGTTTTCTGACGGCCGACTTTCTCTTGTCTGTCTTGATGTCCCATGAGTACTACTAGTTTCACGGATTTCATACCAAGTAGCATCCGAATGAACGTCGATAAAAGAAGTCGGTTATCCGTTTTTAAAAGACCAATTTTATTTATGTCATCTCCCGCATTGAACCATTTTTCTCATAGTTTACTGTCCTACGTTAACAAAAAAAAAAAAACCCCAAAAAGATGCAAAGGGAAAAGAAAAAAGAAAATAAAAGAAATAAACAACTCTTATTTCGATTCCAAAAGCTCTCGAACTACTCACCATAGCGAATCACCCGCAGGTGAGAGTTCGATATTGAACATTTCAACGGTGCCAATCTCTCTAAAGACTGAGGATTGTGCCAATCTCTGTGGAGATTCCTGAAAATTTGCCAGACCTATGCTGAGTTACGCAAATATTAGTACATACTTGCTAACTTTTTCCCAACAGTGTTAAATGTAGAACTTCTCTCTCCCCCTCTCTCTCTCTCTCTATATATATATATATATATGTTATGTAAATGTTTATTGGTGGTAAAAATGTTATGAGATGGAGAATAAACATTATCAATCTCTTTTAGAACTTTATACTAACGTTGTCGAGTCTTCAGTCATAATAATCAGAATCATAATAATTTCTTCAAGAACATAACTATGAAGTTTAATTGTGTATATACAGAATACTTCCCTTGCTTATTAATTTAAAAAAATCATAATCTAATTAGATATCTTAATTACTTTGAGAGGATACGGTACGATATCGCGCTTTGTGAACGTTGAAGATGTCCTTTATGTGAATATTAATAAAAAGATAAAATAATGTTTTATCTTCTAATATACTTTGTATAAAGCCTCATGTTTTTTTGTTTTTCTTTTGTTTTTGTTTTTTTGCTGTTGTGTGTTAGATTTCTTTAGCAAAGGGAAAAGGAAGGGGAGAAAAAGAAATCTAACAAATAAGAGGGAATCTATATAAAACCATAGAAAACCTGAAAAACATTCCACTAACAAACCTACGCGAGTGAGTTCGAGTCTCATCAGGTACCCCATTCAGATGGCCTAGTGCCACATATGTTCTCAGACGAAAGCAACAAGCTGGAAACATACACGTTTGTAAGAATGAAATGAATAATTCTTAAAAAATACAAATCTCTTAGTGGACCTATTCCTTTTAATATATATATATATATATATATATTAAAAGGAATAGGTCCACTAAGAGATATATATAAAAGGAGGCATCAAGTACTATTTTTTTGAGTCTTTGTCACGACTCGACCTGGAATTGAACCCAGGTCTCCCAGGCCATTGGCGAACACTCTAACCGCTTGGCCAATGTCCGGTGTCTATATATCTATATATATATTTAATCCATGGAAAATAGTCCGCAACCCTGGGTTTTATGAAGTTTTTTTTGCAAAACAACAATCATCGGGCAGTTAAGAAAATGGAATGTATTGAAAATCGAAAATACGAAAAAATACAGACAAAAAAAACCGTTGAGATTTCGTTTGTGTGTGGTTGTGTGTGAATGCTTATGCGTGTATGTGTTATAGTTACGTATGGATGCGATGAGGTTAAGTCAGGCTACGAGCGCAGCGCGTTGGGTTTAACAGAAATGAATTCAAGTGTATATTAATAATTCGTTACATTATTTATTTAGGTGACTATAGCTATGGAACAAAACATCATCATTGAATGTCGGGGAGAATGAATAAGAATTTGATTTGAAAGCGTATTTGAAGGGTTGTGCTATGATAGGCTAGAATCACAGTGGGTATAAGTAAGGTTATATTGTATTGTAATATGTTGATATAATATTTAGGGGAGGGAATTGTATTATTATTATAATAATAAATAAATGAAATATTACGTAAATATTATGTACTATAGATCTCATTGGTGGTATGTGCGTAATAAAATAATAAAGAGGCTAAATAATAGTTAGTGTGTTTGTGTACGAAGATGATTCTAACTGGCGGGTAGGGTGTTATCATTGAAAAATTAAGGAAATTGATTAAGGAAATAGATTGAGTAATCTCCATATTATATTGCGCTTGGTTCGACACATACCCCCAAAGTGATTAATGACAACCAACACTCTTATAATCTATATATATATATATATATGTAAATAAGTTTTTGGTACATATATATATGTATAGGTTATCTCAATATACACAGAACCCCTGTGACTGTTAATAACTCTAATAATGATAAAGTTGTATTCTTTTTTGTTTCAGATTATTCCACGATCACAATGCCTTGGACAAAAGAGGAAAAATGATTTATGTCACTACTTAATTGGAGACAAAATCATTCAAAACTGTTTCAGGATAGATGCAACCTATTAATACGATAATGATTTATTACTGAGACAAGAAACTCAAAAACGATTACATGTTCTGGAAGCTGATATAATAACAATTAAAAAAACATTGATTTCATGTAGCTAGTTCAAAGGACGCATTTTTTACAGGACGTGTTCCAAATGACGGCTATTACACTTGTTTCAGTAATAAATCATCATCATGTTAATTTTGGTTGCATCTATTTTGAGACACCCGATATATATATATATATATATATATAGGCCATTGGCCTAATGAGTAGAGTGTTTGCTAATGGCCCGGGAGACCGGGGTTGAATCCCAGTTCGGGTCATACCAAAGACTCAAAAATGGTACTTGATGCAGCCTTAACACTCAGCATTATAAGGTAAGGATCAAGGGTAAAGTGGTGGTAATTCCGAGAAGGGAGTCGTGCCCTCCCCTAAACCTGGTGTGGTAGCTATTGAAAAGAGAGCCTTCGGGTCACACTCGACTAAGTCACCTACTTTACTTATATATATATATATATAGTATTTGTCATTTGATAACTTACAAAGGTTTATATGCTAAAAAACCGAACAACCAACCAACCAACCAACCAACCGTTAATACAAACTGTATGAATGTGGAATTTTTTATTCGAACTGTTCGATGCAGATTAGTATTCTTCCATCGGTTTACCTGTAGAATACCAATCTTTTGTGCATATACTGTCACCCAGTTAATACTCGCATTGATTAGACATTAGACATTATCTGCTCTTGATAGCTGATCGTCCCAATGGAAAATCTAATCTCTCTTATAAAATAGAATGGGAATTCTTCTAAGCTGTAACCGTATCAGTACTACTGTATGATTACACTACTTGGACTTCGACGAAACGCTTGGATATAAATCTAAATGGTTACTATACAAGGTTACTACATGTTGCTTTGAACAAATCTAGGAAGCAGCATCCTATCAAACAACACTCTAGAAAACATCACTCAATAAAAAAACCTCAAGAAAACAACTCTAGAAAACAACTCTCTAGAAAACAACACTAGAACCAACACTCTAGAAAACAATACTCTAGAAAACAACACTAAGAACATCACTCTAGAAAAACAACACTCTAGAAAATAACATTCAAGAAAACGACATTAAAAACAACATTCTGGAAAACAACAC
This sequence comes from Sepioteuthis lessoniana, assembly GCA_963585895.1. Lineage (NCBI taxonomy): Eukaryota > Metazoa > Mollusca > Cephalopoda > Myopsida > Loliginidae > Sepioteuthis > Sepioteuthis lessoniana. The sequence continues at coordinate 41,529,242 of OY757910.1, forward strand.
TTAAGAAAACAATACAAAAACAACACTCTAGAAAATAACATCCTAGAAAACGACACTAAAAACAACATTCTGGAAAACAACACTCAAGAAAACAATACAAAAACAACACTCTAGAAAATAACATTCCAGAAAACGGCACTAAAAACAACATTCTAGAAAACAACAAGCCGACCAGTAAAAGCTTACATGTACCAGTCCAGTGCAACACTCGAAGCGAAAAGGACAGATGAAGAGAGAGAGAGAGAGAGAGAGAGAGAGAGAGAGAAAGAGAAAGAGAGGGAGGGAGGGAGGGAGGGAGGGAGAGAATGAGAGAACTCGTATTATAGGCAGATATTAAAGATGATGATGAAAATGATGATAACGTTGATGATTTTCAGTAACATTATAGAGTTAACATGCAGTCTTTCATAAACCCATCCTTTATGGTACTATAAAGCTATGTAAACACTTTATCTTCCTATTCTATTTATTCTGTAGTCCATTTTCAATTACGTTGCTATCCAATTGTTTTCTTAATGATTTACTTTTTCCAACTCTTGGGGGTTGCCGTTTTTGCTAAAAATGTTGTTATCGTATATTTTTGGAATTCCAAATAAAATCACTGACTTTATCAAGATGAAAAGATTAACGTGGTTTGCATTGGTGGAACGCAAAAACATGTAAGCAATGTCAAATATTCACATGAGAACGACATTATCAAGAAAGGATAATCATCAAAAGGAATGGAGTAAGAAAATAAGCGATAACACGAAAGACTGGCAAATAAAGGTCTTGTGCGAGTAATCCTTGTGCATTTATGCAAATGATATATATATATATATACATATATATAGTCATCCACAGACAGATCTGTTTTGTTCTATCAGAACTCATCAGTGTGGCTGGACATATTAGTTTCCCGTAGCTGGGATCGAAACCCGGTTGATTCAAACGCCAATCCAAGCCTCTAACCCTCAGCCACGAGGAGCCAGTAACAGCGAAGTAAATTTTAAACGGTTATGAATCACAATTACTATTGTTTACATACATCCATTTAACGGCTACCGAGACCTCAATTCATATATGAAGAGACTTGCAATAAACGCTAATGGCAACACGATTACTTCATTCGCTAGAGAACTCAACCTTACGGGGGTAGGGGAGTATCTCTCTCTTTCTCTCTCTCTCTATATATATATATCACGACGGAAGAAATAATCAAGAGCCATGAAAAATACATGGAACTCGTATCGGAGTTCAGCATTATTAAACAGTGTTCCACAAGCTTACTTAAGCCTTTTCAAGCAAAAAGAAGAAAAATCTTTATACAAGCTTTGTTATATATATATTTTTTTTCCTCAGCATTTCTTCATTAATACAAATTTCGATGAACATAATAGACATTTTCTGTCTGTAGTTTTTTTTTTTTTTTGTTATTTTGATGTTCTAATATTGTTGTGTTTTCGGTGATAATTTTTCGGAATTCTGTTGTTGGGCATGAATGTTTTTTTAAATACTGTGCAATGGAACTTGTATCAGAAAGGTGCATTGTAAGTGTCCTCGATAGGGTAGTTGAGGTTAAACCAACATATATAATATTATTTTCAGAGATAAAATCTCCTAAAGGACATTTAAATTGATATATAACGTTGGTTTTTTGCAAAACTCCAATCGAAGGAGAGGAATTATTTTTAATGACTAAATTGAAGGGTTTAAATTTATTATAATATATAATAAGTTTTATTTTTTTATTAGGATCAGTGGGGAGTATGTTTCTATGAATCAATGTTTTGAATATTTTTTATCTGATTCATTATTTTAGTGCATTTGTTTACGGTAAAAAAAGTTTGATATATGTTTGTTGACTGGATGGAGTAGTACAGTGTTTATTTTGTTGGTTCACATTTTTAATCATACGTTTAATTTGTTCATCAACAATATAGTTAGAAGACCCATTATTGATGAGAGCCTGTTTTATGTTTTCTGTCTCTTTATAAAATATTGTTTTTAAGGAGATCCATTTGGCACGGGATATCAGGTTATTAATATTTGCTTTTTTTTTCATATCTGAAGGGGCATTCAGTTTTAAAGTTGAGGGTACAGGAGTTATTATTAGAGGGTTTTTTGTAAGTAGAGGTAATTAAGTTATTATTGTTGTTAGTATCAATGAGAACATCTAAAAAGGAAATGTTATTTTCTTTGTTTAGTTCATGAGTAAAGTTAAGAACTGAATTTTTTGGAAGGTGTCTTGTAGTATGTTGATTTAGTTAATATTATTAGCAAGAATAAGGATATCATCAACATATCTTAGGTATATTGGAGGTATATTGGAGATAGAAAACATAAAACAGGCTCTCATCAATAATGGGTTTCCTAACTATATTGTTGATGAACGAATTAAAAGTATGATTAAAAATGTGAACCAACAAAATAAACACTGTACTACTCCATCCAGTCAACAAATATATATCAAACTTTTTACCGTAACCAAATGTACTACATTTATAAATCTGATGAAAGAGTATTAAAAACATTGTTTCATGAAAATATACTCCCCACTGATCCTAATAAAAAATAAAACTTATATATTATGATAAATTTGAAACCTCCAACTTCGTGATTAAAAATAATTCCTCTCCTTCGATTCGAGTTTTGCCAAAACAAACAAACAAACAACAATGTTATATATCAATTTAAATGTCCTTTAGGAGATTTTATCTCTGAAAATAATATTATATATGTTGGTTTAACCTCAACTACCCTATCGAGGACACTTACAATGCACCTTTCTGATACAAGTTCCATTGCACAGTATTTAAAAAAACATTCATAGCCAACAACAGAATTCCGAAAAATTATCACCGAAAACACAACAATATTAGAACATCAAAATAACGAACAAAAATTACAGATTCTCGAAGCACTACTTATAAGGAACATGCAACTCAAACTTAACAGAATTAATTTTCAAACCAGTGCTAATGTACTTAAAAGTCTTTAGCAACTGACACTATTTATAGAACAATTTTAAAAGTAAACACTACACATTGCAACGGTCCAGATGCTCTTCTTCTCCCAAAGTAGTATGTACATACAAAAGTTACATCACTTTTTTAATAGACCCTCCCCTGATGATGGCCCAAATCGGAGAAAAAGTACTTGGGAAATAAAAAATTATGGAAAATACATCAATCAATTTCCGGCAATACGGCAATATGAAAGAATCAACAAGAAAATATGTCGACAGAAAATGTCTATTAAGTTCAACGAAACTTTTATATATATATATACACACATATAAATATATAGGTAAAAATTAAAGTTGGTGACCCTATTCGAGGGCGACCCGAAGGCTCCCTTTTCATTAGCTACTTCACCGAGGTGTTGGAGAGGGCGCTATTCCTTTTCCTGGGTTGCTCCCTTTTACCTTAGATTCGTACCTTATAATGCTGAGTGTTAATCAAGGCGGCATAAGATACCATTATTTGAGTCTTTGGTATGACTCAAACTGATATTGATCCCTGGTCTCCTGGGACATTGGCGAACACTCTACCAGTTGCATTTTCAGATATCGGGTTGTGTGCATTGGTAAATTCTATTGTACTGAAACCCTATCCCCTCAAAATGACTACAACGATGATGTTGCAGTTCAGCCCATTCACCACACCACCATAGGGAAACCCCACTAAGAAATGACTAAGTAAAATTGTAAAAATAAGTGCACCTTTCACACAAAGACTCACACACATATATGTATACGTATGTATGTGCGAGTGTGTGTTGCAACAGAGAGAGACAGAGAGAGACAGAGAGAGAGAGGGAGAGAGAGATGAACTAAAGTGATTAGATGATCAAGAATATTTCTGAGAATATTTTCATTATTTCATTTATTAATTATCTATGTATTTATAAAAAAGTTTCTTTTCTGCTTATAAAATATCAATATTGTAATGACAGTTTGGTTTGATGGCATATCAACCATCGTAGGATATTTAATACTGAATCCATATACATATAAAGTCTTCTATTTCGAGAAATTCAGTTTAGTATACGTACACTGTTTAGTTCTATTTAACCCATAGATAGGACCCTATCAGGTGCTACCATTCAGGACCATAGTTGACCTGGGAGCAATGCCATTGAAGGGATGCTCCACATTCCCTAAAGCTCCAGGATTACTGGAACCTCACCATCAGATTGTTTAGAGGTGCCCGTGGTGTAATTGTTATCGTCATAGGAAATGAACACGACGACACGAGTTCAAATCCTGGACGAGACTAATTGCATTTCACATAGCACTAATACCCTTGGGAAAGGTATGAATCAAATTATTCTCCCTCCAGCTATGGGTAAATAGTAGGACAGACTAGGTTCTTCAGCCTTGGTTAGGCAACTAGTCTAGGAGAAGGAAAACTCTGAATTCAAACCTGTTAAACTCCGCTTAAAAATTGACCTTGTGTCATATCCTACCCGAGCGGAGGGGTTGGTAAATAGGACCATCAGATTGTTTAGTGTCATATCCAAGATAGTCATTGGGCGAGTCATTACTCTCAACAGAGATGTAGTCAGTGTATTCTTGTTGACTGGGCCATATCCATATTGCAGACATTGCTAATAAATACTTAATAACAATATCCGCTTTGATTTTTTTTAATGTACCTCGAGAAGAAATGTTTTTGGTAAATTTGGTTTAGGAAAAAATTAACTTTATTATAAAGATTTTGGTAAAGATGTACTCATTTATCGCAGATACTGATAGATAGATTGATAAACAGCCACACACACACACACACACACGCACGTATATATATATATATATATATATATAAGGATGTCAAGGAGGAAATAATAAAATGAAACTTTATGAGTTCGCTCATTGCAGCTGTCATTGTGGGATTTATCATTTAAGGCATCCTTTTGAGCAATGATTGTTTCATTCTTTCTATCCTCCGACCATTTAGAAGAATAATGGCGGCCGTTCTAGTCTCGTCGTAATCCATCGCTTGTGACTTCATTCAATGCACGTGTGCGCAATGGGACTTGTGGCGCATGCGTCAATTTTGTTTAGATCTACAGATATCTATGAATCCCACGATTCTTTCTGACAATCCCTACACCCTAATCAGATTTCATTTGCGAAGGCGGTGTTCTGCTAGGTAAATCCACCCTGGGCAGGTGACGTGTCGAGGATATAAGACCGATGTGGTTCAAGGGTTTCACTGTTCAAAGAAGTGACATAGGAGAGGTACACAGGCGCCTTAAAGGAGACTGTTAACTCTTGTCGCAATAGAATAAAGATACGACCATAAAGTATATTATTATTATCATTATTATTTATTAGTATATCGCTTCACCTCTAATTCATGGTTTTCACAGAAGTTCGAGTTACCAGAAGTTTCTTGAAGTCTCCAGAAGTTTTTAAAAGTACTTTAGTCGATTTCAGAAGTGCTTGGATCTGGATGGGTTCGAATCTCCTTAAATTCTCCAGTTCATCGAGTCTCTTTTCCAGGTTCTTGGGGATAATTCCCAGGGTCCCAAGAATGATTGGTCTTCCTGTAGTTTTTATGTTTTACTGCATTTTCTACTCTCTAGCAAGGTCCTGGTATTTGTTAAGCTTTTGGCTTTTTTCAATTTCACTCTGTCGTCTTCTTGCATTGCAAAAGGCTTTATAAAACAAGTTATTTTCTTCTTGTTAGTTAAAACTTAGTCTAGTCTGCTTGGCTGAATTATTATTATTATAAAACCCCTTGCGATTTTTTCATACCAGCGCTAGATGATAGTCTTTCACTGGAGTCTGAGTGACAGCAAGTCTTCTCAGGTCTCCAGGATACTTCTTAGTATTTTGGCTGATTCTAACCATGCTGCAGTTTGGATTGTCTGTTCTCGTCCTCTGATTTCTAAATCTTCCAGTCTCTGAGAATTAATTCTTTTTTTCACAAGACTCAGCATTCCTATCCGAGGTCGTTGTTAATCACCTGAAGAAGGCTTAGCACTAAGCATTATAAGGTTAGGATCAAGGATAAAGTGGAGCAATCCAGGTACAGGAGTAGCGCCCTTCCCTACACCTTGGTGTTGTAGCTATTGGAAAGGTAACCTTCGGGTCACCCTCGAGTAAGATCGTCAACTTTACTTATCTGGTCTTCTGGCCCAGATCAGGTGATCGGTTTTTATGTCAAAATAGGCGCGAATTTGGGATTCTGGGATGTGCCTAGACCACTCGGTATAGTCTAATTTCAATTTCTTTCAGAATTTCCCGTAGATCTCCTTCCCCACCCAGTCATGTCTAGTCTTTTACTTTTTTTTACGCTAGTTTGCTGCATTTTATTCCGTTTGTATTCTTTTGGGAGATGCCAATTTTGTCATCGACTAGTTTTGCTTGTGCATAAATTAGATCAATTATTTTGGGGATGTTCATTGGTATATTTTTAAATGATTTATGTATCTTTTCTGTTTCAAACTTGACTTTTTTCCAGTCTTGATTCCTTAGGGATGATCATCATCATCATCATCATATCGTGCTGGCAGCACGGATATCCCTGACCCTCTCTCGCCACTCCTCTCTATCGTTCATCGCCCTAGGTAGGTCTTCAGGACAACAACCTGTATCTTCACGTAGCTGCTGAATGTACGTTCGTGCTGGTCGTCCTGCTTTTGCGCGGCCGTGTGTGGGGATCCATAAGAGTACATCTCTTATGAGTTCATCTCTGCTTCTCCAGCAATGTCCTGCATGTCTGGTTCGCCTAACTTGAATAGTTTTCGTGATAGGGGGCAGGTGGCCGTACAGTTGGTGTCTTGTGGGGTGTTACTGCCAGGACTTGTTCAGGATTGCACGCAGCATTCTTGTGTAATTGCCATCTAGTTTCTTCTCCAGCCGTTTTGTTAGCGTCCATGTAGTGCATCCATATAGCAGTATCGATGTGACCGCTGCCTGGAAGAAACTGCGTTTCATTTTATCGGTTAGGTCTGATTTCCATATAGTCGATATCCTATTGATAGCTGTCCATGCTTTCGTTAACCTCGTTTCGATGTCCTTTTCGGTTGATTCAACGCTGCTTCCTAGGTACGTGAATTGGTCTACTAGTTTAAGAGGGGTTCCTTGTAGAGTGGAGATGTCCCCCGTTTGGTTATAGCACATATATTCCGTTTTGTGTGCATTAACATGGAGGCCTATGCTTGCTGCTGCTCGTTCCAAACTATGCAGAAGTGTTTCGGCTTGGTCAGGTGTATTTGCCAGTATCGCTATGTCATCGGCGTAGTCGGCGTCGGTAATTGCTGTTGCGGGGTATCTTCTGCTTCTTTTCTTCGTCAGTTCGAAGCCATTCTCTTTGATTTTGTCAATCGATGTTCTAAGTACGTAGTCTAGACAAATGATAAAGAGATACGGAGCCAGCGTGTCCTCTTGTAGTACTCCTGCAACAATGTCGAAGTATTCTGTGTCTCCATCTGGTGATCGTACTTTTACTTTAGTGTTTCTATAGAGAATCGTTATTGCCGCTACGGTTTCTTTAGGTATGCCGTACGCTAGTAGGATTTGTTCCATCTTTCCTCTGTGAATGGAGTCGAAAGCCTTGGTAAAGTCGACAAATATTAATGTCGCTTGTAGGTTCTTTGCCCGTACACCTTCAAGGATTCTGCGGATGGTTAATATTTGTGAGGTCGTAGATCTATTTCTTCGGAAGCCATTTTGGTTTTTCTAAGTATGTTGTCGATTTTGGGTTCTATTCGGTTTCGTAGTAGGGCATTGTAGATTTTGGCAGCTATGGATGTAAGTGTTATGCCTCGGTAGTTTTTGGCTAATACGAGGTCCCCCTTTTTAGGGAAGGGGAGTATGCATCCCTTCTTCCATCAATCTATCGGATTTTGATTGTATACTGCGTTGCAGTGTCGGAGCAGTATGTCGTCGAATTGTCTGGTCTTCCATACTTCCGGGGGAATTTCGTCCAGTCCTGCAGCTTTCCTATTTTTAATTTTTCTGAGAACCGAGTCGAGTTCTTCTTGTGTGAACGGTCCAAGTTTAATGTCTAATTGTTTGCTAATTATTCTGGTGATTGGTTCATGCGTTATTTTTGGTGGGTTTCCAAGTAAGTTTTCGAAGTGCTGTTTCCACAGTTTTATTCTTTCTTGTTGGTTTGCTGCTTTAAGTTTTGCTTTGGCTGTGTTCTTTCTTCTGCTCACTTCGTTTATTGTTTGCCAGGCAATTCTAGATTGTCTATCTTCCACCGAGTCTCTAATCTTATCTATCTGATTTTGAATGTATTCTGTCTGTTCCTTTATATATATGCCTGCTAATTGATATTGTGCCGTTTTTAGTTTTAAGGCATTTGTGTTTGTTGGGTTTTTTCGATAGTTTTTGGAGGCTGTTTTCACTAGTGCACGTTTTTCTCTCACCGCTAAAGTTTCCCATGGGACTCTATATTTAGTTTTAATTTTTGTTGGAATGTATTTTGCTGCTGCCTCAAGGTGTGCATTGACGAAATTTTCGTATTCGTCGTTTGGTGTACTTTTTTGTGCCAATATCTGTGCCGTGGTGTTGGGTTCCGTTAAGTTTTGGTTTTCAGTATTTTGTGTTTCAGCTCTTTTGAGTTGCCTTTGTAAGTCGTATTTCTCATGACTTATCTGTCATGAGAAATTTCACTCTGTCGTCTTCTTGCATTGCAAAAGGCTTTATAAAACAAGTTATTTTCTTCTTGTCTACATATTTCCATTATCTCGAGGGGAGAAAATCTTCTTTAAAATCATCTTTGCCAGGGCTGTAAGTCTTTGGCCTGTGTTGAACTTCCTTTTTTTTTATATAACATCCTTGTGTTAGGTTGCTTTTAAAACAGTAGTGGATTAAATTTTTGCCGTCTTCTCTACTCCACTTTATTTGAGATATTGTTTCAGTACATGAAATTAGAACATTCAACTCGATGATAAGCGTATCACCATTGTGGATATTAAGGGAACACCTGCCGGTCATGGAACTCGAATTTGTCATTCGAATCTCATGTTCAAATGAATTCATATTTGCCATTTTCCAAAGCTAGTACACTGTGGCTATATCAAACCCAGGAGGTGTTTAATATCACAGATATTAAAAACCTCACAGATGTGACTTATTCCTTCGAGGTCTGCGATTCTCAAAAAGTAATTCCACCCCTTATAAACCAATATAAGTTTTAACTTAGTTCAAGTTAATTACTTCCTAAATATTTAAAAGTTTTATTGTGTTCTAACTCTGTAATTTCCGTGTTTATATCAAGAGTGATGTTTTAAAAATTTATTATTGAGCTTTTCTTAAATGGGGCTTAAGCATGTTTTCACGAAATCTTTTTTACAATATTTAGTAGACCTTATAAATCGCAATAGTTTTTTCATATAATTTTAAATTGTCCATATAGATAGGACGTTTGTTTTTGAGTACTAGTTTTTTTTATCTAGTTTAATTCGATTGAGCGGTATTAGAGATATGCAAAAAAGAAGACGAAAAAGTGAGTTTTTGTGGAAGATTTCTTTGTTTATATTCAGATTAGTTTTAAACATACTTTTTCACGGAGGCTGTGTGCCATCTTTTCATATTCTTTTGGGGAATGTTATTAAAACTGGTGATATCTTTAAAATGTTTAGATTTTAGAGTATATTCCAGTGGTGATATTATTAACCCTTCTGTTTCAATCTTCATTCAAGCACCCTCCAGCCATCGATTAGTCTACTATATCTAAATCCTTTCTAATTTTTTCTGGATATCGTTCATGTTGAAGTTTTTTGTTCCTCGGCTTTTATTATTATTACTATTACTCTTTGCGAGTTCTTCAGACCATTATCAGCTGATGGTATTTCACTGGAGTTTGAATGATAGCAAGTCTCCTCAAGTCCTTGGGACACTTCTCAGTATCCTGGCCGATCTTAATAATGCTTTAGTACTGGGTGGTCTCCTCTCCTCCTCTGATTTTTAAATATTCCTAGTCTCTTTACCAAGCCTTTGGGATTGTTCCAAGTGCACCAATTACAATTGGTATCACCGGCACCTTCATGCTCCATAGTTTGGTTACTTTTCTGATAAAGTCTACATACTCCCTTTTCGCTTTCTTTGATTTTCACGGCAAGTCAACTATTGGGCAGGTTTTCTTTTTTTTTTTTGACTATCTCTAGATTTGGTCTTCTGGTCGGGATTAGGTGATCTGTTTGTATCTAAAAATCCAAGAGAATTTTGTGCGTCTCATTCTTCAGCGCGGATTCTGGGTTGCACCCATGCCAATAATTCGTATGGTCAAAGTTCAATATCTTGCATAATTCTCAGTGGATTACCGTCCCCGCCCAGTCATGTCTCCACATTATCTATACTTGCTATTTTGTTGCGGCTAATTCATTTTTTCTTTAACATAGATTGTCTGTTTGGCGTTGTTTTGCTTTGCTATTAGAAGATTGGTTTCGCTTGGTTTCTTTGTTTATTGGCATATGAACCTTCGAGGGTTATTTAATGCCAACGCCATTCTCCTAGAAGAACTGTAGTGGTGCTATTTAACCCATAGCTAGGAGGATAAGGGGGTTCATACCTTTCTCAAGTGTATTTGCCCGAAAGTTAACGTAATAGCGCGACTGGAAGACGAACTCGCTTACTACAATTCCGCAGTCCATCGCTTTAACCATTACACCATGAGGACACCCCCGCTATTTGAAGAGATTCAGTTTCTCTCATAAGGTTTCCCTTTCTTAGCCATGACCAAGTCTTCACGCGAGAGATTTTGCCAGTTTGTGGTTTGAAATATCCTTGCAGTTGTTTTTTGCTTCACATTTCTGTTTCCTAGATTTTATTGTTCTGTTGATCATTACGTTGTCTGAGTTGTTTCTGGTCGATATAATTAGTCTTTCTTTGTTCTTTTTCATGTGGTGTTCGTGTGGTCGTATCGATGCATCGAACTTATCTTCAACGCTGGTGAGTCCTCCTCCTTCTTTTTTGACATATATAATCTGCCTTTGTCTACTCTCAAATCTAAGGCCATGTGTATCTTTAAAAGTCTCTGCCTACCATTTAAAGTCTGATTAAACACGATGTTGCTTAGATTATTTGCATAATCATTAACAGATTTTACAAGTATGCATTTTTCTTACAGTTTCGAACAAATGTTTATCCCGTTACTCACAACAATTATTTATGGAAAATTGAACTTTTTCAATTTACTATGGAAATTGTAATATTGAGTGTGATGGTACGCTATAATGATATAAATTGAAGCGATTTTACTCCCGCCTCATCCCAGTATATGGCTTCACATGCCAAGGAAGCTAAATAAGCACCGTAATATCTTCGGTTTAATTTCAGTAGCAAAAGTACATAATCTCTTATCTGAAGCCCTTCGAAACAGACACTTAGGAATTCGTAATCTTTCCGTTTTCGAAATGCTAGTACAGTGATACCATGATTGACGTCACCAATTGGTTAGACAGGGTGGGGTGGGAATTGTTAGTCACTGTTAGCCAAAACCAACGCGATTCGAGACAGTTTTTTTTAGCATCTAAATTAATGAAGTGTCAATTTCCGTAAATTGCGTCGTACGAGTCGACCTTTTTAGCCCGAAAAAATCCTTATAAAATTAGGGGTTGCCTTATATGGCATGGCAAAAATCTAAACCTTTAGCACAGAGTGGTCAACCAGTGGAACATGTGCATAAAAATCGATATACCTCACCTACCGTAACTCAGATGTTTTCAATGAATGTTTAATCGGAGATGAAATTTTGATTGCACCGTTAGGTAAATCAGATCATGTATGTATTGAAATAAAAGTTTAAATTTGAATCACCATGATCAGAAAAACATTTCCAATTTAAACTCATGTTTGGTGAAAATATGTAACAAATTAACACAGACGTTAATATAAAACAATAAAACTGTAACAAAAATTAAGTATTATATTAACGCTATATTACACGCCATTGACTAAATGAGTAGAGTGTTCGCTAAGGGATCTGGAGACCTGGGTTCAATCGGTGGTCGAGTGATACTCAAGACTCAAAAATGGTACTTGCTTAACCCTCAGCATTATGAGGTAAGGATCAAGGGTAAAGTGGAGAAATCCAGGGAATGGAGTAGCGCCCGCCCCTATACCTCGTTGTAGTGGCTATTGAAAAGGGGGCCTTCGGGTCACCCTCGACGAAGGAATATCAAACGTTTCCGAAGGCAGATGATGCACTGACTGTATACACTAACTGAGGTTGGTTGGTTGGTTGGTTGTTTGGGTTTTATGGCATATCAACCTCTGTAGGTTATTTAACGCCAAATCAATTTTTATGTAAATAGTCACTTCTATTTCAAACAATTCAGTTTAGTATTAGAACACAGTTTAATTGTCAAGAACATTTCTATTTCAAGCCATTCAGTTTATTTAAACAGTTTTAATTCAGCTAATTCTGTTTAGTTATAAATACAGAATACATCGACTACATCACTGCAGAGGAGTAAGACCCCCACGCCAATGAGTGCCCCGGATATAACATTAAACAATCTAATAATAAGGGTCCAGTAATGTTGGAGCATTGGAGAATGCGAGGCACCTCTTCATTACCATCGATCCCAGGTTCGCTCTGGGCCGAAGTAGTAGGACCTATCTATTTGTCATATAGAAATGTTTGACATTTAAAACTGACAGCCAACAAATGACTCATGCTAAATTGAATAGTGATTTAACTATGGGCAAACAAATGACTGGTGTTTATTTAATTGTTAGTGATACATAGAAATACGTGTAACCATTTAATTTTGTTAACTTATGCTAAATTGAATTGTTAGGAATAAAACTGTTCGATAATTCAACTGTGAGCATCTACAAAATATCTTTACAAATCATATATTTGATATATATGCAAAAACAGGATCTGGCATTTGATAACCAATAATGGTTAATGTCATAAAACCTAACCAAACCAAACCAAACCAATTCCAGGTCTAGTCTGATTCGGAGTAGGAATACCTGACAGGGTCCCTCGATGGGTCAAATAGATCTGTTTAGAAATTATTTGTATATGACAGCAATACTTGATGATGTTTGTGAATTATATGTATTAAAAGAATATTTGATGCTGAAATTGTTTACTAAAATTGTTCACTAAATTTGTCCACAAAAATTGTTTAATAAAATCGTCCAATGAAATTGTTTACTGAAATTGTTCATCGAAATTGTTTACTAAGATTGCCCTCTGAAACTGTTTACTAAAACGGTTTACTAAAATTGTTTAATAAAATAGCCCACTAAAATTGTTTACTAAAATTGTTTATTAAATTGCTAACTAAAATTGTTTGATAAAATTGTTCAACAGAATTGTTTACTAAAATTGTCATCTAAAATTGCCAACTAAAATTGCCCACTAAAATAGTTTACTGAAATTGTTCTCTAAAATTGTCCACTAAAATTGTTCACTAAAATTCCCCACTAAAATTGTTCTCTAAAATTGTTCACTAAAATTGCCAACTAAAACTGTCCACTAAAATTGTTGACTGAAATTGTTTACAAAAGTTATTTACTAAAATTGTCACCTAAAATTGCCCTCTAAAATTCTTTAATAAAATTGTTTACAGAAATTGCCAACTAAAATTGTTCACTAAAACGGCTTACAGAAATTGTTCACTAAATTTGTTTACTAAAATTTTCAACCAAAATTGTTCACTAAAATTGTTTGCTAGTATTTTCCACTAAAATTGTTCACTAAAATTGTTCACTAAAATTCCCCACTAAAATTGTTCGCAAAAATTGTTCACGAAAATTGTCCGCTGAAATTGTTTGCTAAAATTGTTCACTAAAATCGTCCACTAAAATTGTTCACTAAAGTCGTCCACTAAAATTGTTCACTAAAATCGTCCACTAAAATTGTTCACTAAAGTCGTCCACTAAAATTGTTCAGTAAAATTGTCCACTAAAATTGTTCACTAAAGTCGTCCACTAAAATTGTTCACTAAAGTCGTCCACTAAAATTGTTCACTAAAATCGTCCACTAAAATTGTTAACTAAAGTCGTCCACTAAAATTGTTCAGTAAAATTGTCCACTAAAATTGTTCACTAAAGTCGTCCACTAAAATTGTTCAGTAAAATTGTCCACTAAAATTGTTCACTAAAGTCGTCCACTAAAATTGTTCACTAAAGTCGTCCACTAAAATTGTTCAGTAAAATTGTCCACTAAAATTGTTCACTAAAGTCGTCCACTAAAATTGTTCACTAAAGTCGTCCACTAAAATTGTTCAGTAAAATTGTCCACTAAAATTGTTCACTAAAGTCGTCCACTAAAATTGTTCACTAAAATCGTCCACTAAAATTGTTCACTAAAGTCGTCCACTAAAATTGTTCAGTAAAATTGTCCACTAAAATTGTTCACTAAAGTCGTCCACTAAAATTGTTCAGTAAAATTGTCCACTAAAATTGTTCACTAAAGTCGTCCACTAAAATTGTTCACTAAAATCGTCCACTAAAATTGTTCACTAAAGTCGTCCACTAAAATTGTTCAGTAAAATTGTCCACTAAAATTGTTCACTAAAGTCGTCCACTAAAATTGTTCAGTAAAATTGTCCACTAAAATTGTTCACTAAAGTCGTCCACTAAAATTGTTCACTAAAATCGTCCACTAAAATTGTTCACTAAAATCGTCCACTAAAATTGTTCAGTAAAATTGTCCACTAAAATTGTTCACTAAAGTCGTCCACTAAAATTGTCCACTAAAATTGTTTGCTAAAGATCATGATTGGTTAATTCTAAATCATATAACTTCATGAAAATAAATGGCTATAATGAAATTGTATAACTTGAGAACATAACATTATTAGAGGGGAGTACTTCAAAATATAAAACTGTGCTAATTGTATGGGTTAGGTATACTTTATAATTAAGCGTAAATGATTTGTTTTAAGAATAGTTGCATAAAGCTATAATTGTTTACTAAGGATTATTATTCGTTACTTGAACCCATATATATATATATATATATATATATAGACAAATAAATGCTGTAATAAGATTATAAAATTTTGCAATAAATTTTATTATAAAAAAATTACCATATACTTATCAGAGTTAGACTTGAATTATTGAAACCATATAGACAAATGAATGCTGTAATAAGATAAAATTTTATAATAAGATTTATAATAAAATAATTACCTGAGGCCGTATTATCAGTGTTAGATTGGAATTATTGAAACCATATAACTATTTGTTGTCAAAGGCATGTTGTAATGAGATCATACAATTTTATAATAAATTTTATAATGAAATAATTACCTGCAACCATATGATTATCAGTGTTAGATAGGAATAATTGAAACCATATAAATGTGTATTGACAAATGAATGCTGTAATAAGATAGTACAATTTTATAATGAATTTTATAATATAATAATAATCTGAAACCATATTAGAATGGAATACTTGAAACCATTCAATTGTGTACAAATTATTTGTGTTAGATAGAAATACTTGATATCATGTAACTGTGTGCAAAAAAATACTCATTAGAATTAAATACACGAAAATAAAAATAAGAATGTACAATGAAGACAATTCCAAAATCTCAAATGACATGCAGTTAAAATCAATGAATCAAAATTGATTTTGAGTTCATTTAGGCAGATGATGGTCGGTGTTTGTTGCTTAACGGGTAACAAATTCTTCTCAATATTATGAGTAATTAACAGAGCTTTTTGCTTAGGTGTGGCACAAGGCAGTAGGAATGGGGCACCCAATGAGACTCTTACTCGTTTTCTCAAGAGTATTAATGTTAAAATGAAAAACTTCTGAAACCTCAACTGAAATGGAAACCCGAAAAACATTAAAATTAGAAATTAAATCAAGTAATTTGAGAAAATAACTGCATTTCGATTCGTAATTATTGGAAATAATCTCACACGGATTAAACTGATATTTAATCCGTGCCATCTGTTCAGAATCTGAACATTTGGTTGAAACACCCACGGATGCCAGAAGATTAAATTTCGTCTTTTTTGGTAACATTCGGGTATCATTTTTCGAGAAGTATTTTTTCTCAATCTCCTTTTTCATAAGATTGGATATTTGTTTTAATATATGCAAACAGAAATCGTGGAAATTAAACAGTTTAATAAATACTAAGCTAAGTCAAACGTTTAGTAACATCTTGGTACGTGCCAGTTTGTGCCACGTTTATCAAGTGACCAAAGCAGTTCAAGCCATGGTAGAGTACAAGCCGTGATTGGTAATATAGTGTTAGTTGGTGTGCTGACAGTTTGCGCATTGCTTCATTTCGTGCGTGATTTGAAAGCTGCACAGACGAACGTACAAGGATGTGCAACTTTGGAATTCATGTTTTATGAGTTCGAACTGTGCTATGATATCGCGGAATCAATAAAACAATATTTAGTAATAGGTGAAGGTGCTGTTAAGTACAATAACCAGATGACTGTAAAAGATTCGCTTGGGTTGCAAGAACCTTGACGATTTGGTGAGATCGGGTAGGCCTAATACCACACATATCAAAACTATTCCATAGAAGCAATTCCGGTGGGTAAGCACTCTGAGAATATCGAAGAAGCTTGGCATCTCTCAGTCTAATCTAGTTTGTCAGCTTCCCGACCCCGACAAAAAACATCCAGAGCGGACGAAGTGTGCCTCACCTGACGAAAATATTGCGAAACTTTTGACTCATCCTTGTATATAAAAATGATATACAAGACTTAATCATATGAAATCGGTCTAGAAAGAAATAAATTTTATTTTTCATTTTTCTATTTTTTGGATTGGCAACCGTGATTCAGTATCAACTAATTAATGTTGAAATGAAACACCTATGCAAACATTCAGTTCATGTTTCATTCTCAGGATTACAGGTGTAAGTGTGTTTTTTAAAGATTTTTCTAGGAATGTTGTCATTAAAAAAGTATTCGTGTAAATTTTCTTCAGAGATGTTATCCAAATCGAATTCCTTTTTTAAATTCTTGAAAAAGATCTTAAAATTTTTTCAACAACACAGCTAACCAGCCTCTGCCCGACGTTGTATGTTTTTGTCTAAAAAGGAAAAGAGAATCGACAGCAGGTTTTGGTTGAATCTCTAGAAACCCCATAAAAAGACTACAAAAAAACAAACAAACAAAAAACAAACAAACAACAAAATGAATCCAAGAATACAATCGTATAACCATCTTTACTGACAATTTCACTTCGAAACACTCCTAGTGGTGACGTGTATATATTTACCTACCTCTCTGCACGTGTATCGCGTGACACAAGGTCAATATTTAAGCAGAAATAAACAAGTTTTTCTTCTAGACTGTTAGCCGTACCAAGGTAAAAGAGCCTAGCCTGCCCTACAGTTTACCCACATCTGGAGGGAGAATGATTATATTCATACCTTTCCCAAGGGTATTAGCAATGTATGAAATGCAAACAGTCTTTTCCAGGTATTGAACTCGTATCGCCGTGTCCCTTTCCTATAACGATATCCATTACACCATGAATGCATCCTTGACACTTGGCTCCTCAGTTTAGGTCAAGCAGACCCTAATTATTATAATATGGGACGTAGACGAAGACTTATGAGCGGGCCAGTTCCCAATCTCATTCTGTCTTTAGTTACGGCTTACTTCTCGAATTGTTTGCCGTCCCCAGCTTGGTGTAGCTGTCGGCCTTCTTTGTCTGTGTCTCATTGCTAAATACTACTTCACTTGGTGACCTACAACTTCTAGACTCATACTACTAAATAAAATATATGAGGTTTTGACTTCCGAAAAAATGCTTTTCCTGCTTCGATTACACAATACAAAAAATCAAAAAAGAAATAAAACCTGTCTGTAAACCTCTGACCGAACCATTATGGACATAAACAAACAACTGCTTCATTCTCTTTCTACTTAATGATCTTTCAAAAACCTTCAACCTCCTAACATTTTTTTTAACCTTTTAACCCTATTATACATACATGAGAAGGTGCCTGTGGTGCAATGATTATCGTCGTAGGAAGTGGACACGGCGACACGAGTTCAAACCCTGGACTAGACTGATTGCATTTCACATAGCACTAATACTCTTGGTTAAAGTATGAATCCAATTATCCCCCCTCCAGCTATGGGTAAATAATAGAGCAGACTAGGTTCTTCAGCCTTGGTGAGGCAACTAGTCTAGGAGAAGGAAAACTCTGAATTCAAACCAATTAAACTCCGCTTAAAAATTGACCTTGTGTCATATCCTACCTGAGCGGAGGGGTTGGGTAAATATGATTATACATAAATATGATTATACATACACACACACACACATCCTAACAGGAAAGGAATTCAGAGACAAGAGTTCAGATTCTGAACGAGGCTGATTACTTTTCTTTTCGCATTAATACCAGACATACATACAAAAACATCCCCAAGATAAACACTCACGCACACAGAGGAAAATAAATATTAGTGAAATCTTAATCCACCCCAACGCAATGACAAAAAAACATATCCAATATCAAAGAGAGGTAAAGCAGGTTAGGGTAAACACACTCAAAGAAAAAGAGAGGATGACCTCTATATAAACTCATAATCAACTGAAAATCATTCAAACTGCACACATGAGTGAGTTCAAATCTCATTGCGCACCCCACTAACAAGGCCTTGTTCATATATGTTCTCTGACGAAAGCAGCAAGCTGGAAACATACACGTCTGTAAGAACAAAATAAATGAATAAATTAAAAAATGCAAATCTCTTCGTGGACCTACCTATTAAAAAATATTCTTATCCTCTCTTTGGACCTTCAGGAAAATTTATATATATTGTCATCCACAGACAGATCTAGCCTCGCTTGCTTCGTTACTTCGAAACTGTCATGGCTTCCTTCGCGTCTGCTTATCGCCAAGTCGACTTCTCGCAACCTCATTTCTTGCTGAATTTTTGCTTTCTCCAGTTCCATCTCATTTCTCTGTAGTTCCATTTGGGCTTTTATTTTAATTTTCTCCAGTTCAATTTGTTCTGGAGTCATTCTTATTATTTCTGTCGGTAGCTCTTCCAATGCTGCTTCTTCGAACACATTTTCGTCCACCATATGCTCGGCTATTTTTCTAACGAGTTCATGTTTCCTCATAGTTTTCTGAACATTTAATTCGAGCTTCTCGCCAATTTTCATTATCTCGCTTTTTCTCAGCCTCTCCAACTGTTCCATTGAGGGTTCTTTTAAGAAGTTTCCTATTTTGTCCATTTTTCTTTAATTTTCCCAAACAGTTATCTCAACGGGTAATTTTGACTGTTTCGACGATATTCCTTTTTTTCTTTCACGGTCTCCCAGAGTAGATTTAGACGGCAGGAATTGTCATACGACTACAAGAAATAAATATTATTAATATTTATAATAATATCTATTCCCGGACATGAGCCCCCATTTTAAGTCTGTGACGGCAAATTGACTAAAATCCCAAAACGGGACTTTATTTTTGCACGTGTGAAGACGGGGCAGGTTGGCACTTGATCCCTTATAGAATAAGTCCTCGTTCAGAGTTTTTTTCTCAGGCATATAAGAACTGGCATATTACGTGAGGGATTAATTTAGGGCCAGACTGACCACCGCTGGCAAGGGGTTCCAAATTTCACACTATCCACACACCCACCAGGTCGCTTTCCTTCCTCCCCTAGACAATGGAAGATATGGACCTATAGGTTTAGTCGTAATAATATTATATTGTAGTAGTCGGCAACTCCGGTTTCCCGTGTGATATTTTAAAGGAATTAATAGGACAATTCTAAGCAAGATAACATAAGGCGAATAGATGCTGAAAAGGAAGCATGAAGTTACAAACCCGTAGAAGACACTGCAAATAACAACTTAGACCACGTGGTAACATTAAAATACATGAATCTTTTACTACAATTATATACACCTTCAAAGTGTCAAAATATATAATAATTGAACAGTCCATGAACATAAATGTCTTTCTTCTTTTCTGTTCTTTCGTTTTTCTTCAGATTGAGAGAGAGAGAGAGAGAGAGAGAGAGAGAGAGAGAGAGAGAGAGAGAGAGAGAGAGAGAGAGAGAGAGAGAGTGGTATATAAAATTGGGTATAAGGAGAAATAGTCCCAAAGTTACTTATCTTATTTTTCGACGGGGTTCCACTGGAGAATCTTTCTTCTTTTACGGGCTAATAGACTTTAGGCTATTTTTAACACTGGCTTGAAGAAAATGGCTTCTTCGTGTCTTGCAGATATTTTTTCGTCTTCTCCACCCGGAGTACTTGGCTTTTGGTTCTGTCTCCTACGAACCATGTCCAAAAACTAACTTTCTTACTATCTATTTCCGCTGACGGGAAGGAGTCCCCACTTCCGTTATAGGGTCCCAGCCAATCATTTGGCTTCTCTCTCCTTCTCCCTTCCGGTGTCAAGCGACCCGAGTAAGGTTACCAAGTACCAACATCTGGTCTCCCCTGTGTGACCTACATTCTTTCTTAACAGTCACTCTTTGACGGCTTGATACAGTCAATTCAAACGCGAGGAGTAGTAATTTTATCTCCCTCCTCCCAGTGGGATATCACGTGACAGCTAATGGCAACACAATTACTTCATTCGCTAGAGAGTTCAACCCTATAGGGATAGGGGAGTATATATATATATATATATATATTCTCATCCACAGACAGATCTGTTTTGTTCTATCTGAACTAATCAGTGTAGCTATACAGGCTAGATTCCCGAAGCTAGGATCGAAACCAGGTTGACTCAAACGCCAATCTAAGATTCTATCACCACGAGGGAACTAGCGCAAGCGAAGGAAATTTAAACGGTTATGAATCACAATTGTATCTAGATAATATATATATATATGCATATATATATATATAAGTATGCTGGAGAAGCAGAGATGAACTCATAAGAGATGTACTCTTATGGATCCCCACACATGGCCGCGCAAAAGCAGGACGACCAGCACGAACGTACATTCAGCAGCTATGTGAGGATACAGGTTGTTGTCCTGAAGACCTGCCTAGGGCGATGAACGATAGGGAGGAGTGGCGAGAGAGGGTCAGGGATATCCGTGCTGCCAGCACGATATGATGATGATGATGATATTTGATATATATTAGATAATATTAGATACATATGTGTCTGATGCATATATAGATGTATCTATCGCTCGTATCCACATGCATATACATTATTCTACCTGAATGTGCCCTCCTAGGGATAAAAAACCTCTGTAATATAGATCAATTAATTTTAATGGGCTGTCAACCCGTCTAGGGCCATTTCATGCCTTGAGTTTAGGGAATCTTGTTCAAAGTATGTACACATTTACTTTTTCTGCGTTGTTTTTCTCTAGATACTATTTTCTCCATATGTTCTTTTCGTATGCGAATAATTTTTAAACAGGTCCCTAAGCAAATTATCTGTATTAGATTGGTATATGTGATATGTGTGTAAAAAAAAAAAAAACAAAAAAACTACACAACGAATGTAAGTATATACAAAACATGTGAATATTCCTCCAACCTCTTGTTATAAAATAACGCCCGACGAGTTAACATGCCGTTAAGATCGTTCAATAAATCACAGAGCTGAAGAAAAAAAGGCTGGTTAACATTGTATATACGTATATTTACAAACACTTCCACTGGGGGTAATATGTGACATAAGGTCAATTTTCAAGCGGAGTTTAACAGATTTGAATTCAGAAATTTTCTACTCCTTGTCTGGTTGCCTAACAAAGGCAAAAAAAAAAGAACATTCTGCCCTACTATCTACCCATTGTTGAATTCATACTTTTTCCAAGGGTACTAGCACTATGTGAAATGCAAGCAGTCTTGTCTAAGATTTAAACACTTACTGCCGGGTCCATTTCCAACGACGATATCCATTACATCAGGGCACATCATAAAATTGTATATATATATATTGGGGGAGTCTCGAAGATTTTACATCTAGAAATCCATTCATATTTTATTACACATGTTACATTTCGAAATTCACCCATATTTCATTACACATGTCACATTTGGAAACCCACTCATATTTTATTACACATGTTACATCTCGAACCCAGTCATATTTTATTGCACATGTTACATCTCGAACCCTCTTATATTCTATTACACTTGTTCCATCTAGAAACAATCTCATATTTTCCTACACGAGTAACATCTCAAAACCCACTCATGTTTTATTACAAATATTACATATACTCATATTTCATTACACATATTATATATCGAAATCCACTCATTTTCTATTATACATGTTACATCTCGAGACTTGCTCATATTTTATTACACATGTTACATCTTGAAACTCACTCATACTTACAAAACAAAGGAGTTAATAAATTTTGCCGAAGAAATACACTGGGTATCTGGAAAACAGTCAGGACAAGAAGATGGAATTTTCACACGCTCAAATTTCATGTTGCAGTATTAGTCACGTGGCAACACTTTTACTGTCTGTTGCAGCAGCTATGATGATTGCCGAGGACGAATGTATTCCGCTAATAAACCTTACAAACCATCCTGATGGTGGGACACACCGACTGCATTTTATGCAAAACTATCTCCTACCCAGCAAAAAAAAAAAAAAAAAAGAAAGAAAGAAAAGAAAAAAAATGATTTCCAGCACAAGGCACTTCATTAATTCAGTAGTGAGGTTCTACTTCAGAAACTCTCGGGAGTATAGAGTCACCTCTTCATTACCCCCAGTTCAACTCTTACTCGCAGTAGTATTATCTTTTAAGGTCTCATATATGCGCCGAATAAATCTGATTAAAAATTATTATTGCTCGCTGTGATTACTTGAAATCATATAACTGAGTACAAAATCTTTTTTATTAGGAAAAGTTTTTTTGAAGTTATAATTGTTTACAAAGGATTATTTCTGTTAGTTACTTGAAATTCTATAATTGTTAGAAATATTTTAAACGATAACATTGTGTGCAATTTTATTAGTGTTAGTTAGGAACACTTAAAACCATACAACTGTGGGTAAATTAATTGTATTAGACAGGAATTAATAAAACCATAGAACTGTGAGTAAATCTTTTGCATTGTGTTACACTGCTTCACAAAAATAAATTTTTGGTCTGAGGCAAGAATGGGGATAGGTGTTTTTTGTTAATTTGGGTGTGCTGAATCCAAATTTATAAATAGCTTTGCTCTATCACCTATAGTTTTCTGGCTTTTAAATAGTCTCATTTTAGTATAAACAGAGAATATATGTGCATATTTCAAGAGTTGCAGCTGCTTATAACAGATAAAACAGGATAGATAAAGAACACTGATTGAATCAATATACTTGGATGACACAATTACACAATTCATAGTAACACAGACAGTTAAAAGTGTGTTTTCTTAGAAGAACTGGTGTATTTTGCCTCCGGGATGTCACGCAAGAGCATCCAGCGGAAGTCTCCCATCATGCCGGGCTTCCATTTGCCTTGATAGTTGCTCTCCATCTTCGTAATGTCTTGGTGGAATCTTTCTCCATGATCATCACTCACTGCTCCAAGGTTTGGCGGAAAGAAGTTGAGGTGGGAATGGAGAAAAGGAATCTTGAGTGACATTCGGCACCCCATATCCTCGTAAGACTTTCGCAACTTCTCAATACAGGCTTGGTAATCTGGTACGCGTGTGTTACCAAGGAAGCCACTACAGACTGACTTGAATGCTTCCCATGCTCTCAGGTCCTTTAAGTTAAGAAGCTCCTCAAAATCAGTATCCTTCAGCACTTCTCGGATATGAGGTCCGACAAAGATGCCCACTTTGAGCTTAGCAGCACTAAGACCTGGGAACGCAGTAGACAAGTGTTGGAAGGCAGCACCATTTTTGTGCAACGCCTTCACGAAATTCTTCATCAAACCAAGCTTGATGTGAAGAGGAGGAAGAAGCACCTTATTCATGTCCACCAGAGGAATCTCCTTGAGGCTGTGTTCGCCAGGAACAAAAGTGCTTCTACACCCCCAGTCTTTCTGCTTGTAATGCTGGGATACAGCTTGACTATCCCAGAGACAGAGAAAACAACAGTACTTTGTGAAGCCTGCTTGCATACCCATAAGAAGACCAATGACCTTGAGGTCCCCACACAGACTCCATTGGTACTTGCTGTACTTAATAGCTTCTAAAAGAAGCTACATATTGTTATAGGACTCTTTAAGATGGAGAGAATGTGCAATTGGAATGCTGGAATATTTATTCCCGTTGTGCAGAAGAACACCCTTGAGACTTCGCTTGGAAGAGTCGATGAAAAGACGCCAGTCTGAAGGATTATGTGGCAAACCAAGGGACGTAAACAAGCCAGGTATGTTTGTGCAGTAGCACAACTTGTTTTCCATGTCGAAAAAGGAAGCAAGGTCTTTGTTCCGATTCCTAAAACTGGTGATCCTTACATCTCCCTGGACTAGGTTCCACTGTTTAAGCCGAGAAGCCAAAGATATTGACTCGGCAGAATCCTCCCTTGAAAGCATTTCTTCATCTGATGAGGAAAGAAGATCCTTATTTACTGGAGGTGTGGGTTCAGGAAGATCATCTGAATGGGGAACGGGTCTCATAGCAGATCGAAGGTTGGAATATTTGATCTTTTTCCTAGAAGATGCATTGAAACCAGTTACATTAGTTAAACAAAAATAACAATCATCTGCGTGGTTTCGCGGCTCTCTCCAAACCATCGGCACTGCAAAGTTGAAAACTAAATGTGCATTTGAAAATCTAATACTAATATTTAGTAACCCAAAAGATGTGTAACACGATAGTTCAGGGACACCAACCACCTGCGCCGCCTGCGAGACAACCTCTTCCAATCACTGCCAGAGTGTGGATTGAGACCTGCTGCCTTAACCGTCAAAGTCCGTCTTCATATATGATTATATATATACATATATATAATGTAATGCTATCACTTACATTTAGTGCATAATGACTAAAAAATAAGCCATAAGTCTCACAATATTAGAATTAACCCTGAATTCATATAGGCCTTTATGTACCGTATATGCACAAAATGCACACTGTGCATATCTAAAAAAACTAGAGGTGATGAGTAAAAACGGATTTCAAATTTGAATTCAGCACCTTCAAATTAGGTAATAACGGGTATTTTTTGTGCTTGCCGCAATTTCTTTGTAAACCAGTGTTATTAGTTGTAACCATATAAATGAAAGTAAAGTTGGCGACTGTAGTCGAGGGCGACCCGAAGGCTCCCTTTTCAATAGCTATTACATCAAAGTGTAGGGGAGGGGGTTACTCTTTTCCCTGAATTGCTCCACTTTACCCTTGATACGTACCTTATAATGCAGAGTGTTAAGCAAGGAGGTATGAAGTACCTTTTTTCAAGTTTTTGGTATGACTCGACCTGGGATTGAACTCCGGTCTCTCGCACCATTGGTGAACACTCTACCAACTAGTTGGATTCATATAATTATGCTTAACTTAGTAAGTTTTAGATAGGAATATTCAAACCCATATAACTGGAATATGTCGTTGTTTACAATTGATTATTATCGTTAGTTACTTGAAACCGTCTGTGGAGGTGCCCGTGGTGTAATGATTATCGTCGTAGGAAATGGACACGGCGACACGAGTTCAAATCTTGGACGAGACTGATTGCATTTCCCGTTGCACTGATACTCTTGGGAAAGGTATGAATCCAAATATTCTCCCTCCAGCTATGGGTAAATAGTAGGGCAGACTAGGTTCTTCAGCCTTGGTGATGCAACTAGTCTAGGAGAAGGAAAAACTCTGAATTCAAACCTGTTAAACTCTGCTTAAAAATTGACCTTGTGTCATATCCTACCCGAGCGAAGGGGTTGGTAAATATGGTTACTTGAAACCGTCTAAGTCCTTAAAAACCTGTGTTTTGTATTATATAAACCAACAAGGGTTGATGTGCCATAAAACAAGCAAAAGACAAGTTTTTAAAACATTGAGAGATGGATTAACAATTTGATATAGAAATACCAAATTTGGCGTGTATACCTTCGTGTATTCAAAGTAAAAATAAATTTTAAGTATAAGTTGTCATTAAGACAGGTGTATTCTTTTTGAGAAAAACCTTATATATATATATATATATATATATATATATATATATATATATATACTGCTTAGCTCAAACTGAAATATTCATCTGTTTATTTGTTGAAATATTAATTACTGTTTAAAATCTCAGTTTCATTTTTAATGACGTGTATACTAAAAGGTTGGTGCAAATCTTTTCGCGAGATAAATCGTTTGCATTCTGTCGTGGGTGGAGAAGAAATTGGATGCTTCAGATTAAAAGAAATTATTCGCTTGATCTTATTTTGGCAACATTTTGCTATCATATTTTAACATTCGATAGTCTTATTTCCTTAACATTTATATCTCACTCTCTCTTATATATATATATATATATATATATATATATATATATATATATATATATATATATATATATATATATATATATATATATATATATATATTTGAGAGTTGGTATTTATCCCTACCGCGGTACTAGAATTTGATACAAAATTGGTTTAATGTGAGGAACTCGCAAAAATTGAGCTTCCCGGGAGGGGGATGTCAGAATAGTTCAGCTCTGTTGGTATTCAACTTTAAGGACACCTCAGGCGCCGGACGATAAATCTAAACCTTACCTTACTCCTTTAGATGAGGTGGTAGGTACTGCCTTGGGATGAAAGCTTACTTTACACACCTCCCAACTCAAAATGCAGTTAAATGTCTATATATGAGTAAAGATTGAAATTAAATTCTCCGGTCTGAGAAAGAAGAAGACTGATATGTTTGGTTCAGCCCCATTACAATAAAAATAAATTTATTTCCAAAAATAAATTCTTGCAATGCAAAAGAGAGAAACGGAATCAGTTATGATTTTGATTTAATTGTAATTTTCTAACTTTTGTAACCGTATCGGTTTGAACGTTCTGCCGAAAGGGGATTAGAATATGCTGACTGTATACTCTGCGAAAGTGGTGGTGGGTGTAAGATTCTCCCAAAATTGCATCTGATTGTGATGCTTCAGTTTTGGAGGTTGAGGAGGAGTATGGAAGCCCTGTTCATAGCCATTACTTCTAGGTCCACTCTGACCTGGAGTGGTAGTACATGTTAGAAATCTTATCCATAGGTAAGATAGAATTGTTTGCAAATCATTTGTATTTGATAGGACCGTGTCAAAATAAAAGAACCTTAAGAAACAACTACACAAAATGTAACTATTAACTTACCATGAAGGCGATTCCCTAACCACTAGGCACAAAATAACCCCAGACATGTGGACATGCCGTTAAAAATTAATCAATATATCAGTTAGATTTAATCCTTTTTTATTTTCTGAGTCCTTTAATATCTCCCATTCTTTGGTTTGGTTTAATTTGGTTTTATGTCATATCAACCATTATAGGTTATTTAATGCCAAATCCAGTTTATGCATATATATTAAATATATGAGATTTGGTTGGGTTTGGTTTTATGGCATATCAATCATTATAGGTTATTTAATGCCAAATCCTGTTTATGCATATATATTAAATATATGAGATTTGGTTGGATTTGGTTTTATGGCATATCAATCATTATAAGTTATTTAATGCCAAATCCTGTTTATGTATATATATTAAATATATGAGATTTGGTTGGGTTTGGTTTTATGGCATATCAATCATTATAGGTTATTTAATGCCAAATCCTGTTTATGCATATATATTAAATATATGAGATTTGGTTGGGTTTGGTTTTATGGCATATCAATCATTATAGGTTATTTAATGCCAAATCCTGTTTATGCATATATATTAAATATATGAGATTTGGTTGGGTTTGGTTTTATGGCATATCAATCATTATAGGTTATTTAATGCCAAATCCTGTTTATGAATATATATTAAATATATGAGATTTGGTTGGGTTTGGTTTTATGGCATATCAATCATTATAGGTTATTTAATGCCAAATCCTGTTTATGCATATATATTAAATATATGAGATTTGGTTGGGTTTGGTTTTATGGCATATCAATCATTATAGGTTATTTAATGCCAAATCCTGTTTATGCATATATATTAAATATATGAGATTTGGTTGGGTTTGGTTTTATGGCATATCAATCATTATAGGTTATTTAATGCCAAATCCTGTTTATGCATATATATTAAATATATGAGATTTGGTTGGATTTGGTTTTATGGCATATCAATCATTATAGGTTATTTAATGCCAAATCCTGTTTATGAATATATATTAAATATATGAGATTTGGTTGGGTTTGGTTTTATGGCATATCAATCATTATAGGTTATTTAATGCCAAATCCTGTTTATGCATATATATTAAATATATGAGATTTGGTTGGGTTTGGTTTTATGGCATATCAATCATTATAGGTTATTTAATGCCAAATCCTGTTTATGCATATATATTAAATATATGAGATTTGGTTGTGTTTGGTTTTATGGCATATCAATCATTATAGGTTATTTAATGCCAAATCCTGTTTATGCATATATATTAAATATGTGAGATTTGGTTTGGTTGGGTTTTATGTCATATCAACCATTGTAGGTTATTTAATGCCAAATCCTGTTTATACATATATATTAAATATATGGGATTTGGTTTGGTTGGGTTTTATGTCATATCAATCATTATAGGTTATTTAATGCCAAATCCTGTTTATACATATATATTAAATATATGGGATTTGGTTTGTTGGGTTTTATGTCATATCAACCATTGTAGGTTATTTGATGCCAAATTCTGTTTATACATATATATTAAATATATGGGATTTGGTTTGGTTGGGTTTTATGTCATATCAAACATTGTAGGTTATTTAATGCCAAATCCGGTTTATGCTGATATATTAGATGTATATGATTTGCAAACATAAATAAACTAAGTTAAATGGGGTGTTGTCGTGATGTAATTGTTAAAGCGATGGACTGCGTAGTCATAGTAAGTCAGTTCGAACTCCAACCAAATATGTTAAATAGTTCTAAGAATTGCTATGTATCACTAACAATTAAATTAAGCATTAGTCACTTGTTTACACACAGTTAAATGATCAAGCAGTTCTCTTTCTAATAATGCAATTGAGCATAAGTCATTTGTTTGCTGTCAATTTAAATGTCAAACTGTCCTATTTGACCCATAGATAGAGGACCCTTTCAGGTACTACCACTCCGGGTCAGAGTAGACCAAGGAGCTATGGCAAAGAATGAGTACTACGCATTCCCCAAAGATCCAAGATTACTTGAGCTTCACCATCAGGCTGTTTAGTGACATATCCAAAACACTTATTGAAAGGAGGTATCCCCCCCGCCTGCAGAGATTCAGTCGGTGTATTCTACAGCCTCAGCCGACTGGGCTATCTTATTCTTTGATCAATAATCTGGAGAAGAAAATCAAAATCCTCCTTGAAAGCTCGTCATATGATAGAAAATTCCCGAGGAGACCTGCACGTTATCACTCAAATATATTCGAGAACGAGACAGGAAAAGTTTCATATAATTAGAAGTTAAGCAATGAATTTTTTCTTGAAAAAAGTTTTGTTTCATTTTTGACTCATATCATTAAGGGTTTTCGAACTATTGTCTTCATCTTTATTGTTACTTCCAGCATGACACATAGCGTAACGGTTATAGGCGTCGGTTCCCTAAGCTTCTAAGGAGACCATCATCTGGAGGTTGCAGGTTCAATCCTGACTGCAAGCGAGTAACAATACAGGAATACTTAACGTTTGTACCCGGTTGTGGTTAAAGGAATCAGAACAGTTCGAAGTTCCGTATAGGTTGCCGACTTCGACAAACACTTTAAGAAAGCCGAAAAGTTGCGGAAATAACAATAAAGATGAAAACAATAGTCTGAAAACCCTTCATGATAAAAATCATCTAGCTTCGTCTCAAAAATTCAGACAACTTATTTTGGACTCACATTGAATATGAAACTCGGTGACTTACTTGTGTAAGGGTGTAACAGTCCCTAAACCTGGGTGTCACCAAAGCCGAGAATAGAAAAAGACCCACGTGAGTCTTGGCTTTCCCTATTTCACCGCCGAAAATATAGTGAGTATAAATAGACCCAAATCCCCCAAATTAGTCAGTAGCAGTCCAGCAATTCTTGAAAGGCAAACGAACCAAAAGTAATCAACCCTGTATTCTCTCGATATTAAATTAGTTTTATCCTCTTAAGAATTTCACTTGTGACAAGCAAGTAAGCATTTTTTAAAGAATGCTAAAAACATTTATGTTGACTGTACACATTCAAAGATTATTACTCACATAACATATCTTTTGTAAGCTGTTAACTCATTAGCAAAAATAATATTTAAAAAGACAATGCCTATTTTAACACAAACCCCTGCTGTTTATTTTACTGTCCTGAATACGATATTAAACCATCTGATGGTGAGGCTCCAGTCATAGAGCTTTGGAGAATGTGGAGTACCTTTATATTGCCATTACTCACAGGTCCACTGTAACCAAAGAGTACCTGTCAAATAGAACTATTTTATCATTTACGACACTTAAACCCATTTAAATAAGCGTAAAAGTAGTAAAGTTGGTGACCATAGTCGAGAGCGACCCGAAGGCTCCTTTTTCAATAGCTACTACACCAAAGTGTAGGCAGGGCGTACCCCTTCCCCTTGCTCCACTTTACCTTTGATACGTACCTTACAATGCTGAGTGTTAAGCAAAGAAGTATCAAGTACCATTTTTTAAGTCTTTGGTATGACGCGACCTGGGACTGAACCCAAGTCTTCCGGGCCATTGGCGAACACTCTACCCACAAGGAGAATGAAAAATTAAATAGAAATTTGTAATTAGTTCGTTTTATGACTTTGGTTTGGTTTGGTTTGGTTTGGTTTGGTTGGGTTTTATGGCATATCAACTTTTGTTGGTTATTTAATGCCAAATCACTTTTAATGTAAATAATCTGTTCTATTTAAAACAATTCAGTTTAGCATAAGTACACAGTTTAATTGTCAAAAACATTTATTTCAAACTATTCAAGAAGTTATATGTAACAATTCAGTTAAGTGTAAATACAATTTTAATGTCGAAAAACAGTTTTATTTCAAATAATTCAGTTAAGCATAAGCACGCAGTTTAAATGTAAGTACGGTTTAATTGTCAAAAACATTTCTATTTCAAGCTATTCACTTTACTCAAACAATTCAGTTTAGCATAAGAATGCTGTTAGTTCTATTTAACCCATAGATAGGACCCTTATCAGGTGCTACCACTCCGGGCCAGAGTGGACCTGGGAGCGATGGCAATGAAGGGGTAAACCGCATTCCCCAAAGCTCCAGTATTGCTGGAACCTCACCATCAGATTGTTTAGTGTCATATCCAGGACACTTGTTGGGGGGGGGGTCTTACCCCTCTGCAAAGAAGCAGTCGGTGTATTCTACAGCCCCAGCCGACTGGGCAATTTATGACTTTGTAGACAGATAAATGCATGTAGTTTATTAGCCCGTATCAAAAGTCATGAATAGCTGATGCACGATAATTTTAAATGTAATGAAAAACATGGATTTCTACAAAAATTATTTATTATCTATATACATTATC
Source organism: Sepioteuthis lessoniana (assembly GCA_963585895.1). Lineage (NCBI taxonomy): Eukaryota > Metazoa > Mollusca > Cephalopoda > Myopsida > Loliginidae > Sepioteuthis > Sepioteuthis lessoniana. Next base: position 41,560,725 of record OY757910.1, read on the forward strand.
ATAAGCAGGTAAAGCTGTAATTATCGTTTAAGAAAAATGTGTGTGAAGAGTTGGAATTATTGATATTATTACATCAATAAAATATCAATAAAACGATTATATCAAAATATAGCTAAACAATATGATATTGTAGCAATTTTACCAAATATTATATCCTGAAAAAATTATCTTTTATGTAAATTTCTATATTAAGCGATATTAATATTAAAGTACAACGTAGCTGTTTAAGGTAATATCAAAATAACTCAATTTTTGGAAATAAATATTCATTTCATATAACAAACAAAAGACAGAGCACAATTTTAATGTCAGGACATTTAATGAACTCTAATATATATATATATATATATTAGATATATTACACACACACACTCTCTCACTCTCACTCTCTCTCTCTCTCTCTCTCTCTCTCTCTCTTCCTTGTTTCTATATCTCTACAGAGGAGTAAGAATTCCCCCTTACACCGACGAGTATCATGGATATGAGACTAAACTCCCTAATGATGAGGTTCCAGTTCTGGATTTTTGGGGGATGTAGAATACCCTTTCATTGACATTATTACCCGGGCCACTCTGTTAGGGTTCCATCTATGGGTCAAATAGAACTGTGTGTTAAATAGAATTTATCTGATAGCTATATAATTGTGCAAAAAAACGACCTTTGCTCGTTTTAAAAAAGTTACGTATAAACTATTCACAATAAAATCTGTATACAGGAGTTGACATTAGATAACCATCAATGGTGCTTGATTTGCTTTTAAACCAAATATCCTAACCTAAGTTATATATATATATATATATATATATATATATATATATATATATATATATATTATTTCAAGAAAAAAAAACAGTATTTGGTCACATTAGGATAATAGGTTTATTTCCATTCTGTTTAGAAGCACTGATTTGAATCAAAGACTCTAAAATATTTTTAACAGGACTTCAGATCCGATAGGAAAATAAAATACTTTATTTTACTGTATTTTATTTTCCTATTGGATCTGATGATCTCCTGTTAAAAATTATTTTAGAGTTTTTGATTCAAATCAGTGCTCTTAACAGAATGGAAATAAATTATTATTGTTTTTTTCTTGAAACAATATTATTTGCTCTGTGAATTTATTTACATTGAGCTCTCTACCAGGAATATTTAAATATTCGAAATTTGAATAATTTATTTGTCCTGACGGAATTGTTCCCTACTCCGGATTTACTGGATTGAAGAATATCAATATATATATATATATATATATATATATATATATATATATATATATATATATTGGTATTCTTTATATATATATATATATATATATATATGCGTGCGTGCGTATTTACTGCTTGACATTTGGAAACTGACGTGTTCTCTTTTATCTTGAATATTTTTAGACATATTTAATTACTGCCGAAATCTAAATATCCATTTTATTTTTATTGATACTTATCTTTTAACCCTAGCGTAAAGTTTTTACCTGGCTAGGTTTTTCGTTTCATTCGGTGTAAAACAGTTGGATATTTCAAATCCAGAAACTTATTAATCTCACCTGTTCAATCTTTCCCTTCTCATATTTTCTATGCCTTTCGAAGAACGTTACTAGCTCAAATTTAACCACTGTCATCTAGATTTGGTCATTTTGTACGTTGATAAAACCTGCTAATCAAAATTATTTACTGAAAATAATACTGAAGATCATATTTTAAAGAAATGCACGAATATATTGTTTAATATCAATACTTGCTTAGTTTGACACAAAGTTCAAATATTGTAGACCCTAGCAAGAACTGAACAAAATCATGATAGGCTGCAAGACGAAACTTTTAACTATCTCTTAATAATATAAAACACGAGTATAGCGTTCTGTGTGTACATCTGTGTGTCTATATACATAATATCTAAAAAAGAAAGAAAGAAAGAAAGAAAGAAAGAAAGGAAGGAAGGAAGAAAGAACGGAAGGTGAGATCTCAGCCATTTTTATTGTAATCACTAAAGAAAGAAAAAAAATTAAAATAAAAAGAAAGAAAGAAAGAAGAAAGAAAAAAGAACGGAAGGTAAGATTCCTGCCGTGTCTGTTGTAATCTTTAAAGAAAGAAAAATTAACGCGAGAAAGAAAGAAAGAGAGAAGGAAAGAATCATGTGATTTGTAACTTGCCACATCGAAAGAGAAAGGAAAAGAAAGCAGACAAGTTGTCGGGAAAGCCGATTGACATCACAACGGAACGGTTTCTTTAGTTGTGGAGTTGGTCTGCTTGGCTATGTATCTTTTGAATCTACATTAATAGAAACAAGGAAGAGAGAGAGAGAGAGAGAGAGAGAGAGAGAGAGAGAGAGAGAGAGAGAGAGAGAGAGTGTGTGTGTGTGTGTAAGTGAAAGAGTCTCCATTTATGAATGACACAGACAATTTGATTTTTCAGATAATTCTAAGTTTGGTACATGAAAGTTGTGTTTTTTATTAAAATAACTTTTCATTTATTGATTTCTTCTTTTTAGATTCTGAAATCTTTTTAATTTGGATTATCAAAAAATGTTTCATATCAAATTCAACCGTCATTATTGACAGGTGAATTCTAGTTGTTAAATAATCATCAATGTCTTATCGTAAATTGCAACAGACTTTTGATAATTTGGAGTTAATTTTCTTTTCTTTATCGGAAAATAATTTTCATTTAGGTGGTCTCTTTAACTTTTTAACTCAGAGGCGCAATGAGGATTAATGCGGTTCACTGAATCACCAAACGGGGAGTTCCCGTGGCGTAGTTGCTAACGTGCTGCAAGTTCGAACCCTAGTCAAGCTATTACGTTCACTTTCGGACTAATAAACCTGGGAAAGACATGAAACCTCTTACCTCCCAGCTACGGGTTAAATAGTACCATAACTGTTCTTTCATAAGGATATACTTTGGCATTAGATGGCCCATGAAGAACAAGAACAGCAGTGACATCATTTAGGAGGGTTCGAAAGTGGATGTAATAGATTGACTGAGGTTAAAACTGACTCTTTTCATGTTCGGAGTCCGGCATTTTGGCTATTACTTCCCCGACAAGTTTGTGAGGTATACATGAGAATGAAAAGGTTAGTTCTTTATGTCCATAATAGACTGAAGTCTTCGGCGCGAGTACGATCAAGCGTCAGTTGGATAAGGATAATTTTAAAGGTAGTTTAGTTCTTGGATGTCTAAGCTCGGAGAGTGGTTTTATTTTCTGGAAGTCAGGGTTCTATTTATCCCAGGACTCAGACGGAAGTTAAAAAGAGTTGTGGCAACCCAGAATAGTGGTTGTTGGGTACCCAATCCCCACCCACCATCTCTGCAATGCCTACTGTCCACTATAATTGGTCACATGAAGAATCAATCTGAAAACCTCAGTTAGAGTCTACTCATTTAGTCTGTAAAGGGAAGTATCATACACCTAACCAAGCCGAATACCTGATGCAGAGCCTGGAGTTGTCATCAAGAGGCATTGGCCTCCATATGATCGCAAACAAAACGGTGTACATGTGTTTTAATCGAGAAGGAACCATCTCCACTCTAAATGGCAGTCCTCTGAAATGATTACACAAGTTCACTTACCTCGACACTAGTGTCTCATCTGCTTAAAATGATACTACTATACGCCTAGCGAGGGTGCGGACAGCTATCGATAGGCTATCAATCATATGGAAGTCTGATCTATCCGATGAAATAAAACAAGATTTCTTCCAAACAGCGGTTGTATCCATACTACAGTAAGGATGCACCGTATGGACGCTGACAAAACACATAGAGAAAAAACTTGATGGTAACTGTACAAGAATGCTATGAGCTATATGGAACACATCTTGGAAGCAACACCTCACAAGACAACAGCTGTACAGGTACTTACTTCCTATCTCTAAAACCATCCTAGTGAGACGTACCAGACATGTTGGACACCGCTGGAGAAGCAAGGACGAAGTGGCGTTCTCGTTCGGACTCATTCACATGGATGTGTCAGTGTTGGCTGACCACCAAGAACTTATCTAAAACAGCGCTGTGCGGACACAGGATGTAGTCTAGAAAACCTGCCGCATTCAATGGACGATAAGAACAGATGGGAGAGAGAGAGAGAGAGAGAGAGAGAGTCAGGGAAATTCGTGTTAGCTGTGCAAATTGATGATAATGACATATTTTGCACACATTTATATGGTTTGGTTTATTTCTTCGTTTTATAACATATCGATATTTATAGGTTATTTAATGCCAAAGCCATTCTCCTAGAAGAACAGTAGTGGTACTATTTAACCCATAGCTGGGAGGATAAGGGGGTTCATACCTTTCCAAAGAGTATTTACCTGAAAGTGAACGTAATTGCGTGATTGGAGTACGAACTCGCTACTACGATTCCGCAGTCCATCGCTTTAACCATTACACCACGAGGACACCCCTTTATATGGTTTCAAGTATTCTCAACACTAATCATTTGTAAAACAATTATATGGTATTATGCATTCCTATCTTATACTCATCTTAAACGAAGAAAAATCTACGATTCCGAGATTCAGAAAAAAATAATGTTCGTTTCGTCCGCTTTCGAGATAAGTTTAGTAAATAATCTAAATGTTAATTAAAACGAATGATGAAAGAAAATAAAGAAAAATGAGTTCTAGCTCAATACCTTTAGAGCATATAGTCTATGTTAAAAGTGCATTAAGTTCAGTTGGAAGATTGATTGATTTATGAAAAGTTTTCTCGTTCCCCAGTGATACCAGCATCGGGAAAATAAGTAAGTAAAGTTGGCGACCGTAGTCGAGGGTGACCCGAAGGCTCCCTTTTCGATAGCTACTACACCAAGGTGTAGGGGAGGACGCTACTCCTTTCCCTGGATCGCTCCACTTTACCCTTGATCCGTACCTTATAATGCTAAGTGTTAAGCAAGGAGGCATCAAGTACCATTTTTTGAGTCTTTGGTATGACTCGACCTGGGATTGAACCTAGGTTTCCCGGGCCATTGGCGAACACTCAAACCGCTAGGCCAATGTCCGGTTTAAACCGAACATTGGATCGGGAAAATAAAGTCTAAAAAAGTTCGACTTCGAGTTTTTTTTAAAAAACCGCTTGCTTTTAAAGCGGACTAAAAGCGAAAATTGACTTTGGTCCGAGTCCTTCAACTATAGATTTGATTCTTGAATGAAATAATGTAATTTTCAGTTCTTCATCGCAGAAATTCTTATCCTATTCCATAATTGGATGTAAAACTGGGATCATAAACATCGATTATTATTGATTATTACACTCTGTAAATCAATCTTCCAATTAGTTATTGATATATTGGCACGGGGGCTCAACTTGACCCAAATTGTTCCCAACCAAGTAAATCGACAGTTGTTTTAAACATGTTAGATCAATCGTTTATGGATTTCATTTCAGCAGGGGAAATTAATACACAAAGCACTGGTTAACTAATAACAATGTGAATAATGTCGACTAAAAGCTTTTGAGACACTGGTCGTTTCTATGTTGGTCTGGTGGGGTGGCTTATGACAACATAAGCGGTTAATCATAGGTTCAGCCATTATTAGTTTATTAGAAAGTAAATGAAACGCGTGGGCGACCGATTGAACCATTAAGAAAGAATTAATTGAGAAGGGTGGTTGTGGCAGTGGTTGGTTGGAGGCGTTGGTTTCAGACTCAAATACAGTAATCAGCAGTTGGACCACACCAGCTGTGAAATTGCCGAATTGCGGGTCACTGATCCGTCGTTGGCTGAATAAATCAAAGTTTTAATAATCTTTCTCTCTCTCTGTCTCTTTCTTTCTCTCAATATATATATATATATATATATATATATATATATACCAACACATTTGAATGAGTAAGATGTAACACAAGGTCCAGTTTTTTAAGAAGAGTTTCACAGGTTTGAAATCAGAGTGTTCATTCTTCTCGACCGGTTGCCATACCAAGGTTAAAGAGCTTCACTATTCACTTTAAGTAGGAGGGAAAATACTTGGATGTATGCTTTTACCAAGGGTATAAGCGTAATGTGAAATGTAAACAGCCATTGATAGGATTTGATCTCGAGCAGCCGCGTCTCTTTCTGACGACGATATCCTTTGCACAACTAACGCCAATTTAAAAAGCTTCAATCTTTTATATACTGTGCCAAATAGTATTTTCTTTCTCATTAAGAACTTTTCATTCTTTGTAAATATCTTTTTTGTTTTAATTCTTAATTGTTTACAGCTAATTTTGACTTTAGGAAAGTTTTTTGAATAGCTTTTAAATAGTTCTTTGAACAGCTGATCTTCTATAATCATTTATTTTTATTTATTTAACTTAATCTTTTTTGCCGTAGATCCAACCTCCATTTTCTTTGTCATTATTTCAATAAATCTATTATTCATTGACAGAGACATTTTTTATCCTCCTGTTAGCATTTAACCAACCCCTCTGCTTCAAACAGGACAGGACTCAAAGTTAATTCTTAAACGGAAAACAGCAGGTTTTAATTCAGAGCTTTTCTTTTCCTATACTGGTTGCCTAAACAGAGCAAAGGAACATAGACGGACTTATTATTTACCAATAAGTGTAAGGAGAAGTAATATCTTTCCTTTGAGAACTAGCATGAATTGAGGCATTAAGAACATTGTCTGGGATTTGAGCTCGGGTCACCGATTCCATTTGTTGCGGCAATAACAGTTACGTTAATCCAGTTTAGTGTCATATCCAGAATACACGAAGAAAGATGCTTAAAGACAAAATGAGGTAAAGATACTTAAAGACAAAATGAGGTAAAGATGCTTAAAGACAAAATGAGGTAAAGATGCTTAAAGAAAAAATGAGGTAAAGATACTTAAAGACAAAAAGAAGTAAAGATGCTTAAAGACAAAATGAGGTAAAGATACTTAAAGACAAAATGAGGTAAAGATGCTTAAAGACAAAATGAGGTAAAGATACTTAAAGACAAAATGAGGTAAAGATACTTAAAGACAAAATGAGTTAAAGATACTTAAAGACAAAAAGAAGTAAAGATGCTTAAAGACAAAATGAGTTAAAGATACTTAAAGACAAAAAGAAGTAAAGATACTTAAAGACAAAATGAGGTAAAGATGCTTAAAGACAAAATGAGGTAAAGATGCTTAAAGACAAAATGAGTTAAAGATACTTAAAGACAAAATGAGGTAAAGATGCTTAAAGACAAAATGAGGTAAAGATACTTAAAGACAAAATGAGTTAAAGATACTTAAAGACAAAATGAGGTAAAGATGCTTAAAGACAAAATGAGGTAAAGATGCTTAAAGAGAAAATGAGGTAAAGATACTTAAAGACAAAATGAGTTAAAGATACTTAAAGACAAAATGAGGTAAAGATGCTTAAAGACAAAATGAGGTAAAGATACTTAAAGACAAAATGAGTTAAAGATACTTAAAGACAAAAAGAAGTAAAGATACTTAAAGACAAAATGAGGTAAAGATGCTTAAAGACAAAATGAGTTAAAGATACTTAAAGACAAAATGAGGTAAAGATGCTTAAAGACAAAATGAGGTAAAGATGCTTAAAGACAAAATGAGGTAAAGATGCTTAAAGACAAAATGAGGTAAAGATACTTAAAGACAAAATGAGGTAAAGATGCTTAAAGACAAAATAAGGTAAAGATACTTAAAGGGAAAATGAGGTTGGTTGGTTGGTTGATTTTTATGGCATATCAACCCTTGTAGGTCATTCAACGCCAAATTCTGTCAATATATACATACATATTCTACCAAAGATTTCAAAACGAACATTAAGGTAAGTAAAATTTTCTATTAGCAGGATTTCATTTGTTTGCACAAGATTAACCAGTTTTAAGTTGTCATTTTTTTGGTACAACTCTGTCTCTCTTAAGACGATCTCGAACAGAGCGGTTAAGTTATTTACTTTGAAAAATCGCTTTCTGATAACAGCGAAAATTCTGCATTCTATAAGAGGTAAAGATGCTTAAAGACAAAATGAGGTAAAGATACAAGTTTCCAGATTCAATATAAGTTTCCAGAGTTTTTTCGTATGGGCATTTTTATTGATAGTACACACATGAAACTCTAGTCCCCTTCGAAGTAATCTCCTCCGGCTGCAATGCACTTGTTGTACCGTTCCAACCACTTCTTGAAGTCCCTATGGAAGTCCTCTTGTGTGAGCGTGTCAATGACCTTCGTCTTAGCCTCTTTCATCTCCTCAGTTGTCTCATAACGACAGCCTCTAAGTTTTTCCTTGAGCTTAGGGAATAAACAAAAGTCACAGAGAGCAAGGTCTGGACTATAGGGAGGGTGACGAACTGTCTTGATGCCCATCTTGCTCAAATAGTCTGTGACAAGGATGGAGTTGTGGACTGGTGCATTGTCCTGGTGGAAATGCCACTGACCCGATTTGAAGAGTGCTGGCCTCTTCCGACGGAATCTCTTCCTGTACTCCCTTAAAACCTCAACGTAGTATTCCTTGTTGACAGTCTGTCCAGTGGGAACCCAGTGCATATAGATCATGTCAGTGCTGTTAAAAAAATGGATCATCAAACGTTTGTGGATGGATTTGGTCTGCCTGGCCTTCTTGGGTCTGTGAGAGCCAGCATGCTTCCACTGGGAACTCTGTCTCTTGGTCTCTGGGTCATAGCAGTAGATCCAGCTTTCATCGCATGTCACCAGAGCATCAAGAACTGCGGGATTTGAATTGATCAGCTCGACCATATCCCTGCTACCATGACAACGTCTTTCTTTCTGATCTTCTCTGAGCACCCTTTGGACAAACTTCGCACAAATCTTCCGTATCTTCAGTTCCTTGCGAATAATTGTGTGTACAGTTCCCACACTGACAACAAACTCTGCACTTATTGTCTCTATAGACACACGACGGTCTTTATCCATAAAATTCTATATTTGACAAATCAACTCTGGTGTTCTGACTTACTTACTCCTCCCACACCTTTCATCATCCCTCACAGACTACCTGCCTTCCTTGAATCTCTTATACCACTCAAAAACTGATGCTTGATTCATGCAAGATGGTCGAAAAGCAGTCTGAAGCATTCCATACGTTTCTGTGGCATTTTTTCCAAGTTTAAAACAGAATTTTATTGTATATCGTTCTTCTAAAGTGTCAGATTGCATTTTCGAAATTCACCAGTTGTAACAATCTGGCTTTAGTTGGGTGTATTCCAATTCCTGGTGTAGCTGCTGATTTGAACCTGAAATCATAAAAATTGGTCAGTCATCTCATAATATGTATAGCAATAACATATTGTATTTTCATGTGTCTACAACAATTTTAAATGCCTGTACAAAAAATTTCTTGAAACTTATTGAAGGTACAACGTGGTAAAGGTACCATGAGGTAAAGATGCTTTAAGACTAAACGAATTAAAGATGCTTAAAGATAAAATTAAATAAAAATACCTAAAGATAAAATAAAGTGAAGATGTTTAAAAACAAAATAAATTAAAATGATTAAAGACAAAATGAATAAGAGAATACCGCCCCAAAACCGTGTCGCATTATTTTCCCTACTTTGTTCAAATTGCAAGCAATTCTTAATTTTCCAATTTATTTTTCTTTTCTATTAATCATTTTTATTTGATAGAAATACTTGAATCTACATGTTACATATTGAACCTCGAACGAGCCGTCAATCAAGAGATGCACCTGTGTAAATAAGCGGAAGCAGGTGTACGTACGACAATTATATAACCATGTGCCACAGATGGCTTGGGTCAGTTCCAGTCGAAGTTAGAATCAGCTGGGGACAAGATGCCGGAGTGAGAACCAGCTCCAGACGAAGGGCTTGGGCCCTCAGTGACCCACGGTTGAGTAGCACAGCCAAGATGAGAAAGAAGTGCTGCTATGGTCAGAAGAACTTTGGGTCAAAATAAGTCAGTCCCCGTTTCGAACTCACCTCTCACACACAACCAACATCATCTCTTTCGAGAATAAAGTGTGAAAGAATATATTTTTATTAAGAAGTTTGTTCGTTCGTTCATTGAAGTTCGTCATTATGTTTGATGATGTTACGCATGTATTTGTATACTCATAGTATACAACACTACATACACAACTGGCAAAATGTTTGAGGACTCCTTGCATTTCTTTTAAAAACACATGAAGATCTGATATTTTTCATTTTTTTAAAAGATAAAATTTCAGTAACTTCAGAGTATTTGCGTTTATTTTGACAAAAATAAGCTCTTAACTATAATTTTGATACAACAAAATCGGTTTCTTTTTGTCGATAAAACTACCATCTGTTCTAATTACTAATTTTCAAATTTTTGGCGTTCTTTCCAAAAGTTAAAAAAACGTCGATGGCAGACCTTCCCAACCATTCTGCTTGCACTGAAAAAGCCCACTCCCACTCTTTGGGTATTATTTCTTAACTCTTTGATCCAATTCACCACAAACAAATCAAAAAGGAAATAGGCCAGTAGATTAAGTCATAATTTCCAAAATTTTATCTAATTTTTTTACTCTAGGTAGTTTTGGCATAATCTAGAAGAGTATTTTGGATCGTTGTCTTGTTGAAAGTTGAAATTTTTTTCCATTTATGCGTAAACAAGATGGTTTAACAGGTCTTAGCAGAATTATATTGTTTTTTTTTTGCGTGATATTTTCACCACAAATTTCCAGCTCTCTCTCCCTAAAACACACCTACACCATAATAGACCCATCACAATGTTAAACTGTTAGAAAAACACACCCATTTTGTAGCCTTTCTCCAAACTTTCCTTTCCCTTACACTCTCTTCTTATTAGCAAAAAATCAAATTTAGACTCCTCTATCCACAATAAATTTTCCTACTTTTTCAATGTCCAGTTCCTGTGATTTTTTGCCCGTTACAGCTTTTTTTGCTTATTCATCTATCATTACTGGAGTTCTTTAGTAGCTCTGCCCCAACACTTAGCAACGTTGTTCTAAGTCGATTTTTCACTGTTGACCTTGACACGGGTCGCAGTCGAGAGGAATTGAATTCATCTCTCAACTCGCAAGCAGTTTTTCTATGATGTCTTTTATTCTCAATTATGACGTGTTGTCAGTTTTGGTGCTCCAGCTCTTTTTCTGTCAACATTTGCCCCAGTTTCTAATTGCCTTTGTAACGCAAAAAAAAATCTTCAACTTCTTGGCAATATGTCTTTGAAATTAACCCTCTTTGAATAAACATCGGGTTAGTCCTCATGGTGTAATGACTAAAGTGATGGACTGCCGGCCTCAAAGTTGTTTAGAATTTCAATTTATTCCCTCACGTCAGTGCTTAGTTAGTTTGATTTCACCATTTTGTGCAAATTACTTCAAAATTAAAGAATTACAAAAAAATCATGAAAATACAGTCGTAATATCACAATCTTTTTTTCATCAAACATAGACAGTTATATTTTGACAAAAATGATTGTTCTTTGTATAGAGTAAGAAGTAAGCAACATTAGTCCGTGCTGAGGTAACTTTTAGAACCTGCATTAACATTTAAGTCCGTGGTGTAATGGTTATCGTCGCAGGATATGGACACAGCGACACGAGTTCAAATCCTGGACCTGACTGATTACATTTCACATAGCACTAATACCCTTGGGAAAGGTATGAATCCAATTATTCTCCCTCCAGCTATGGGTAAATAGTAGGACAGACTAAGTTCTTCAGCCTTGGTGAGGTAACTAGTCTAGGAGAAGGAAAACTCTGAATTCAAACCTGTTAAACACCGCTTAAAAAATTAACCTTGTGTCATATCCTGCCCGAGTGGAGGGGTTGGTAAATATGATATGATTAACATTTAAGTCAGTTGAAAATTTTGTAAATCTCAAAAAGTCTACTGAGTGGTTAGTGATGAAAGCAAAATAAGATGTTTCTCATATAAAATATTCTTGATTTAGGAAACTGCATGAGGGGGAAACAAGTCCAAATTTAAACGTTTTGGTAGTCAGAGAAGAGTGCATGTGAAAAGATAGCCTTGAAAAAGACTGAAAAATAAAAGCAAATACTCAATAGTTAATTAATTTCTTGAGAATCATCTTTGATATTGGCTGACTAAACTCAAAAATCCTGCCATTAAATTTGTGCATTCAACTGAAAGTTTATGGGAGTATCTGCTGCATTTGAGAAGAGTGAAGAAAAGGAAAAGGTTTATGAAAAAAAAAAAAGTAAATCCCTGATAAGGCTTGGAATCAAAATTACCAATGCATCACTGAACTCATCCTGATGAATCTACTTCATTAACTAGGGACGGTAAAACTGCCAATCCTATCATACTTCCGGCGTTCAGCCATCATTAAAAGTATTGTTTACTACTTTGATTAAAAAAAACCCAACCTTACACTGAATAAAAACATATTGTGCAATCCTTAGTTAATGTACGTGTAAGTTGATGCTCCCACAATAATCACCTTTAAGGACTTAAACACCTGCCTTTTTCTGACGTAACCGACAGTAGGAAGTCAAATAGTCAAGCAACTAACCCCTTATTTAGTAGGGTGACTATAAACAGTCACATGCAGCTAGGATGGATTCGAAAAATGATACAGTTATACCCGACTTTAGGTTAATTCAGCCAACGCTAAAATCGCCTTTACACCAGTTTTTCTGAAGTAAATCTGAGCTTATCAAACGTCATTACATCCAGTATTAACCGTCATACCCACCCTGTCCCCAGTTTTGGGTTAAATAGTTCCACCGTTTTTATACGAAGATTGATTTACCATTAAAAGAAAGAATCCAAACCAAATCAATTCTAATAACATGACCAATTCTAGTACAAAAGATCTCGAAAACGCAGTTTCTTCCAAGCAGCGGTCGCATCGATACTGTTATATGGATGCACTACATAGACTCTAACAAAACGGCTGGAGAAGAAGCTAGACGGCAATTACACAAGAATGCTGCGTACAATCTTGAACAAGTCCTGGCGGCAAAACCCCACAAGACACCAACTGTACGGCCACCTGACTCCTATCACGAAAATTATTCAAGTTAGACGAACCAGACATGCAGGACACTGCTGGAGAAGCAGGGACGAACTCATAAGTGATGTACTCTTGTGGAACCCCACACATGGCCGTGCAAAAGCAGGACGACCAGCACGAACATATATTCAGCAATTATGTGAGGGTACGGGATGTTGTCCAGAAGACCTGCCTGGGGCAATGAACGATAGGGAAAAGTGGCGAGAGAGGGTCAGGGATATCCGTGCTACCAGCACGACATGATGATGATGATGAACCGCACGTTACATGTCGCACAACTCAAAATTCTATGTTTAATGTTATATGCTTCTTTTTTCTTTTTTCAGGGATAGAAATGCCATCTAATCATATTTACCCAACCCCTCCGCTCGAGCAGGATATGACACAAGGTCAATTTTTAAGCGGAGTTTAACAGGTTTGAATTCAGAGTTATCCTTCTCCTAGACTAGTTGCCTCACCAAGGCTGAAGAACCTAATCTGTCCTACTATTTACCCATAGCTGGAGGGAGAATAATTGGATTCATACCTTTCCCAAGGGTATTAATGCTATGTGAAATGCAATCAGTCTCGCCCAGGATTTGAACTCGTATCGTCGTGTCCAATTCCTAACCATTACACCACGGGCACATCTAATAGAAAACAAAAAGCTAGTATACAACAAAAATTAAATTTTCGTTTCTTTTTAATCACGCTGTTAAAATGTGATATTCTTTGGATGAGAATTAGAGAAGTTATTAGATCATGAAAGGATAACAATTTTTCTGAAATACTCTGTATATCTCAATTGATATTCTTTTTTTGAACACCCTGCATTTTTCATGAGAAATGTTATGTTTTAAAATACTATTGAAATCTGCAAATATCAACTCATATTGTGATATATTTTGCAAATTCTAGTAACTTATGTAAGCACAGTTTGATAAAGAAATATCATTTAAAAAAAAACATGTATTTGATTTGTGGAATGAAATTTGTATGTTGTCTAACGGAAGGACCTCAAAGACATAACTTAGATTTGTTAAGCAATTTCCTATCATGTTTTTATTAAGAGAAAATATGTTTTAGCCTGTTCAGTATTACTTATGATATTACATTTGATAGTATTACCTTTGTATGATACAAAATCTTAGGAAGATTATGTCACGCTGATTTTACAAGCTGAGAAGCTTTCTCGTTTTAAAAATCGGCATTCGAAGCCTTGGTTTTGGGCTAGTGGTGGTGGGATATGTTTTAACGTAGCCCCAAGCAACACAAAACCTATTCTTAGGCTGAGTGCAGAAGATTTGAATTTTGTGTTTTCCTGATTGTTTAAATGTCTTTTCTTTTTGGTGTTTAAACGACTTTTCATTTCCTGTGAGTGCCATTTCTATACCTGAAAAGAAAAAACAAAAAAAAACCC
>OY757910.1:41577547-41612669 GCA_963585895.1 Sepioteuthis lessoniana
TACATATGTTTTATCATATTTACCAACCCCTCCGCTCGGGCAGGATACGATACAAGGTCAATTTTTTAAGCGGAGTTTAACAGGTTTGAATTCAGAGTTCTCCTTCTCCTAGACTAGTTGCCTCACCAAGGCTGAAGAACCTAGTCTGCCCTGCTATTTACCCATAGCTGGAGGGAGAATATTTGTATTCACACCTTTCCCAAGGGTATTAGTGTTACGTGAAATGCAATCAGTCAGGTCCAGGATTTGAACTCGTGTCGCCGTGTCCATATCCTGCGACGATAACCATTACACCACGGGCACCTCCATATGTTTTATATGAACATCTCTTCCGGAAAAGCATGCTAAGAAAAAGTTTCCAGTATCTTTAACCGAACTATTTCATTTGCAAAAATTCATAGCCTGATTGTTCAGCTATCAAACTATTTTCGTTGGAACCTGTGACCTTACCACACACTTTAGCTCAACTGTATATTCAGTCATAAAATAAACCCCCCTTTTTGATTCGAGGAATTCTATGAAAAACTTTTTTCGGTATCTTGAAAATTTTTTAGGGTCTAACTTGATAATGAGTGTTACATGTGAGATGGAATTTGGATGATTCAATTTCTTACGGAAGGATCTCATGAGCTCGGCTCAGATTTGTAACACATATTTCTGATCAAGTGGTGTTTAATCTTGTTTAAATATAAAAAAACGAAAATGAAGAAGTGTATTTAGCTGAGTTTATTTAATAATAAAGTAATGATGCCTGGCATTTATATAGTTGTTACAACTCATTATAACTTTGGTGGTAGAGCAACTGGTGCAAGTAAACAGGCTTAAACGAAGCAAAAGAGATCGTGAGTTCAAATCGTACCGAGAGCAAATACATTATTTATCATTTTTAATCTTTGCGAGTTTTTAACACCTGTTTTACGCAGTGATCTTTGAATTATAGCAGGTCTCCTCAGATTTCCAGAACTCTCCTTAGTATCCGGGCCAATTTTAGTAGTTGAGAGGTCTGGATGGTTTCAGTTCTTTCTCTTATCTCCAGTTCCCTTAGTTTATTTTCCAGGTATTTGGGAATTGTTCCAACATTTTTTAGTTCTCAAGCTAGATATAGTTATTTGCCAAGTTTTCGTTTTCTTCATTCTTACTCCGTGGTTCGCAAGAACGAGAAAATCGACAAGATAACAAGTTCTTTTATTTACTATATCTAATATTCTTGCCCGAATTAGTTGCATCGTTGGTATTTCAAAGTTCCAGATATTATTATTATTATTATTATTATTATATTTTAACTCCTTTTCGAGGTTTTCACACCAGTGTTTGCAGATGGTTTCTCACTGGAGTTTGAGTGACAGCAAGTCTCCTCAAGTCTCCAGGACTCTCCTTAGTATTCTGTCCGATCTCAATAAGACTGTAGTTTGGATGATTTCCACTCATCTTATTTCCAAGTCCTCCCGTTCTTGTACAAATCTATTGGTAACTGTACCAAGAGCACCAATTACAATTGGTATCACCGTCACTTTCATGTTCTATTGTTTTTTTCACTTCTCTAGCAAGGTCCAGGTACTTATATCTCTTTTCTAGGATAGATTCGGGTTTATGCATATAACATTTAGTTATATGGACTTGCACAATTCCCAGTGGATCACCTTCCTACCTAGTTGTATCTAGTCTCAGATTCACTTTGTTCAAGTTTTCTGCATTCACTTATGAGATTAATAGTTTTGTCTCTATCACCACATAACGTACACTTGATAATTTGTTATGTCTTATATGTTTTCGCTTTAACATGGTCCTTATGGCGTTGTTTTGTGTTGCTACTAGAAGAGATTCAATTTCTTTCTTACGGTTTCCCATGGCATAATGGTTGTTTTGTATTGCTACTAGAAGAGATTCAATTTCTTTCTTACGGTTTCCCATGGCATAATGGTTAGAGTGTTCGCCAATGGCCCGGGAGACCTGGATTCAATCCCAGGTCGAGTCATACCAAAGATTCAAAAAATGGTACTTGATGCTACCTTGCTTTACACTCAGCATTATGAGGTAAGGATCAAGAGTAGTGGAACAATCCAGGGAAAGGAGTAGCGCCCTCCCCTACACTTTGGTGTTGTAGCTAACGAAAAGGGAGCCTTCGGGTTACCCTCGACTACGGTCACCAACTTTACAACTTTTACAGACCTGTAAATCTTTAGTTAGTCAGTCACTTAAAATATTCATATAGTTGTTTTTCTTCCTACTTCGGTTTCTTTGTTATCGTTCTTCTGTGGATTCTCGTGTTGTTTGTGGGATTTCTGGTTACCGTAATCAATCTTTCTTTTAATGTAGTCTTGGAGTCGTTGTATCGATAAGTCTTCTTCCTCCTTCTTTTCTTGACACAAATAGTTTGTCTGTGTCATCTCTCGGATGTAAAGCCTCATCCATTGTCGTTAGTTTTCTTATTCTCTGGTTCATTTGTTGAGGTTCTTCCCTCGTCCACTTCAAGAATGGTCCCGAATATGTTACGCGGACGACAGCTCTGGTGTTTATCCCTTTGATAAGATTTCTGCTATATAGTTTGATTTCATGTAGTTTTATCGTTCTCCTAAGGTATTCTTTTTTTATACTTTTTTTTCATCTCCGCTTGTTTGAATGTATCCGCTTCCAATATCCCCTGATACTTGTAAGTTTCCTTTTCTCCACGTGCTCTGATTTTTTCTTGATTTGGTAGTTCTACCGGCTCATTGGCCTAGTGGGTAGGGTGTTCGCTAATGGTCCGGGAGTCCTGGCTTCAATCCCAGGTCGAGTCATACCAAAGCCTTTAAAAATGGTACTTGATACCTCCTTACTTAACACTCAGCAATATAAGGTACGTATCAAGGATAAAGTGGAGCAATCCATGGAAAGGAGTAGCGCCATCCCCTATACCTCCGTGTAGTAGCTATTGAAAAGGGAGCCTTCGGGTCACCCTCGACTAAAGTCGCCAACTTTACTTCCTTCCGTCATTTGTCGTTTGCCACTTCTCAATATTAGAATAGGACATAGTTCTTTGCAAAATTCCATCTCTATACCCTGATTGGTAATGTGTATTAGGGTTTCCAATTATCTTTTAAATTTTGGCAAAGTGTTTGATATCGTCCATGTAGATTAAGTGATAGATTTTTTTTGCGATTTTGTAAGTTTGGAGCCATCTGTGCATTTCCAAAGTATGTGATATAATGGCATCATCACTATTACAAGTAATAATAGTGATAGCACATCTCTCTGGAATATATCGCTCTGGATTTTCACCCTATCTAAATTTTTCTTGCTACTGTCAATTTCACAATCCACTTTTTCATGGTTTCCTCGATAAACTTTATGACTTTGACGGATATCTCGTACATTTTGTGACATTATCTTATCCAGCTTTGCAGAACCATATCGTATGCCTTTTTGTTATCAATCCTTATTGCGATATTTCCGTCTCGTTTTGCTCTCATTGAGGATGTGTTGATCAATATATAGCAATATATTGATATATAATATAATATATATAATGTTCGTCCTGTTCTATTTGGTATCTTTTTTGTTCTTCAAGGAACAGTCCGCAGCTTATTTGTGAGTTGTAAATCTATTCCCTAATTTGTGTAGTTAGTATTTTCCACATAATCGGTAGGCACGTTATGGGTCTGTAGCTGTTGGGATCGGTTCCTTTTTGGGCTCTTTCTAGATCGGGTGGGGGGATCTTTCTTTTGGTCGTCTATTCGGGTATATTTGTTTTTTTCTTGCATATATTCATTTCGATAGCCAGCCTGAATTGTATAGAAGTGAATTTTTAAAACCGGAATCCATGTATGCCGGCATCGCCTGGTGTGCACGAATTTGATACATTTTTCGGTATTGCTCTGCGTGAATTGATGTGTATTTTCGCCTTAGAGCCTTCTTCGAGTCCTTCTCTTTTCCCAGATTGTATATCAATTTGGTTGTTTTGTTATGTTCTCTTCGTTTCCCTATTTTGCTCTAGAATTGTTTTGCTTGCTTGTCATCCGGTTATTGGCATGTCTTCGTGCATTCTTCTCCTAATTGTTGGTAGAATTTTTTTTCGTTGTTTTGGAATGACCTCTTTTTTCTGTATTGTTTGGTTCTGTCTCGGTATCTTTTTTAGTCTTCCTTCATTTGCTATTATTTTTTGGTTGGTCTCCTCAAACTTTTTTGAGTTCTATTTGCTATTATTGTTATCTCCATTGGAGTTTTTCATATCAACGTCAGCTGATAGTCTTTTACTGGAGTTTGAGTGACAGCAAGTCTCCTCAAGTCTCCAGGACTCTTCTCAGTATTCTGGCCGTTCTCAATAATGTTGTTGTTTGGATGGTGTCCACTTGTCCACCAACTTCCAACTCCTCCAGTCTCTTTTGTAATCCTTTAGTTACTGTGCCCAAAGCACCAATTACAATTAGTATAATTGTCACCTAGTTTTTTCAATTCCCTAGCAAGGTCGAGGTACTTATCCTTCTTTTCACATTCGTTTAGTTTTATTCTGTGGTCAGCCGGGACAGCAAAGTCGACAATTTTGCAAATTCTCTTTTTTTTTTTGTTGTTGATTATTATAAGGTCAGGTCTTCTGGCTGAGATTAGGTGATCCGTCTGTACGTCAAAGTCCCATAGGAGTTCACGTTTGTTATTTTCTAGGACAGGTGCTGGGTTGTGCATATTCCATTTGTTGGTATGGTCAAATTTAAATTTCTTGGATATCTCCCAGTGGATCACCTTGCCAACCCAATCGTGTCTAGTCTTATATTCCTTCTGTGCCAACTTGCTGCATTCGCTAATTATGTGATTGATGGTTTCATCTCTGTCACTGCATAGCCTACATTTGCTATTTTGCTGCGTCGAATCTATTCTCGTTTTGATATAATTGGTTCCTACGGCGTTGTTTTGTGCTGCTATTATTATTATTATTATCTTCTGTAGAGTTTTTCTCATCAGCGTTAGCTGATGGTCTTTCACTGGAGTTTGAGTGAGAGTAAGTCTCCTCAAGTCTCCAGGACTCTTATCAGCATTCTGGTTGTTCTCAATAATGCTGTCGTTTGGATGATCTCCACTCAGCCGCCAACTTCCAAGTCCTCCAGACCTTTTAATTATCCTTTAGTTATTGTACCAAAAGCACCAATCACAACTGGTAAAATGGCCACCTTCATGTTCCACAGTTTTTTTCAATTCTCTTGCAAGGTCGAGATATTTATCCTTCTTTTCATATTATTATTATTATTATTATTCACCCTCTCAGCTTTATAATATATGCTTAATTTGAGCTCTTCTTTCACGTCACTTGATTAGAGTCTCCATGAACATAACCTTATAATAAAGTAAAAACAATCCAGTTCTCATGTATTACAAGATGCTTTAAAGGATATAAAACAAAAGACTGTGATATTTCACTTACAAAATGAAAAAAACAATAGACAAATCAGGGTTTATACTCTAATAAACTCATCTGATATCTGATTGTTTAAATTACGTCGACTGTTTGACAAAATCGAATTTTGGAAGAATCATTCCTTCAGCTTTTTTTAGACTTTGTATGTATTCGTAAATATATTTTCGTCAACTTGTTTATTTAAAGTGTCAATATTTTAATAATGTTGGCAACGGCTACAAAAATAAATGTATACTCTTTTTGGCACGGAATGAAATTTGGTAAAAACTACTTTCTGATTTATATCTTCGAGATGTAACTTTTGTTCTAATTGCGTTGCTTTTCCCTTTTCGTATCAACCTATTTCCACGTTTTTCCTCTTTCATTGCATTTAACTTGTTGTCGTTGATTTCTCATCTGTGTTTCCAGTCTAATTTTCTGTCTCAGATTTGAAGTTATTATTATTATTATTATTCTCTTTTGAGAAGTTTTCACTCCAGCGCAAGCTGATGGTTTATCACTGGAGTGATAGCACGTCTCCTCGAGTGTCTAGGACTCTACTTAGTTTTAAGGCCGATTTCAACAATGCTGTAGTTTCGATGGTATCCTCTCGTCCTCTCATTTTCAAGCTCTCCATTCCTTGTACCAATCCTTTGGTAATTGTTCCAAGAGCACCAATTTTCACTTTCATGTTCGATAGTTTTTTTTAATTCCCTCGCAAGGTTCAGTTACTTATATTTCTTTTCGCTTTCTTTCAATCTTTCCCTGTGGTCAGCCGAGAAAGCAAAGTCTACAATTCGGCAAGTTCTCTTTTTTTTTGTTGACTATCACTTGGCCTGGTGATCTGGTCGAGATTAGGTGATCCATTTGTATTTCAAAATCCCAGTGAAGTCTGTGTTTCATTCTCCTGGACAGATTCTGGGTTGTGCATATACCATTTGTTTGTATGGTCAAATTTCAATTTCTTGCACAATTTCCAGTGGATCACCTTTCCCAACTAGTCATTTGTAGTCTTATAATCTTTTTACGATAATTTGCTGCATTCGTTTATTATGTGATTGTTCGTTTCGTCTCTATCAACCTACACTTGTAATTTTGTTGCGTCTTACCTATTCTTACTTTGATATTGTAGGTCTTTATGGCGTTGTTTTTGTGCGGCTACTAGAAGAGATTCAGTCTCTCCCTTAAGCTTTTCTTTTTTTTTTAGCCATGTCCAATTTTTCTCGTGTGAGATGTTGCTTGTTTGTACCTTGAAACGATCATAGAGTTATTTTTCTTCCCATTTTCGTCCTCTCCTTTTTTTCGTTTTGTTAATCTTCGTGTCATTAGTATTGTTTCTGGTGGCTGTGATCAGTCTTTATCAGCGCTTTTCTATGTAGTCTTCGAATCGTTGTATCGATGCGTCAACGCTGTCTTCGATTCTGGTAAGTCCTCTTCCTCCTTTTTTCTTGACACATAGAGTCTGTCAACATCATCTCTGGGATGTAAGACCTTCCATATTATCAATATTTTCTTGTTCTCTGGTCCATTTGCTTAAGTTCTTCTCTAGTCTACTTCAAGAGTGGTCCTAAGTATCTTACGAGTTGGACATCTTAGTTGTTTATCCCTTTTATAACGTTCGTATCATATAGTTTTATATCAAATAGCTTTCTTGTTCTCCAGAGATGCTGTTTTTTAATTTTTCTTGCATCTCCACTCGTTTGATGGTGTCTGCTTTCAAACTTTTCAAGTATTTGTATGTCTACTTTTCACCAAGCGTTCTAATTTTTTTTGATTTAGTAGTCCCATTCCGTCCGTCTTGTGTCGTTTTCTGCTTTTTATTATTAGCATTTTTTCATGCCAAATTCCATCCATATGTCCTGACTATATATTTTCTCATAGCCTCTATTAGGGTTTCCAATTATTTTTCGTTTTTGGCAGTTTTATGTCGTACATGTACCTTTGGTGATTGATCTTTTCTAGCGATTTACTAAGTTTGTATCCACCAGTGCATTTCTTCTTCTTCTTCTTCTTCTTCTTCTTCTTCTTCTTCTTCTTCTTCTTATTATTATTATTATTATTATTATTATTATTATTATTATTATTTTTATTATTATTATTATTATTATTCACAATTTCTTGCTGTCGTAGAAACGACGCTTAAGTTGTATAAAAAGCAAGTAAAATTTAAAAAAAAATAATCAAACTTAGTAATAATAATGATTACATGTGAGCGTACTTAATTAATTTCTTAAAAGTTATCATCAATATTGGCTGACTAAACTCAAAAAGCTTGCCATTAAATTTATGCAGTCCACTGAAAGTTTATGAGAGTAACTGCTGCATTTGAGAAAAGTTAAGAGGATGAGAGCCAAGAAAAAATCAGAGAAGAAAATAAGGCTTGAAATCAAAATTACCAATGCATCACTGAAGTCAGCCTGACGAATCTACTTCATTAGCTTGGGAGGCTAAAACTGCCAATCCGATCATACTTCCGGCGTTCAGCCATCATTAAAAGTATTGTTTACTACTTTGATTTAAAAAAAACAACAACAACAACCTTACACTGAATAAAAACATATTGTGCAATCCTTAGTTAATGTACGTGTAAGTTGATGCTCCCACAATAAGCACTACTAATGACCTCAACACTCGCCTATTTCTGACGTGACTGACAGCAGGAGGTCAGATGGTCAACCCTCTGAACACTAATTTAGTGGGGTGGCTATAAAAAGTCACATGGAGCTAGGGTGGATTCAAAAAAGGATACATGTAATGTACATGCAAACGTCATATCGTTTTGCAATATACAAACCCCTTATGTTGGCCATATATCAGGCAGAAGGTACTCGGGTAACAATTAGTTATGGGAGTTTCATCAACCAATTCGTGCCTGATCCTATAAAATCAATTCGGCAACTGGGAAGGACATATACAATATGGTTCAATGAAATATGAACAATTTAATATATACAAGTATAATAAACTATATAGTATAATATACAATATAGTATAATATACAATATCATCATCATCATCATGTCGTGCCGCTTGAACGGATATCCCTGACCATCTCTCGCCACTTCTCCCTATCATTCATCGCCTCCGGCAGGTCTTCAGGGTTACATCCTGTGTCTTCACATAGCTGCTGTATGTAAGTTCGAGCTGGTCGTCCTGCTTTTGCTTGGCCTGTTCAATGAAATATAAACAATTTAATATATACAAGTATAATAAACTTTATAGTATAATATACAATATAGTATAATATACAATATACAAATATACAATATTGTTCTATGAAATATGAACAATCTAATATATACCAGTATAATAAACTATATAGTATAATATACGATATACAAATATACAATAT
Organism: Sepioteuthis lessoniana; assembly: GCA_963585895.1. NCBI lineage: Eukaryota > Metazoa > Mollusca > Cephalopoda > Myopsida > Loliginidae > Sepioteuthis > Sepioteuthis lessoniana. The sequence continues at coordinate 41,586,265 of OY757910.1, forward strand.
TGTTCAATTAAATATGCATTAATGAAGAAATGCTGCCCCCCCCCATATATATATATATATATATATATATATATATATATATATATAAATTCGTGCTGATGAAGTATTCCTTACTCTCTCTCTCTTGTCTTTCTTTAGTTTTAACAAGTCTTTTAGACTGCATTCAGTGTCTGCGTACAGTAGACGACAATATTTGACTTTCTGCGAAAATTTTCAACCATCAAAATTCGAAATAATACAAGAAACTTTTCACTACTAAATTGTTAAAGATATATTTTTTAACCAATTAGAATCATAGATAAATCGTCAGCAGTTTTATCTACTTTCTAGCCTACCTCAATCATATAAATAACCGATAAAACAGATACATATTTAATATGTTTATAGAATTATACTGTTGGTTGGTTGAGTTTATGGTATATCAACCTTTTTAGGTTATATAATGCCAAATCCATTTTTATACAAATATTCTCTCCTATTTCAAACAATTCAGTTTGTCATGAATACACAATTTACTTATCAAAAACATTTCTTTTTTAAGACAATTGTATGTCTACAGAAGCGTAAGACTTCCTGAACGAGTGTCCTGCGTATGACTGAAAAATCTGATGTTGAGGCTGCAATCCTGGAGATATTCTTGTTGTTGCAGTTGTAGTCGTAATTGTAGTAACAGGTTTATGTGAAAACTAACGTATACGATAAATAAGCGGTGCTGAAATTAAATGCATTCTTGAAAGAAAAGAACACAGACTTTCAATCAAAAGAGATAAAGGTATTTGAGTAAATAATTTTCCATTACATACTGCTCATTGGCCTAATGAGTTGGGTGTTTGCTAATGGTCCGGGAGACCGGGGTTCAATCCCAGGTCAAGTCATACTAAAGATTCAAAAATGGTACTTGATACCGCCTTGCTTAACACTCAGCATTAAAAGGTAAGGATCAAGAGTAAAGTGGAGTAATCCAAGGAAAGGAGTAACACTCTACCATTCACCTCGGTGTAGTAGCTATTGAAAAGGGAACCTTCGGGTCACCCTCGACTAAGGTCCCCAACTTTACTTTTGTCGGCTCATTGGTCTAGTGGGTAGAGTGTTCGCCAATGGTCCGGGAGACCTGAGTTCAATCCCAGGTCGCGTCATACCAAAGACTTGAAAAATGGTACTTGATACCTCCTTGCTTATCACTTAGTAATATAAGGTACGTATCAAGGTTGAAGTGTTACAATCCAGGAAAAGGAGTAGCGCCCTCCCCTACGCCTCGGTGTGACAACTATGGAAGAAGGAGCTTTCGGGTCACCCTCGACTAAGGTCGCCAACTTCATTTCCTCTTAGTTGAATTAGTATAGACAATTCCATACTTACTGAAGTAATATCTATTTCTTCGCTTATCTATACTATTTAGGTGGGCTCAAAATTAGGAAAAAAATCTTGATTTATCTATGAATCTAATTGGCTAAGATATTGTTTGTTTTTAATATTTTTGAAGGAAAAAAGATTTTATAAACTACTTTGGGTTTGGATCCTTGAAATTTTTTTGCGGCAAGTTAAATATTGTCGTCTGAGAAGTATCATGAAATAAAAAAAAAAACACCCCCCCCCAAACAAACTAATGCGAAATTACTGATTGGTTAATAAGTGAAAAAATAAACTCACAAAAATTATCAGTGTCATCTTCTTTATTGCTATTTCCATAACGTTTCGGTCGATATGCCTTCCGGCCTTTTTCAGGTGTTTGTCGAACCCGGGAACCTTCAAGGAACTTCGAACTACGTCCTTTATTGAATCCACGAGGGTCGCCTGTTCTGATTCCGTTATTTGGGTACAAGTGTTAAGTATTCATGTATTGTTAATCGCCTGCAGTCAGGATTGAACCTGCAACCTCCAGATGATATGTTTCCTTAGAAGCTTAGGGAATCAACACCTATAACCATAACGTTATGTGTCCTGCTGGACAAGTCAGAGTGAATTTTTGGGACTGAACTGAATTCAATACTTGTTTATCCTAAATAAAATATTCTTAATAACCATGTAGATTATAATTCTATATTCATTCTTGTAACTCAAAAGAGAGGAATGCCAGTTTTATGTAAAAAGGGCGCTTCTTTCATACCAGATATAATATTCTTATTCTTTATCTCATTATTTTGGTTTAATGTTCTTACTTGACTAGGATTACGACTATTATGTATGATTTTTTTTTACCTGTGCTCATATTCAGATTTTTTCTCATCTAGCCTTCTTAATTATCGGTTCCCATATTGTATTCAACACTATACTTGGTCTAATCAGCAGGTCATTGTAGCCCAACATATGTGCAATAGTCCGAAAACCCTTAATGATAAAAATCATCAAGCTTCGTCTCAGAAATTTAGACAACTAAAATCACAAAAATTACTATTTTGCCTCCGAGCTCCGGCCGGGCCACATTTGGGTAGACAAAGTATCATTAATAAGCATAGCACTAGATCTTCGGATCTAGTAAAATTATGACGAGCAAGTCACTTGGCATTGGTGCAAGGACACTAGGCAAAGGTTAGTATAGTATATATAGTATACTTTGTGATTCAATGGTTAGCATTGTCGAGCAACGCACGAGTTTCGGCTTTGGTGAGACCTCCCTCTTCCTAAACCCTATAATACAATGATTTTTGTCAAGTCTTTCCCGTATGGGATTATATATATATATATATATATATATATATGTATGTATTAGCAGAAATATCTGTTGGTGACTCGCTTCAGAAATAGCCTTAAAAATTGTACTTTTGGAGCGGGGGTGTCCTCGTGGTGTGATGGTTAAAGCGATGGACTGTGGAATCGTAGCAAGCGAGTTTCTACTCCAGTGGAACTATTACGTTTACTTTCGGGCAAATACCTATGGGAAAAGTATGAACCCTTATCCTTCCAGCTATGGGTTTAATAGTACCACTACTGTTCTTCAAGGAGAATAGCTTTGGCATTAGATAATCAACAAAGGTTGATATGCCATTAAAGAAAGAAACCAAACCTTTTGGAGCGGAATATGCACAAGCTCTAATTGCCAGGCTTCGGCCAAAGTGTTATAATATAGTCTGATATACTGTTGAATTCAATACTTGTTTATCTTAAATAAAATATTCTTAATAACCATGTTGATTATAATTCTATATTCATTCTTGTAACTTAAAAGAGAGGAATGCCAGTTTTATGTAAAAAGGGCACTTCTTTCATACCAGATATAATATTCTTATTCTTTATCTCAATATTTTGGTTTATAAATTGAAGCAGCCATCACATTGTGTCTTTTGCAAGTTATATGCAAGTAAATAAAAGCTTGAGGAAAGTTATGAAGACATGCATATTGTAATATTTATACAGCAATCACAACAAACGCTACCAATTAAAGTTACATTATCATAGTAATGTAACATCTTCATTATAACTACCTATGATACTTAACAAATTATGTATGATGCCAGCAAAATCTATATCAAGGACATAGTTACATAAAGATTGTTTCAATCATACATCTTAGAAGCATCAGGGAGGTCTTTAGTGATGCAACTGTCTTCATTACCGATTTCGGGTTATTTCTGCAACATATCGGCTCCGACAGTAACCCCGGCATGACTCTGGAAGAGCTAAGCCGCCTCCGTGATCGCGACGTGCTACGATCGTGCCTCTACCAAACCAAGAAAAATGTTTATAAAGGCCGGACTTCGGCCGTTCTTAAAGACATCTGTCCTTTAGAAAACAGCCAATGAGAATAGGGCATTCCGCACTCCTCAGCTATATATAATACCACATTTACCTCATCCGGTTTCTACCAGCTACTTCCGGAATCGGTACCGAGGTAAGATGTTATTTTGATACTCGTCCGCGTCCATGATTTACTTCACAAGACTTACACGAATCTCCCGCCAAATCTATCCAATACTAATACTTCCAAACTAACATGAATTAAGTCCCTACTCAAAACTATTCAGTCAGTCTTAAACTCTTAGCTTATATCCTTATTCGAAGCCAAAAAAAAAAAAAAAGGAAAAACTATATTTGTTTTTAAAAATACAGAAAGGAAAGCAATTAGAAAAGAAAATGAGAAATAAGGAAAATAATGAAAATTCTGAAACATAATTATTTATCAAATCAGTTAACCCTTGAAATATGTGATTCAGCACTTTTTCCCGTTGTCAAAAACAAAATCGGAATACACTCCAAGATAAAGATCCTGACTTCCAGTAAACATCAGCAGTATAATCTAAATTTAATAAAAATCGGAGGTATCTGAAACTTCAACGGAGGCGTTTGCCCTCTTAAACCTCACCAATCGAACTCGATAGTAAATTTCGTGTAGGTTGTCTTTTCGTTAAATTTTATTGAAGAATACTTACTTTGTTTTTATGTATCTTCTATTCTCTTTCGTCTTCTAGATGTACGAACACACATACAGACACACAACCAGATATTGAGATTATATATATATATATATAATCTCAATATCTGGTTGTGTGTCTGTATGTGTGTTCGTACATCTAGAAGACGAAAGAGAATAGAAGATACATAAAATATATATATATATATATATATATATATATATACTCTCATATATCTATATATGTGCATTATATACCTATATATATATATATATATATATATGTACACTAATATAAAAGTAAAGTTGACGACTGCAGTCGAGGGTGACCCAAAGGCTCTCTTTTCAATAGCTACTAGACTAAAGGGAAGAGGGTTACTCCAATCCCTGGATTGCTCCACTTTAACCTTGATCCTTACTTATAATGCTGAGTGTTAAGCAAGGAGGAATCAACAACCATTTTTTGAGTATTTGGTATCACTCGAACTCAGATTGAACGCCAGTCTCCAGGACCACTGGTGAACATAGATATAAATTTACACACACATACACACACACACACACACACACATATATATATATATATATATATATATATATATATATGTGTGTGTGTGTAGAAACATATATATGCAGATAAAACAGATATATACATATATTTATTCATACATATGCATATATAACCTTATATATATATATATATATATATATATGTATACCCATTTATATTAAAATCGGTGGTCTTTGAATTTTCACCGGGGACGTTTACCCGATTCAAGTTCCCTAATCGTCCTGGAAAGTGAATTTCATATAGTTAATTTCTCGTAAAATTTTACATTAGAAGACATATTTTATCTTTATACATCTTCCATGAAAACTGGATGCATTTGCCCTTTGCCGTGATATTAACCTCATATTGGGGGATTAGATATTATTATAATAAAATTTTGGAAATCGACTTTACTTTGTGTCTAGTTTTCAACTGGCCTATTGTTCTAATGAGTAGAGTGTTCGCCAATGTTGCAGGAGACCGAGGTTCAATTCCAGGTCGAGTCATACCAAAGACTCAAAGAATGGTACTTGATGCCGCCTTGCTTAACACTCAGCATTGTAAGGTAAGGATCACGAGTAAAGTGAGGCAATCCAAGGAAAGGAGTTGTGCACTCCCTTACACCTCAGTGTAGTAACTATTGAAAAGGGAGCTTTTGGGTCACCCTAGACTACGGTCGCCAACTTGACTTTTACTTAGTAATGTTTTCATTTTTATCGAAATCGGGCGTATTGTTACATAGCATGATGGCGGAAGAAGGACCACAACACCTCTTTATAAAAATGTAACCCTCACACTTTATTTTCAAAAGTCGATTGAATCTCACTGGACAGACTAAGACAGATTGCTATATATACCCATAACTTCTCTTCACCATAGCACTCTGTTTTATCTTCAAGACCCCACTTAACATTTCTTCCACGTCTCGACCGGGGTTTCTCAACTGACTGCAAGCTGGCTTTCTCTCATGCCCTCACTGCATCCAACTGACTCAACTGCCGCGGGCATCTGCTCATACCATCCCACAACGCCCACTTACTTACGTCTCTCTATCTTTTGTATTGCTTATATCACGTGATTTTCTTCCGCTCATTTATACAGGTGCGTCTTTGATTAACGGCTCGGTCAAGGGTCAACATGTGACAGTATTTAGATTTTCACCAGGGGCGTTTGCCCCCTTTAACAACCCCCAATCGAACTGGAAACTGGAAACTGGAACTGGAAAGTAAATTTCACGTTGCTCAGTGTTTTTCTCGTAAAATTTCACATAAGAATAAATACTTTTTTCATGTATATACTTTTTCCTTCTGTCTTATGGACACACACACACACAGACGTTGAGCGTTATTATATATATATATATATATATATATATGAGAGAGAGAGACAGATAGACAGAGAGAGGGGCATCCGCCTCTAGTAAATAATACTAAAAGAGTGACCGTGTGTTTGAGATGAACATCCTATTACAGTGAAACAAGATGAAAGAATGACGGATATCCTTTAAAAATCAATCCAAGCCAGATTTCCCTGTATAGCTAAAATCTTTTCAGGTATGACTAACAATTTCTGAAAATTTAGTTGAAATCAAGCCAAAAAGTTGCAGAAACTTGGTGTTATGTATGGATTGGCATTAAGTGAATAATGATTGATTTTGCTTAATCCCGCTAATAGGACAGAAGCAGAGTTACCACAGACAATGCCAAACAAACGGTGTTGTTTTAGCCTCTCCACCTTACGAGACTCCTTCCTCTATCAAGAAGCCTTTCTACCAATATTTTGAAGTAGACTTATACTGTGCGAACAGCAAACTCTAAAAGTTTCAACGGCGACTGGTGCTACGATGAATTTATCTTAGAGAGTTTGGACAGTTTGTCGTCATCAACATCTCATATCTTGAATAAAAATATCCTCGGCTATACTTCACTTTTTAAATGCACAATATTAAACTCACAGCTAACAGAAAAAAAGCCAAAAACGAAAAGACCCCAAAAGCGTGATAACTTTTTCTTCTCTTGTATTTTAGCGAATATGGCAAGATGTAATGGAGATTGGTTGGGAAAGTTACCATAAGGAGAGAGTTGGTCTGCTGAGAATCCTTTTTCTAAGCCAGTTTGCCTCATGACTCGTATCTTAAATAAAAAGCATATGCGAACAAGTGTGTAAGGTGAAGGAGGCAGAGAGCAACAGGGCGGCGACTAAGTGTCAGTCAACTCTATTTTTTACACCACTAAGCGTGACGCATACCAAATTCCAAAGCTGTACTTAAGTAAGTAGTAATGATACTATTGTAATCACTTGGATTGTCTTCAAAAGACTAATTTTGTTTTCCTTAAAAGAAAAAAAAACACCAAAAAAACAAAAACAAAAACAAAACAAAAACAAAGAAAAAGTTCGATTTCATGACAAAAATAACAGAGTTTTCCATACTGAATTCATGCGACCCGTAAAAATCAAACATTTTATTTATTTGATATTTGTCTTGTTTTGCTTTATTAGAATTCTTCTCTTGAGTTTTTAACAATTCTTTTTTTGTTTTCCTTATTCGGATATATGGACGAGAATATATCTTATTTTTGGCTCGCAAAACGACGAGAGGGTAGATCAATATTTTACACACACACACACACACACACACACACACACACACACACACACACACACACACACACACACACACACACACACACCACCACCAACAACAACAATAACAACAACACATATGCAAAAAACATCTCTCTCTCTCTCTCTCTCTCTCTCTCTCTCTCTATGTATATATACACGTATATGCACTCACACATACACTTTCACACGCATATATACATTTATATATATGGGAGGCGTGGGTGTAAATATAAAGAAATGACAATCCAAATAATATAATAAATATAATATAATATATATATACATATATATATATATATACATACAAAAGAAAAATACAAAAAAGTATATATAACTGCATATAGATTGTCGTTTACACACACACACACACACACACACACACACACACACACACATATATATGTATATATATATAAACAATACAAAAGACGGCGACTGATAGAAACACACATTATTCATACTTACACACACGCACACATATATATATATATATATATATATATGCGTGTGTGTGTGTATGCATGTATGTGTTTGTCTGTCCGTCTCTCTATCTTTTGTATTGCTTATATATATATATATATTTTTTTTTTAAATCCAAAAGAAAATTACTTCGACTTTTTAAGATCTAAATCCTGTGAGGGAGTAATGAGAAAAAAGTGATAGAGGAAAAATATTTCATTTTCTCTTTGTTTTTTAATGTTAAAAATGTACACAGTTTATATGAAATCATTGTCTGATGTCCAATATTTTTAGAAACACACACACACACACACACACACACACACACACACACACACACACACACACATATATATATATATATATATAATATGCCAATTGGATATATATGTAACATTCAATATATACAGTACATATATGAATTGTAAGATTAATATTTCTGAATTTTATATACATTCAGAGGTTTTGGTATTGCATAGTCGGAATTACTAAAAGAATTGTTATCATAAATATATATATATATATATATATATATATATATATATATATATATATATATGTGCGTGTGTGTGTGTGTGTGTGTGTGTGTATACTACAATGCAAAAGACGAATAGAAGCATGCACAAACATACATGTATATATATATATTTATATATATATATATATATATATATTTATATATATATATATATATATATATATATATATATATATATATATAAGTTTGATTAAAAACTTTATTTCTTAACTACCTTGGTAATATTTCTCTCTCTCTCTCACTCTCTCTCTCTGTCTCTGTCTGTCTGTCTCTCTCTCTCTCTCTCTATATATATATATATATATATATATGTATGTATATATATAGTGTCCAAGTCATTTCTTTAGATATAAAAATAAAAGTGTTTGCCAATAGTTCGGAAGACCGGAGTTCAATCCAAGCTAAAGTCATACAAAAGACTCAAAAAAGGGTACTAGATACCGCCTTGCTTAATTAAGCATCATAAGGTAAGGATCAAGGGAAAAGACGAGCAATCCATGGAATGGAGTTTCTACCTCCCCTACAACTCGGTGTAGTAGCTACTGAAAATGGAGACTTTGAGAAGGTTGCCAACTTTATATATATATATATATATATATATATATATATATATATATATATATATCAGAAAATATTATCCAAAAGAAAATACTTCGACTCTTAAGATTTCAAACCTGCCATTGAAATGAGAAAAAAATAGAAAGCGGGAAGATATTTCATTTTCAATTTTTTTAAAGAAGTAAAAAGTTAAAAATAAAAATGACATCGTTTATACAAACTCTTTGTATGACTTTACGTTCTTTATTTCTTGTATTTGTTTGTATATAGATATATATATATATTTCTTACTTCTAAGAAAAATGTATTTTCACTTTTTCTTTTCTCCAAAAATACAAAAGCCACAAACAAACAAACAATCAAACAAACAAACAAAAAATCATTCCCGCTTGTCGAGGATCTGTCGTATGTTCTCGGATTAATTCTTAGTAGTGGCGTGTAGGAATATAAGATAGAGTTTATCCGTAGGCGTATAATAGAATGATCCAACGTCAAAAATTTGTAGGCCTCGGAGATAAAGAAAAAAAAAAAAAAAAGAAAGATCGAAGGAAAAAAAATGCTAAATCTGAAAGTCTATACCATTTGTTTGAGAAGAAAAAAAAAAACCCAAAACCAAAGACAAAACAGAAAAACACCCCAAAAAACAGAAAAACAAAACAAAAAACGACAAACGTTCACCGGTTGTCTTACAAGAAATAACTCCGTGGCTAAGCATCCGGGCATTCACCGCGCCTTCCTTCATTGTAACATGATAACTTTGGATCCTTTATGTCGTTTACCATCAAATCACTGTAGAGGTGTATCCCCCTCCCCCCAAATAAGAAAACCCCAGAAGGTTACACCCAATTCGTTGACTATTTCTTTGCTTATAATTTCTGTTGTTTTTGTTAATACAACTTTCCAAACAGATATTCTACGGCCGGAGGCAAGCAACATAGAAAGGTAATAAAGAATAAGCCTCCAGTAATTGTCCAACTTGCATCTTGTTTTTCTTGGTGTGACGACAACCTTATCGATTAGGTAGCGAAGAAATCCAGAGCTTTGGGTTCAATTCTAACTTGAGAGCTTGATTCTTTATTTTCCCGAAGCGATCCAAATCATTGCCATCGATAATGGCTGCATCTGCTTGTAAAGTATTTATAGTAATATCATTATGATGAATTTAGTAATCGATAAAGCACTGTCAATTTACCTAGAATATATAACTAATATTTTCTGTCTCTTTACACACACACACATACACACACACGTATATATATATATATATATATATATATATATATATATATATATATATATATATATATATATATCCATTAGATCTGAAGAAGTCCTGTTAATTTTTTTTCGTGTTTTTTGATTTTATCAAAAACACATAACAGGATGGAAATAAATTTATAATCCTAATGTGACCGGTTTTTGTTTTTCCTATAGAAATTATTGCTCTGTAATGTCAGTTACATTGAGTTCTTTACCAGGAAAATTTAAATGTTCACTGTTGAATGTTTTTTTGTCCTGATGAAATTCCTCCCAACTCCGGTTTAACTGGACCGAATAATACCTATATATTAATCTATATATATAAAACCCTGAAATTCTTAATTTTTTAATTACAACTAATATAATTACACGGAATTTACTTGGGAGGTGTTCAAGATCTTAAGCGTATTTTTCTTTTACACACACACACACACACAGACACACGTATATATATATATATACATATATACGTGTGTGTGTGTAAGTGTGTGTATGCGTGCATATTCTTATAAACGAGTGTATATATATATATGTTATATATGTGTGTGTATATGTTTATATATATTTATATATTTAAACTACTAATAATGGTAATAATAAAAAAGAAAAACGAGACTAGACATGATTGGATGCGGAAGGTGATCTACCAGGAATTGTGCAAAAAATTGAAATTTGATCTTACTCCCGAACGGTACATTCACAATCACGAATCCGCCCTGGATAGTGAGATATATAAAATTCTCTGGGATTTTGAGATACGTACGAATATACCACCAAATCCCGGCCCGAACCAAAAGCCTAGTGATAATTAAAAAGTAAAAGGAACTAAGAGAGAGAGAGAGAGAGAGAGAAAGAGAGAGAGAGAGAGAGAGAGAGAGAACTTGACGTATAGTGGATATTGCTATCCTGGCAGATGACAGAGGGAAAAATCAAAGAAAGCGATGAGAGAGACAATTACATAGACCTTGCCAGAGAACAAAGAATGCTGTGGAACATGAGGGTAACAGTGACACCAATGCTAATTTGCGCGCTTTCAACGGTCACTAAAGGTTTGGAAGAGGGACTGGTTGTGTTTGAAATCTGAAGACGAATTGGGACCATCTAAAGTACAGCATTGTTAAGATTGGCTCGAATACTGGGAAGATTCCTGGAGACTTGAAGAGATTTGCCGTCACTCAAACTCCAGTGAAAGACCATCAAAGCTCGTAAAGAGTAGGATAATTATGCTTAGTAGACAATTATAGCTCCCATTAAGTATTCTTAATACAAATATATTACAGTTTTATTGTATCAAGTATTACTATCCAATATGAATAATTCTATTACCACTCCGAGTCAGAGTGCGTCTCGGAATAATATTAATGAAAGAGTTCGCCATATTCTTCAAAAATTGGATCCTTGCCTTGAAATACATTTTAGTGTCATACCCAGGAAACCCTCTTTTTGCAGGAGATACAGTGTAGGAACGGTTTGCATTAGGAATAAAATCTTTTAATAACTCAACTAGACAAAGGTGAGTTGGTTTGGTTTGGTTTGATTTTATGGTTTATCAACCATTATAGGTTATTTGATGCCAAATCCATTTTTATACATATAAACAGTTCTATTTCAAACAATTCAGTTTAGCATAAGTACACATTTTAAATGTCAAAAACTGTTCTTTTTCAAGCTAATCAGTTAGTCAATTAAGTTAATTGGTTGTAAGTATTGCTATGTGTCACTAAAAATTCCATTAAACATCAGTCATTTATTTACATACGGTTAAATATCAAAACAGTTCTATTTCAAACAATTCAGTTTAACATAAGTACACAGTTTAGTGCTATTTGACCTATAGATTGTACCTTATCATGTGCTACCACACTGGGCCCGAGTGGGCCTGAGAGCGATGGCTAAAGAGGTAATCTGCATTCCCCAAAGGTCCAGCATTACAGGATCATTTAGTGTCATATCTGGGACACTCGTCCTACCCCTCTGCAGAAATGCAGTCAGTCTATTCCGCAGTCCCAGTGTGAGTTGAAGAAAAAGTTTATTTTTCGTATCTTTAAACAGATATATAATTATCTGAAACAAGTTATGAATAACAAAGTCATATTTACAAATTTATATATATATATATATATATATAATCTCCAATAAAATACTAGATCATCATCGTCCTAAAGAACGAATTCATTTGACTCTCTCTCGCCACCCATCCCGATTAGCTATCGTTCTTGTTAAATCATCTCAACAGAATCCAGTGTCCGCACAAAGCTGAACTTCTTTTTGTTTTTGTGAGTCAGTCAACAACGGTTGTCCATGCGTTTGAGTCCATTGACAAACGTCGTTTATGACTTACTTCACCATTAGAACTCGTCACGTCTTTCTTTGATGGTTTGTGAGATGGGCGGTTAATAGTCGTGCAACTGCTGCTTTGTAGGGTGCTACTTCCAGGATTTGTTCAAAACAGCACGTAGCATCCTTGTGTAGTTCCCATGAAGTGCAACCATTCAGTATTACTTACATAGCTTGAAAGAATTCCCGTGTTTTTTTCTCATAAAAGAGATCAGATGTCCACATGGTTATATCATACCCTTGTTGGCTTGACGTTTTATTCTTTTTTTTTTCATATGTCTATCCATAATGCACTTCTATTTCATTTTTGATCTTGCTCTTCTTTATGCAAACCAGAGTCGGTTAGCGAGGAATCTCCATGGCGTTGTGGCAAACATGCTGAACTACAACATTGTACTTAGTGAGTTCGAATTCCAGTAGCACGATTAGGATCAATTTCTGACTAATACTTCAGAGAAAGGCATGAACCTCCTTAACCTCTCTAGTTATTGGTTAAATAATACCACTTCTGTCTCACAATGACAGCTTTGGCATTAAATAACCAACAGAGGTTGATATGGTATGAAAAAAGAATCCGAAACTGAAACTGAATCGCGTGAGAGATGATGATTTGTGTGAAAGGAGATGAAGAGCAATAAAACTACTGTGTAAGGTGCTCCTTGCACAATAAGGAATGATGTTGTTCTTGTTTATTTTGACTTTAAGATTCCCGAATTGTTACATATTTTTGAATATTCCTATTACAGCAATAACCTATTTTTTTAGCTTGTATCTTTTGAACAGTTTTCGCCGGCTTTTGGCTTTATCAAGATGCTTTTTTGATGAGCTCAAGGAACGTTTTAATCATATCAGATTTTTATGCATTACTACAAGTCGGGAGTGAACTATATAATCTTTTTGATTTTGTTGAGTTTTTCACTTTTTTATGTTACTACAATGTTTCAGATTGGAATCGAGTCCACCAATTTTTAAAGCTTCTTTGTACACTATTATGGCTTTATTGAAAATTATTGCGTCGTTGGAATTTGTGGCTAGCTAACTAGTGACTGACTGGGAACATGCTTAACGACTGCAGGAGTAGCTGTGAGCTGCTTATATATATATATATATATATTCAGTTCTTCTGTATGGTTTATCAATTCCGTTTTGTAAATTAAATGTTATACCGGAATAATCGGTCTTTTAAATTGTACCACCTTCTCGATAAGGTTTAGAGTACAATGACTGTATCCCCTGCAGAGGTGTAAGCATTTCCACCTACCCCAAAAGAAAAGGGTAGGACACTAAACTGCATCTACTGGTGAGACTCCAGTTTTGAATATCTGGGGAGTGTGGACCACCATTTCACTGTCATTACTTCCAGGTCCACCCTGACCCGGAGTTTTAGTACCTGTTAGTGTCCCATTTATGGGTCAAACAGGGCTGTTAATCATTTACTATACTTGAGACAATCTGTGTGAAAACAATGACCGATTCGTTTGAGAATAAAGATACCAAAAAATGATTCCTTTAAGAATTATATATATATATATATATATATATATATATATATATATATATATATATATATATATATATATATATATATGTATAAATAGAATTTGACTTTAAATAACCAAACCAAATGACCTAACTATATATACATATATCTCTGACAATAGGACTTGACGTTGAATAACTACCAATTAATCTAAACTGACTTTTTTACCTTTATAAAAAGTGATAGAGCGTTTGTTGTTCAGCTTTTGGTGATCTTTCTGGGTAAGGCTAGAAACATTTGAAGGAACCACACACACACACACACACACACATATATATATATATATATATATATATATAAGCAAATAAGTAAAGTTGGCGAACGAAGCCGAAGACAACCCGAAGGCTCCTTTTCAATAGCTTCTATACCAAGATATTGGGGAAAGCGCTATTCCTTTCCTGGATTGCTCCACTTTACCCTTGATCCGTACCTTATAATGGTAAGTGTTAAGCAAGGAGATATCAAATACCATTTTTTTAAGTCTTTGGTACGACTTGACCTGGGATTGAACCCCAGTTACCAGCTATTGGTGAACACTTTATCCACAAGACTTCACAGGCACCAACATATTAAATATCTGTAAATACTAAAATCACTAACGCTATTAGTAAACCTTTTGTAACTGAACGTTTTAAAACAAACCTAGAAAACTTTCCAACTGACAACTTCATAAAAAAACGCTACAACCAAGTCTAATGTAAAGTTGGGTGGGTGGGGGTTCGATCACAGCTTCAAGCATCCAATCTGTATAGCCACACTGAAAAGTTGTGATACAACGAAATAGTCTGTCTGTGGTGACAATATATATGCTCCTCCATGGGGTGAAGCACTCTGGCGAAGGAAGTTGTGGCTGCACTTGCATAATGCAAATCTCTTCGAAAGGATTGAGCACTCTGGTATCGGTAAAGTATAAATGTAAGCAAACGAAAGCTACTACTTAATGCCTTATAATTCCCGAGCTGACGTGGTTCGCTTATTACCGAGCGGTATGATACTAAGTCTAATGTAAAGTTGGACGGGTTTCGATTCCAGCTTCAAGCGTCCTACTAATCTAGCCACATTGAAGAGTTGTGATACAACGAAAGGACTGTCTGTGGATGACAATATATATATATATATATATATATATATATATATATATATATATATTGTATTTAAAAACATGTTTATAATAAAATATTTCGAAAAAGATTAAAGTATGTTAAAATCCTAAAAAAATGAGATCCTTTGTTTCGGTCATTTCTCTTCAGAGAATTATGTGAGTGAAAATAGAGATTATATTGGAGAAAGTAAACATTATTCAGAAACGGGGAAGAAAACTGATAAAAAAATTACCGTAAGCCAAAACAGTTGGCGCGGGTAATAATGTTTTCTTCACGTGGTCCAATTGGATTGTTAAAAAGAAATGGCATGTAAAATTGTTTTGAATTCACAATTGCGGTTTGTTTCGTCATAAGAATGGCTTCCAGTATTGACAACTGAAGTTTATTTAAACCATAGCAGGACTTCTTCCTTATCTTGGCTGGGTTGCTCAACCGTGGGTCACTGAGGGCCCAAAGCCCTCTGTCTGCCGGTGGCTCTTAATTAAGCGTCTTGTCTCCAACTGACTCCAACTCCAACTCCAACTGACCCAAGCCGTCTGTGTCCTGGTTATATTTCTGTTTGACGTCCACCTGCTTCCGCTGTTCTTCCGCTTATTTACACAGGTGCATCTCTTGATTGACGGCTCAGTCGAGGGTCAATATGTTACAATCGCAGCTACACCTTTATGAGACCAATGCAATTAAAATTCTTTTAGAGAATAGATACATTGCCAGTCAAATTTGAAACCGAATGGTAATATTGAGATTCTCGAATTTGTGCTGAAACTCTCGCATTTTTGGCTATGAATCACATGTCCACACTCCTTTAGATCAATAGTATCTGTACTTATATAACCATTCTACCACAATCAGAATGTAACAGAAGGTCAATATTTAAGAGAAATATATATTCACCCATTCCCTTGCCACTAGCAGAACATAACAGAAGGTCAATTTTTAAGAGAAATATATGTTCACCCAATCCCTTGCAACTAGCATATTAATAACAGAAGGTCAATTTTTAAGAGAAATATATATTCACCCAATCCCTTGCAACTAGGAGAATAATAACAGGTCAATTTTTAAGAGAAATATATATTCACCCAATTCCCTTGCAACTAGCAGAATATAACAGAAGGTCAACTTTTAAGAGAAATATATATTCACCCAATCCCTTGCAACTAGCAGGATATAACAGAAGGTCAATTTTTAAGAGAAATATATATTCTCCCAATCCCTTGAAACTAGCAGGATATAGCAGGTCAATTTTTAAGAGAAATATATATTCACCCCATCCCTTGCTACTAGCAGGATATAACAGAAGGTCAATTTTTAAGAGAAATATATATTGACCGAATCCCTTGCAACTAGCAGGATATAAGAGATGGTCAATTTTTAAGAGAAATATATATTCACCCAATCCCTTGCATGTAGCAGAATATAACAGAAGGTCAATTTTTAAGAGAAATATATATTCACCCATTCCCTTGCCACTAGCAAGATATAACAGAAGGTCAATTTTTAAGAGAAATATATATTCACCCAGTCCCTTGCAACTAGTAGAATATAACAGAAGGTCAATATTTAAGAGAAATATATATTCACCCATTCCCTTGCCACTAGCAGGATATCACAGAAGGTCAATTTTTAAGAGAAATATATATTCACCCAATCCCTTGCTACTAGCAGAACATAACAGAAGGTCAATTTTTAAGAGAAATATATATTCACCCAATCCCTTGCCACTAGCAGAATAATAACAGAAGGTCAATTTTTAAGAGAAATATATATTTACCCAATCCCTTGCCACTAGCAGGATATAACAGAAAGTCAATTTTTAAGAGAAATATATATTCACCCAATCCCTTGCAACTAGTAGAATATAACAGAAAGTCAATTTTTAAGAGAAATATATATTAACCCATTCCCTTGCCACTAGCAGAATAATAACAAGAGGTAAATTTTTAAGAGAAATATATATCTATCAAATCCCCTGCCACGAGCAGAATATAACAGAAGGTCAATTTTTAAGAGAAATATATATTGACCGAATCCCTTGCTACTAGCAGGATATAACAGAAGGTCAATTTTTAAGAGAAATATATTCACCCAATCCCTTGCTACTACCAGGATATAACAAATGGTTAATTTTAAAAAGGAATATGTATTTACCCAACCCCTCTGTCTCTAGCAAGATATAACAGAAGGTCAATTTCTCATAGGAATATGTATTAGCTCGACTTCTTCGCCTCTCGTAGGATAGGTCACAGGTCATTTTTAAGGTGCGTAAAGTTTCTTTGAATTCAGAGTATTCCTTCTCCAAGTTTTATTAGTTAACCAAAGTGAAAGAACGCATTCAGCCTATTTACACATAGCTGAAGAGAACTGATAGATTCAGGCCTTTTTCGAGAGCCTTATTCAGAAATGAAACGCAAATAACCTCGTCTAGAATTTGAACTCGGGTCGTCGATTCCATTTTTACGACGATAGCGAGCGTTGGAGTCTAACCCTCATTATGACACTTATAAAACTTGAACTTATAGTGTCCCAGAATATACCGATTGCATCTATGCAGAGGGGTAAGACACCCTCAGCGATTGTCCTGATATGACACTAAACAATCTGATGGTGCGGTTCTAGTAATTCTGGAACTTTGTGGAATGCAGAGTACCCCTTTATTGCCATCGCTCCCAGGTTCACTATTTCCCAGAGTTGTAGCACCTGATAGCGTCCAATCTATGAGTCCATTAAAAGTGTGTTACATTCAAACTGTACTTCTGCTAAACTGAATTGTTCGAAATAGACTTGTTTTTACATTTAACTGTGGGTAAACAAAAAACTGTACTTATGCGAAACTGAATTGTTTAAAATAAAACTGTTTATATGTTTAAAATGGATTTCGCATTAAATAATCTACAACGGTTGATATACCATAAAACCAAATCAAACCCAGTCAAACCTTGAACATTATGTGATAAGTGTTAAATGCTTTTAAAAACATCCATACTTCAGCTGTTCATTGAAAGAAGCGATTTCTGTTGAGCTAGCATCGAGAACAGGTGTGATTAAAAAAGCATGGAGAAGATTTGCAAGACTTGGCGGTTCAAATTTTGTCTAGAAACTTCCGTATGAGTGGAACTAGGGCAGGGAGCTCGCCTAAAGATCTTTCACGAATGCAACGAAAGAAAATTCACCGACTAGTAATATTATGTGAGTGGGAGAGTGGTTGAAGAGATGAAAATATTTCTTCAGTGATGGACAACAACACTATCAACAAAGCAATCAATTACGGTTATGACTAATTTAAAACATACCCCACTCGAATGTTAAGACATTTTGGTGCCCTATATATTTGAACATATGAGTGAGTGACTACTGATGTGTATCGAGGGAAATTGCCCGTACCGAATTTTTCATTTTTTTTTTTTAAATCTTGTGCCATTCTAAGCTAGAGTTAGCAAAAATCAAAATCACCTGAGTTAGAACGGAACCGGAAGTAAATCGATGAACGTAGCTGATCTGCAGCTTTATTGACTAATGAGTACACGGTAGGCGATAACCATTAAACCTTGTTTCTCTGACCGAAGATTTTAAGGTGATGGAGACGGATTAGTGTATGTCGAAATTAATTCTGCCTGGTCACGTGGAACTGGCTTCTGGTGATGGGATGTGCTTCACTTCCTGACACAAAACGGAAATACAGGCTTTTCTTTCTTTCTTTCTTTCTTTCTTGGGAGATTTTCTCTTTAACTCTTCTTTCTTTTTCTTCGGATATTCTCTCTCTCTTTAACTTTCAGCTTCTCCCTCAACGTTTCCTTACTTATCACTGGGTGCTTTTCTTTTTTTTACCTCTTATTCGAGATTCTCTCTTTATCCCTCCCTTCCTTTCACATAATATTTCACTCTTTACCTCTCTCTCTCTCTCTCTCTCTCTCTCTCTGAGGTTCCCTCTCTATGTCTCTATTTCCCTAACTCAGTGATTATATCTTTGACTTTCAGTTTCTGTCAGTGTGAAAT
The DNA here is from genome assembly GCA_963585895.1 of Sepioteuthis lessoniana. NCBI lineage: Eukaryota > Metazoa > Mollusca > Cephalopoda > Myopsida > Loliginidae > Sepioteuthis > Sepioteuthis lessoniana. The sequence goes on from OY757910.1 coordinate 41,605,579, forward strand.
TCTCTCAGAACCTTTGAAATTAAGAAAAAAAAAAAACTCTCTTTACCTCCCACTCACGCAGTCTCTCTTTAACTCTCCGATTCTTTTCACAGGGAAATTCTTTCTTTACTTCTAACTCGAAAATTCTCTCTTTACTTTTCTCTTCCTCTCACTCAGAGATTCCGTCTTTATCCTTTTTTTTCTTATTCAGAGATTCTTATTTTAGCTCTCTCTTATTTCACAAGGAGATTTTCTTTTTACTTCTCTCCCCTTCTCAATTGGAGATTCTTTCTTTCTTTCTTTCTTTTTTTTATTCGGGATTCTAACGTTAATTCTTTCTTATCTCGCTCGGAGATTCTCTCTATAACACTTCTTTCTTCTCATTCGGAAATTCTCTCTTCGACTCTCATTCAAAAATTTTCCCTTTCTTTCTCCCTTCCACTTACTAATAGGTTTCCTCTTCCCCTCCCATTCGAAAAATCTCTCTTTATCTCTCTCTCTTCCTCTTACTTAAAATTCTCTCATGTTCTGTCTCTATTCTCTCTTTTTCTTCTCTTTTCCTTGCTTTTTTTCTAGAATAGTCAAATGAGACATTTTACAATTATACCCGTTTCCTCAGTCTCTACATTACCTATTTGCCTGTATAGATATTTTGTAATCAAAGTATGTCACAAGGTCAAATTAAAAGCTGGACGATCGCACTACATTAGTCTTTCTTGTTGAAATTGTTTGTTAACCATGAAAATCAGCAGTCAAAATTCTCCATTTTTCTGTATTGGTCTTGATCCCTAACATTAAATGTGTGAATGATTGATTGATTTTAACTGCATGTCAAATTGTCTCGGGTTATTTTATGCCAAGAGGTAAGGGAATCTAATTCATTGTGTATTTATATTTACATTTTTTTGTACATTCGGCCCTGAAGATTTTTTGGCACACAGTAATATGATATCAATTATTTCTATCAAATGCAAATAATTTGCAAACAAAATTTACGGTTTCGAGTATTCTAATCTAATATTAATAATTATATAATTTTAAGTAATCATTTCTATCTCATAATAATTATTTGTTTTCATCCACTTGTATGGTTTCAAATACTAATAATAATCCTTTGTAATCAAATGTAGCCACTAGTAACAATTTTTAATTCAAATAATTTGCAATTATATAGTATCAACTATTCTAATCGAATATACATAATTTGCACAAAGTTATATGGTATCAAGTATTCTTAACTAATACTAATATTTTTTCAAACAGATCCATCCTTACAGGTACTGCCACTCCTGGTCAGAGTAGACATAGGAGTAATGACAATGAAGATTGGTTGGTTGGTTATTTTGTTTTACGGAGTTTCAACCCCTTTTGGGTTAGTTGTTTAAATTTCTGGGACGAAGTTTGATGATTTTTATCATTAAGGTTTTTCGGACTATTATCTTCATCTTTATAGTTATTTCCACAACGTTTCGACCGATATATCCTCCGGCCTTCTTCAGGTGTTTGTCGAACTCGGGAAACTTCACGGAACTTCGAACTACGTCTTTTATTGATCCCACGGGGGTCGTTTGTTCTAATTCCGTTAGCCATAACCGGGTACAAGTGTTAAGTATTCCTGTATTGTTACTTGCCTGCAGTCAGGATTGAACCTACAGCCTCCAGATCATTATCTCCTTAGAAACTTAGGGAAACAACGCCTATTACCATTACGCTATGTGTCCTGTTATGGCTAACGGAACCAGAATAGGCGACCGTTGCGAATTATTTAACGCCGAATTAAATTTCAAACAATTCAGTTTAGTATAAGTATAGTTAAATGTCAAAACAGTTCAGTTTCGATGTCAAAACAGTTCAGTTTTGATGTCAGAACAGTTCTATTTCAAACAATTCAGTTTAGCTTACATACGCAGTTTAGTTCTTTCTAACCCATAGACAGGAACCTATCAGATGTTACCACTCCGGGACAGAGTGGATCTTGGTGCGAAGAAAATGAAGGAGTACTCTGAATTCCCCAAAGTTCCAGCACTACTGGAACCTCACCATCAGATTGTTTAATGTTATATCCAGGACACTCGTTGAAGGTCTAACCCCTCTGCAGAGAAGCAGCCGGTATATTCTACAGCCTCAGTCGACTGGGCAAGCCAATGAAGGGTTACTCCACACCTTTTTAGAATTGGAGCCTCACCGTCAGATGTATATTTTGGGCCAGTGGGTCGGGGAATACATAATTATCTAAATTAGGAGATATACGAGGATGAACCGAAATCTCTGTTTAAATCTTAATTTCTTTTGTGATTTTTGGTTTCTATCTCTTTTGTTGTGTAGATAATAAACTAATTAGTCATATTTTACGTTCGAAGACTTCTCTGATGCCTCACCATCAGATTCAGTTCAATATCATATTCAGGACTCCTCCTTTTTCTTTGTTTTCTTCCCCCATCGTATTCTATGCCCCGTCAAAAGAGCTTCACTTTAAAGAGGAAAGATATTTGTGTCCGCACTAGCTCTGGCCGAAAATATAAGTTTGGTGGGAATCAGAAATAATATTTGCTTTCTTAGCGATATTTCTCTTCTGTTTTTCTTTTTCACGCGAGTCTCTCAAGAGAACATTTATAGCTTTTCTTTTTTTTTTACACTCAAAGAATTACTGCACTTTTAAGTCGTCCACTTTTCGCATAACAACTTACCCAGATGCTGGAATCTTGCATGCACCAAATGCATCTCTTAGAGAAGCATAAGATTCACCTCCTCGAAATGATCCGTACTAAATAGGAATTCTTGAAACTGTATAACTGCAAATTATTCGTGTTAAGTATAGTTACTTAAATTTCGAACAAACCCCGTTGGGAAAGGTATGAACCCCCTTATCCTCCCAGCTATAGGTTAAATAGTACCACTACTGTTCTCCTAGAAGGATGGCTTTGGCATTAAATAACCTAAAAGGTTGAGATGCCATTAAACAAAGAAACCAACCAAACCAAACCAAACCATAGTTACTTAAAGCTATAATTGTTTACAAGGTATTATTATTATTATTATTAGACATGGCATAATGGTTAGAGTGTTCGATAATGGCCCAAAAGCCCTGGGTTCAATCCCAGGTCTAGTCATACCAAAGACTTTAAAAATGGTACTTGATGCTTCCTTGCTTAACACTCAGCATTATAAGATACGGATCAAGGGGAAAGTGGGGAGAAATCCTGGGAAAAGAGTAGCGCCCTTCCCTACACATATAAATAACCGATAAAACAGATACATATTTAATCTGTTTATAGATTTATACTGTTGGTTGGTTGGTTAGGTGTTTGGGTTTATGGCATATCAACTTTTTTCGGTTATTTAATGCCAAATCCATTTTTATACAAATATTCACTCCTATTTCAAACAATTCAGTTTATCATGAGTACACAATTTACTTGTCAAAAGCATTTCTTTTTCAAGACAACTATATCTCTACTGAAGCGTAAGACTTCCAGAACGAGTGTCCTGCATATGACTGAACAATCTGATGTTGAGACTGCAATCCTGGAGCTCTAGGGGTAATGTGCAGTACCCCTTCATTCCCATCATTCCCCAGCCTACTTTGACCCAAAGAATTTGTACCTGTTAGGGTCACACCTAGTAGTTAAAGAGAATTATAAGTTTTAAGTTGCAGTACTTAAAAGCATTGTGTGTGAACAATCAATAGCATTTAAAATCGTTTAACTGTGTGAAAACAACAAATTGCAATAGTGAAACCATTTAACTGTGTGCAAACAATTGATTAATATTAAATAGAATTATTTGGGTTAGCCTACGGATATTGGCATAATGGTTAGAATGTTCGATAATGGCCCAAGAGACCTGGGTTCAATCCCAGGTCTAGTCATACCAAAGACTTTAAAAATGGTACTTGATGCTTCCTTGCTTAACACTCAGCATTATAAGATACGGATCAAGGGGAAAGTAGAAAAATCCTGGGAAAAGAGTTGCGCCCTTCCCTACATCTTGGTGTAGTAGCTATCGAAAAGGGAGCCTTCGGGTCAACATCGACTATGGTCGCCAACTTTACTTACTTACTTACTTGAGACTGTACTAGTTTACTTAATGTTGGTTGGTTGGTTGGTTGGAGTTTTATGGCATATCAAACTTTGTAAGTTATTTAACGCCAAATCCATTTTTATTTAAATAATATGTTCCATTAAAAACAATTCAGTTTAGCATGAGTACACAGTTTAAAACATTTCTATTTTAAACTATTCAAGTAGTTATATACAACAATTCAGTTTAGCGTAAGTACAGTTTTATTGTCAAGAACAGTTCAATTCGAAATAATTCAGTTTAGCATAAGCACGCAGTTTAAATGTAAGTACAGTTTAATTGTGAAAAACATTTCTGTTTGAGTTAATTAGTTTAGTCAAGCAGTTCTAATTAAGCTAATTCAGTTTAGTATGAGTACAGGTTTTGTTTTCTCTATGTTAAATGTCAAAACAGTTCTTTGTTATCAATTTAGTTTAGAGTAAATACAGTTTCAATGTCAGAAAACAATTCTATTTCAAATAATTCAGGTTAGCATAAGCACGCAGTTTGAATGTAAATATGGTTTAATTGTCAAAAATATTTCTATTTCAAGCTATTCAGTTTAGTCAAACAATTCAGTATAAGTATGCTTTTAGCTCTATTTAACTCATAGATAGGGACCTATCAGGTGCTACCACGCCGGGCCAGAATGGACCTGGAAGCAATGGCAATAAAGGGGTAATCCGCATCCCCCAAAGTTTCAGCATTGCTGGAACCTCACCATTAGATAGTTTAGTGTCATATCCAGGACACTCGTTGGGGGCGGGGTTTTACCCCTCGCCAGAGAGGCAGTCAGTGCTTAATGTAAAACAATTTCTTTTATAAAAAGAAGTCTGCATTAAAGAAACTAACAAGGGCGGACATGCCATAAAACTAATATTATATATGTTAACAATAACTGAAACCATATGACTGTGCAGAAATTATTTGTATTAGATTAGGATCCTTGAAACTAAATGATGCGTGCAAATTAGTTGTATTAAAAAAGGGTTGCTGTATATAATCGCACATCAAGTGACTTTCTGAGTCTGAAATTGCGGTGTAATATTAAGAGTCATACCGTACACAAGATACAAACTTTGTGAGTGAGAATTGTTGGATAGAGCTAGGCCTAGTTTGTATCTTTCAACTAATGCGACTCCTAATATAAGGCTGAAATTTCGATCTGAAAAAGTCACATGATACGCGAGTATATACGATATTTGAAGACATACCTATTTTTATGTTTGCGTAAAAATTCATTTAAAAAAACAATGATTAAAATCTATTCTTATTCTTGACTGAATACAGCATTTCTATATCGCTTTTTGAACATTATTGCAACTCTTTTCCTTGAGTGAAAAGATAATAGATACTGATTTCGGTAAAAAATAAACCAACAAAGGATGATATGCCGTAAAAGATTATCAACCAAGCAACCAATTGTATTGCATTATACCATTCTTTTCGCTTGTTTCCATGTTGGTCCTACTGCTAGTCCTCCTTTCGTAAATTGCCCAGTTGCTTGCTTCTCTGCAGAGAGGTAAGAACCCACAATCTGATGGTAAGGTTCCAGTAAAGCTGGAGCTTTGGGGAATGCAGTGTACCCCTTCATTGCTATCGTTCTCAGTGTAATATAATGGCCGAAGCATTTCGTTTTATATATCTTACCTTTGGGTTTAGTTAGGCTGAGAACCTTTCGGCTCAGCACATGGGTTAGTTAGGTGCAAACTTGAGCGCAGATGTTAACGCGCACGCGGGGATGATGTGTCGTTCACAGATGTCAAAATAAAAATCCCAGATAGAAAATTGTGACTTGGGAATGTGAATGACGTCATGCATCGGAAGCGCGCGCGGAAAATTTTGGGAAATTTGAAAAAGTCAGTTAGTTGAGTGGAGTCTTGCAGTCCGAAGAAGAAGGGTGACTTTCGCTTGCTCGCCGAGGCCTTGAGGCGGGTGCTACACGTGTTGGGAGGGCAGATAGAAAAGCCAGAATAGAAAGAATGTGTATCTCTTTCCTTATGTCGAAGGGCCTTTAAACTCAAAGGTAATAAAAAAGTTTCGTACCTGAACTAAGAAGTCGTAAGTGTTTTTCGTGTTTCGGGATTCCCATGTTCTATGTATATATGTTATGAAAATTCTATGTACGTGTCACATATCCGTATCATGGGTATGGTACATGAAACATATTTCCTTTTTTTTTTTCAGGTGCGCTCAAGTTTGCACCTAACTAACCTATGTGCTGAGCCTAACTAAACCCAAAGGCAAGATATATAAAACGAAATCCCTCGGCCATTATATTACATCAGTTCCAGGTTGGCCTGGAGTGGTAACACTTAATAGGACTCCATCTATGGGTCAAATAGTAATTTACAAATCTCTTTGCTTCGATATGGCACAAGGCCGAAAGAATGGGGCACCAAATGAGACTCGAACTCACTCGTGTAGGTTTGCTGGTCTAGCTTGCTAACCGTTACACCACTAGAGGTGTCCTCTATGGGTTAAATAGAACTAAACTGTGTACTTTTGATAAACTGTATTGTTGAAGCAGAACTGTTTTTTAACATTGAAACTGTGTACTTATGCTAAACTGAATTGTTTGAAATTGAATTGTTTTGATAGTGAAACTATGTACTTATTTTAAACTGAAATGTTTTAAATAGAAATTTTTATGACATTGAAACTGTTTACTGATGCTAAACTGAATTGTTTGAAATGGAATTGTTTTTGACATTGAAACTGTGGACTTATGCTAATCTGAATTGTTTTAAATAGAACTGTTTTTTGACATTGAAACTGTGTACTTATACTTAACTGAATTGCTTGAAATAGAACTGTTTATATATATAAAGGAAGATTTGGCATTAATAGCCTAGAATGGATGATGTGCCATAAAACCAAATCAAACCAAACCTTTTTTAAATACAACTTCGAGATTTATCTGCTGCTCTATTGCTACCCAGTTTGCACTTTCATTTAATTGGAGTCTGTGTTACTGAATTGGCGTACCCGGAATTTAGAGTCTTCTCCTCCCACTTCGAGCCTCCGTAATTTGTGTTTCTTCGACGAGCATA
>OY757910.1:41612869-41640369 GCA_963585895.1 Sepioteuthis lessoniana
CGAAAATAGAATTTTTAATAGCATAAAAAAACCTCCAATATACCTAAGATATGTTGATGACATCCTTATTCTTACTAATAATATTAACGAAATCAACATACTACAAGACACCTTCCAAAACAATTCAGTCCTTAACTTTACTCATGAACTAAACAAAAACAATAAAATTTCCTTTTTAGATGTTCTCATTGATACTAACAACAATAATAACTTCACTACCTCTACTTACAAAAAACCCTCTAGTAATAACTCCTGTACCCTCAACTTTAAAAGTGAATGCCCCTTCAGATATAAAAAAGCAATTATTCATAATCTAATATCCCGTGCCAAACTAATATCCTCCTCCAAAACAATATTTTATAAAGAGGTAGAAAACATAAAACAGGCTCTCATCAACAATGGGTTTCCGAACTATATTGTTGATGAACAAATTAAACGTATGATCAAAAATGTTAACCAACAAAATAAACAGTGTACTTCTCCATCCAGCCAAACAAACATATATCAAACTTTTTTATCGTAACCAAATGCACTACAATTACAAATCCGATGAAAAAATTTTGAAAACATTGATTTACAAAAACATACTCCCCACTGATCCTAATAAAAAAATAAAACTTGTTATATATTATAATAAGTTTAAAACCTCGAATTTAGTCATTAGAAATAATTCCTCTCCCTCGATTGGAGTTTTGCAAAAAAACAACGTTATATATAAATTTAAATGTCCTTTAGGAGATTGTATCTCTGATAATAATAATATATATGTTGGTTTAACCTCAACTACCCTGTTGAGGAGACTTACAATGCACCTTTCAGACACAAGTTCAATAGCTCAGCATTTAAAAAAAACATTCATGCCGAACAACACAACTACGGAAAATTCTCACCGACAACACAACAATATTAGAACATCAAAATAATAAACAAAAACTTCAGATTCTCGAAGCATTACATATCAGAAACCTGCAGCCGACACTTAATAGAATTAATTTTCAAACCAGTGCTAATGTACTTAAATGTCTTTAGCTACTGGCACTAAATATAGAATCACATTCAAAAACAAACGCCAAAACCTTCAACGGCAAAGACGCCCTTACACAGTAGTAATATGCTAAAACAAAAGTTATATCACTTTTGTAATAGATCCTCCCCTGATGATGGCCCAAAGTCGGGCAGAAAGTACTAGGGATACATGCAACTATGGACAATACATAAATCAATTCCCCCAGAATACGATAAAAGTAATACGGGAATTCGAACGGATCCAAAAGAAAAAAAAAAAAAAAATATATATATATATATATATATATATATATATACTGTTTAGCTAAAAGCGTTATAAAAATGTCTTTGTCCTCGATGTGCCGACAAAGCCGCTTTTTAATCAGATAGAAAATCTAAAATATCTCCGAAGCATCCATCTTGAATCCAGTACTAGGTTCTTTAATTATTGAAAATTACATGCTAGATGTTTTGCAGATAAACATTTTCTCCGGAATATTGCACAAGAGATCTAATATATGGATATTTAATAACCTGAGTTCGACATTAACGTGTTCTTAATGGACATAAAACCATTCCCATAAAATCATGCAATGTGCAGGACACATTATTCTGTAGAAAGATACTACTTGTATTCTGGAAGACTGTTTCCCTAAGTTGGTAAGCGTGATAAGATAGTTGCTTGGCTTTACGCCTTGTCAAATTTTGTTTGGTAATTTAATGCCAAACAGTCCGGTCGGCTGAGGGTATAGATAACAACGAACGCATCTCTGCAGAGAAGTAAGACTCCTCCCAATGAATGTCTTGGCTATGTCATTAAACCGTTAGATGATTAATCTATAATCAAACACTTTTGGGGAATGTGGAGTACCTACTCATTGATATTATTCCCGGGTCCACTCTGACACAGAGTGGTAGGACACTAATGGGCCAAATAGACCTCTTCGCCCATTCAACTGTGTGCAAAGTAATGATTGATGTTAGATTAAATGGTTAGTGCCACATAGTAATACTGTTTAACTGTGTTCAAATGAATAAGTATTGTTGAATCAAATTATTGTGTTAAATATCAATACGTGAAACCATTTAGTTTTGTGGAAACAAATTAGCTCAAATTTCACAGAAATGGAATAACCTACAAACTATTCCTTGAGAAATCATATATATCAACATTTAATTGCGTGCAAACAAATAAGCTTTGGCTCGTTTAAAAATGTTATGTACAGACTAGGTGTTTACAAATCACACACACACACACACACACACACACACACACACACACACACACACACACACACACACACACACATATATATATATATATATAAACAAGATTGCAACAAATAATATTGATCTTCTTAATGTTAAGTAGCAATATTTGAAACCGTCTGAGTGCAAAGAAATGAACTTTCGCTTGTTGAAAAATGTCTAGAAACTATGAGTTCCCAAATCATATATATATATATATATATATATATATATATATATATATATATATAACAGAATTTGGTATAAAATAATCTACATGAGTTGATATGCCATAAAACCAAACCAACCAACCAAACTTAATGCTAAAGTCAGTTATTTTTTCAACCTGTTATTAGATTTTTTGTAACTAATAAAGATTTTCAGTAAAAAATATTATGGCTTCGAGTAACTACCTTAATACTAATAATTTACACAAAATTCTTTCAGCTAAGTACCTATATATATATATATATATATAAATATACAGTCTGAAAATGAAGTTACAGTCTGAAAATGATTGTTCTGTTTCTTCGTTGTTTTTCTTCCCATTTAATGATATATCAACTTTTTAGGGTTATTTAATACAAAATCCATCTTTTTAGAATAACAGAAGTGGTACTATTTAAACCAATAAAGCGGAGAAGAAATTTTATAGCTTTCTCGAGTATATAAGCTCGAAAGTGAATATAATAGCGCAACTGGAGTTCGAATTCACTGACTAAAATTTAGCAGTTCAGCACGTGAGCCACTATGCTACAAAAACCCTCTCTTTTTGAATATGAGTTTCAATCTGCGCAAAATTAATCATCCAGCATAGTGCCTATATGCCGACAGGCACTTGATCCTTGTTTATTTTCAACTTCCTGGCTTGGAGGATGGAACGTTGATATGACCCAGGTCTCGGCTAATGGTTTTCAAATACTGTTGTCTTTGTTGGCCTCCTGGACATTTCTACCTAAGTTTATTGAGGTCTACGTCAAGGAGGTCCATTGTAGGATAATCGATATCACATGTATATCTATATGCAAACGTTTTAGCGAAAGAAGAAAAGACATTAGTCTAATGATCACGTATGCGAGAAATTGATCGTCACAAAAGTTGTTGACTCTGCTTATATGCTATTAATACTTAAAAATGGAATAAACATGGCCAAGAATACACACACACACACACACACATATATATATATATATATATATATATATATATATGAGGGTTGTGTAAAGGAATGTATAAAAGTCGAATTCAAAAATTTATAATTTTTATTTCTTTAATTTGAGTGAAAATTTCGCTGAAAAGCAAATGTATAAAATGTTTTCTTTTTAGAACGAGCATTGATATTTTTATGAATATCGTCAAGATTCACGCAAAGAAGTGTAGCAGTAATTTTTTGCTTAAAATAAAGGGACATATTTTGTGTGAATAAATGACTTTATATCTGTTAGTCACATTGTGATTAAAAAATATTAATAGCTTAATACAAATGTGTGTGAACTGCTGCTGATATATTATTCAGCGAGGTTCCTGTAAATAATTGTAACGCAAATATAAATATAAACAAATATACGTTCAATCTAAGAAAAATGAAATGAGTGGGAATAAAAGGAGTTGATATGAAATGAGTTGAAATGCAATGTTTGAAAGAAAAAAATGTAGATTTTCACTTAAAAGAAATAAACTGAAAGTTATTAGAGTAAGTTATAATTCATGTCTTATTGTTAGTTGAGTAAGTACAAACAACTCCATACTTAGAGAAGACATATTTATTTCTTCGTTTATTTTCACTACTTTTCTTGGCTCGAAAGTTGTTGACTTATATATATATATATATATATATATATATATATATATATATATGATTGGCTGAGAAAGTGTATTTCTAACATTTTTGGAGTGAAAAGATTTCTAAAGTTTTTTGTTGAAACAATTCAAATATGATCGTTTGCGAAGATCCTCTAAATTTAAAAACTAGCGCAAAATTGCTTATTGGTGGATGGATGCAAAAATATAGATACAGCTTCGTGATCCTATTTTTTTCACGAAAATTAACTCCTTTTAGGTATGGAAATAAACTGAGTTTCCAAATATATATGTATTTGTGTACGTGTGGGCATGTGTACTTGTTTAAAAAATGATATCATTTGATATGTACGGTGTGTAATCGAAATATTCATATAATTTCGTAATGATGAATGAATTTTGATCTATTTATAATCAAATTTTGATCTATACACATTCTAAAATAACTAAACGCCTTTTATTTTCGAGTAAATGGCATTTTTATACCTAAAAAGAAAAAGATATAAAAAATTGAAAAGAATTTTGAGTGGTTCCTACACATTTTATTAAATTTTTTCATCATTTTTACGAGAATAATTTAAGTTATTAGATTATGAAATGATATCGATTATTCGAAATGCCGTAAATATATATATATATATATATATATATATATATATATATATATATATATATATATATATATTCGTCGAAAACGAGGAATGATTCGAAATCTCTCGATGAACAAACGGAACGTGGATTCTGCACAATGTTTCTAATATCAGGTGATGTATTTTAAAGAAACGAACGCTTATTCGTTGATAAAACGGCCAATTGACGAAACGCTATAGTATCGAATGACTTTGTTTCTTTATAAATCCCTACTTTCTATTTGGATTACTTGTTGTCAATTTTTCTTCACAAATTGTCGGATTACTATCCATTATTTTCTTCCATATATATATATATATATATAGAGAGAGAGAGAGAGAGGACTATGCACACATGTTTGTTTAACAGTATATATACAGATACATTCATGTATATATATATATATATATATATATATATATATATATATATATATATATATATATATAAGGTGTTTCGAATAATCGAATGTACATTCATCCTGTTAAACTAATAAATCAGGGATGTGATTTTATTTCGAGATGTATGCTTAGAAATAAATTTAAATTATTTTGAAAAATATTTTAATGAATAAATAAATAATAGATATATAACTATGATATATTAAATTGATAACTGAATTAAAATCTAAATTATTATGAGTAATTTTTACATTATTATTGTAATTTTGCAGGGATATTTTATTGTAAATGACATTAGTTTTAGATTGTTTCATTTCAATTTAATGATTAAAATTTGATGTACTAAAATAAGATATGCCTGAATAATACTTTTTAATATAAATGCTTGAATGTTTAAATGTGTGTTTTTGAAGCAAACAATTTTTCCAGTTAAATGTGAAGTACGATGGAATCGGATGTTACTTTACATGCCAAAATAAATTGATACTTACATATTGCTACTTGAATGGGAAGGGTTACATTTTTATAGGAGAAATGAATTTTTTCTTCGTATTTTTTCTTCAAGTCTGGTTTCAAATGGGAATGAGTTATTTTAATCCATTTTCTTGTTAGATCTGAAGAAGTCCCATTAGTTTTTTTGAGCATTGATTTATATCAATGCTTTTTTAACAGGATGGAAATAAATTCATCGTCTTAATGTGACCGAGTGTTTTTTTTTAATGAATAAATAATTCATATATATATATATATATATATATATATATATATATATATGTGTGTGTGTGTGTGTACGTACGTATTTACGTGTGTATGTATATGTTCAGATGTGTATGTTATTTGTATGTGTATAATGGTGTGGCTTAAATGGATTTACTTATTACGTTTATGTTATGGTAATATTATAACTAAGCTGTAAACTAGGGCTGACAATCATTACCCAGCCACTTACATTAGAACCATTTGCTCACATATGCTATATATATATATATATATATATATATATATATATATATATATATATATATATATATATATATATATATATACCTATATATATGTATATATATATATGTATACATGTATATATATATGTATATATGTATATATATATATATATATATATTTATATATATATATATATTCATTCCTTTATTTATTTATATATATACATACTTGGCATGATTTTATTTACAAATTTAAGCATTTAAGGTTTAGTAATAATATGAATATTATGATTATATGTGTGATATAATTGTAATCTTGAGGATTTATAATTTCGTGTGGTATTCGTTCATAATTTTAGATAATTTCTTTACATTAACCAGTATAATTTTGTTAATGTAACCAATAGAATTGAATAGTATTAAAAAGACACCTTCGTTAGGTTTTTTTTTATTAAAATAGTATGAAGAATCAACAAAATATATTATAATATAATTTGATATTTGTTAAAAGGTTATGAATTCCAATGTAAATTGTTTATAGTAGATCGTTTTCTATTCCGGAATCAATTTATTTTTTTATTCTATGTGTTTTACTTATCTCCTTCATTGGGTTTAAGAGTTTGTTTACCATTACATAAAAAATAAGTGAAAGAAAAGAGAGAGTTCAAAAATTGATACATCTTGATACAGGAAGTGAATGTAATTTGTCAAATAGACAAGAAAGACAAATAGTACTCAATAGAAAACAAAAAAGCAAATTTTAAAAAATGCAAAGGAAATTTGGTTTATGGAGATAGGGCAACCTGAATTTGTTGGGTTTTTCTAAATCTTCATTTGAAATTTCTCATTATTTCTTTGTATGTGTATGCATACATACATACATACAAACACATATATATATATATATATATATATATATATATATGAAACCTAATGTATGTGCACATAGAATATGTACTGGAAGAAAAGAATGAGTACATAATCGCACACACTCATATAAACACCAAACCCCCATATATATATATATATATATATATGTGTGTGTGTGTGTGTGTATGCGTGTGTGTATGTGTGTTTTTGTATATATATATATATGAATGTTTGGATGTGTGTATGTATATGCATGCATATGATTTTTCTTCATCTTCTCATCTTAGCGGGATATGTCTGGTAAACATGAGTAAGTTGCAGTCCCTGGTCTCCATTTTTCATTTCCGGTTGTCTTCCTGTTTTGGAAATTGCTACTGGCTAAAATCGGTGAACAACACAAGAGACACCTTAATATTTAATTTAAACCATTATTCAATTCTGAAGACCCGTGACAAATCGGTTCACTTGCTCATTGATTTCAACCCAAACACTACAGCAAATCACTTTACTCTGCTCACTAAAGACAAATCAGGTATGCCTAAATGTTTAATAAATGAGAACTGTTATTAAAGAACTTTCATGTTCTATATTACTCATTCCATTTTGAGTTAAGTAAAGTTGTTGTAATGAAAATAATCTTTCGTAAGTGTCGAGTTGTCTAATAAAGAAAATTCTTCTGGTTTATTTCAACATCGATCAGAAGACGAACTGGGGACAGCTAGAGAAGAAAGTCCGAACTCATAAGCGACGTCCTCTTATGGATTCCTTCCCAGGAACATGTTCGTGTTAGCCAGTGAAGACTTACATCACCTCTGGGCGACACAAGATAAAGAATAAAAAAACTTGCTAAGAGTGCTGGATGGCGAAAGATTCAGGGAACTCGGTGCTGTTCGTAGCGAATATATATATATATATATATATATATATATATATATATATATATATATGAAAAAGTATTTAATCCAGTAAATCCGGAGTTGGGAACATTTCCAAGCAGGACAATTAAAATATTTAAAAATAGAATGTTAAATTTACGTAATCCCGGTCAAAAACTCAATGCAAATAAAATCCACGGAGCAAATTATTTTAAAAAAAAACAACTATCGGTCACATTAACATGATAAAATTATTTCGATCCTGTTAAAAAGCATTGATAATAAATCGATGCTCTAAAAATTGATCAGGACTTCTTTAGATTAAACATGAAAAAGTCCTTTTCATATTTTAGAGCATTGATTAATATCAATGCTTTTTAACAGGATGGAAATGAATTTATTATCATAATGTGACCGATTGTATTCTTTAACATATATATACGTGGCGCATTCAATAAGTTACCGGACTTTTTTGTACAGGCATTTAAAATTATCGTGGACTCTTGAAACTTCAGTATGTCATTGTTATACAGGTTATGAGATGACTGACCAATTTTTATGATTTTAGGTTCAAATGAACAGCTACAGCAGCAATTGGAATACACTCTACTAAAGCCTGATTGTCACAGCTGGTGAATTTCAAATATGCAATCTAGACGTGAAGACAGTTTAGAAGAACGATTTACAATAAAATTCTATTTTGAACTTTGAAAAAATGCCACAGAAACGTATGGGATGCTTCAGACTGCTTTTGGAGCATCTAGTATGAATCGAGCATGAGTTTTTGAGAGGCATAAGAGATTCAAGGAAGGCAGGGAGTCTGTGAGGGATGATGAGAGGTATGCGAGGAGTAAGGAAGTCCATACACCAGAGTTGATTGGCTAAAGGATTAGTGTTTGGGTTACTATGTTGAGGTTTTAAGCGAGTTCAGGAAGAGATTCCCTCGGAAAAGGCCAGCTCTCTTCAAATCAGGTCAGTGGTATTTCCACATCGACAATGCACCGGTCCACAACTCCATCCTTGTCACAGACTATTTGACCAAGATGGGCATCAAGACAGTTCGTCACCCTCCCAGTAGTCCAGACCTTGCTCCCTGTGACTTTTGCTTATTCCCTAAGCTCAGAGGCTGTGGTTATGAGACAATTGAGGAGATGAAAGAGGCTGTGATGAAGGTCATTGACACGCTCACACAAGAGACTTCGATGGGGCCTTCCAGAAGTTGTTGGAACGGTACAACAAGTACATTGCAGCCGGAGGAGATAACTTCGAAGGGGACTCGAGTTTCATGTATGCACTATCAATAAAAGTGCCCATACGAAAAAATTCTGTAAATTATTCAATGATTCTCGTATATATATACATGTTTGTGTGTGTGCGTGTATGTGTGTAATTTTTTTTCTTTTTGTTGTTCCAACAAGAGAAAAATAAATATTATAAATGAATAGATTCGCAAGTGCATTTGATATTTTAGATATTTTTTTTATAACTTTGATCTACACGTGCTTCTGATTTCATTTTCGTCTTCAAGAGGCAATTACTGGTTAGGGAAGTTATTTTGGCCCTTATTGTGGTGATTGTTTGTATAAGGTTGCATTTTTTAAAAATTCCAAGATACGTGTTTCTGATTTAACCTGACCAAAATGATACGAAACTCATTATTGAATACAATGAAAAAATCCTGAATACGTACGAAACATAGAGGAAATCTACCCAAATCGACACACTGACGGCAAACATAACTTTTAAAATGTAAACAAACTAACGCTACTATTTAATACCTTATAATTCCTGAGATGACGTTGTACGCTTGTTGGCTGAGCTGTAAGTTGGGTGGGTTTCGATCCCAGCTTAAAGCGTCCTACGTGTGTAGCCACACTGAAGAGTTGTGATACAACGAAACGCTCTGTCTGTGGATGATAATATATATATATATATATATATATATATGTGTGTGTGTGTGTGTGTGTGTGCGTGTGTGTGTGTGTGTGTTTGTATTTCACAAAGTCCCCAAGACGGCACACAGTGTCTGCTGGAAACAGATGTGTGTAAATCTTTGTTAGTTGCTTATCACTGGTGTATCCATGAGTAAGTGCATGCATGTCCTTTTCTGCTTCTCCAGCAGTTCTCATTGTGGCTTGTTCCTCTTATTTGGATGGTTTGTGAAATGTTAGGCAAGTGGTCCTAAAGCTGCTGTTATACGGGGTGCTGCTTCTAGGATGTGTTCAAAACTGTGCATCGCTTCCCTGTGTAGTTCCCATCAACCCTTTTCTCCAAGTGTATTGTAAGAGCCTAGGAGGTGCATTAATGCAGTAGTACCAACGTGACTACAGCTTGGAAGAATTACCGATCTATTTTGTCTGAGTGATCAGATTTCCGTATGATTGATAACACACACACACACACACACACACACACACACACACACACACACACACACATATATATATATATATATATATATATATATATATATATATATATGAAGAAATATTGATAACAAGTTGATCCAAATAGGAGTGATTTATTGAGAAGCAAAGTCGACACTATAGCGTTTCGGTTCTAGTGAACCATCATCAGGACTATGAGGGATGATATTAGTGATGTTAAATCAACGATGGATGTTTAAAAATGCAAAATACAAAAACTTTAGGAAAATGTGTATAACCAGAAAAAGTTGGCCATTTAATTAGTGAATCAGCATTTGTTGTTTTAAATTTCGACATTTGACTTATTAGGAATATTGTATAGAATTTATGCTCCGTTTGTTCATCGAGAAAGATTTCGAATCAAAAAGAAGAAAAAGAAAAATAAAAAGAAAAAGAAAGCATAAAATTATGATATATGAGGATTAATGTGGAATATATTAACTAAAGATGGAATATATATATATATATATATATATGTACATTACCAGTCCAATGTATTTGTCCATCCACAAACATCTTTATTTTTCACCCTAAAAGTGTTACTTCTAACTAAGCAATTAAAGCACCAACATGATTTTATTCATCGTACAAAAGACAAGTATTCCCGAGTTACATTAAATACAATTTAAACCAAAAAACGCAAAAAAAAATTCTTAAAATTTTGATTAATTAAAATGACGCCCTTTGGCCGCAACCATTGCTTCACAGATTGTCAGCATTCTTTCCACTAAAGACTGAAGGTAGACTGAAAATAGTTTTTCCCAGCTTTCCTTCAAGAGTTGCCAGAGGTGAGCCGCACTTGTACCTTAGCTCTGACTTTTCTGTCAAGTTCACCCCAATAGGATTTAAGTTTGCTGATTGCGTCGGCCAAGACATTTGAAAGACGTGCTTGTTTTTCTTTTTTGAGAGTGGCCAAATACTTTTGACCTTAGTGGAGATAAATGGATAGATAGATAAAGAGAGAGGGGGAGATAGAGAATGAAAGATAGAGAGTCTAAAATAATTATTATCTCATTTTGTTGGTCATTATTTGAAGAAACGGACTCTCCATTTCCAGGGAAAGGCATGAATCCATCTTTTCTACCCTTCTAGCGGTGCGTAAATAGTAAGCCAGAGTGCGCTCTTAAGCAATTAGTCTAAGAAAAGGAAGACTGAATTCAAACCAGCTGTACTCCGTCCAAAAATTAGTGTTCTTTTTATCCTACCCGTAGAGGAGTTATTGCGTAAATACGTATCTCACCTTCTTTAGATCATTAGTAACTATAAATTTTATGAGTTGTCTTCTAAAAGAATAATAACACAAACAAAACAAAACAAAACTATCCTTTGACCAAATATTGGAAGTTAAAATCTATTTTGAAAAAAATCAACAAAACGAAAATACAATCCTTTAACAGAATGTTAGAAAGAATAAGCTTTTAAAAAAAGAAAACAAAAATAAAAACTCATTTGCAAAGACAGTTCTTTATAAAAATTAACAAGTTTAAAAATTGCTACAGATAAAGTATTCATTTATAAATCATATAATTTTTAGATATTTGTATAAACTGGATTTCGCATTAGTAACCCACAAGATTTGATATGCTGTAAAACTCGATCAACCGACCATATAACCAACTGAACTCTTGAGAATAAAATAAGACGCAAGTTAGCTTGAGAGTGGAATTCTCTTCTCCAATTTAAGGTTTTTCTCGTGTTTATATTGGAATTTCCTCGTTCCTATTTCCTTTTATATCCCCTTTTTTTTTAATCGTATTTCGTTTCTTTTTTCTTACTTTTCCCAATTCTTTCTTTCTTTCTTCCTTTCTTTCAACATTCCAATTTCCATCTCCCCCTTTGTTTCTTTCAGCCTTTTTCTTTTTTGCTTTCTTTTATCCCATTTCTATCTACCTTTTTTTTTTTTTTTTTTTTCAACATTTGTATTCTTTCTTTCTTTTTTCTTTCTTTGAGTATTTTTCTTTTTTTCTTTTCTTTTCAGTATTCCATTTCCTTCTTTCTTTTTTCTTTATTTCTTTCAACATTTGTATTCTTTCTTCCTTCCTTCCTTCCTTCCTTCCTTCCTTCCTTCCTTCCTTCCTTTCTTTCAACTGACAAACTGACATATGAACTTTTCTAAAGCTGAAAAACAAAATAAAAACGCATGTATGTATTTCTAACAAAATGCGACGTAAATTAATTCCCATATTATATCACACTGACATATACTAAGCTCAGCTTAGCTTAGCACAAAGCTAGAAGCATGAGTAAGTCAGTGAAAATTGAACTCACAATGATCCTCTAGACTAGTTTTTTGACCATTACATAACGCAAGGCACCTTCATAGAAAAGAAACATTAAAGAATATACTTACAGAATGATTTATACTTTGAATGTTCTGCACAGTATTTCATTAATGGATATCCGAATTAGAGCCAGTGGAATAGTTCCCAAGAATATGGAAAATAAACTGAGGAAAATTTGAGACCACCCAGACCACAGCACTGCTAAAATCAACTTGGATACAGAGAAGAGCTGCGAGATATAAAACAATTTGATGTCATTCACACTCCAGGGCTAGCGTAAAAAATTTGCAAGAAGCAAAAAACAGATAGCAAAAAACAAAAAACAAAAAAAAAAAAAAAACCAAAAAACAAAAACAAAAACGAGGAAACAGAACTAGGAAGAAAAACAACTGTAAGGATATTTCAAGCAATAAACTAGCGTTATTTTACGCGAAAAGATATGGAGATGGCTATGAAGGGGAAATCTATAGAAAGAAACTGAATCTCTACTAATTATGACACAAAACAAATGCCGCAAGAAAAAATAATATCAAGGCAAAAATTGATAACACACAAAAGAATGACCAGTGAGGATGATGTGGGAAGATAGATGAAGCGATTAATCCCATAATAAGCAAATGTATTACCAGACTTGGTATGACTGGGTGGGTTTATTGATCCACTGCGTTTAGCGAAAGAGCTTAAATGTTAACCATAGTAGCAAATGGTATTTGCACAAACTAGACTCCATCCAAGAAAATGGGATTCATAAAATTCTCTGGGATTTTGAAATACAAATGGATCATCTAATTCTGGCCACACGACCAGACCTAGTGATAATGAAGAAAAAAAAACACGAAGAAATGAATAAAGAAAAAAAGAGAACTTGCTGTCCTATGGATTTTGAAATTCCAACGGATCATAGAGCGAAAATAGAATAAAACGAAAAGATAAACAAATACTTGGACCTTGCCAAAGAACTAAGAAAAGCTGAAAAATACGAGAGTGAAAGTGATATAAATTGTAGTTAGCGTTCTTGGAATGACCGCCAAAGGCTTGAAAAAGGGGACTAGAAGAATTGGAAATCAGAGGAAGAAACGAGATCATTCAAACTACTGTATAGTTAAGAACAGTCAGCGGACTGAGAAGAGTCCTGGAAACCTGAGAAAACTTGCTGTCTCTCAGAATCCAGTCAAAAAACTCGCAAGGAGTTCGAAACAACCCAAAAAAAAAAAAAAAAATTGGAAGAAAAATAGCTCTATGGACGTTTTAAGCAACTAACAAGCGAAATCTTACACGGGAAAATGTGGACGTAGTTAAGATAAGAAAACCTTAATAGAGAAACTGATTCTCTTCTAATTGCAGCACAAAACAACGCTAGAAGAACTAATCATATCAAAACAAGAACAGAAAAGACACAACAAAACTGCAGATGTCGGTGACGGAGACGAAAAGATCAATAATATAATAAGTGAATGCAGCAAATTAGCACAGATGAAGTATAAGACTAGACACGACGAGGTGGGCAATGGGATCCACTGGGAATTGTGCAAGAAATAGAAGTTTGACCCTACGAACAAATGATATATGCACAATCCAGAAACTATACTGGAAAATGAGACGCACAAACTGCCCAGGGACTCAGAGATACAAACGGATAACCTAATCTAAGCCAGACGACCCGACCAAGTAATAATTAATAAGCAAAAGAGAACATGCCGAATTGTGAACTTTGTCGTCTTGGCTGACCACAGAATGAAATGAAAAAAGGCGAAAAGAAAGATCAGTATTCCGACCTAGCCAGGGAATTGAAAAAGCTGTGGAACATGAAAGTGACGGTGATACCAATTGTAATAAGTGCTCTTGATACAATCACCAAAGGATTGATACAGGGACTTGGAAATAAGAGGACAAATGGATAACATCCAAAGGTCAAGATTATTGAGATCAACTGAGATTACTGCGAAGAGTCATGGAAACTTGAGGAGACTTGCTGTCACTCAAACTCCAGTGAGAAAACACCGGCAAAAGTTCGTGTGAAAAACTCGAAAAATAATAATAATAATCATAATAATGATAATGACCATGCATAAGGCATTAAACCCCAGAGACGACGATGACAGACTATATGTATCTAGAAAACAGGGAGGAAGAGGACTTGCCAGCATCGAAGACACCGTTGACGCATCCATACGACGGCTCAAAGTCTACACAGAAAAACACGAACGAGGACTAATTACAACCATCAGAAACGATGCGGACAACACGATAAACGAAAGAATGACAACAACTAGGAAACAAAAATGGGAAGGAAAACAACTCTATGGCCGCTTTAAACGTCTAATAAACAACATCTCACACCAGAAAACCTGGACCTGGCTAAGAAAAGGAAATCTTACGAGAGAAACCGAATCCCTCCTGATAGCAGCACAGGACAATGACATAAGATCCAATCATATCAAAGCGAGAATAGATAAGACGCAACAAAACAGTAAATGTAGGCTATACGGTGACAGAGAAGAAACGATCAATCACATAATAAGCGAATGCAGCAAATTAACACAGAAGGAGTACAAGGCGAGGCACGACTGGGTCGGCAAGGTGGTCCACTGGGAAATGTGCATAAAATTTCAATTCGACCATACCAACAAATGGTATATGCACAACCCGGCACCTGCCCTAGAAAATGACTCGCATAAACTCCTATGGGACTTTAACATACCAACGGATGACTTAATCCCGGCCAGAAGACCAGACCTTATAATAATCAACAAAAAAAACGAGAATCTGCAAAATTGTCGATTTTGCTGTCCCGGCAGACCACAGAATAAATCTGAAGTAAACTGAAAAAAAGGATAAGTACCTCGACCTTGCAAGAGAAATGAAAAAGCTGTGGAACATGAAAGTAACGATTGTGCAAATTGTGATTGGTGCCTTAGGCACAGTAACTAAAGGATTATTAAAAGACCTGGATGACATGGAGATTGGTGGACGGGTGGAGACAATCCAAACGACAGCATTGTTCAGGACAACCAGAATACTGAGACGAGTCCTGGAGACTTGAGGAGACTTGCTGTCACTCAAACTCCAGTGAAAAACCATCAGCTAACACTGATGTGAAAGACTCTAAAGGAGTAAGTAATAATAATAATAATAATAATAATATGCGGTGAAAGAGATGAAACCATCAATCACATAATAAGCGAATGCAGCAAATTAGCATAGAAGGAGTATAAGGCGAGACACGACTGGGTCGCTGGGAAATGTGCAGGAAATTTAAATTTGACTATAGTAACAAATGGTATATGCACAACCCAGCACCGATCCTTTAAAATGACACATAAACTCCTGTGGGACTTTAACAGACAAACTGATCATCTAATCCCGGTCAGAAGACCAGACCTAATAATAATCAACAACAACAAAAAAAAAAGAGAATCTGCAAAATTGTCGACATTGCTGTCTCGGCGGACCACAAAATAAATCTGAAGTAATGTGAAAAGAAGAATAAGTACCTCGACCTTGCTAGAGAATTGAAAAGCTGTTCAACATGAAAGTAACGATTATACCAATTGAGATTGGTGCTTTTGGAACAATAATTAAAGGATTATTAAAAGGCCTGGAGGACTTGGAAGTTGGCAGACGGGTAGAGGCTATTTAAATGACAGTAATGCTGAGAAGAGTCATGGAGACTTGAGTAGACTTGCTGTCACTAAAAACGATCAGCTAACACTTATCTGAAAAATTCTATAGGAGTAAACAATAATAATAAAAGAAAATGAAAAGAGAAGCAAGTAGATAGACCTTTTTAGAAAACTGATAAAAACTATGGAACATGAAAGTGACGGTGATAATAAGTGTGATCGGTTCAGTCAGTAAAGTCACCAAAAGATCGGTAAAAGGGACTACAGGACTTGGAAATAAGAGGACGGGTTGAGACCATCGAAAATACAATTTTATCAAGATCAACCAGAATACTGAGAAGAGTCCTGGAGATTTGAAGGACTTGCTGTCACTCAAACTCCAGTGAGAAACTATCAGCTGACGCTGGGGTCAAAAACTATAATAATAATAATAATAATAATAATAAGAGGAACCCAGACAAATGGACCTCAGAACAAGGAAATTGATGACGATGAGCAAGATCATACACCTGCGAGATGACATAGATAGACGCCACGTGTCAAGAAAAGATGGAAGAGGAGGATTCACCAGAATTAAGGGTGGTGTTGATTCAACACTACAAGCACCCGGAGAATACACAAAAAGAGTTAATAAACGCTTAGCTAGTACTTGCTATGTCGACATACTGATCGTCAACATGGCGTACTGGTTAATGTGGTGGACTGTGACATTGTAGTGCATGAGTTCGAACTCCATCCACGCTATTACATATAACTTTGGACTGATATCCATGAGAGAAGTATGAACCCCTAATATAGAGGTTTAATAGTGCCACTACTGTTCTTCTACATCGATGTATGTGACATTAAATAACCCTCGTTGGTTTATATGCCATTAAACAAAGAAACTAAACCAAACCAAGATCTGGCCCAGTAAGCTGGGGCAGCAGAATAAACAAACTGCATCTCTTCAGAGGGGTAAGACGCCCCTAACGAGTGTCCTGGATATGATATCAAACAATCTGATTGTGAGGTTTCAGTAATGCTGGGATTTGGGGGAATACGGACTATCCCTTTATTGCTATTGATCCCAGGTCCACTCTGACTTGGGGTAGTAACATATTATAGGGTCCTGTGGGTCAAATAGAACTCAACTGTTTAATTATTTGTTTGAAATTACTGTTTTTACACTTAACTGTGTGTTTAAACTGGGTACTTATGCTAAACTGAGTTGTTTGAGATAGAACTGTTTTTGACATTGAAACTGTGTACTTATGATAAACAGAATTGTTTGAAATAAAACAATTTTGACAAATAACAGTAAAAACAAAAACTATAAACTGAATTGTTTGAAATTTTTATCAAAATGACTTAATTCGGTGTTAAATGACCCGAAAAGGGTTGATACGCCGTAAAACAAAATAACCAACCAACCAACAAACCAACCAACCAACCTCAACATAAGGACTCATATTAAAAAAAAAATCTAGAAAAAATTGGGAATGGGGAAACAACTGTATGCATATTTCAAGAAACAAACAAGATGAACTGTATATGGTTACGAAGGGGAAACCACAAAAGAGAAACTGAATCTTTTTAAACAGGTGAACAAAATAATTCTGTGATGACAAATTATATCAAGATGAAAATTTTATAATTTAGCAAGTGTAGAATCGCGAGTGAATGTTATGAGAAGCTATAGCTGAAACGGTTATAAGCCAACGTCGCAAACTGATACAAAATGAAAACAAGACAAGGCACGATTGGATAGGAAAGATGATACACTAGGTATTTTGTAAGAGGGTCAAATAGACTTGGTTAACCAGTTAACTGTGCGCCAACGAATGGCCGATGTTAAAATAAATTGTTGGTCTTAGATAGTATTATTCATATTTACCAACTCCTCCGCTCGGGCAGGATATGACACAAGGTCAATTTTTAAGTGGAGTTTAACAGGTTTGAACTCAGAGTTTTCCTTCTCCTAGACTAGTTGCTTCACCAAGGCTGAAGAACCTTGTCTGCCCTACTATTTACCCATAGCTGGAGGGAGAATAATTTGGAGTTAAATAATCAACAAGGGTTGATAAGCAATTAAACAAGAACTACCATAAATAAAAATTTGAAAAAAAAAAAAAAAGTCTATATTTTGACATAACTTATCGCCGAAATTGTCGTCGTCATAGTAGTAGTAGTAGTTGTAGTAGTAGTAGTAGTTGCAGGAGAGAAGGCTCGGGGAGGTCGAAAAAGTGCAGGAAATGATGATTTTGAGAGAAGGGAAACTACGAGGTAAAGAGAATATTAGAGAAACCGACTATCGTGATGTATTATTATCAGTTGTAGTTCGAGAAAAAAAAGAGAAAACTATAGAATAATGGCAATAAAAAGGAATTTGAGAGAAAAAGAAAAAAAAACATTTGAGAAAACAATCGTATTGTTCAATAGAATCATTTGCAGTACAGGAACTGAAGAGACACTAGATGATGAAAATGACGGAGACGATGAAAGAGTGCGTGTCGAATTATGAAGATGAAAGGAAAGCTTAAGAAGACAACCATGGCAATTGTATTGAAGAAGAAGAAGAAGAAGAAGAAGAAGAAGAAGAAGAAGAACTTCATGTGAAAAAGAAAGATATGAGGTTAACGGTGATGCTGTAAAGGACCGAGAAAGGGAAAACAAGATGGAAATAAAAAATACTTACATAAGGAAAAAACTTCAACACAATAACAGTAGTAGTAGTGGTAGTAGTGGTGGTAATGGTGGTAGTAGTAGTAGTAGTAGTAGTTGCAGTGGTAGTAATAGTGGTAATAGTAGTAGTGGTGGTGGTAGTAGGAGTAGTGGTAGAAGTAGGAGAGTGGGAGTCGTAGTACCAAGTAGCAATGCCAAGTAGTATAAGATGTTGTAGAAATTGTGAAAGAATGAGAAAAGGAAGAATAACAGAGAAGGAAGACCATTTTAAAGAGAGTGAACGGGAAATGAGAGAAAAGAAATTAAAGAGAAGCTAAAATAAAGAAGTAATACTAACTGAAACAAATGCAGACTTTACGACGACCAGACGATGTCGTAGTAAAAGAAGAACGACAACGACAGTAAAAATAACAAAAATCAGAAACACGAATAAATGAATGAATAAAATAAAAAGAGAAATGTATTAGTGAATGCCCTGGGCAGAATATACTTGTCTCAACCAATGGAGATGCTCGCCGGCTTCCGAGATCTGGCGAGATATTCTTCTTTATGAAAAAAAAAAAAAAAAAAGGCGGTAGACGCCGTTTGCGGGGAAGTGAAAGCGAATGCGATTTCCTGCAGACGAACGTGACTTCCACGATTACTCGTTGACAATATATCCACACCATTGAATTCAGCGATGCGCTTTGAAAATATCTTCACTGCCATTCTCCATTTTTTAGCATTCTCTTTCAGCTTTCTACCATTATCGTCCTTATCATCGGGTTGATTTTTATTTATCAGCAGTTAACTTGCTTCTGTGAGTCAATTCCTATTTGATATAACTGATTTCTCACACACACACACACACACACACACACACACACACACACACATATATATATATATATATATACATATATACATATATATTTAGATGTATATATATATGATTTACCAACAGCAGTATATATATATATATATATATATATATATAATTCGCTTCGTTTGTCTGCTTGCATGAATGCTGGATCAGATGGACTCCAAGCCTTATCAGCCAGTCTTGGAGGTGCCCGTGGTGTAATGGTTATCGTCGCAGGATATGGACACGGCGACACGAGTTCAAATCCTGCACCTGACTGAAAAATTTGAATTCAAACCTGTTAAACTCTGCTTAAAAAATTGACCTTGTGTCATATCCTGCCCGAGCGGAGGGGTTGGGTAAATATGTTAAGAGTTTCCTCGGGAGTAATCTCAAAGTAGAGATAATTTCACATTCACGAAACTCTTAAAAGTGGCGCTAAATAATCACATGCAGTCACAATCGGAAGCCCCTTTTCGTATAGTTTCTTACTTCTCTGCAGGGATACAATCTGTTGATTCTACGCCAAGTAAATTGGTAATAAGTAAAGTAAAGTTAGCGACCATAGTCGAGGGTGACCCGAAGGCTCCCTTTTCGATAGCTACTACACCAAGGTGTAGGGGAGGGCGCTACTCCATTCCCAGGATTGCTCCACTTTACCCTTGAACCGTACCTTATAATGCTGAGTGTTAAGCAAGGTGGTATCAAGTACCATTTTTAAAGTCTTTGGTATGACTCGACCTGGGATTGAACCCAGGTCTCCCGGGCCATTGGCGAACACTCTAACCGCTAGGCCAATGTCCCAATGTAATTGGTAATAATGAACACTAAAAGTAAAGTAAAGTCGGTGACTGTAGTCGATGGCGACCAGAAGGCTCCCTTATCAATAGCTACTACAACGAGTTGTAAGGGAGAGTGCTACTCCTTTCCCTAGATTACTCCACTTTACCCTTGATACGTACCTTATATTGCTGAGTGTTAAGTAAGGAGGTATCAAGTACCATTTTAAAATTCTTCGGTATGGCGCAACCAGGGATTGAACTCAGGTCTCCTGGAGTATTAGCGAACACTCTACCCACTAACACAAAAGACAGCTTTAAAGCGTGTACATATTTACTCGATTTCTCCACCATGAGCTGGATGCGTGTAATGGTATAAGCTGGCACCAGTTGGGAAGTGACCAGGTTAATTTCCGGGATGGAATTGAGCGAACTTTGCGGAATCGATCAAGGGGGTATTCTACTTATGATTGATGAATCATGGGTAATTCTGACGAGACAAGGAAACTGTCTTCAAAAAAGGACTTCACCGTTTCGCCCCACGAAACAGACGAAGACACAATCAAAATTGGCTACTTCACTTTTCTGACGAGCCCAGGTTTCCCGCATCAGAGGCTTTTACTGCGCAATTCACATCCGGAGTTTCTGTTTTAACTGAGAGCGCTGTCTTTTGAAAATAGAGCTGTAATTTCTAAACATTTGTCGTCCGAGATAAACGGGTCTTTCCAATACGATTTCAGCCATTGTGTATAATTCTACATCCAGCTACAAACAATCATTGGCAAACAAACGGGTTGCTGGTTTAAGGTTTGGATTGGTTTGGTTTGGTTTGGATCCTTTGTTAATGGCATATTATCCTTCCAAATAAATCCTTAAAGAAGAATAGTAATAGAACTATATAACCAATGGCTCAGGGGAATAAGGAGATTCATCTCTTACCCAAAGGTATTAGTCTGAAAATACGAGGATTATTAAATAAGTTTTCAGCCTTTTTTCGTATGGGCTTTTTTATTGATAGTACACATATGAAACTCTAGTCCTCTTCGAAGTAATCTCCTCCGGCTCCAATGCTCTTCTTGTACCGTTCCAACAACTTCTGGAAGACCCCATGGAAGTCCTCTTGTGTGAGCGTGTCACTGACGTTCGTCACAGCCTCTTTCATCTCCTCTATTGTCTCGTGACGACAGCCTCTGAGCTTAGGGAATAAGCAAAAGTCACAGGGAGCAAGGTCCGGACTACAGGGAGGGTGAGGAACTGTCTTGATGCCCATCTTGGTCAAATAGTCTGTGACAAGGATGGAGTTGTGGACGGGTGCATTGTCCATGTGGAAATGGCACTGACCCGATTTAAAGTGTGCTGTCCTTTTCTGACGGAATCTCTTCCTGAACTCTCTTAAAACCTCAACATAGTATTCCTTGTTGACTCTCTGTCCAGTGGGAACCCAGTGAATGTAGATCATGCCAGTGCTGTCAAAAAAAGGATCATCAAAAGTCTAAGGGTGGATTTGCTCTTTCTGGCCTTCTTGGGTTTAGGAGAGCCAGCATGCTTCCACTGGGAACTCTGTTTCTTGGTCTCTGGGTCATAGCAGTAGATCCAGCCTTCATCGCATGGCATTTTTTCCAAGTTTAAAACACAATTTTATCGCATATCGTTCTTCTAAAATGTCCTCACATCCAGATCGCATTTTTGAAATTCACCAGTTGTGACAATCAGGCTTTAGTAGGGTGTATTCCAATTGCTGCTGTAGCTGTTCATTTGAACCTGAAATTATAAAAATTGGTCAGTCATCTCATAAGATGTACAGCCATAAGATACTGAATTTTCAAGAGTTTACGACAATTTTAAATGCCTGTACAAAAAAGTCTGGAAACTTATTGAATGCATCACGTATATTCAAAAGCGTGACTGTAGTTCGAAATCGTGAAGTACTATGTCCAGCGCGTCAGCCAAAAGGCCTCGGTAACTCTTCGCCTGATCTAAGCTGCAACTCTACATGCAACAAAAGATCAATGTTTAAGTAGACTAAAGCTGATCTGAATTCAAATTATTTTTATTTTAAAGAAATTAGCTAACCAAGACGAAATGAACAATCTACCCTACAATCTACCCAACAATCTAACCTATAGCTGGATGAAGAACACGGGCCCATGCCTTCTTTAAGGGCATTTGTACGAAGGGCAACGCAAACAGCTTTTTTCCCCGGATTGGAACTCAGATCGCCAATTCCATTACATACGACGATAACTGTTACGCTTATCATGCCACATTTTAAATAAGTACCCTCAATCAAGAAAAACCGCCAAATTCAGTGTCTCAATATTTCCGAAGGTCCGTGCGCTTTATTCGTTATCATGTTGACACTTAAACATAAAACTAAATATATACAGTGAAGCTTACTTCGTGTCGCATCTTACTCGTGGCTGAGAAAGCTAACAGACTTAGAATTGTGTTTGTTTAAATGATTATGAGGCAGATGTTCAATCAACTACTGTAAGCAATGAGGAAACAATAACATTTCAAATAATCTACTGAATCAACATCGTAATAAAACTCACTTCAATAATCCTCACGATCTCTCTCTCTCTCTCTCTCTCTCTATATATATATATATATATATATATATATAATTCTATGGGTGTGGTGTGTGTTACAAAGCTCGATTTCTTCGTTGTAATATTTGGTTAGTTGGGAGATTGCGTTTAAGGCCATATCAACTCTTGTTGGATATTTAAAGCAAATCCATATTCGTAGAAGAATAATTGTGGTAGTCTTTAACACAGAGTTGGGAAAATAAGGGGGTTTATACTTTTCCGACGGATATAAGTCTGAAAATGAACGCAGTATCGTGACTGGAGTTAGAACCCGCTTACTGTGATATCACAGTCCAACACGTTAGTCACTACGCTACGTGTTCCCCTTATGGTAGAAAGACTTGGCATTGCTTAGTATAAAAAGGATAGAATAAAGTTCCTTTTTTTTTTCTTTACGATTGAATCCTCTTTTAATAATTTTCTTCTTAAAAGTACAGCATTTGAACCTGCTTTTTTCTTTACGATTGAATCCTCTTTTAATAATTTTTTTCTTAAAAGTACAGCATTTGAACCTGCTGCTCCTGATAGCAATATCATTTACTTTCTTGGCGAATTAGCCATTGCTGAGCAAATTTAAACCGTAATATTCCGGTCACTTCCTGCGAATAAATACCATTACCATACACGTTTAAGTGAAAGACTTCAGGAGCAAAGTTTTATTCAAGACTGGATGATCATATTTACCAACCCCTCCGCTCGGGCAGGATATGACACAAGGTCAATTTTTAAGCGGAGTTTAACAGGTTTGAATTCAAATTTTTCCTTCTTCTACACTAGTTGCCTGACCAAGGCTGAAGAACCTAGTCTGTCCTACTATTTACCCATAGCTGGAGGGAAAATAATTGCATTCATAACTTTCCTAAGGGAATTTGTGCTATGTGAAATCCAATCAGTCCAGGATTTGAACTCGTGTCACCGTATCCAATTCCTGCAACGATAACCATTACAACACTGCAATAACTTTTAAGGAGTTATCTATGAGTTGATTAGATCTGTTTGAGATAAGGAAATATCTAATTATTGAAAATGGTTGCTTAGATACATCTTTGTATCCTAAATAACTGGAGGGAGTCCCCACAGCGTTGTGTCTAATGTACTTGACGACTGTGAAATTATAGTTTGTGAGTCGAGCTATTACGTTTACTTCCAGTCTAATACCACTAGGAAAGGTAAGAACTTCTTTTTGATTCCAACCATGAGATAAATAGTACAATTACCATAGTGAATTAGAATTAAAATATTACGATATCGGTAATGGCTAGACAGTTGCCTAATCAACTGCCTAGAAAAGCTCAGCCAATATTGCCATAGCTGTAGGTAGGAATGCTTCACTGTCTTCGTGCTTCAAAATGTCTACATTGAATTGAGGGAGCCTAACTGAGAATTATATATGATACATTTGGTGCCAACCCCTACAAAATGATCGTCTTCTGCTACAATCCCACAAAATGCCCCTGATGAATAGAATATCATAACCTTCTATGGCGGACTCTCTTCTCCAGCTCGACACATTTCTAAACCCAACGTTCTAATTATCGGTGTAGACATGCCTTCTCAAATAGACAAAGATGCTTAAAAAATTACCGAATAGAAATAGCAGATATCAAGTAGATCTTTCGCATGAGAACGCTCTTCCATGCCAAAAACACTAAATTCCAAAACGAGGACCTATATGAAACCAAGTAACGCTAAATCACAGCTAGTTTATGTATTGATAAAGAAGTGGATAAATAGCGGTCTAAATCTTGAGGCAAACTCCTCTTTGGAAGAAGTAACTTTTGATCACAGAATCATCTCGGCAAAGATAAGCCCTGAGTCTACGCAGAAATAAGGAAAAAGATCAATCAAAACCACGTGTTAAGACTAGTCCTCATTGAACAATAGATATATAAGTGTATCAAATTTGTTTCCTACGGTAACTGTATATTTATTATAAACAGTTACTGTAAGAAACAAATTTGAGACCCTTCAGGAAACATCTAACACATATTGTCACGTGATCTCCCACTGGGAGAAGAGAAATAAAGAATTTCTACTATTCTCGTGCTTAAATTAGCAAGCCGTCAAAGGTTGATCGTTAAAAGAGAAACAAAGAGTGTGGGTCAACTTCGGCTGGCCGTTGATGGAAGAAAAATGTGGGTCGGGCTATCTGTACTCTGTGACCTCACTCGGGTCGCCTGACAGGGGAAGGAAGAAGGTAGAAGCTAAATGAATGGCTAGGACCCTAAAACGGAAGTGGCACCTTCTTCCCGTCAGCGGAAATAGAAAATAAGAAAATCAGTTTTTGGACAGAGGTCGTGGTGAACGAATCTAAAACCAAGACTCCGGGTAAAGGAAGACGAAAAGTATCTTGAAAAAGAAGGAGGCATACCTTCAAGCCCATAAAAGAGGAAATATTCTCCACAGGAATCCATCGAAAAAAGATAAGTAAACTTTAAGACTTTCTCCCTACACCCAACTATATACTCTCTTTATCTCTCTCAATTTGAAGAAAGACTAAAGAAGAAAGAAAAGAAAAGAAGAAAAACATTTATGTTTATGTACCATCCGTTAATAATATAGCCAACGCGTTGAATTTTGTGTATCCGCGTGTGTAGTAAAAAGATTGATATATTTTAATGTTCCCACGTGTTGAAGTTGTTCATTTGTATCGTCTCCTACCAAATTATTTCATGCTTGTTTCTTTTTCAGCTTCTATTCGCCCTATGTTATCCTCGCTTAAATTGTCCTATATGAATTCCTTTAAAGATATTACACGGGAAACCGGAGTTGTCGACTGCTATAATTAATATTATTACATCTAAACCTAGAGGTCCATATCTTCCATTGTTCTTGGGGAGGAAGAACTAGTGGCCTTGGTGGGTGTGTGTATAGTGTGAAATTTGGAAATCCCTTGCCAACGGCGGTCAGTCTAGTCATAAATTAACCCCACATAATATGCCAGTTCCTACATGCCCGAGAAAGGACTCTGAGCAAGGACTTATTCTACGAGGGATCAAGTGCCAGGCCGCCCCGTCCTCACACGTGTAAAAAAATAAACCCCTGTTTGGTGATAACAATATTTAAATGCACCAGTTCCCATACGCGTTTAAATGGTTGCTCATCCGGGGATCTTTTTATTTTAATTTGCCGTCACAATATACTCCGAATAAAGAATATGAAAACTTTTTAATCACTCACATTGAAGCAACAATAGAGTGTATACAAACCAACCAAAGAGTCAAATGTAGAGTCTCATAAGAGTCACTTGTAATTAGTAAAAACAAAATAACTAAAAAAATCCTTGTTAAAATATAAAAGGAGCCAAACAAATTCAAACGGACAGAAACTTAAGAAATTAGAAATTTGGTAAAAGATAGTGAATCACGAATAGCATGGATGACAGTAAATAAAGCGAGTGAAATGAAGAGCACCTCGAGAGGGAAAGTAAAAGTTGCCAAGCAAGTAGAAAGATTTCGCACGCGGAAATATATCAAGAATCTGCCCCCAAACCTTCCTGAAATCAGAGAAAAAAACAATTGAAAACATTATTAATTGCCAACTAGACATGAAACAGGAACAGTTTACGGAGGATGAACTTGGTACAATATTAAAAAAAGATTTAAAAAAAAACAACCAAAAACGAAAACCCCCAGAAAAGCTTATATCGTACTTACAAAATTACTTACTGCAGTTTGGGAGACAAGAAAATTTGACGACATACTTTTTCCGATTATACAATCCAGTCTATAAACCAAACTCAGAGGAGAAATGGACAATAGGTTGAATTCTTCCATTCACCGAGAAAGGTAGCCTAGGAATCGTTAAACACTTAAGAGGCATAATTGTAACTGCTTCGGCTGCTAAGGTATATTATCTCCGCTATTCATTCATATCAAAAGTGAAATCCTCAATGAAACTGTTATCGCTATAATGATGCTTAAAAAACACGAAAGCAATAGTTTGTTCACCTGATGGAGATACCGACTTCTTCGATGTAGTCGCTGGAGTATTGCAAGGAGATACAACAGAATGTTGTATATTGACCTATGACCTGACCGGGCTGTCAAAATAGGAAATGCACCTTTGTAAATAACAGGTGCCTCCGGTCGATCAGGATATTATAACCTTGACCGTGGATGGGTTGAATGAGTGCAATTTGTGATGCCCACAAGAAGGTGGTCGTTGAACAATTATATAACTCGGTGAAGACAGGATGTCAGTTAGTTTGGAGACCCGTTGGTGACAAGATGTGGTAAAGGAAGCCAGCACCCAGCAAAGTGGGCCCCCGGGCCTCCGGTTGAGTAGCATCAGGAGAACGAGAACGAAACACTGATGGCCATAAGAGTGGGGGTCAATATGTTGCAGTTCTGTTTGGTCTCTAACTCCCTCTCACACACAACCCTTTCAAATAAAGTGCGAGGTATATTTTTCTAAAAGACTGTGTCGCTCGTTGTTATTATTGTGTCGTTATGATTCTGCATGCATATGTAGATGTATATGTATTATGTGTTTGTATAGTTAATCATGGTCATGGCTATA
>OY757910.1:41645369-41695369 GCA_963585895.1 Sepioteuthis lessoniana
CAGTCTTTTGAAAATACTTACTATTGGAATGCTAATTCATTTATTCTTTTTTATTTGAAGGACGAGAACAAATTCATCTCTTGAAATGCCTCTCAGAATTGTGATGACAAAAGAAGATATGCAGCTGGGGCTGCAGAATACACTGAATGCATCTCTGCAGAGGGGTAATAATCTCCCAACGAGAGTCCAGGATATAATACTAAACAATCTGATGGTGAGGCTTAATTAATCCTGGAGCTTTGTGGAATTCGCTGTCTAAACTGAATAGCTTATGCTCCGCTGAAGAGTTTGAAATTAACAGTTTTTACATTTAAATATGTTTAAGCGAAAAAAAAAAACTATACTTATACTAATCTGAATTGTTTGAAACTTTTATCAAAATGACAATTCGGCGTTAAATGAACCGAAAAGGGTTGATACGCCGTTAAACAGAATAACCAACCAACTACAAAGAAAAAATATATAACTAAAACACAAATCAACTGATCCACGTTATTTCCCTTTCAAAGAGAGCAACAAGGTGTAGACCCTAGGCGGAGATGTGTCATCTGTAAAAATTCTAAGTGGACAGACTCTATAACAATGGCCGTGTTAGTTCAGCAAATCGAGGTTATCATCAGTGATCACCCCTGCATGTGAAATAGGGTCATTGCCAAAGTGGCGGAATTTACCATCAAACGTGTGAGAAGACCAGGCTAGTTCATGGACACATGGCGCAGTTGTTAAGGCTAGAAGGTTATTCTGAGTGAAATCATCCGGAGGTTCCAGGTTCAATCCCAACAACAGGTAAGACTACCAACAAATAATTACTATAACTTAACACTAGTACCAGGTCATGGTTAACAGAATTGGAACAGTCTATCTCTGTGGTTCAAATAAAGACTTCTGTTGCTTCGCCAAAGTGCTACTTATATTGAATATATATATATATAGTCGCAGAAGAAACCCGACAATACTTTTAATAAAAATAATATACAAAAGCAATTTTTGATAAGCAAAATTTGATTTTATTTGATTTCTGTTAAAGTCGTGTTTTATCAGTTCTCTCGAGTCCGACATGAAACACCTGAAGAAGGCCAAGGCACATATTGGCCGAAACTTTATGATTCTAATAATGAAGATGAGGTCGATAGTCCGAATATTCTAGGTAATAATAATTATCAAGGTTCGGTTTCTTTGTTTTATGGTATATCAACCTTTGTAGGTTATTTTATGCCAAAGCCATTCTCTTAGAAGAACAGTAGTGGTACTATTTAACCCATAGCTGGGAGGATAAGGGGGTTCATACCTTTCTCAAGGGCATTTGCCCGAAAGTGAACATAATAGTGCGACTGGAGTACGAACCCGCTTACTAAGATTCCGAAGTCCATCGCTTTAACCATTACACCACAAAGATACCCTCCAATAATTATCAAGCTTCATCTCCGAAATTTAGACAAATATATTTGACCCATTGATAGGACTCTAATAAGTACCATCAGTCCGATTTGGGAGTATTGGTAATGAAAGAAGCAGTTACACCTCCAGAAATGGAACCTCACCGTCAGATGTAGTTTAGTGTCCTACTCAGGTCACATTTTTTTCTAGCAGAATCAAGCAAATAGCTAAGACGAGTCGAGTTTTTATTTATAAAGTCTCTCTTCCGAGCTCTCTCTTCTTTTCACGTACTCCTCTCTCTCTCATCCCCCCTCTCTCTCTCACACACACTTTCTATTCCCCGTCCGTCTCACATTGCAAGTACTCCTCCTTCTCCATCTCCCTCTCTCTCTCCCTCTTGCTCTCTACTTTCTTAAAGTGGAAGAAATTCAATGTACATTATATTTATCTCCTGCTGTTTTCGTTCATGATTACACCACTCCTTACTTACATCGATTTCTTTTCTCAGTTTCTCTCCCTCTTTCTCTCTCTCTCTCTCTCTTTCTCGCTCCCTCTAACTCCTATCTCTTTCTTTCTCTCACTAGCTCTGTGGGCCAGAGCTTTTGAATACGCCGACTGCATTTCTGCAGAGGAGGAACACCACTTTCCTAATGAGTGTCCTGGTTGTAACACTATACCATCTGATGATGAGACTATAGTCCTGGAGATTTAAGGAATATAGGATACCCCTTTATTACCATTACTTCCAGCTCTACTCTGCTCCAGAGTGGTGTTACCTGTTAGATATAATTACTTGAAATCATATTATTAGACAGGATTACCTGAAATCACGTTGGAAAATGTCGAATCATACAACTCTGTGAAAATTATATGTAGAAGAATACTTGATATCATACAATTATTTTTACTTGATATCATATAATGATTTTTACTTGATATTATATAATATTTGATATCAGATAATATTTGATATCACATGATTATTTTTACTTGATATCATATAATATTTGATATCATATAATATTTGATATCATATAATTATTTTTACTTGATATGATATAATACTTGACATATAATTTTTTTACTTGATATCATATAATACTTGATATATAATTTTTTTAATTGATATCTTATCATACTTAATATCGTAAAATTATTTTTACTCGATATCATATAATTTTTTACTTCAAATCATATAATCATTTTACTTGATATCATATAAAACTTGATATCATATATTACTTGATATCACATAATTGTTTTTACGTGATATGATATAATACTTGAGATATAATTTTTTACTTGATATCATTTAATACTTGATATATAATTTTTTTACTTGATATCGTATAATACTTGATATCATACAATCATTTTTTCTTGATATCATATAATACTTGATATCACATAATTATTTTACTTGATATCATTTAATATTTGATATCATAATATTTGATATCATATGATTATTTTTACTTGATATAATATAATACTTGATATATGATTTTTTTACTTGATATCATATAATACTTGATATATAATTTTTTACTTGATATCATATAATACTTAATATCATATAATTATTTTTACTTAATATCGTATATTGCTTGATATCATATAATCATTTTTACTTGATATGATATAATACTTGATATGATATAATACTTAATATCACACACTTATTTTTACTTGATATCATATAATATTTGATATCACATGATATTTGATATCATATGATTATTTTTTCTTGATATGATATAATACTTGATATATGATTTTTTTACTTGATATGATATAATACTTGATATATATATTTTTTATTTGATATCATATAATAGTTGATATCATATAATTATTTTTACTTGATATCCTATAATACTTGACATCATATAACTGAGTACAAATAAACTCCTAAGAAACGACTGTAAAAATGTAAATATAAGTGTATTATGTGTGCAATTTCTTCACCTCAAGGGATAAAAAAATCCAAGAACAGTTGACATGCGATAAAAATCAATCAGTCAGTCAAATACAGAGAGGATGTAAATTAATGCGCAATTATAATTGTTTTGTGAGGTGAGCTTACTAACAAACCATTTCGAGGTATCCATACGTAAAGTTCGACTAAAAATAAACCTACCCCACGCCAGTTAATCTAGGTAAAAAAAAATGTGTAGCTGAGTAAGTTTAAAATTCCAGATCTTTTTTTTTTGTTGGTTTTAAAGGGATATTGGAAAGAAACTTAAATTTAGAATAAAAACAAGTTCAATCTTGATAAATAAATCAATAAAATGTTAACTAGAAAGAAATAAATAGGATTTGGCTTTGAGCGGGGAATTGGTAGCACCAGCTCTGTCACCGTGAGACATGATCCAGTTGAAATCTCGATAATCGATTTGACACAGAATGGCAATCAATTAGCCCGTGAGTCATTGTAAATTCATTGTGATTCTTTTTTTTTTTTCAATCTTTATTTTCCCATTTTGTTTTTATCTTGGAATCCATTAATCAAATTCCTGGCTATATCTACAAAAAGAAGAATTATTTCTTCCTTTCTATTATTTTCTATTCATTTTTTCATTGGTTGGTTGGTTCGTTTCTTTATTTAATAGCATATCATCCTTCATGGGTTATTTAATGCCGAAGCCATCCTTGTAGACGAGCAGTAGTGGTACTATCTAACACATGGGAAGATAAGGAGGTTTATAGGTTCCATATTAGTTCGAAAGGGAACATAATAGCGTAATTTTGTCTTTTTTTTTGTCTTGCTTTTATTCTGTCATTATTCTGTCCTTTCCCCATCAATCTTTCTTTGTTTCTTTCTTTGGTTTTTGTTTTTATCTCGATCCTTTTAATTCATTTTTAATGTTCCTATTCTTATTGTTTTTGGTTTTAGCTTTCGCTTCAAAAAATCATACTTACTTACATTTTGTAGAACACGTAGATACGAGTCGATTATAAAGAGAACCATTTAGAAAAAAACTAACAAGGATCAATTAGACACTAATTTCCCTCAGAGTAATACCGAGAACTATAGACTTGCTATACATTAGCTTGGAATAAAAGCGCAACGAGTCATGCGAAAATTTCATCTGGATAGTTCATGTTCTTCAAATGAATAGTATCCCTTCTTCAAATGACTATTTTTGTTTGTTAAATTGTATCTTTTCCGTTGTTCCAAATTAGTGAATTATATAAATATATATATATATATATATATATATATATATATATATATATATATATATTGGTCGCAAGCTATTTCATAGATGTGTGTGTAAAAAGCGCAATTTTATTTTCTATGATATTATGGTTTTCTCGAGTTTTCTTTCAAAATATAAATTTCTCATCCAAATTAAGCAAAACCTAAAAACATCTGCAAAAATTAATTCCCCTTCTGACGATCAATTGATATAATCAAAAGCGCTTGGGAGTAGAACTTTGGGAAAATTCTAACTCAACATGATCCTGAAACAAATGAACAAGAAAGAAAGCCAGAAGAAAAAACGAATAAAAAAAACAATTAAATCTTAGAAAATGAAAGAGCTATCCGCTGTAACCAAGTCTATCTAAGCAATATATATATATATATATATATATATATATATATATATATATAAGAGCTGACTTCTTCATGCGTTGAAAATTTACATTTACTACCTAGGCTTTCGCTTAGGTTCGAAACCCGACGTTTTCGTCAATGGTAAACGCGTAATAAATTTAGCAATCATGCCCAACCAAGCAAATTTTTTCTGGTAGAAGGAATCAGTTAGCGAGTACCCTTTAAGGATTGAACTAATCATGAATATATGATCTTCAAGTTCAACTGGATAACCCAATGCTCTCTCTCTCTCTCTATATATATATATATATATATATATATATATATATATGTGTGTGTGTGTGTGTGTGTGTGTGTATGATTTATGATATGTGATCAATATTGCAATATCAGAGATTTTTAAAATAGAAATACTTCCATTTCTTTTTCCCTCTGCTATTTCTTTTAGGTAAAAATTGGCGAACATCGTTTTGAACGCTTTTTCCTTTATAACGAAACGCTAATCTCTAAATTGATTTTTAAGAATAGTTTCAAAAGCAGAATGAAACTGTGAAGTTATTTATGCAAATGCGATATAATCTTTGGTAAAATTTAAACAGTAGAGCTTTAAACTTTAAAGGTTGGTTGATATAGCCACTTGAAAAATACAATAATGAATCAGAAGTTTTGCAATATTTTGGTAACGTGAACCACTTTTCCACGGCTTCGTGTGATCTTTTCGAGGTCCTGAAGGCGTCGAATACCCCGAATCATCTTCATGTCCAAATCGTCGATTTGCTTGTTTGTTTGTTTGTTTTGGTTTCATGCTATATCAACATTTTTAGGTTATTTAATGCCAAATCTATTTTAATACAAATGAACAGTTGTATTTCAAACAATCCAGTTTAGCATAAGTACACACTTTAATTGTAAAAGAACATTCCTACTTCAAGCTATTCAGTTTTGTCAAACAGTTCTAATTCTGTCAATTCAGTTTAGTTTAAGTATAGTTTTTGTTTACACACAGTTAAGTGTCAAAACTTTTCTATTTCGAAAAATTCAGTTAAGCGTAAGTTCAGTTTCAATGTCAAGAACAGTTCTATTTCAAACAATCCAATTTAGCATACAAAAACAGTTCCATTTCGGGTCATTTAACTCCTAATTTAGTTATTTTGTTTTAGTTTAGTTTTATGGCATATCAACCTTTATAGGCTATTTAATGTCAAATTAATTTTTATACAAATAGATAGTTCTATTTCAAACATATCAGTTTAGCATAAGTACGATGTTTGGATTTCAAAACAGTTCAACTACAAGCAATTCTGTTTAGCATAAGTACGTAGTTTAGTTCTATTTAACCTATAGATAATGCCCAATCAGTTGGTAACCAGTCCAGGCCAGAGTGGACCTGGGAGCAATGGCAATGAAGAAGTACTCCACATTCCTCAAAACTCCAATATTACGGGAACCTCAGCATCAGATTGTTTAGTGTCATAAACAGAACATTCGTTTTGAGGGTTACCCCTCTGCAGAAAAGAAGTTGGTGTATTCTACAGCCGCCCAGCCGACTGGACAAATAAATCTATGGCTAGGTGCGTGGTTTTAAACACCATGGATTACTCAGTCTTAGCGGTCCTTGCAACCTGAGCAAAATTTCCTCAACCTTCTGTGATCAACGAAACCTTCATTTTTCGTGCAACAAATATTTTTGTTTGTTTCCGAGCTATTGTTTTAGTTCAAACTTGTGAAAGATAATTTTCAGAATTAGAAAACACTTTACGTTTATCTATTAGGCTTTCAAATTACACACAGGATGAAGAAACGCGCAACATGCCAACGCACTACCTACCTTGATACTACCAACCACAGCGAGAACAATATCAATTCTTGAACTGCTTTTGCCACGTGATATATACGCCAACAGTGTCCCTTAATAAGTTATTTGTGGTGATCAAAGATTTCGTTTGGTTGATATAAAACAGTTCATCTCCGAGTGAATGTATTTTGAGATTTATAATCATAATCATGCGTCATTTATTGGAGAGCCTCACTATGAAAAGAAGTTTTAAGTTTGTGCATATTTCCCCATTTTATCTTCATATATGGCTGCCTCCTGATTCAATCCGGTTGTTGAATAGCGTATTTAAAGATAGACACACCTGAGGCATAACGATTGTATATTTGAATGACATTATTTTTGCCTGTAGCTTAGTAAATTTCTTTAAAATTTAATAAATGTAAAAATTTATACATATATTGTTGAGACCTGTAAGTTGCTTATATAGAGAAAATAGGAAAAGATTAAACACACACGTCTTCACTTTCATATATCATAGATACAAGATTCTGAAAAATGAATTATTCGATGGTT
This sequence comes from Sepioteuthis lessoniana, assembly GCA_963585895.1. NCBI lineage: Eukaryota > Metazoa > Mollusca > Cephalopoda > Myopsida > Loliginidae > Sepioteuthis > Sepioteuthis lessoniana. The sequence continues at coordinate 41,652,659 of OY757910.1, forward strand.
AATACGAAAGCATTTCTTACGTTAGATAACAGATCGAAGAGTTTCAGTTTGAAAAAAAATAAGAGAAAGAAGCAATGAAAACCATGAGCTCAAAATGATATTTCTTTTCTTCCCTTGCTTCTGCGGCCAACACACATGATGGACTCTTAAACTTGCAATAGATTTCTCACAGTGTCACCGGCCAGCATACGTGGCTATACTTCTCGACCTCAGAAGTTGCTCACAAATTGAAGCAGGATGATCATTCCCACTTATATCTCTAGCCTCAAATGGTCTCATAAAACGTCCTAGTAATTACCCTAACCACTTCCCCATCTGTACAGCGTAGAATCCCTGCTAAGAATTCTCAACACACTCTCATATGTGCAATAGGGTCCACTATTAACATATCTATTCACATCAGCAAACATATAAAGACCTCTATTCATTTCAATCTGCACTGTTGCAGAAAGATCCTAATTCTGTTTAGTTGGCTGGTTGGCATTTTATTTTATATCAATTACTGTGGGTTATTTAATGCCAATTATTGTTTTCACACAGACACACACACACACACATGCATATATATATAGAGAGAGCGAGAGAGATACTCCCCTACACCCGTGGAGTTAAGTTCTCTGGCGAAGAAGTAATCGTGTTGCCATTAGCGTCTATTGCAAGACTCTTCGTAGATGAATTGGGGTCTCAGCAACCATTGAACGGATGTATGTAAACAATAGTAATTGTGATTCATAACCGTTTGAAATTTACATCGCAGCTAATATCTCCTCGTGGCTGAATATTTAGAAGCTTTGGCTTGACGTTTGAGTCAACCGGGTTTCGATCCCAGCTACGGGAAGATACTGTCTAGCCACACTGATGAGTTCTGATTGAACGAAACAGATCTGTCTGTGGATGACTATATATATACGTATATATATATATATATATATATATATATATATATATATCTTCCGCACGAGCAGGATGCGACAGGAGGGCAATTTTAAGCAGAGTTTAACAGGTTTGAATTCAGTGTTTTCCTTCTCCATGACCGGTTGTCGTAATAAGGTTAAAGAGTCCAGCGTGCTCTACTCATTGCCGGAGAGATATTTGGATTTACACTTTTTCTGAGAGTTGTTAGTACGATGTCCAATGCAAACAATCTCATGAAGGAATTGAACTTGTTTTGTGGTGTCCATTTCTTCCAACGACGATAACCATAACACACACACACACACACACACACACACATATATATATATATATATATATATATATATATATATATTCAAGTTGCCCGACTCTGGTGGAGGATGAGCTGAAGGCAACCTTTTCAAGACTTACTCCACTGAAGCAAAGGGGAGGGCGCTACTCCTTTCCCGGGATTGCTCTCTAACCATGATTCATACCTTAAAATTCTGAATATTAAGTAAGGAGGCATCAAGAACCATTTTTTGAGTCTTTGGTAAGACTGAACTCCGGTCTCCTGGACCACTGGCGAACACTGTAACTATTATACCAATGATATGATTTGCAAGAGAATAATTTCTTAAATGTGTCAGAGTTCATTTACTTGCACAAAGTTAAATGGTTTCAGGAATCACTATCTCATAAAATAATTCTTTTACAGTATCAATCCTTTATTAGCACACAGTTCATCAACATCATGTCTCGCTATCAGCAAGGATCCCTATCGTCCATCGCTTCCGGCAGGTCCTCAAAATTACATCCTGTATCGGCACATAGCTATTGTATGTAGGTTCTAGCTGGTCATCCTGCCTTTGCTCGTCTATGTGAAAGAGTATTTCACTTATGAGCTCATCCCTACTTCTCCAGCAATGTCCCGCATGTCTGGTTTGTCTAACTTGGATAGATTTTTTATGGGTATTAAGTGACAGAACAGCTGCTGCTTTGAGGGCTGCTGCCTCCAGGACTTGTTCAATATTGCTTGCAGCATTCTTGTGTAGTTGCCATCAAGCTTTTTCTCCATACGTTTAGTTAGCGTCTATGTAGTGCATCCATACAGTAGTATCGACTCGACAGCTACTTGGAAAAACTGCGTTTTATTTTATCGGTCAGGTCTGACTTCCATATTACCGATAGTCTATCGTTAGCTGTCCATGCCTTTGCTAGTCACATGTTGATGCCTGTCTCGGTAGAATTTGATTTAATATTAGTAATCTTTTGCAAACATTTAAATAACTTTATGTATTGCAATCTACCACTATTTAGAGTTTTCCTTGCCCTAAATCAGATGCCATACCAATGTTAATGTCGTCAGTCTGCCCACTATTTACCCATAGTTGGAGGAAGAATTGTTCAGTTTATAACATTTTCCAAGAGTATTAGAACGACATAACGGTACCAAATTGACGTTTGTACCACTAGGTGAAAACGTGTTTATGGCTGTATCGCTACGTTTTAAGCAGTAGTCAGACCCTATTGTAACCTCACCGTGGGAAAGGTTAACGGACACACGAAACTGTTTTATTTCACTAACATATTGGCTTATTCGCCACAACACCTCTTAAGAAACCGCCGTGAGAAAGAAATAGAGTATGAAAGCTGTGTCGACCGCGTTAGCTGGACAAAAAATGTCATGAAGAGAAAGAAAAAGTAGACACGGACCTGGATTTTTTCCTTCTGGTTTTCTGTTGCAGTTCAAACTTTCGCTGGTTTCGTCTTTACAGGATCACTTCTGGTGCGAGAGCCTTTTCAGAGCCCACCCGCAAAATGGGACTCGATAATTTTTGTCTGTCCTTACGTCTTCATGGCTAGTGTTCGACTCACGTCTTTACCTCTTCGCGTACAGCTGTCAACACTTTCAATCCTAAGGCATCCACTTACTTCCACTTGGCAGCGGAGGGAGGACCATATCCGTTTCTGGTTGTTCCACATCTGTGCAGAAAATTTGGGACCTCCGGTTTCTTCTGGTCATTTTTACTTACTTTAGTCATTCACCCGTAATTGGCTGACCTACAACCAGCGCTTTAGACTAAGCTACTCAAAGGTCAGCTGGCCTTCACCGCAGACTCTATGTCTGTTTTTTTTTTTGTCATATATTCTTGTTTTCTCTCCCCTTCTCCATAAATTATCCTCTTGTTCTCTTCATAACCAGGACTAACCATATCACTTTGTTGTATTTCGGCATAAGTAAGAGGCATAATGAAAGACCATAACACTTTTCTTTATAAAATATATTTCTCTTCTTTATTGCTCGATATGGTTGAACATGGCCTCAAGTGTGAGAGAAACAGAGAAACAGACGAAGCACGCGGACACAGACTGGAGGAGGACAGCAATTAAACAAGAAAATATTTTCATTGAAAAAAACTTTACTTTACCAAATTTACAAAAAAGGTTCACATAATGTTAATCTTATATTTTTCTCTCTCTTTCTCTCCATATATATATATATATATATATATATGCATATGTCGTATGCATGTGCATTGTGTATGTGTGTATATATCTGTATATACATGTGGATGAGTATCCATCTGTGTATATATGTGTGTCTATATATATATATATATATATATATATATATATATATATATATATCTTTAAAGAAAAACCAAAGACCGGTTATTTTAGGATTATAAATTTATTTCCATCCTGTTTATCAGTTTCTGGTGTGAAGAAAAATATAACAGGACTTCTTCAGATCCAATGGATAAATAAAACAGAATAGACACGTGTGGAGGAGGGGGAGGGAGAGGAGATTAAAAGAGTTACCTCCTCGTTTTATTGAATTTCGGTTTTTTTATTTACTTATTTATTTTATTTTCAATATATATATATATATATATATATATATATATATATATATGTGTGTGTATGGAGAAAAGGTAGATATTTTGGTAGATCTGACAAGATGATGAAAAATAAGTGGAAAAGTGGATATACTAAAACATACAATGGATTAATAATATTTCGTGCTTTCTCTTTTGATAGAAATTTTTCCTCTGAGAAGGAAGGTTTTTTCAAAAGTTTAGCAAACGAGGAAATAGATAAAATTCTATAAACGTAAATATGAAAATGGGTAGGGGCTAAAGACAAAAGACTTAAAAGGAAAGAGGGATAAATAGCTCTAGGATTGTGTGTTAGTGGTAGGTATTGTTGGTTTTGACATTTTCAATGAGGAAAGAGTCTCACAAAAGATTCTTAGAATTGATATTTATCTAGTTCAATAAATATTAGAATATGTATTTATCCAACCCCTCTGCCACAGACAAGAAGAGACACAAAGTCAAGTCTTCAATTCTGGCTTGAAGTCAGAGTTTTCTATAGTCGGAGGAAGAAGAGATAGATTCACGTCTTTTCCAAGGGCTTGAGGGCAAAATAAGATGTAAACAGTCTCATGCAGGATTTGAACCTAAGTCACGATTCTGTGACGAAGTTTCCCAAATAAATCACAATGTTCAGTCGATGCTTTTGAATCATAAATAAAATCTGTAGAAGAGTCCCAACGTCGCTTAATAGCATTATAAATAAAATTTATAATTCATCCAGTTGGCTCAAGTGGTGGTTCACAGGGATCAACAGAATATAATGTTAATCTTATACTTTTTATCTAACGTTTTTCTGTTGATAATGACACTGATTTTAATGATAAAACTTTAACTTTCATATAGAATTTGTGCTTTTGTTTTTAGGTTCAAGGAGAGGCAGTACCACACAAAGCAGCAGCTGTACAGCCACTTACCACCCATCATGAAAATTATCCGAGTTAGACAAACCATACATGCAGGACACAGGTGGAGAAGTAGGGACAAACTCATAAGTGACGTACTCTTGTGGACCCCTTCACATGGACGAGCAAAGGCAGGACGACCAACAAGAACCTACATACACCAGCTCTGTGCCGATACAGGATGTAGCCTTGAAGACCTACCGGAAGCGATGGGCAATAGAGAAGGGTGGTGGGAGAGGGTTAGAGATATCTTTGCTGATGGCGCCACATGATGACGATATTTTTTTTTAGGTATTTTTATTTTTATCATGTGTACTAACTAAATCATCATCAACATCGTTATCATGCATGTCGACAGCACAGGTTCCCTTGACTATCTCAATCATCCATTGCTAACGGCCACCACTCTTGGTAAGTTGTCTAGACGGCATGAAGTACCTGTACAGAGCTAATGAATGCTCTCTTCCGAGAGTCGGCTACTAATGGTGTGTCCATTGTTAGTAGCTCATAAGAGTACATCGCTTATAAGTTCGTCTTTACTTCTCTAGTAGAGTCTTTACATGTCTCGCTTGAATGGTTTGTGAGATCGGAGATAAGTGGCCTTACAACTGCTGTTTTGTAGGCTGCTGCTTTGTTTAAAACAGCTCACTGTATGTGGATTTCCTATCTAGCGTTTTCTCCATGCGTTTTGTAAGAGTCCAAGTGGTGCAGCCATACAGTTGTACTAATATGTTCAGAGATTGGAAAAAATTCGTTTTATTTCATGAGGGAGATAATATTTCAATATAGTTGATAATCTGTGGAAATTTGTCCATACTTTATCTATTTATACGTTAATTTCGCTTTAAGTTGATGAGATATTGCTACGGAGGTATGTGAACTGTTCTACTAATTTCAGAGGCTTGTAATTCAGTGATGATATGGTACCATCTTGATCAAAAATCAGGAAAACTGTTTTATCGGAGTTCATGTAGAGACCGTTGCTTCTTGCTGCTTGCTCCTGGCTATGCAATAGATTTTAGGCTTAGGCAGGTGTATTGAAAGTAAGTATATTCACTTATTTTTTAAAAAATCTATGTACACCATTTCATATTCACAGAAAAATAATGTTTACATTAAAAATTTATGAGAAATGACCAGTTGCCCTCATATAATCAATCTTACATTTTTCTTTGATGCCTTTCTGTTGATAATGAAAACGGATATTGATGATAAACCGTTATTATTATATTAGGAGGTGGCCGTGGTGTAATGGTTATCGTCGTAGGGAATGGATACGGTGACATGAGTTCAAATCCTGGACGAGACTGATCACATTTCACATAGCACTAATGCCCTTGGGAAAGGTATGAATCCAATTATTCTCCCTCCAGCTATGGGTAAATAGTAGGGCAGACTAGGTTCTTCAGCCTTGGTGAGGCAACTAGTCTAGGAGAAGGAAAACTCTGAATTCAAATTCAATTTAACTTCGCTTAAAAATTGACCTTGTGTCATATCCTGCCCGAGCGGAGGGGTTGGGTAAATATGATAAAGCGTTATTTTTTCATGCAAAATGGGTGCTTTTATTTTTAGATGCTTTGTTTTGTTTTGTTTTTCTCGAATGCAAATGAAACTATTGTCCATTATAATTTGGATAAAACAATCAATTGTTGAATAAATACACTCTCAGAAGTAGTTGGTATCCATGTTGGTATTGTAAAGAAAAACAAGAGAAAAAATTAGATAAAGCTTTAAAAGTAACGAAAAAAATATGTAATAAAACAAATTTGAATTTATATCAAAAACAGGAAAAAAGCAGTGGTTTTTTATGCAACCCGGGAGATTAACCAGCAAAATATATTCGTTCCTGTTTTTAAAAATGTTTGAAACGTTTCAGTAAACTAGGTAAGTAAACATTTTCTATGAGAAAAAAAATTGCATTTTTTAAAAAAAAGATCACCAAAGTACAACAGAATAAAACTGGGGGTGTCCTCGTGGCGTAATGGTTAAAGCGTTGGACTCCAGTCGCACTATTACGTTCTCTGTCGGGCAAATACCCTTGGGAAAGGTACGAACCCCCTTATCCTCCCAGCTATGTGTTAAATAGTACCACTACTATTTTTATAGGAGAATGGCTTTGGCATTAAATAACCTGCAAAGGTTGATATGCCATTAAACAAAGAAACCATAACAAACCAGAATAAAACTATTAAGATCGGTAATATCCCTCTTTATTTTCATTATATATATATATATATATATATAAATATATAAATATATATATATATTCATATATATATACATGTATATATAAAAGGTATTCTTCAATCCATTAAATCCATTGTAGGGAACAATTCCGACAGGATAAATAAATCATTCGAATTTCGGATATTTAAATATTCCTGGAAGAGAATTCAATGTAAACAAATTAACAGAGCAAATATTATGATGGTTGGTTGATTGATTTTACTGGTATGTCAACTTGTCTGGCGTTATTTTACGCCAAGGGTTAGAAAATACGTACATAGAAGGTTTATATTTACATTTTTGTAGTTATTGAAGAACTTTATTAATTTTTAATATTTCGTTGAAACAATATGTCAGAATCTTCAGGGATAGTTTTCAAAGAATCAATTCTTATGACACTGTTCATGTTTACGTTTTCAGTCTTTGGTATAATTTTATTTCTCACAAGAATGAAAAAATATCCCCTATGTTGACATTTTAAATAGATCCTTCATATTGTTTGGGTTTTCTCATGGGATGTGGTTCTATCCTAGTCACATTACTTGATTGTGGTCTTAGTTCCGTGACTACCACATGCGTTTCTGGCTTGTTGGTTCATCAACTCATTCTGTGATCACGTTGTGTTTAAAAGATCCGCAGATTGTGGATGGCACAATCTATGCGGAACTTCTTGTGACAAGGTGGTTTGTGGGAACAAATTGCCAAGGTGTTAGCTTTTAAAACAAGGAAAACTTTCCGTTGAAAAATTTATTTATTGAAACACAATGGTGCAACAATAATACATATATACATTTATATATAAATATGTATATATTGAAATTGTTGTATTTCTGGGACAGACAACTGAGGTTTCTGGCTCATGTCGTCTCCCTATGCTACTTAAATTTTCGGAGAATAAGGTTTTTGCTGAAGAGGCTTGTGATTGGAGAGATTTCTTTTCTTATTCTTTTGTCTTCGGTATCGTCAACAGATATTTTCTCTCATCTAACCCTAAAAAATTATTTTTATTGAGGATTCCTCGAGGAACAAACATTTCTTATTATCATACCAATCACAGATCATTTTGTATTCGACTACTTTTTGATTAGTCAGTCAAAAATGGGCTGATCTACGTCTGTGGAAAGAGTATCCCTTCCACGTATCAGAATTTATTTGCTCATCCAATCAAACAAATATCGGGGCTTGGTTAGTTAAAGGTCCCAGCCCACGTGTTGTTATGGAGTATCTCTTTTCATAATAACGAAACCAAAAATCAAAGATCTAATTAATCTATCTAAAGATTTTTTTAACTCCTATAGGTGGGTAAAAGATGCACCGACAAAACCCCATGACTGCTTCCTTTTTTTTGACAATTTGAAAGTTCGACTGGTACTTGTCACTCACTGATCTTTTAAATTGACTTTTGAATTCCTTTCAAAGTCAATAAGTCTCTTGAATATTTGTGTGAAAATAGAATTACATCTTAAATTAAAAAAAGCATCAAACTCCATATTTTTTTAGCAACACATATTGTCATAAAGAGCTACATCTTCGCATTCTCTTAGAAAATGTTTAACAGCAGAGTGTTCCTCTTGTTTGAATATAATGGAGAGCGTAGGTTGTTGGTTTTTTTTTTTGTGAGCAAGGTGCAATTGGGATAGAGTAACTTTTTTTTTTTTACTTTCTGAAAGCTTATTTCCATTTTCCTAGCATAGGCTTTATCAGGAACATCTTATTGTAAATAATGTTTTCCTAACGTTGTCGTAAAAATATAAAAAGAGATTTAGCATTGATGATAGAGGCTAGAACTGTTGTAATAACCTAAAGTGCTTTAAAGATTACTAGAAGACTGCTAAAACTTGCTGTTAATCGTAATACAGGGCAAACCACCTGTTACTAAAAATCTGAAAAATTTTCGAATAATAATAATAATAATAATAATAATTGGTTGGGGAAGGTAATTCACTGGGAATCGTGCAAGATACTGAAATTTGACGATACTACATGATAATATACAGGGGGTACGCACAAACCAGAATCCGAATTGAAGAATAAGAAATGTATCATTCTCTAGGATTTTGAGATACAAACAGTTCACCTAATCCCAGCCAGAATTCCTGACCTTGTAATAATTAATAAAAAAAACAAAAAAAACTACAGCATTGTTGAGATCAGTCTGAATAGCAAGAAGAGTCCTGAACATCTAAAGAGACTTGCTGTCGCTCAGACTCCAGGGAAAGATCATCAGCTAACGATGATATAAAGAAAGACAAACTTGCTAACAATAAAATTATTATCATAATGCATCAAATTGACACAAAAGGAATTCATGGGTGTACTCGTGGCGTAATGGTTAAAGCGATGGACTGCGGAATCGTAGTAAGCGAGTTCGTATTCCAGTCGCGCTATTACGTTCACTTTCGGGCAAATACCCTTGGGAAAGGTATGAACCCCCTTATCCTCCCAGCTATGGGTTAAATAGTACCACATTAAATAACCTACAAAGGCTGATACGCCATAAAACAAAGAAACCAAAACAAAAGGAATTCAAGAGCAAGCATGGCTGGGTAAGAAATTTGATCCATTGCTGTGCAAGTGCCTAAGATTTGGCTATGCAGACAAATATATCCATTAACAAAACTCCGTCCGACAAAATGAGACCCTTAACATTCTTTGGGACTTTGACATTCAAGCGGATGACCAAATCCTGTTCATGGCCCAGTCGGCTGGGGCTGTAGAATAAGCCGACTGCATCTCTGCACAAAGGTAAAATTCCCTAATGAGTTTCCTGGTTATGACACTAAACAATCAGATGGTGTCTCCAGTAATAATAGAGGTTTAGGTAATGCAGGCTACTTCTTCATTGCCATCGCTCCCAGGTCCACTGTGGCCCGGAGTGGTAGCACCTGATAGGGTCCTATCTGTTGGTTAAATAGAACTAAACAGTGTACTTATGCTAAACTGAATAGTTTGAAATAGAACTTTTTTGGTTTTTAAACTACGTCCCTTTGCTAAACTGAATTGTTTTAAATAGAACTGTTAACAATGGATTTGACATTAAATAACGTACAAAGATTGATATGCCATAAAACTAAACTAAACCAAAATGACTAAATTAGGAGTTAAATGACCCGAAGAGGGTTGATACGCTGTAAAACAAAACCAACCAACCAACCAACCAAATCCTTAGAATTCCAGACCTAATGTTAACTAAAGGAAGAAAAAACTTGTTATTTAGTGAATTTTGCCACTTCAGCGGACCATAGTGTGAAAAGAAATCGAAATCATAGATATATACCTGGATCTTATCACAGAGCTGAAAATGAAAAAAAAAAACTTTGGATCTTGACGGTGATATCAGTTGTTATTGGAACTCTTGGAATGGTTCTCAAGTGCCTCGTGAAAAGATTGGTGAAACTATCGAAAACATCTAGGCCACTGCATAAGATCACAATGAACGTTGTTTAACCTACCTGTTTTTAACTTTCAAATCAACAAATATTGTAATTATGTTGAAGTACCTTAAAATGTAACTCAGGAATAAAACTCTCTATCGTCAGATTTTTCTTAGTTCTCTAAGGTACCTGTCGACTGAAATGACATTCATTCTCTCCAGTCTCTCACTTTTTACAACTGCTCTTTTGCAATCTAAGACTTACAATCAGGAGATAAATTGATCTCCATAAGCCTGTGTTAACTTGTTAAATATTTCTGGCGCATTGTCCTGAAGTGTGATATAGAATTTACATTTATCGAGGCCTTTATGCTTATGATTATCGCGATAAGTATTCGGCAACGTAGTTGTTTTTAACTCTCAAAATTAACGACGATGGCGATTATATTGAAGTGTAGTCATAAAAAAACAAAAACAAAAAAAAACCATCAAAGATAAAACTTCAATATTCGAATATTCAATTTGTCTTTACGAAATGATTCTATCATTTGAATAACGTGTGTTATATTTACCACTTTAGAACTGCGACATGGTTTTATGAACACCCAGTATATATATATATATATATATATATGTTTCTTTTCATAATATTTAAATATATGAATAAAGACATAAAACACATTTTTTCTTCATTTATACATACATACATTTACTTTATCCAACGAAATGAATCCATGTGTTTGATGAAATGCACGTCTCTGTAGATCGTTATATATTTTACTACATATTTGTATGTTTGTTTTTGAGTTTACCAGAAAATATTTACGACTCAATTTTCATGGCACGGTTTGTCGGACTTGAAGAACCGGCTCGAAGAAGCATGAAGGAAGGAAATTAGAGTGACGAAGTAATAGAATTCAAATGGAGATCCGTAAGTTAATGGAATGGTTTTAAGGATGATGGAATTGGTACCGCCTTCTTTTGAATGGCGTAGAATTAGCTGATTCCCGTCTTGGAAATATGGAAGGTCATGCGCAGAGACTTTTAGAAAGTAATGGATGTCTTCTAAAGAAGAAGAAGAAGAAGAAGAAGAAGAACAACAACAACAACAAAAAAAAGCCATAATGGATTGAAAGAGAGTAATGTAGATGTTTGATTAAAGAAAGATATAGAAGCATGTGCACTGATGAAAAGGATTGGGAGAAAATGTGAAAGTCGAGATGAAGGGGAAAAAGAAGTGAATGAATAAATAAATAAATAAATAAAATCTAAGAAGAAAAGAAGAAGAAGAAGAAAAGAATAAATGAATAAAAAAATAAAAGAAGTAAGATTGGAGGAAGATATAGTTTTAAAAAATTCACAGGTTATCCGAATTCTGAAATAAAGAACGTCCATTATTTATTTTTGCATTATTTTTCTCCCTCATTGATTTTTTTTTAAATGTAAAATATTCTTATAAACATGAATGCTTTATCATAAGATGATAAAAAAAAACAAAAAAACATGCAGAATGCTGAAAATTGATTTTCGTGAAAAAGGTGCATCTGCAAACTGCTTCCGATTGCTAACTTCTAATGCGAAATTCTCCTGATTTCTCGAATAACTCACGTATTTACTAAAATTAGCTTAGTTGTAACACAAGGCCAGAAATATTGGGCCCTCAGTGGGAATCAAACTCACTAGCAATGGTCTGCTACCCACAGCTGCGCGTGAGGTGCTCAAGCTATTTTAATCCTGTGTTTCAGATTTAGCAAAGGTTAGTCAAAAAGATTCCGATTCAACAAAACTAATAAAAAAGATTGCATAAAAAAAGGAAAGGGAATAAGAAACCAGAAAGTAAAAAAAGAAGACAAAAAGAAATAGAATAAGGTTGTTGGTTAGTTGTTTGGGTTTTATGGCATATCAACCCTTGTAGGTCATTTAACGCCAAATTCTATGTATACATATATATTCAATCAAATATTTCAAAATGAATACTTAGGTTGGTAAAATTAGCAGGATTTCATTTGTTTGCACAAGATTAACCAGTTTTAAGTTGTCATATTTTTGGGGACAACTCTGTCTCTCTCAAGAAGGACAGAATGTCATCCATTTTGTCGTTCTCGAACAGATCGGTTAAGCTATTTACTTTGAAAAATCGCTTTCTGATAACAGCGAAAATTCTGCATTCTATAAGAATATGTTTAACCGTGCAAGTTGTCTGGCAGGTCAAACACTGCGGTTGGGGTTCCTGTTTCAAAATGAAACAGTGAGTAAGCCTTTTATGAACAATTCGCAATCGGGATATAACAATTTGTCCTGTTCTTGATTTTCTCGATGCTGGTCTCCACTCTCCCAAGGTAGGCTGAATTTGGAAGAGTTTATTGTGGATGTTATTGCTCCATTGTTATTGCCATTTTGTGTGAAGGAATTTATTAATTGTTGGTTTCAGGTCAGTATATAGGATCCTGGATTTATCGGGCGTCAGATCTAAGGCCGATTTGGCTGCCGAGTCAGCTCTTTCATTCCCTCTCACTCCAATGCGGGTTGGGCTCCTGCATATTATTATTTCTTTTCTATTTGATATTGAGTCTAATCTACTCAATAGTTTAAGGAATTTTTTTATTTCTTAATGATAAGAATAGAGGAGATGATTTTAAGATAAGAAAGAAAAGAACAAAAAACAAAACAAAACAAAACACTCCATAAAATTATGATATCCGTAAACGCTTATAGATATGCAATTTTTGGAGGTGCCTGTGGTGTAATGGTTATCGTTTTAGGAAATGGACACGGCGACACGAGTTCAAATCCTGGACCAGGCTAACTACATTTCACATAGCACTAATACCCTTGGGAAAGGTATGAATCCAATTATTTTCCCTCCTACTATGGGTAAATAGTAGGACAGACTGGGTTTTTCAGCCTTGGTGAGGTAACTAGTCTAGGAGAAGGAAAACTCTGAATTCAAAATCTGTACTTATACTAAACTGAATTTGCTGAATAAGAATTGTTTGAATAAACTGAATAGCTTGAAATAGAAATGTTTTTTTTACCATTAAACTGTGTTCTCATGCTAAACTGGATTGTTTGAAATATAACTATAGGCATAAAAATGGATTTGGCGTTAAATAACCTGCAAAGGTTGATATGCCATAAAACCCAACCAGCCCAACGTAATTATGGCAACTTGATATAATTGTTATTTCTATAATAATACTAACACTGATCAAGAAACCGACTGACAACTAAATTAACAAAATATTTTCATGTAGAGAAACAATGAACAACTTGTCTGCTCAAATACTACTAATTACTACCGATCACAACACACGGTTTGAGTTGATAAACACGTCACAACAAACACGTATTAAAATATTGCAAAACTTTCGACTCACTCTTGTATAACAAATGTACACGGAAAACATACTTTCAGATCTGAATTTGTGCAAACAGCATGCATATACCGTATTTCTTGGTACATAAGACGTGAATAAAAGATTAAAATAATTCGATGCCAATATTACAGGGCGTCTCATTCGCTTCGAAGAAAATTCAAGCAGACAAGAATCCTAAGAGTAAAAGAAAGAATTCGAACCAGGAATTTAAATGTATCTCAGACATTTGAGAAGTCCTCAAGCAGACAGGAAAACACCAGCTTGTCATATGATTCGAAGAATCTGGTTCAAGGGATTTGAGAAAAAATACCTCAGCATTTAGGCAAATAACTGATCGAAAAGTAACCCCTTTCCGAACAAATGACAACAACAAATACTACAATAATAGAAAAATTAACTGAAAATGTATCAGCCTCTAGTAATTATTGGTCTATAACATGACTGCTTAAGATATATAAAATACTAAATGCACTGCTCACAAAACGAGGCATTAATCTTGTTAAAAGGCCATTAATGTCAATCAATCAGCAGATATTACTTGATCAAATTGATTAATACCGTATACAGAACAGTTTCTAATAAAGAAAAACAAAAAAATGAGATTAAAACATAAAATAGTTGACAATGCATTCAAAAAAATACACTAGATAAATATAGTTAGACTGTATGTAATAAGAAAATTCTGAACGTTGTTGCAATGAGGAAATTTTAAAAGAAAATTTCAGGAGAGATGAAGCCCATGAAACCGTCTTGATTTGCAAAGAAAAGCGGTTGAAGGAGCTAGAAATCTTAAATGGTTATTGAAGCAATGACACTTGGACTTCATTGAAAGCAACTAGAAACTTCTTATGTGAGACAGCAGCACAAAATTATACCATAAAAACTTAATCTGACACTGAGAGAGGGTCTTGCCCAAGTAAATTTATCAACCAGAAAAGTGAGACCATAAATCAAATTAGTTAAAATGGATTTTAGAAGAATGAGTCAGTGCATCACAAAAATGAGAAGAAAATATATTATTATTTTGGGGAAACAGGAGATAAAGTAGATTATCTTGACTAAATCCAGGATTTGACAAAAATTTTCAAAAAGAGTCAAAAATACGATTCACTTGACTCCAGGTTGACATTTTCGAAGCGATAGTCAAAAATCTCTTAGTGAGGTTAAACAGGTGAGCCTGGTACGATTTGGTGAATGGGAAATTATATTTTTCAAATATTTTTTTTTTCAAATTTGAATCCCATGAGATAAGCTTTTTGAGATCGTTATGAGTTAACGCATTCCTTTCATGCGGCAAAATTAACCTCCTGAGGAGGTATGTTGCCAGGGTTAAATACTGAGGAAGTAAGAGGAAATACCTGCTTTTTGGGTAAGAGGAAACCGAACACTGAAGGTGGAGGCGGAGAGAAGGGTTGGAATTAATTCGTGGAATCCAAATTTCGGAGAGAATTGATATTATCAATAGCACCAAAACCACTAACCCAGCATGGAACAGAAATTAGATATAAACGAAGGAATTTACTCGTTGAGCAGACTGGCGAATAGCAGCAAAGAAACTCCACGTCACTCGGAGTTCTGACCTTGTACCACACTCCTACACATCAAAAAGCAGAGAAAAACAAATACCCGGAACTTGCCACAGAGATTAAAAAGCTGTGAAACATAAAAATGACAAGGATACCAATAATTGTTGGACCCCTTGGAACAGTCCCATGACCTAGAAAATAAACTGGAAGAACTGGAGATTAGAGGAAGAATCGAAAACCTCCAGGCCAAAGCACTGCCGAAATCGTCTTGGATAGTTAGAATAGTCTTGGAGATATGAAGAGACTTGCCGTCACTCAGACTACTGGGTAAACCGATCATTAACTGATGGTTTGAAAAACTTGCATTTAATAATAATAATAATAGTCATACCTAGATCTTGCTGCCAACTAAAGAAATTATAGACCATGAAAGTGACGAGGATACTAATTGTAATTGGTGCTCTTGCTACGGTCACCAAAGGATTGGTACAGGGACTGGAACTCTCGGAAATAAGAGGAGGAGTAGAGACCATCCACACTACAGCGTAATTAAGATCGGACAGAATACTGAGAAGTGTTCTGGACACTTGAGGAGACTTGCTGTCACTCAAACTCCACTTAGAAACCATTGGATAAGCCTGGTATGAAAAACTTTCAAAAGAGTAAAATGATAAATATAAGGCGAGACACGACTGGGTCGGTAAGGTGATTCACTGGGAAAAGTGTAAGAAATTTAAATTCGACCATACTAACAAATGGTATATGCACAACCCAGCATCTGTCCAAGAAAATTACTCACATAAACTCCTATGGGACTTTAATATACAAACGGATCACCTAATCCCGGCCAGGAGATCAGACTTGATAATAATCAACAAAAAAAAAAAAAAAAAAAGAGAACTTGCAAAATAGTCGACTTTGCTGTCCCGGCAGACCACAGGATAAAACAGAAAGAATGTGAAAAGAAGGATAAATACCTCGACCTTGCTAGGGAACTGAAAAAACTGTGGAACATGCCGGTGACAATTATACCAATTGTAATAGGTGCGTTTGGAACAGTAAATAAGGGATTACTAAAGGGACTAGAGGTCTTGGAGGTTGGCGGACGAGTGGAGACCATCCAAACGACAGCATTGTTGAGAACTGCCAGAATACTAAGAAGAGTCCTGGAGACTTGCGGAGACTTGCTGTCACTCAGACTTCAGTGAAAAGCCATCGGCTATTGCTGATGTGAAAAGCTCTAATGAGTGAATAATAATAATAATAATAATAATAGCACAAAGAAAGTATGAGACTAGACACGACTGGGTAGGCAAGGTGATCCATTGGGAATTGCGAAAGTTTAAATTTGACCCTATGAACAAATGATATAATCACAACCAGGAATCCTTCCTTGAAAATGAGACGCCCCAAGTTCTCCGGGATTTTGATATAGAAACGAATCATCTAATCTCAGCCAGATGACCAGACCAAGTGATAGTCAAAAAAAAAAAAAAAAAAAGAACCTGCTAAATAGGGAACTTTGCCGTTCTGGCTAACCACAGAGTCAAATTGAAAGAAAGCAGAAAAAGTGATAAATACATAGACCTTGCTAGAGAACTGAAAAAGAAACTGTGAAACATGAAAGTGACGGTGATACCAGTTGTAATTGGCACGCTCGACACTGTCATTAAAGGATTGGTACAGGAACGGGAGGACTTGGAAATAAGAGAACGAGTGAAGACTTTCCCAACTACAGAATTGTTGAGATCGGACAGAATACTAAGAAGAGTCCTGGAGACTTGAGGAGACTTGCTGTCATTCAGACTTCAGTGAAAAGCCATCGGCTATTGCTGATGTGAAAAGCTCTAATGAGTGAACAATAATAATAATAATAATAATAATAATAATAATTGCCAATGATGAAAGTTCAAAGAAAAACATCTGAATTATTAATCTTAATATAATTTGATGAGCTCTTTTGTTGTTTATTATTTGCTATTGCAAAATTGTTAAAATTTATATCTATTTATATCTATTTTCCTCAAATGCTAGACTTTGGACGTAGAAAATCAACTTACAACAGTGTGTATTTGGAAATAAATTCATTGGCAATAGCCTGCGAGATGAAAGCTGCAGCCATTTACCTTCAACGGCTGCTGTACTAAAAGAGAAATAAAACTGTTTCTTATTTCCCAAATGAGCGCTCCAAGAGTATTCGTATTATCCTCTTTTTCTTTTCCAATTTAGCTATTTCTGGACGTGGCAAATCGAATTCAATGGTATCGATTAGTCAGTCTAGTGTGCAATATATCTACTGATCTCCAGGAAAATGTTTCCAGAGAGAATAGGTAATAAGTTTTAAAAGGGCGGAGTGTTGTGACGTCTGCAAGTCAGAGCGAGTGTCATGGTGACAGTTAAACAATAAGAGCATCCGCTCTCTGCCATATTCAGTTGTTTGTCAATTATGTACAAAACGCTTTAAGATATATTGTTCTTTTCAACTCCTCTACGTCCTATCACTATTTGAGTAACTCTTATGTAATTGACACAAAGGTTTCGAACTAAATTTACTTATCTTTGTGTGTCAAATTTGTAATTTTATCTCGTCAGATTTTCTTCCTGAACACATCAAATACTAATTCCCAAGATCGGAATCTATTTATATCTAACATACAAAGCGTCAGATATGTGAAAAAGACTTTTAGTGTGAGATAAACGGAAAACGACCCAACGGTATGTTACACGGCATACAGTAAATTTTAAGATACTCATCCCTCTTTCAGACGTTTCGGGAGGATTATTTTGGCAGATTCCTATCGGAAATGTCTCACCGTGTTTACTCTCACAAGTAGATAGGCAACATATCTGGTCAAAACCTTCGTATTCTATGATCTGGATTTGAATCCTCTCGACAGGATGTGTCATCTGTAGCCAAGAAAAAGAAACACTGAGCTTCGACTACGAAAGGCACCCTCCTTTACATCTCGGTATGGTAGTTATGGAAGAGGGAGCCTTCGGGTTGCCCTCGACTACGGTCAGCCAACTTACTTATGCATGCATTTAACAAACCCACTGCATGTGCAGAATGTGAGTAAAGATCACTTTTAAGAAGAGTTTGTGAAGTTTTAATTCTCCCTCCCCCGATTAATTGCTTAACCAAAATTAAGAACCCCCTCAGACATACTACCCATCGCTGGAAGAAGAATATTTGGATTCATACCTTTTAGAATGGTATTACCGCTACGTGAAATGCAGTAAGCCTCGTTCTGAATTTGAACTACCGTCGTCGTGTGCATTTCTTATATATATATAAGATATGCACATATAATATAATAGCTCTCTCACAGATATTGAGCACTCTCCAAATCATATCGCACTTGGTCCGTCACAAACCCACAAAATGAATTAGTGACAACAAACACTGTTATATATATATATATATATATATATGTGTGTGTGTGTGTGTGTGTGTACATATACAGATATATATATAGAGAGACACACACACATACAAACACGCACACACACACACACACACATATATATATATATATATATATATATATATATATATATATATATACATGTATATGTATATATGTATATTTATATACAGTGTTATGCATATATATATATATATATATATATGATTTTAATCAAATCTATATAGAAATCAGTAAATCAAATCTATATCAAAAATTAATTTATATATAGGAAATCTGTAATTTAAAATTAGATGTATATCAAGGATTAATTTAACCTTCAATTTAAAATTAGATCCAAATCAATTATTGTTTTAAAATTTGATTAAATCCATGTCAGTAATTATTGATTCAATCTATATCAACAATTGATTTCAATTGGATCATTATAAATTTAAATCTCTATCAACAATTTATTAAAAATGAAGTTTATCCAATATTAAATTTATATCAATAACTGATTTAAATTTTGATTAAATCTATATTAGAAATAATTGATTAAATTTAAGTTAATAATTGTTTTAAAATTAAATCAATCTGAAGTCAAATTTGTATCAATAATTAATTCAAATGAAATTTAGTTAAATTTAAATATATATCAATGTTCAATCAAAAGTAAACAAAGTGAAAATGAAATCTTAATCGATAATCAATTGAAATTAAATGAATTCAAAATTTAATCTCTATCGACGATTAATTTAAAAGTAGTTTAATTTACGATTAAATGTATATTAGAAATTAATACAAAATTGTATGATTTCAAGATTAAACCTATATCAATGATTAATTTAGAATTATATTAAATCTATATCATAAATAATAAATTAATATATCATTCATCAATTTCAAACTGAATTAATTTGAATCAAATCTATATCACAAATAAATTTAACAACACATTTATTAGACATTAATTCTGTATCATTAATCAATTCAAAATTAATGAAATCTATATCAGAGACCTGGGTTCAATCCCAGGTCGCGTCATACCAGGACGAGCTCATAAGTGAAGTACTCCTATGGACCCCCATATATGGCCGAGCAAAAGCAGGACGACCAGCTCGAACATACATGCAGCAGCTATATGAGGATACGGGATGTAGCCCTGAAGACCTGCAAGAGGCGATGAACAATTGGGAAAAGTGGCGAGAGAGGGTCAGGGACATCCGTGCTAGCGGCACGACATGATGATGATGATGATAATGACCTCTTCATCCCAATGGTTTAAAAAATACCACCACTGTTCTTTCACATGGACGATACAATAAGCATAAAAGAAAGCAAAAAGATTGACAAATACTTATATCTTGTCAGACACCAGGAAAAGCTGTAGAACTTGAAGGTGGCGGTGACACTAATCATAGTTGGTGCCTTTTAACTTGTTCTCCAAAGCCTGGGTGTCTTTGGTTTGATACTAAACGGCATACGGTGGTAAAGATCTTGTTCTGGAGTTAGGGGGAGTGTGGGAGACCTCTTTGCAGTTGTTAATCCCAGGTCGATTCCGAAACGGAGGGTTAATATCTATTAGGGCCTGTCTATGGGCTAAATTGATATATTTGAAAGTTATTAGCATTGAATAGATTTGTTTGTTTAATGGCATATAAATCTTCGTGGGGTTATTTAATGCCAAACCAATCCTTCTAGGGGAACAGTAATGGAATAAGGGATTTCATTCCTTTCCCGAAGTGAACGCAATAGCGCGACTAGAGTTCGAATTCGCTTACTACGATTTTGCATTCCAGTTTTTTAACCATTAGACCACCACCACATATTGGATAGAAGTCATATAAAACAGTAACATATAACTTATATTATAATTATAAATAGATAAAAAAGCACCATATAATAAGGATTCCATTAACACGTCTAAAATATTTTTTATAATTACAATCATTAAGAAATCTATATAATTTCAGCATTAAATTAGCCATAATATGTTAATTTGCCATTAAACAAATAAACCAAAATGAAATCTAAAGACTGGAAAATAAACTGGGGAAACAGGAGATCAGAATAAGAAGCAAGACCATCTAGACCTTAGCTCTGTTAAAATGAGCTAGAATACTTGGAAGAGACCTGAGGTGACTTGCTGTCACTCAGACCCCAGTGAAAAATTTCCTATACAGTCAAAATAAAGAATAAAATAATACTAATGCTGATGGCGAATATGATAGCTTGCTTGCGTAAGACTTCATGGAATTATATTTTCGTTCTTCTAATGTACGACTTTGCATATAGATATGTAGTTTCCATTTCTGGAAAAAGAGAATTCTTCTCAAGTTAAGAGTGAATTTCACATGAGAAAACCTTCAACACTGGTGTCGATTTCCCAGGTGAGTGTAGACTCATTTTTAAAAGTCTTTTGTAATAAGATCGAAATAGAGCAAACAACCCGCTCTTTTTTTTTCCCTGCAGAGCAACTCATATTATCTAATTTAATTGGATGAGTATCTGAAAAGAGAAAAGATATGAGTATTCGATACTGTTATTTGATAACCAATAACCCTAATGAAGCAAGAGCGATGAACTTAGAGAACACCGACCCGCTTTCATAAATTACAAAAATAATCGTAAACATAAGTCAACACGTGATTAAGCGATTTGAGATCGAGATTTCTGATTTGAGATATGGTGACAACCTATCAAAAACGAGATTTTTCTCATTATTTTCCCTCTCTCTTTCTCTCTTTCTCTCTCTCTCTCTCTCTCTGTCTCTCTCTCTCTCTCTCTCTCTCTATCTCAGTTTGTAGTGTTGTCTCTCTTTTTCTTGAATGAGTTTCTCCAATTCTTTCTTTCTTTCTTTCTTTCTTTCGTTCTATTTATAGATGTATATTTTAAAATTCTTTCTAAATTTTAGTATCTTTCTTCTATCTATCTATCTATCTATCTATCTATCTATCTATCTTAATGGTTCTTTCTTTCTTTTTTCTTTCTTTCTTTCTTTTTATATATGTATATTTTTAAAATTCTATTTAAATTTTAATATCTTTTTCTATCTATCTATCTATCTATCTATCTATCTTAAACTGTTGACATTTAAGTTTGATTCTATAAAAATATGTATTACAATAAATATAGTAAAGTTTAATTTCTGAGTTCAATTTCTCTAAAATCCGACATTTGTATATATATATATATGTAACTTATCAAGAATGACAAATATTGAGAACATTCCGGAACAATACTTGAAATACCGTAAATTAGAAAATAGATAATTGCCACTACATATAGCAACTGAATTTGGTATGCATTCTCGCTGAATATCATTTTTAATCATTTACATTCGTGATATAAAGCAAACTTTGCGACGGTAGTTGAGGGCAACCCGAAGGCTCCCTTTTCAATAGCTACTACACCGAGGAGGAGGGGAGGGCGCTACTCCTCCCTATGAATTGCTCATCCTTGCCCTCAATACGTACCTTATATTGCTGACTATTAAGCAAGGATATATCAAGTACTATTTGTAAAGTCTTTGGTATGACACGACTTGGTATTGAACCCCAGTCTAGGGGACCACTGGCAAACACTCTACTCACTAATCGATTCATTTGTGATATAATAGAGATAAATATATAATTCCGATTAGACTTTTGCTCTCTGCGGTGTTCTTGTGGCGTAATGGTTAAAGTGAGTTCGAACTCTGATCGAACTTTTGGACAAATACCATTGGGAAAGGTATGAAGCTACTTATCCTCCCAACTATGGGTTAAAAAGTACCACTACTGTTCTTTTCGAATGATGGCTTTTGCATTAAATAACCTTAGAGGTTGATATGCCATTAGATAAAGAAACTAAACTAAACCTTTCTCTAGTTGTCTAGAGCTGAATTTTCATCATACACCATGTGAAAGCACGTGCAATACCCTGCCCTCATCAGCCGCCAACCAGGTCTGGTAACACAGTTTCGATAGCTCAAAGCGTTACTGGCGCTACTAAGCAGCTTTTGCCATCGGACAGGGTATTAAGAGAATTATATATATATATATATATATATATACGCCAGATCAATTAAGAGCAGAGACTACATTGGACGTTAATCTTCATTTTTAGAGTACAGTTTGTGATAAAAAAAAACGCGTTTACTTTCAGCTGTTCATGTTATTACGCGTTTACAGTAATCGTTTCTTACGTAATCACACGGGAATGGTGGTTCCGCGTGTATATCATTCATGCTGAAAACTTCTTGCTTTCGACCAAATCCAACTTGATGACTACGCTGACTGCATCTCTAATTGAGTAGTAAATATAATTATTTGAATGGAATAGCGATACTTGAAACTATCTGTGAGCAAAAAAAAAAAAAAAAATATATCAATACTGGAAGCTCTTTCACTGTGTAGAAACAAATGAGCAACATTAAATAAATTTATTAGAGTTCAATAGGATTATTCAAAAACATTTAAGTGTGCGCTAACAATTAACAGCAATATTTAAACCATAAATATTATTACTGTGAGTAAATATGTAAACAGTATTTGATAGAATTATAAGTGTTGGATGCCAATCGAAACTATTTAACTGTCTGCAAATAAATGAGCTCTGGTTCGTTTACAAATAATATTACCTCTAATTTATTCGGTTGTAAGATATATATACATATATGTAAACGTTTTTTTGGCTCGTCCAAAGAGAGAAAAAAGTAAATATTTCAAAATAAATAAGTTTGTTTAAAAATTTTGGCAATTTTGAGAATTATTCGTTTCGTTCTTACATACCTGTATGTTTCTAGCCTGTTTCATTCGTCAGAGAAAATTTAGTAATTGACAAGGCTTTTTGCTAAAAGCAGAATCCTAGTAAATTTAATGTTTTAAGCAAAAAGCCTTGTAAATTTCAAAATGTTCTCTAAGAAAAGCAATAAGCTGGAAGCATACATGTATGAAAGAACGAAATAATTGATTCCCTCAAAAATATAAATCTCATAACGGATCTATTCATTTTGAAAAATGTAAATATATATGAATAAGATAGGCATTGAATAATCGAAAACTATTGATATATTATAAAACACAACCAAAAAAACTCCTTCCTAAACCGAGGCACCGATATTATGATGGTCAGTGTTGCAAAGTAAATTAAACACGGCATCTCATTGTGTTCGTATGTATGAAGCAAGGAATATAGTAGTCAGTTTCTATATATATATATATATATAGAGAGAGAGAGAGAGAGAGAGAGTGAGAAATTGATTAAGATATTATGAGATTTATCTTTTGGAGGAATCATTTATTAAGTTCTTACATACGTGTATGTTTCCAGTTTCTTACTTTTGTCAGAGAACATCTAATAATTTACAAGGCTTTTTGCTTATATATATATATATATATATATATATATATATATATATATATATCTGTGTGTGTGTATATATATATATATAGGTATCATACAATAATGGATGTTTGTACAACAGCATTGCTTTAAGCAATCATCAGATGATGACTCTGTGTTCAGGCATGGTTTCCGGGCCTAAGCATCATTACCACTAACACAGAGAACCCCAGCAGTATCTCACGACACCACCAGACTTAGTCAGATTGTCGTCACTCAATGGGATTGCCATATCCACGCTGATGCAATTAGAGCCTTATCTTGGATCTTTTCTGTGTATTTCCTCTTGTCTTATGGAGGAATTCCAAGATAAGCCAAGAATGCGGAGGTTGAGTTGGCAATGAAACCTCTGCATCCGATTTCAATAGGTAACACATTTGTTATCCAGCCATTTCTAACACATTGTTCTCGCAGATCCTCATATTTTTTCAACTTACGCTGCACAGTCGAAATTTTTTTCAAAAGGGACCGTTATCTCAATAACGAAAACTTTATTTTGCTTTAACGGACCAAATGACAATATCTGGACGCTTTTTCGTTAACGTTTTTTCAGTTGGAAATATGAAGTTATGCTTTAAATCGGTTGCGACGTGCCAGTCCGTGCAGCCCTCAAGCAATGATGGTTTTACGCATATTTTTACGTGCATAACACCCTGGTTGGCGGCTGATGAGGCTAGGGTATCGCACGTACTTTCACACGTTGTATGATGAAAAAAGAAAATATATACATATATATGTGTATATGTCTGTGTGTGTTTATACATTAATTATATCTATGATAACGATATCTCTACCATATATATATATATATATATATATATATATATATATATGTGTATTCTATTTATACATATGAATATACACTAGGTGTATACATTATATATATTGTATATATATATATTTGCAAATACATAGATCACGTACCGGTAACTCATCAACTGTATTTACAGTGTCATTGTACGGTATTTTAGTCAAAAATGACTGAAAACCAAGGAAATAGAAAATGTAATTGAATTTCGCTGAAGAATGTTGGAAAATTCATACTTAATAACGATTTACGAAATTGAAAATGTTATGCCAAAAACTAACGGGCCGAAAAATGTATAAACATGATATTATAGTTTTACAAGTTTGAATAATGAATAATAGGTCAGATGTATTTATCACAACATTAATATTAATTTATTCGTTGAAACATACGGAGTGCTGTTTTCGATAGCATTTTATTAATTCAAGTCCTAATGTATCTTTTGACCATAGATGTTCGGCAGATTTGGATATAGGTGAAGGCAACTTAACATATTTTAGAAATTCGGTCCAAAATTATCTGTTTCTATAGATAAAACAGACAATACATTGTTATTTCTGAACGAATAACTATTCCCAAATTGATTGTCTGAAACCATTCAAAAGCTCAAAACCATTCTAAAGATTGTTTTAAATAAAGAAGAATGTATAGATCTGATGAGAACGTTACCTTTAAAAATTACTGAAAATAATGCATATTTTACAATTACAGATCCTAGAATTAATTTAGAGTGGAGTGAAAGAATCTAAGAAGCATAGCTCTTAATAGAGCGTTTCACCGAGCATTCTGACCTCGTAAGATCCCTTTTTTATGTGTTAGTCGTCCAAAATTAGCAAATGAAGTTATTGATAAAACTGCCTCGACTGTGTTGGTTGTTACACAGATCAGGTCGGGTGTGTCCTGGTTCCGGTAATAGTCGGTCGAGTCCGTCTGTCGTGGATTTTGGGAAGATGGCATTAAAGGTCGAGCGGGCCAAGACCGGCTTCCTCGAGTCTGTCTCCCGAGGCTTATAACCCTCCGTGGATGGGTTAGGTTTATCGCCTGTATCCTGAGACACTTCTTTTTAGGGGTATGCCGATTGGGCCTATAGCTGGAGGGAGAATAATTGGATTCATACCTTTCCCAAGGGTATTAGTGCTATGTGAAATGCAATCAGTCTCGTCCTGGATTTGAACTCGTGTCACCGAGTCCATTTCCTACGACGATAGCTATTACACCACGGGTACCTCCAGTATTCATATTTGATGCAAAAATTAATCTACAACTAGATAGTTTCATTATTAATTAATTCTATTTGTTTGTACACAGTTATATGGTTTCAAGTAATTAATACTAATCCTTAGTAAACAATTATAGCTTCAAGTAACTATTCTTAAATCGTACTCAGTCATATGGTTTAAAGTACTCCGAATTAATACAAATAATTACATTCTCATTGGTCTAATGTTCGTCAAAGGTCCGGGAGACCTGAGTTCAATCCCAGGCCGCGTCATACGAAAGACTTTAAAAATGGTACTTGATACCTCCTTGCTTAACATTCAGCAACATAAGGAACGTATCAAGGGTAAAGTGGAGCAATCCAGGGAAAGAAGTAGTGCCCTCCCTAACACCTCGGTGTAGTAGCTATTGAAAAGGGAGCCTTCGGGTCGCCCTCGACAACGGTCGCCAATTTACTTATTGATAATATATAGTTTCCCGTGACTAATAATTATCCTTGGTGAAACATCAGATTAACTATTATTAATAAAAATAACTTAGAGTTATATGGCATTAAGTATTCCAGTTGACTACGAATAATTTTCAACAGATATATATGATCCCAAGATCGAATCATGACAGGAATGGCCACTTTGGTTGAGAATAGACATCGAAGTAATGGTAAGTAAGAAATACTCCCAGGTCATTGCATTCCAGAAGAGGACCTTCAGCATTACTGCATTTTAGTGTCATAACTAGGATTTCTCTTTTTGGTGGGGGTAGGGCTTATCCCTATGCAGGGGATACAGTCAGCGTATTCTAACCCCCGCCGACAACGCGGGTTAATTCATGTTAGTAGTTAATAATTGATGATATATCTATGTACATAATTAATTAATACCTAATACTTTATCTTATTCAAAGTTGATTTAATTAATTAAAAAAAAAACAGTGAAAAAAAAATGAAAATTTTATTCTTAAATTTTTCCTCGATTTTGAAAGAAATGCATTTAGATACATTTTATTTGGGTGCGTGTTAAATCGTCCATTCAAGTCTAAATTGATTATGTTTAGCTGAATTAAGGTTTAGCTAATGTAAAGAATTGGCGTCCTTATCCAGTTACCCTCTTGGCACCCATCAATTTGGTAACGCTCAAAAGTTTTGTATGGGTAAGCATACTAGAATTCCACTAATTGATATCAGATACGGATGGATTTCGCGTGTGTCTTCTTCCTGATGAAGGTAGTGCTCTAAATAGCCTAATATGTTTGAATATAAAATTCCCTAATTTGCCACGGCTTCAAATCGACAATGACAGGGTTAGGCAATTCGATCGACAGTGTTCATTATTTAAGACTTCATTCATATCTGTTACTTATGACATTCTCAGGAGAGCGTGTTAATATTCTGAGGATGGGCAACCGGCTGTTTCGATTAGCCTCTCCATCTTGTTGTTTGTGGAAGCATGACAATTGAATAATATACTTATAAGTGTGTGTGTGTGTGTGTGTGTGTGTGTGTGTGTGTGTGTGTGTGTGAATTAAAGATAGACAGAACTCTCGTATGCAGGTCACTTGAACGCTTAGGCTTCTACATTGAAATTATCATTGCATATTTATCGTATTACTCTTCACTGTACGAGTGAACCTGTGATATAAAAAGCATATGAATATTTACATAATTTTAAAATTGCAGCTACGCACGTATATATATATATATATATATATATATATATATATGTGTGTGTGTGTATGTGTGTGTGTATATATATATAGAGAGAGAGAGAGAGAGGCAGACAGACATAGACAGAGATAGAATAGATTAAATATATATTATTTAGTTCCTCTTCAGCTACGTATTCATCTAGGAGGTAGGAATATTCAGCTTCCTAATACATAAACTATAGTGTTTAATATTTCAAATTTGCTGTAACAGAAAAATTTGTTTTTAATAAATTGCTTTTGTTTCTTTGTTAAATGGCATATCAACCTTCGTAGGTTGTTTCTAATCCACAAAGTTTTACTAATTTCAAATAGCATAAACTTCTATTTTCGTTAAGAGGAAGGTTGCATTAACAATGGCATGAGCAGAGGAAATGTAGAAAAAATATTACACAGACACAATTTACGTTCCCATCCATGGGGTTGAGCACTCTGGTAAAGGAATTAACAGCTGCCACTCGCGTATTGCAAAGCTGTTTTAACGAAATGAGCACTCTGGTATCCGATAGCGCAAAATTTAAACAAAAGAAAGCTAATACAAAATGTGTTATAATTTCTGAGCTGACGTAGGTCGCTGATAACGATGAGTAGTAAGATATTAAGTCTAGCGTAAAGTTACGCAGGTTTCGATCCTAGCTTGAAGTGTCCTGCATGTCTAGCCACTCTGGAAGAGTTGTGATACCACGAAACAGTCTGTTCATGGCTGAGAATATTTTTATAAAGAGAGAGAGAGAGAGAGAGAGAGAGAGAGAGAGAGAGAGAGAGAAGGAAAGAATTTAAAAGAAATGAAGACATTATTTTTATGAGTAATGTGTGTAATATCGACTTAAAATTTTAGTGGATTTGAATTACTTTATTTATTAGAGTGGATTAGAGCTGGTTTGAATTCAGAGTTTTCCTTCTCTTAGATGGGTTGTCTTACCTAGGCCAAAAAGCACTGTTTTCCTAACAATTTACCCATATGTAAGAGGTAGATAATTGGATTCCTCATTTTTTTTTCTAAGGGCAATAGCATTATGTGAAATGTAAACAGTCCCATCCACGATTTGAATGTAATGTATAGAAGTTTAAAATGCTAATTATAATCCCTCACACATTGCTCACACTGAGTAACACTCACTTTGCTCCTGGCAAGTTTTTCACATCATTTGGAAACGGATGACAACTAGTTTAAAATCAGCTTTCCATCTCGTTGACTTGTTGCTTAAGCAAGGTTAAATATCTCAGTCTGTTTCACTTTTTACACATGGCTTATGGGAGATCAGATATAGATTCATGTCTTTGCCAAGATCATTAAGAGAATGTCTAATGCAAACAATCTCGTACAGGATTTGAACTACGGTCACCTATTCCATTTCCTACGAAAATAGACGTAAAGTAAGTGCCTCCAAATATTCTCATCAGAGTCGATGCTATAAATATCCGAGTCTCTTAACCGGTACTAAAGACATAAGGTTGCACTCCTGATACCCAAAATTAGTTTTGTTTGGTTTTAAGGCATACCAACCATTGTTGGTTATTCAATGTCAAATCCTTATTTTACATATATATTAAATATATTTGTAAACACATTTTGTTAATACATACAATTAAAGGATCAAGCAGTTCTATTTCATACCATTAAATTTAGCATAAGTTAACAAATTCAAATGATTCTAAGCATTGCTTTATATCAGTAAGCATTCAATTGAATATCAGACATTTGTTTAAACACCATTAAATAATTAAACTATTCTATTCTTAAAAATTCAATTTTGCATAAGTCATTTGTTTTCACTCAGTTTTAATGTCAAATAGTTCTACATGACCCACAGATAGGACCTTATCAGTTGCTACCACTCCTGGCCAGAGTAGACCTGGGAGCGATGGCATTAAAAAGGTACACTGTATTCCACAAACTCCAGCATTCCTCGGGCCTAATCATCAGATTGTTTATTGTCATACCTAGTACACTTGTTTGGGGAGTCTAACACCTTTGCAGAGATGCAGTCGGTGTATTCTAAAGACCCAGCCAACGAGGCTGTTAAATTTCAGGTTGGAAAACCTAACTCAAAATCAGCTAATGAAGTTAATTCATCAACAACTGTTCTTACCAGGAAAAGTTGATCCTATTCGATGAGAAAACTTTCTTTCATCTTGTTTTTTTGCCAGTTCAGTATACCTTCTGACCAACTGTCTTGATTCTTTTTGGCTAAACGCAGATTCTCGCAAGTACAGCACCTCTTCACTCACCAGAGGGAGCTTATTTTTGAAACTAAAACTTCATCTCAAGAGTATGAGTCGACAATATCAATGACATTAAAAGAATTACGATTGCAAAGCTAAACACCATAAAAAAGTGAAATTGCAGTTATGCCTTGACCAATGGTAAATAGAGCTTCGTTCTGATTATTTTTGACGACAACTCGTATTTTTTGTAGCCATAATTCAAGAAATGTACAGATCCGCTTGTATATTTTAATGGCATGCTCTGATTGGCTGTTGCAAAATTATATATAGAGCCATTTCTGTGGTCATTTTTTTTTCTTGTGTGGATGCGCAGGTTAGCTGCCGGGATGGGAGTTGGAGTAAGATCAATGTCAACTGGGTCATTTGGGTGAGGGGGTCTGATGTTGCAAGACCCGAAACCCCCCATGAACCCAAAGGAAACATCACTGATCACCCATCCCGATGCATCAATGAAGATGTATGATATAAAAAAAGAAATGTACAGATCCGCTTGTATATTTTAATGGCATTAATAATTAGATTATAGCGATTTCAGGAATCACTTTAGATTTATCGACTGAAATGATTATCTTACCTTTTTTCAGCTTCTATTAATTTAGCCAAAATCATCAAGTGAAGCTCAAAATGGGATTATATCTCTAATATAGAGAAAATGAGGAAAATACCCTTAAAAAAGAAAAAAAAAAAAACAGCCGTTAATCCGATTGATAATAATAAAGGATAATCTACAAGATTTTTTAACTGAATTAAAAATTTCATCTTTGAAGTTAAAGATCCAACTCACAACTGCATATTCTAGAGCGGAGAGCATTGGTGTTTTCGTGAACATAGATAAAACATGTTTGAATCAACAGTATACCATCTTCACATTAATAGACAAGCCTCTAATTGCCCAGTCGGCTGGGGCTGTAGAATACACCGACTGCTTCTCTCCAGACGGGTAAGACTCCTCCCAACGAGTGTCCTGGATATGACTCTAAACAAACTGATGGTGAGGTTCCAGCAATGCTGGAGCTTTGGGGAATGTGGAGTACCCCTTCATTGTCATCGCTCCCAGGTCCACTCTGGCCTGGAGTGGTAGCACCTGATAGGGCCCTATCTATGGCTTAAATAGAACTAACAGCATACTTATGCTAAAATGAATTGTTTGAGTAAACTGAATAGCTTGAAATAGAAATGTTTTTGACCATTAAACCGTACTTACATTTAAACTATGTGATTATGCTTAATTGAATTATTTGAAATAGAACTGTTTTTCGACACTAAAACTCTATTTACAATTAACTGAATTGTTACATATAACTGTTTGAATAGTTTGAAATAGAAATGTTTTTGACAAACTGAGTACTTATGCTTAACTGAATTGTTTTAAATAGAACAGATTATTCACATAAAAATGGATTTGGCGTTAAATAACATACAAAGGTTGATATGCCGTAAAACCCAACAAACCAAACCAAACCAAACCAAAAAAACCTCTAAATTACTAAACCAAGCTATATACCTTATGAGCATTATCTTATCTACTGAAAGCGATACACATAGGTAAAGGATGGACTCCTTCAGGACAAGTTAAACACCAGATGGAGATCTGATCTCTCTGATAAAATAAAACAGGAATGCTTCCATACTTTAAAAGTGTCAGATCTACTGTATGGTTGCACCGCTGGTATTCTAACTAAATGCTTGGATAAAAAGCTTGATAGGAACTCCACAGAGGTTTTGCATGCTGTTTTCAACAAATCCCAATGGTAGCACTCCTACAAAAAGGCAGAAATGCGTGGCAACATACTTACGATGTCAGGAAGCATCAAAGTAAGGCTAGCAAAACATGTTAGGCACTGCTGGAGAAGTAAGGCGGAACACATAATCAACGTTCACCTCTGGACTCCAGCACATAGACACTCCAGGATTGGTCGACTAGCAAAAGTTTACATTCATTAACTCTGTGCGAATATTGGGTTATTGAGGACCTAACATGAACGAGGATAGATTGAGTGGGATAGTTAGATAAAGAGAGAGGCAGGGAGAGAGAGAGAGAGAGAGAGAGAGAGAGAGAGAGAGAGAGAGAGAGTTAAAGGAATGTATACTGTCAGTACGTCATGATAATATTAATAATGATGATAGAATTTTATTGGTGTTAATACTTTGTTAGAGGATATTGGCAAAAATAACAACGGAACATTGTGTAAAAACGTCTGATTCATAATAGTGCATTTTACGGTCTGATTGAGTCGGAAGGCGCAAATAAAGATTAAACAGAAATTTTAATCGTCAAGCCCGTCTCATATGCTTACCGTTTATTGCGTGAAGTGTTGTAAATAAGTTCACTAAATGTATTTGACATCCGGCAATACATGATGATGATTACCGCTTAATAAATATATTTTATGAGGAAAAAATCCACACACGCACACCAGCATATATATATATATATATATATATATATACGAGAGTCTTTCAAAAGGTTCCATGCGTAAAACATGAAGAAGAGCATGTGAAAATTTTTGTTAGGACCACACACTACCAATTGTTATAAAGCTACAAAAATCTGAAATAGTTTTTCAAATTTCATTGAAAGAGGGAGTTTGGTTCTTCAAGAAAACATGTTTAGCAAGGCACTTCTTTCTGGGTGGGCTTACAAAAATTTTTAACGACCCTAGTATATATATATATATATATATATATATATATATATCTTTTTCTTTTCATACATATATGCATCTCTACGTGTTCACACGGACAAACAGATACACACTTATACATACATACATACATACATATATATATATATATATATATATATATATTGAAAGAAAAGTGCTTTTTAGGAGAAAAAAGAAAAGAAAAGAAAAAACGAATCTCAAAGCTATCAAATATCCTTAAAATATTCGATACTTACTTTGCAGATACGAATAAAATATTAGAAGTCTACAATCCAGTTTTCACAAAAAATGAATCTTCCGGAAAACTTTGAATACGTGTTTATGTGTAATTATATATATATATATATATATATGTGTGTGTGTGTGTGTGTGTGTGTATGTATGTATGCGCGCAAAACGCAAACACGTCTGCACACAGATACATACATATATATTTACACTTATATATATTTATATATATATATATATACATATCCCAGTGAAGGAGTAAGGGATTACCAATAGCCATATATTGAGCACTTACATAGATTTATATGATATTCCTCATATATTCTATAAAAGAATAATCCACATCCACAGTCTTTGGACGCTGACTGGATATATATATATATATATATATATATATATATATATATATATATATATATATACAAACACACACATTCACACACATATTTATATGTATATACATAAAAAACAACACACCCGCTCATACACACATAAATAAATAGATATTGGGAAGTTTATGATATAACGCCCGGCTTTTCATTTACATATGCGAAAAATCAACAGATATTTCCAAAACAGCCTCATAGAAAGAAAGAACGAAAGAAAGCCTACGTGGATACCAATAATTCTATGTCCTTTATAGTGTTAATGTATTTATTTATCTAAATCATTATTTATCTATCTTTTGTTGTTGATAGCATTGTCGAGTGGCGCTGTTGAATATTCCGACTGCATAGTATATATCCACACACTCACACATAGATGCGCTTATATATATTTATATATATATATATATACAAAACTTAGGAAACTGAGTTAGCAGTGCTTAGTGTCCGTCAGTTATTGTACCATGCGTTTATCAGGCCAAGTGACACTTGGCCTCATTAACGCATAGGCGAGAAACTGACAGAGACAGAAACCAAACACCATTGACTGTTTATATGCTGTCCGAACTTAGATATATATAAGCTCAATCAATTGAGCTATCTTAATTTATGAATAGAGCAAACAATATATATATATATATATATATATAAACGTGTATTTGGGCCGGAACATTGTGTTTTCGGTATATTTGAGAAGACATTTTCTTTTTCGTGTTTGTGTTAGCGAGTAAGAAGCCGCGGTTGTAGATTAAGGCTGTATATATCTACATATGTTTGCAGAAAGTTTTTAACATATACGGCGGGCACATTTGACTATAGCTGGTCCTTTATATTCCACACCTGGTGAGATATTCACTCAGCTTTTATTGTATATTCAATGTCGCTTCTTGAGTGAGCATGTTAAAATTGTAAACGTAATAGAGAATTGTGGAACGCTCGTCATGAATTCATTTCACTCAAACAGAGATGCTGCTGATGAAGAAGATGAAACTACTCATGATGTGATAATCGTCGCAAAGGAAATGATATGCCTAAGTTGCTGCTTACTCCAAGACACCATTCTCTCAATATATATGATTTGGTCAGTATTGCGGCTTATCAACCTTTGTTGGATGATGTAATTCCAATATCTTTTAAAGTAATTATATTCTTTCAAATAACTTATTTCAGAAATACTTTGAAATCAGTAATAACTTCTGATAATTATTCTTAATATAAATAACGTAGACACATTTATATGATTTTGAGTCATCATCATCATCAGAAAGTCGCACTGCGAGCACAGATTTCCCTAACCCTTTTTCCTAGGAATCTCTATCATCCATAGCTGCGGACATGTCTTCTAAACATCCTTTGTCCATACAGAGCTTTTTTAGGTAAGTTCTTGCTGGTCGACCAACACTGACTCGAACATGTGAAGGGGTCCATACGAGAATATCATTTATGATTTTGTTCTTGCTTCTCCAGCAGTGTTCCTAATGTCTTGTTCTTCTTACTTTGATATTTTTAGAGTTATTAGGTAAGTAGCCATATAGCTGTTGCTTCGTGAGGTGTTGCTTCCAGGGTTTGTTCAAGATAGCTCGAAGCATTCTTGTGCAGTTGCCGTCTAACTTTTTCACTATGCGTTTTCAGCGTCGATGTGGTGCATCCATAGAGTAATATTGACACATACCCTGCTTGGAAGAAATGCTGTTTTATTTTATCGGATAGGTTAGACTTCCATAATATCGATAACCTATTGATAGCAGTTTATAGCTTCGTTAAGCGCATACAATAATTTCAAGTAACAACTCTAATTTAGCAATCATTCGTTTGTTCATAATTCCGAACAATTAGATAAAAATACTTGATATAATCGTTTGCAAACACATTTTTTATTTGTTTTACACAACAAAACAGTTCTAGTCCAAACAATCCATTTTAGTATAAGTATACAATTTAATTGTTAAAGTCATTTCTATTTCAAGCTATTCAGTTTTGTCAAACTGCTAATTCAAACAATTCAGTTTTGTATTAGTATAGTCTCTGTCTACACAAGTACACAATTTGGCTTTATTTGACCCATATATACAACCCTACAAGGTGCTACCACTCCGGGCCAGAGTGGACCTTAGAGCAATGGCAATGAAGGGGTATTCCGCATTCCCTAAAGCTCCAGTATTACTGGAGCCTCACCATCAAATTGTTTAGTGTTATATTCTCGACACTCGTTGGATGGGTTTAACCCACAGCAAGGAAGCAGTCGGTGTATTCTAAAGCCCCAGACGACCGGGAATTTGCGAAGAAATGTTTATAGACAAGGGCAATGGAATTTCAAAATAACCCATAAGGAATTGATATGCCTTTCCACAAATAAACCAAACCAAGCGAGTTGGTTGCTATATTTTACAGTATGTGAACTCTTGTTGATTTAATTTATGTTAAAGTCAGTTTTGCTGAACAAGCAGTTATATGTTTTCAAGTATCTAATGGTAACCATGAGTAGATATTGCTGGTTTCGCGTGACTATTGTTATATTTTGACCTTTGGTGGGCTGTTTGGGTTCATGGGTTTCATAACAGCATGTGCACAAGTGTCTTAAGGTAAACAAGGGTCAGCGGAAATGCTACGCAGATTGAGTAGGAAGAGTCCGTCGGTGTCCGAAAAATATATAACGGTGGGAGTTTTCTATCCAGGGCGGTCTGTCAGCAGAGAGTAGAGCAGAATGACATTAGACGTCACGCCATTTCGAGCGTTAGCCTGGTGGGTGGGGAGGCAGACGGCCTCAGGATGAGAGTCGGCCCTTTGAAAAAAGCTCGAAGAAACGAAGATCATTAAATTTTTTAAGACGGCCCAGTACCAGCCTTGTGGAAGGAGAAGAAATAAGTAAGACTCCCTGAAGATATGGTGTAATTTTAACCGTTCCTGACTCTCTCTTTCTCTTTCTATCTCTCTCTATCTCTCTCTCTCTCACGCAACCATTTCGCCACAGAGAGCATATTTGTATTTATAAGTGTCGTTATATTTTTTACTGACAGTAAATAACAATAATTGTTGATTTGGTATCGTCAGGGTACAATGCTCTTAAAATCAATAATTTGTACAAACTTATGTAGGGAGGATTTTCTCTGGCCCTGTGACAAACGTGTTGGATTGGAGCATCATAATAAATGGAGTTCGACGCTAGCCGTGTTTAATTTCAGACCAATAAACTTGGGAAAGAAATGAATTCACTTATATCCCCAAACAATGGGTTATTTTGTACCACTAATGCTCTTTCTCAAGAATAGCTTTGATTTTGATATTCCTCGAGGGTTACATTAACAGACTGATTTCTAGCAGGTCGATAAATGCAAGTAAAATAAAGTTGGCGACCATAGTCGAGGGTAACTCGAAGGCTCTCTTTTCAATAGCTACTACACTGAGGTGTAGGAGAGGGAGCTGCTCAATTCCCTGGATTGCTCCACTTTAACCTTGATCTTTACCTTATTGTGTTGAGTGCTAACCAAGGCGGTATCAAGTACCATTTTTTTTAGACTTTGGTATGACTCGACCTGGGATTGAACCTAGGTCTCGCGAACCATTGGCGAACATTGGCCAGTTTCGATAAATGTAAACAAAAAAAACAAAAACATTTCAAGCCATATATGATATTAACCTAAAATTTTTTTGTTTGTTTGTTTTAAATCTTTTATTATAACATTTCTGAAGAAAAAGAACAGTTTGTGTCGAAAACATAACAGACCATTGAAAATAATAAAAAAGCAAGGTAACTCACAACCGTTTACAATTATTGGATTAG
Organism: Sepioteuthis lessoniana; assembly: GCA_963585895.1. Lineage (NCBI taxonomy): Eukaryota > Metazoa > Mollusca > Cephalopoda > Myopsida > Loliginidae > Sepioteuthis > Sepioteuthis lessoniana. The sequence goes on from OY757910.1 coordinate 41,689,648, forward strand.
AAAAAGACAAAGTGTAAATATGAATTCTAATATTGCAAAGAATTAATATTATGTCAGATAAACTCTACTAACATGATTATATTATTTTTGCTATTCAATTTTTAAAGTTAATTCTCTTTTTAGGTTAATTTCATATGCAGTTATTAATGGGTTATTTTTTAAAATATTGTTTACTAAACATTGCCCTGTTAGAAATCAGCCTATTAATGTCACATGCAGGGCCGTATTTACTAGTAGGCCGTGCCCTATCAAATCATAAACTTTACAAGGACTTATACTGATTCAGTTCAACAGAACTGGAGCCTCACGATCCGATATCATACCCACGACTCCCCTTTTTGGCGGGTTATCCTACGCCTCTCTAGGGAATAAAGCCAACATATTCTAACCCTCGTCGACAACCGATATCAGAATTTCGACCAATATAATAAGGGTTGTGAGCGCTTATTACTCTTTCTTTCTTGTTCTTGTTCTTAAGAACAGATAAACATTTCTCGTTTTTCATTATTTCTTATGACGGGTTTTATGAAACGAGTCATCAATGCTGGTAGCTCTTGGGCAGGATTATTATGTTCGCATGAACACTCTCCAGCCGATTGATAGATTGGGAGATGATAAAGAGTAAATGAGATTGAAAGAAAGAGAAAGGGAAGGAAGAGAGGGAGAGAGCGAGAGAGAGAGAAAGAGAGAGAGGAAGGGAGAGAGAAAGAGAGAGAGTGAGAATGAGAGAGGGAGGAATGGGACAGAGAGTAAGAGACGAAGCAAAAGAGAAAAAAAATAGAATAAAGAAAAGAGAGGAATATAAAATATAGACTATAGAAGAAGGAATATATAAATATATAAAGACAGAAACACACAGAAACACACACACACATATATATATATATAGAGAGAGAGAGAGAGAAAGAGAGAGAGCAAAGAAGAGAGAGAAAGAGGGAGTGAGAGAAGAAGAAGAAGAAGAAGAAGAAGAAGAAGAAGAAGAAGAAGAAGAAGAAGAAGAAAGATATAGTGAAAGAGAGAGCGAGACAGAGATTGGAAGAGAGTAAGAAAGAGAGATATTGTGAGAGCAGAAGAAGGCAACAAAAATTGAGAGAGACAGAGAGCGGAAGAAGGACGGAGAAATAGAAAAAAGAGAAAGATTAAAAGATGGTGAGAAAGAGATATTGGAAAAGAGAGATAGGAAAACACACACACACACACACACACACACGCATAAATATATATATATAGGGAGATATAGTGAGAAAGAGACAGAGAGAAAAGAAGAGAGAGAAAGAGTAAGTGTAAGAGAAGAAGAAGAAGAAGAAGAAGAAGAAGAAGAAGAAGAAGAAGAAGAAGAAGAATATAGTGAAAGAGAAAGCAAGACAGAGATTGGAAGAGAGTAAGAAAGAGAGATATTGTGAGAGCAGGAGAAGGCAACAGAAATAGAGACAGAGAGCGGAAGAGGAACGGAGAAATAGAAAAAAGAGAAAGATTTAAAGATGGTGAGAAAGAGAGATAGGAAAAAAAATATGGAAACACACACACACACACACACACACGCATATATATATATATATATATATATAGGGAGAGATAGATAGATAGAAAGAGAGAGAGATAGAGAGAGAAAGAGAGAGAGAGAGAGAGAGGAATGGGACAGAGTGTAAGAGAGGAAGCAAAAGAAAACAGAGAAAATATAGAATAAAGAAAAAAGAGGGATATAGAATTTAGACTATATATATATATACATATATATATATATAGAGAGAGAGAGACAGAGAGAGAGAGAAAGATCAAAGAAGATAGAGAAAGACTGAGTGAGAGAGAAGAAAAGGAAAGATATAGTGAAAGAGAGAGCAAGACAGAGATTGGAAGAGAGTAAGAAAGAGAGATATTGTGAGAGCAGGAGAAGGCTACAGAAATAGAGACAGAGAGACAAGGAACGGAAGACAGACAGAGAAATAGAAAAAAAGAGAAAGATTGAAAGAGGGTGAGAAAGAGAGATAGGAAAATAAAGATAGGGAAATACACACATACACACACATACACACACATATTTATATATATATATATATATATAGAGAGAGAGAGAGAAGAGTTGGAGAGAAGCCTTTCAATTGCAACTTCTGTAATCCACTATAGAATCACCAAACTTACAGGCATCATTTATTTTCTATTTTTTTAAAACTTCATTGCACAAAACAGACTAAAAATAACACTTCAAACAGCTTTTTCTTGCCTTATATCTGAATAGACCGGCTTCATGAAAAGATAGATATATAAGGAAGACATCAGAGGATTTTCTGAACGACCATTTATGACCGGGAAATGATGCTACTGTCAAGTGATTGAAACTGTAAACATGTGATGCTTTGTATTTGAAAAGAATTTTTTTGAGTCGATGTTGTCGGTCGGTCGGCGTGTTTATGTACATATAAATGCTAGATTTACTCAAGAGGAAAAGAGGATAGAATAAATGCAGAACACCTTTTGAACAATCTAAAAAAAGAAATATAAAAAAATGAGAAACGATTGCTTAATAATTGAATACAATTGTATGTTTTGAAATATCCATATCTAATAATAAAAAATTGCAATCTATCTATCTATCTATCTATCACGGTCAGTTCATATCTATCTATCTATCTATCTATCACGGTCAGTTCATATCTATCTATCTATTTACCCATCTATCTTGTGAAGCTACTGTATCGTTGTGACTTACGTTCTGTACTGCAACATCGAAATACGTGAATTCTTGTCGCACTTCCACGTTGCTGTACGGGCTAATGCTAGACCTAGAATCACGCCATAAAATGCCGTTTACTCTCATACTCAGAACACCTCTTCTGGGAAGTTCTTACCCACTGCAAGGAATAGCTCCGTCGACAGGGCTTTGTTGAATTTGGTAGATTGTCAGTCAGCACGCAATTGCGTAACAAGCCGAGTTGGATCTTAAGTTAGATCTCACTGAACTCTGAAGAGAAATATTTCTGACACATTGAAACATTTCAACGTGCGCTTCTGGGGAAGCCCATTCCCTGGATGGTGATTAGTTGCTGGCTTACGAGTGGGCATATTAGTGTATGAATAACAGATTGTTTAGAAGTAGCCCTGGGCCTGTATCTCGTTTTGACTTGCAGTCCTAGCTCACTGGGCTGGATACACTTCAGCCGGCCGTGTTTCCCAGGACACAGATCAGGTCGGTTGTGTCCTGGCTCTGGTGGCAGTTGGCTGGGGCATCACATCACGCGGCTGAGACCGGCATGCCTTGAGCCTCATTGGGCCATCTCTCCACGCTCAAACCCTCTCTGTCGAGGCTAGATTTATCCCCTGGCGCCTGAGGTGGCTATTTTAGGGAAATGCCAATGGGGATCAGGGCATTTTTGGAACCACCGGAAGCATGTGGGCTATGGCCCCACGCCTGGTTCCCACAATTAAAAAGATTTTATGCTATTTACGTGCGTATGCGGGGCGCTCGACAAATACTGGATATGTATTTCGTTACAGCCTGGCCCATTTGGCTGAGACATATTTCGGCCGGCCGTGTTCCCCGGTATCCGAAGGCTATCGGTCGAGGCCGTCTGACATGGATTCCGGGAAGCAGGTATTCATGTCATCGGCGCTCCTTCAGTCTCAGCTGGCCATCTCCCCAGGCTCTAACATTCTCTTGAGTGGCTAAGTATATCGTCTCGCCTGAGGTGCCTCTTTTTTAGGGGAGTGCCATGGTATTTTTTATATTGTAATATTTTATTGCTTATTAGCCAGCAGAAGTTACCACTCTGACATGTATAATAATAATAACAATAACACTTACTGGCCCAGGGGTTCCACTCTGGCCCGAAGAGGTAATACTTGATAGGGTCTTATCTATGAGTCAAATAAAGCTAAACTGTGTACTAAACTGAATCGCTTGAAATAGTTCTGTTTTAACATGTAAACTGTCTACTTATGCTAAACGGAATTGTCCGAAATGGAACTGTTTTTGTATGATAAACTGAATTGTTTGAAATAGAACTGTTTTTGACATTGAAACTGTGTACTTATGCTAAACTGAATTATTTGAAATAGAACTGTTTTTGACATTGAAACCGTACTTATGCTAAACTGAATTGTTTGTAACGGAACTACTTATACGTAGAAAAATGGATTTGACACTAATAACCTAGAATGGTTGATGTGCCAGAAAATCAAACCAAACCAAACCTCAGAGCAATTTCAATGGTATTCTAACATGAACTACCACAACAGGGAAGTCAAGAAAATGAAGAGGTGACCCCACCCTCTCCAGGTCTAAAGTTCTGAATCTCCAGAACGAGAGGCACCTTAGTGTTATACACAGGAGAATAAGACATGAACTTTCCCAATAAAAACGATATCACCCTATAAAAATACCTCACTTTTTCAAATAGTTGATAATATATCCCAATAATTAAAACAGTTGAATCTAATTTGATGCTTTTTCATGATGATAGAAATTTTAACTGTTAAATGAAATTTGGTTTCTTCTCATTTCTGTCTCTTATTCATTTGCAAATAACTAGGTGAACAAGTTCAACAGATAGTGATTCCTTAATTTTGGTTCGGGTTTTGAGTGCGAAGCCGAATACATAGTCATCAATTTTTGTAGCTTCATCAGGATGGAGATAGAAAGGAAATTGTTTGATTATTATAAATATGTCCTTCCATATATTCCTTGAGAAGAAAAAAAGGAGAAAATTGATGATCACTTTTAAAAGGAACTTTTTAAACTTGTATTTTTTAACATTGCATTATTACCTAATATGAAATAATTGGATGTCACGAAAAATAATGTAAATCAAATATTTCTAACTAACAAATGTCCCTAATGTAAGCGTAAAAAAGTCAAATGGATTACAATCAATATGGCAATATGTCACTATGTTCATTGCCTTCTCGTCGAATTTGATTTTTTCTTTCACCACATACATATCAAAGCCATTGCTTATATTACACATAATTGCGGCTATATTAACATATAGTGATAAATGCACAGATATATAATTACTCACATATACACATGCACCCGGGGGTTGAGTACCAGGCGAAGGAATTAACGCCTGCCAGCCGGGTAATTCAAAGCTCTTCTAACGGGCTGACCGGTAAAATACTAAGTCCAGCGTAAAGTTAGAAGGATTTCGATTCCAGTTTGAAGCGTCCCCCGTGTTTAACCACACTGAAGAGTTGTGATACAACGAAAAAATCTGTCTGTGGATGACAGTATATATATATATATATATATATATATATGTATATATATATATATATATATATATATATATTACGCACCAAGAATACGCACGTGCATGTATGCGACTAATACCGGTCACGGTACTCAAAAAACCAAGACTGCTTATATAGACTCTTTTTCTATCTTTTCCACTTTTTCAGTTGCGCAACTCTCAGCCCATATTGAGTCCAGGGATGAAATTAACTAATGAACTGAATGCCCAGTCTATTGGTCACGTCATCGAGTGGATCTTAGTAATATTTGTGTACTTATCGAAGAAAAAAAAAGTGAATTTTGATTTTCGGCGTGTCGTAGAATATTACAATATCTAATAGAAGCTGAAGAAAGTTTTACTTGCCGCTAAAATGAAGATACCCATGATCAACTTTAAAATAGAATTTAACACTGTTAAGGAATTAGATATGTACAAAAATTTGAAAGATGGCTACATATTATTTCTGGGAATTACGAGAGGCAGAGAATTAGAAT